>JARVGW010000001.1:31511814-31558615 GCA_031762495.1 Anablepsoides rubrolineatus | reverse complement strand
TACCAATTGAGCATCGTTGCAACGCCACAGCCTACCTGAGTATTGTTGCTGACCATGTCCATCCCTTTATGACCACATATATGGTGTACCTAATAAAGTGGCCGGTGAGTGTATGTTGTTAGCCTTGCTGAGCCAATGTTAAGTTATGATGTTTAGCCATTGATCTTTCTCCTAAAGTGTAATATCAATCTCCAAAAGAAGGACAAACCTCCTACATTTGCTTTCTGCTGCATCATATGCAGAACAGGGCTCCATTTCATGGCAAAACATGCATGGATATTGTGTTCAATTAGCTTTTGAACAGCATGAATATTATTCATTCAGCTATCCCTTGGACTCCATGAATTTTAATTGTCTATTTAAACCCATGGCAGTCATCATTGCAGTGTCGAAAACCTTTGACCACCATGATGGATGATGTAATTGGGTTGAATGAGGATGCGAGCAAACAACAGACTAAAGAATGTCATGTTATGTCTCTGACACATTCAAGTAAAAGGAAATTTTATCCCCGTTTTCTGGTTTTTGTTTGGGATGCTGGGCAAAATGTCGTCAGCATAGTTTGTATGTGAAGAGGCATCAAAGCGCTGGAAGGTGAATAATTTTTGGTGGCATCTGCACATTTTGCAATATGCTAATGAGCTAAAGCTGCAAAAGCCAGATTGCCAGAAGAGAGAAAGGGAGATGGAGAGAAAGAAGAAGAAGAAAAAAAAAACAGGGAGCAGAGTGGAAGAGGGAGAAACAGACGGAGGCTGGTGTAAATTATGGATGCAACCTGCGATTTCCAAGAGAAAAAGAAAGGCAGAGAGGAACCTCAAGTCATGCATATCAGATTATGCATTTACCACATTTTCTTATCATGGTCCGTGAGCAAACTCAAATGCAATCTGGCCTCTTTGTGCATGCGTGTGTCTGTGTGTGAGACCGCTTACATATTCATCCATGTCAAGTTTCATGGAGTTATGCTGTGCTGTCAGGTGTTCTCAAAACTTGGTCTGAAGTGTGTGTCGAAAGGTGTGCTGAAGTCCGATGCATTTCTTTGTACACACAAAGCATGAACACTGACATAACGGCCAATTTTTACTGCTTTGAACATCTTTATGTGCCTAAATCACAGTGGGTATTTATTTGCCATTGTTTAACGAATTCTAGAGCTGAAAGGCTCTTTGTTAAAAATACTTGAATCTCATCATGTGACTCGCCTGCTTGAGCAGTTCTAAGTGAAGTTAAGTAAAAGTGAGCATTCGTGTGCCGCTACCACATCCCACCCATGTGTGTCAGTCCCCATATGTGTGTGTGTGCCAGTGTGAATAATGGATCCATTCTTGAGTCGTGTCTGTGACTGGGCTCTGTACTGTGGTCTGGTTTCCCCAGCAGAGGTGGAGGTACAGGAGACGGGAGGGGCTGATGGTCTGGAAATAGCTCTGCTTGAGCTGAGAGCACCTTAGGTGGGCCTCAGTGTCAGCTTCACCTTCCTTTAACACACTTGCACGGCTAAAATACAGTTCCACTTGCAAACCTGGGCTATATTATGCGCACACTTTAACAGATCTCCAGTCAAGCTCCGCTGTCTGTGTGATCTCCTCAAACGTGACAGCAGACTTCTAAAAAAGCTGCCGTTTGTAAGAACTTAACAAGAGTAATATTGCACTTAAAGCAAGAGGTGTCAGTGCTTGCAACAGAAAATATGAAGCTTCTTTGGATCTCGCTGTCATGTAAATGTGTGTTAATGTGCAAAGTAGGTCATTTATTTGGAGCAGGGACAGCCGTAGTGTGCTTTTCTTGAGCTATGTCAGATCAGGGACTTGTTCACAAGCAAACACATTGCTGGATTTGGTGAACTGCAAAATTAATTTACTTGCTGCTGTTTTGTTTATGTGTCATTCCTAAATCTGAATGAATGTTGGGCTGTAGCTAACTGTTATTTTAGTAATTGATTATTGTGTTGTAGGGGGTGGGTGAAATAATCGATTCAGCAATGCATTGCAATTGATTTTTTTGTTTGCAATTCAATATCGATTCAGAAAATCCTCTGAATCAATTTGAGCTACTAGCCAGTTTGTGCTTGGGTTGTGAACAATCCGGAACCACTTTGTTTCTGGCCAGTCAGCAATATTTGTGGGACGTGTTCAAAACAAAACTTTAGGTGCAGACACAAAAGGGGTAAACTCCAGCAAAAGTGGCCAGAAAATGAGGAAACTGTGACCTGACTGCAGCCCGATGACAGTCAGGGAGGTGGAAGAATTTACTGTGTTTGGGGTTTAAAAAAAATAAATAAATAAATAAAAAAGAGCGGAACTGGTCAACATGTGTAATAGTAAGATAGTGTTGTGCTAATAGCTGTTTACCTGTTGTGGAGCTTGCACAGCCTGTCTGTTTCTGTGGCTTTAGTTCTTGAATAAAACTATTAACACAGAAAGATGTAAATTTGTATGACCAAGATTAGAGCCTAGGTGTGTCTATGTTTACGTTTTACGTCTTTGTCCCCCCTCCCCCAATATTAAAGTTTTTTTTTCGTGAGATTATTTTCAGATATAGTTAATATGAAAATCTGCAATTTTCAATGTTACAGGATTTTGACTAAATAAAGTGAGATTATGATACATGTGCTGTGATACCTCCTGGCCGCAGGATCACAGATTTATTACAGGGAGAATGCTGATGATGACACAGCTACTTTCTGTTGAGTTTAAAAAATGAGTTAACCACAATATAAATCAAACTATGGAGCCCTGTAAGGACTATGTTGGAAAAAAAAACATTATCTGCCCTTGCAATACAATTGATTTGCCTCAGGCTCTGATTTAGGGAAGCAAATACCCCACTGCCCCATTCATTTAGTGTAAATTGTGTCAAGTGTGAATTTTTGCACATATCCCCGTAGATTGGCAGGAGAAACATGTTGTGATTTCATTCCTTTTACCACCACAAAAAAGTTTAAAGTTCAGGATTTTTCTTTTACTTTAAGCCCCAAGTTTGTCAGGTTTTAGGTTTTCCCTCCATTTTTAGAACAAGTATTATTGCTCTACTGCTTTATTTCCATATTTTTTCCCTCTAAAATGGTAATACATACCATTTCTGGTTATATGGGGAAAAAATAAAAATATATTAAAAACGATAAACAGAGACTTTAATGAATTATTTGTGCACTTCTTATTAGGAAATTTATATCAAAGCATTTAAAGCAATATTGAATGAAAGGCACTCTGCCATTGAATCATTTTTAACCATCACAGATTAATCTAAAAGCTGTAAATTCATTTTATGGATTGGAAAACTGAATGTGAAATTTTATGTTAGAAATTGGGTAAGTAAAATAGGTAATGAGTGCTTGAGGTTTTCACATTGAGTTTTGTAGAGTTCACTTGTCATTGTTAACAGTAAAAGTAAGTTTATGTTTTTAGTAGGACTATTGTTATGTTGATGCAGTGTTCCCATTTTAGGCAATGAAATATTTAGTCTTGACTGCTTAGCTTTAAACAAATATGACAGTTGTAATAAATGAAGGCTAATGACAGATTTAAAAGTGATAAAAAGTAGTAGCACAAAAGAAAAAATATATATTACTAACCACTATAAATACTTTTAAACTTGTAATATTCACTCCAAGTATCTCATTTAAGTTACTTGAATTATTTAAGGAATCATTTCAGCCTTAAAGGAATTTATATTGTCCGCTTCTTTTCATGTCAGAGTTTTAAATTAAGATTGTCTTAACGTAAGAATGTATAGAGATACAACAATTTTGGTCAAACCTTGTCAATATAGCGTCATGCACAATATTATGAAATATTGCAAAAAATTTTGAATTGGGGTGGTTCCAAAATGTCATGAGTTGTAGATGTATGTGATGATTACTGCCTGAAAGTTTCATTAAATTCCATTTAGTTGTTCAGGAAATATTTAGCTTACAGTCCGAGTTGACTCCAGAAATTAGAGGAAAAGCTTTCAAAATAGATCTCATACAATCAGCTCAGTGTATGTGTTGGGGATAATGCTCAGTTACTACCACATCTTGTGTATTTGGAGTCTCTAGGAGTGCAGAAAATTTGAATTTAGGATTCACAAGCATGATACAGTATGTCTCCTTTAACTTCAAAATTTAATCAGTTGCAGAGGTACATCTATTATTTTATTTGAGTTTCAATGAAATCCACTGGCTCATAAGTTATTTTGCTAACACTAAAGACTAACATGCGTGCAGACAAAGGCAATACCATTATGACCCTTTTGCCTTTGAAGGTGAGTGATCAAATTGAGAAGAAGGTGTGGAGTGGCTGCTGAAGGTTGTGGTCAATCCAGATTCCAGAAGCAGCATCAGTAACCACAGCAGGGATAGCAGCTGAAAAATCAGACTAAATCAGATTACCAAACAAACAGTAAAGAGGATTATTTCCGATCTCTCTCTCTCTCTCTCTCTTTCTCTTCTCAGACAGACATTAAATCTGCAATCTCTAAAATCCCTTCAGATGATTTTTTGTTTGTTTGTTTTTACTTTGTGGCCTTCTTTCTTGGGTCATGTGTTCGGAGTGAAACCTTTTTCTTTTTTTCTTCTTTGTTTTCCCTCAGGGCATCTTGAAACCAACTGACTAAAACATGTACTGGATCAGGTCTTAAAAATAGTTTTACAGGATCCAACTAAAATCTGCTTAACCCTGAACTGTTACAACTGTGTTCTGCTACTTGATGTTTTATTTTTTTTGGGGGGGGGGCTGCATTAAAACCAGCTTTGTAGCTGTCAGTTAAACAATCACAATGTTCAGTAGGATATGTCTAATTAATGGAAAACACAACACACAATAGGGGGAGTAATTACACCTTGTCCCTGGCTTTCAGAGAGCAAATACATTGCTGCATTTTCTTCAAATTAATCTCAGAAGCAATTGTTGGTTTACAGGGATTCAGTGTGTTCTCGGGGAAAAAGACGGTAGATTAATTTGGTTAATATTTTATAAAGCTTACAAAGGCAAAGGCCATGTGAGGCTTTTCAGATTACTTGTTCTCAGCCAATATTACACACCACGGGCCGTGCTGCAAAGTCTACAGCTCTCCAGCGCAAAGCGAAAGAAAGGCACTTGCCTTTGGAAGAAGACGTGATTGCCTGTGATGGTGGTGTTTGTGAAACAGGAGCTGTTCAGATGTGCCTCTCCTTTTCTTCCGATCTAATTCAAGAGGAGCTCGTTCAACAAGCGCAGCAACGAATCGCTCTCCTGAGTGCTTATAGCTGCTAAAAGATTTGTATTAATATCCTCACTGGTGCTCTTTGATATAAACTGATTCATTCGAAGCGCTCGCCTGCACGCCGAACGCCTCGGAAGCCCAGTGTAGCATTGCTCATGACAGCTTGACAAACCGACATCCCCACTCTCGATCACTCTCCACTCCTGGCCTCCTGCTCTCCCCGTTAGAACTGTATATTGTAACCAACAAGACCGTAATCAGCGCAAGCCTAATCAAATCATTGCTCCAACAAGCCGCTGCTCGAGCTGCCGCACTCGCGAGTTGCACATCAAGAGGCCGCCTGCTTCTACAGCGGGCATGCAGTGTAAACGGCCGCTCCATGAAATGTCAGGAGAAGAAGGATTATTTTCAGAAATGTCACTGACAGCATAATAGCTTAGCAGAAGAGCGTCTTATGCTATGTTTGTGTCTCATGTCAGCAGGTGTGATATGTAACTGTGTGTGTTTCAGACTGTGTGCGGCAATAAAAGAGAAAAAGTAAACAGCATGAGGATTCTGTTGACTGAAACTACTGTGTGATTGGCAGAGTGTGCAAGTTTGCTATTAAAGTGTGTCTTTTGGATCTGCACAAACAAATGCACATCTCCAAACCTCCTCCTCGTTATTGGCAGCAGGATGGCTGCCTGGGCACTGGGACAAGGTTTTTTTTTATGTGTGTATATCTGTGCTCATCTGCGCTTGTGTGTTTGTGTGTGTGTGTGTGTGTGTGTGTGTGTGTGAGCGGCGCATGCCTGGCTCAGTGGCTCGTTCCAAGATTTGGTTAACCGAGCTGACTCGCCCTATCACATAGCCACAGAGTGTGCAGTTGCTCCAGCCTCTGTTTCATTTAGTGGCACCCACGCTCTTATCCTCTTGCCATGAAGACACACAGACACTCGTGCTTTTTTATCCACTGCAACAGACACAAGAACACATGCACACGCACACAGCTGAATGAGAGAGTGACAGAGTTAGAGGGTGAGAAAGAGGGAAAAAAATAAGAAAGTACCAATTAGGCTCCTGAGACAAATCTGCCAACAGACATCAGGGGGTTGGAGGCGGAGAGTGTTTGTGTGTATATGTGTATCTCTGTGTGTGTGTGTGTGTGTGTTAGATAAGGGGGTAAGGGGGCGTTTGACTAGAAGCTGCTGTGTCTAACTTTATGTTATTTTTTTGGTTTTATACTTTTATAACCTGCTGAAGTAGCTGGCAATTATCAAGATCTCGTAATTTGTTATACATTTTTTATTGACAGTTTTGTGCATGTGATCTAAATAAAGATGTGATGTATGTTTGTTCCCTCCATCGCTTTAGTACTCAATCTGATCCCAACTGCTTTATGATGTATTTGAAAAATAGAACTGACAATTAAATTGAAGACAGTGAAGCTCACCTAGCCAGGTCACATCTAGCTCAAAGTGTATCTCATCAAACGTCTTGTGGTAAGCCTGGTATATTTTGGGAGAATGTAATGGATGGCATATACTGTCTCATCAAGCAGTTCTCTTAGATCACATTTTATCATTTAGGTCAGTTAATATTAGACAACACAAAACAATGCAACATGATACAGTAAACTATTATTTATGTTATACCTGTAAAGTACACTCTGACCTGTAGTTATACACTTTGTCTACTCATGCATTTACCCTAAAGGACTTTGTTTTTGCATATGCAAATGTTCTGCATCTTGATGCAAAGTGAACCCCTGACCCAGATCTGGATCCTGGCAGATGCGTTGTTTATCACTGGTAGGATGCAGGTCAGTTGAGTCGATGGTCTTTCAGGAAACATTTGCATACAAACTGCTCAAAAAATATGGTCATACAGTATGTGGAGTGTACACCTCCAAATGTGTAAAGTGAGCAATTTGAATCTTAACCCGTGTGAGTGATGCTGAGCTTGACGTTTTTTATTCAACTACAATAGAACAAAATAACGTGGAACATTGATAGGTGCACTGGCAACAAGAGGTATATATTGGTGGAGGACTTGACAAAATACCTAGCTGCTTCCCACCTAAAGAGGAAAGCAGATGGAAATGCTTGTGTGTATGTTTGTGTGTGATCATGTGGCTGTTTATTATCAAAAATATCTCATTAACCCCTGGACATATTTTACAGAAATTTGCAGAAAGTAATCATTGGATATACGCTTAAAACTGGTTACCTTTTGCGGTCAACCCAATTCAAGATGGCTGCCACAGCCAACTTAAATTAGAAAACACAAAAAGGCCAATAATTCAACAGATAATGTGGTAATATTGCAGTAGGTGTAGATGTAATTGAGTCATTCTCAGTACATAGTTGAAGAGCTAAATATTACACAAAGTTTTGCCTGAAAATGTCATCATTACCTGTTGGAGTCTTTTTAGAAAAAATATCATGAACCAGTGAATGAATTTTAATGAAATTTGTTGAAAGTAATCAGTACATCAGAAGCTGACTCACTTTTGAAGTCAGTCTAATTCAAAACGGCCTCCACAGTTAATCAACACTAGCCATATATATATATATATATATATATGGATGTAAATTCCATTCAAGAATCTTTAATTTTCAAAGGGTCAATGCTCCCACATTCTGTTTCACTACTAGGACAAGTGTTTGCTTTGTGTCGAAACTTCACGTCACCGACCAGTAGCCAGGTCTTCATCCAGACAGTCACACAGAGAGAAAAACTCGCACTGCCAAAATGAAGCCTCCTCTTCATGCTGCAAAACAAAAGGCTAGTTTAGCCAAATCTGGACTGACATCATTGGCAACAGCTGCAGGCTGCATTCACTGTGTGTTTCTGCGTGTGTGTAACTGTCGCTGTGTGTCTACGTCTTTGTGTTCGTGTGTTTGGGTCTGTCAAGACGAGGTGACCTGATTGCTCAGCTGAGCAGTGAGGAAAGACCCAGCCTTGTGTCGTCAGAGCGGCACCATTAAAAAGCACGGGAAGCGGACCACAATGCACTCTGGTTGGCAGCCCCTCCCTCTCGCTGTCTGTGTGTTTTGTTTATGTCTGATGCCTTCTTTCTGCACCCCCACCATGTGCACGCTTACACACAGTGGCACGCCTGGTGATGCCAAAGCATGTTTGGAAATGCAGAATGATCCACCTCTGGCTGTTTGCTGCAGTATCAGCTCCGAGCCACACAACGAACAGGCTAAATCCGGTCTACGTGTTCTTTAGCCTTGTTGCTGTAAGGACAAAACTGATTACAAATGAACCTCCAAACCACTTGTGCCAACAAATTCCTATGTGCAGTGAATGTGTTTCTCCATGCTTTACAAAAGAAAATCAAGAGTTTTATACTTAGCATCATGAAGTATGAGTTATTTTTGGTAAACTGAATTTATCAAATATTGCATGAATATAATTCCATTTAACCAGCTCCAGTTACAGTTCCTAGTTTAAAAAAGGTGTGTGGTCTCATCCTACACCCCTCTGAGCATGAACACATAAAAAGTGCTTCACAACGCACACAAGCAGAAATGGCCTCTGATGCCCCCTGGGGCTTCACCTCAGTAGCCATGTGAAGATCTGTGTGTTTGTGAGTAAGGCCAAATAACCTCACTAGGCCCATCCTCCTTGGCTGCCCCGTCTTATTACTCCCTACAACCTTGCTGTTTTGTCTAGAGGAGGGTAAAAAATATATGATGGGTTTCAAGCAGCATCTTGAAAGGCTGGAGGAGGGAAGGAGGCTGGAAGGAGAGATGTGAGGCTTGAGTGGTTTGGGTGAAGGAAGGACACACAGAGAAAGCACAGAATAGAGCAGAGGGTGGTGGTGATGGGGTATTGTGGGAGGGGGGGGGGTATTGACGAAGCTCAGATAAGTGAAGGATTAGTGGATGTGCAATGAGCCTGGAGCAGCTACTCCCCCATTCATCCTAGTGGTGAAGTGGCTCCTCTTAATTAACTGCCAAAATTAAAAAGACATGTTTTCATACGTGCACACACAAGGACACAACATTTATACTTTAGATAATCTTCATTCAAAACCTTTCCGTTATTCAGTCAGTTAGTGTTTGGTATTGTGAACGTAGAATTTCTGTTTAACCTGTCCTTGAGGTCAGAAAATAATTTAATAAAAGAAAAATACATCCACGTAAATTATTTTTTTTTGCCACTTGAACTTCAGCTTTGCTATAATTTGAATTTGTAATAACTTGGAAGAAGCGACACGCAAGATGAAAAAAGAAATCTACAACTTTATCACCATTTAACCTCCAGTTTTTGCATTAATCAGATGCATATGCAGACTGTACGTGTTTTTGATTGTGTGCTTCATGTGTGACAACCTCAATCCACACATTAAATGCTGTCAGGTGTCTGTTTTCATGTCGAAGAGAAGGAAACCTGTTTTATTCTAAATATCACACCAGTCAGAGTTTTTTTATTGGAGACTTGGTGCATCTGAAAAAAAAGAAACAAAACAAAGAAAGAAAAAAAGAAACTTGATCCTTTTTTTGTAAATCTGTCCCCCTTTCCCCCCCTTCTTCATGGTACACGTTTTCTTTTCATCTTTACTGCTTCAATGCAGGAACTGGCCAATTTCCTGGTCCTGTTTTCTTTCTACCCCCCCCCCCCCCCCCACTGTTTTGCATCTTTGTGCATATATTCTTTACACGCATATGTTTCTGCGTTCCCCTTTCTGTGCGTGTCTGTTCGCTGTCCTCAGTCTCTTACTTGCTCCTGGCTAATAGCTTAAAATGTCACAGCAGTTTAATTTCATGGAAACAAGCTGGTTGAAGGAATGACCCAGTGAGCTCCGTGCAGTTTGAGTCGAGTTTTGACATTTTCAGCCTGATGTGCTCATTAAAAATGCATTGTTTGGACATTGTGTAAACACTTTATTGATAGGGAATAATTGTGTTTATATGTAAGGTTAATTTAAGATGTAGTGACATTGTTTCCCTGCCGCAAATGGGATGAGATGGGGAAAAACACTTTGTATATTTTTTCTTTGTTGTACACAAACCATATGGATTTGATCTAATTTACTTACATTGATCTATGATTTTCAGTAATTAAAAGAAAGCAAGCTGGGTATAAAAGCATTAATCAGCTGATTTTGCAAACACAAAGCCAGTGTGATAATAAATGGTGTACTTTGCTGTATTTCCATACATTTTACTTTTCTTTCTCCTAGATATTTCTATCAAAGGACTGTTTTTCCTTCACTTTCTTGTTGTCAAGTCTTTCTTTTCCTGTTTATGTCAAGCTATCTTTCTGCACTGACAGTTTGACAGCTGTGTTTTCTTTTTTTCTTTCATCAGATAACAAGGGCCTCATGAAAAGTTAGAGCAGTTAAGAGTTTGAACTTTTTACTCCTCAGATGATTAAAGATTAGATTTAAGACTGTCATATTTGTGGTAAAAAATATATTCAAACAGCACATCGACAGAAATTCTATTTGAAACTGTATTTTTCCTCCTGTCACATTAAACATTAACATGAGTTGAATTGTCTTATTTGTCACTCTGACCCTCTAATGGCCTCTTGTCCATTTGAAGCTGAGTATTTTTTTATCAAAGCTGACTGATGAGTCCAAACAGCCACACAGAATAGCCTTCGTAATGCTTGTTGTGTGTTTTTTTTTTAATTAGATTTGCAGCTATTACTATTCATCATGAAATTTATGTAGCGGCTGCTGTTGCTGCGTTTGCCTTCGTATAATTGTGTGTATGTGGTCAATGGTGCCTCAGTTAATGAGGGAGGTCTGTGTTGCCCCCAGCACAGTAGCTCATGGAAATCAGTGTTTGATTTGTTGGCTGCTTGATAAAGGATTTAATGCTTTCACATGCCCCCCCCTCACTGTAAAGGATTCGCCTTATTCAATCCATTTTTTGTCTCCGTGTTTTGCAAAGTGGTGGTATTTGCCTCTGCTCATGCCTGCACTGTGTTTGTTTGCAAATGTGTTGGCAGGTAATAAGGCAGCTGTGATTACCTGATGGCTCTCATGTCCACTTGCTACTATCAATGTGTCTGCTTTGTCCAGAGTGGTGTAGAACCACTCCAGCTCTCCCTGCTCTTGGTGTGCGTATCGACCAGACTCTGGAATGGAGAAACGCCTGCCCAGCACACACAAAAAAAATCAATGGCTGCTGTTTTCTTCCATCCAACGGCCTCCTGTTATCTGCAATGAATACAAAGCACATATTGTAGCACACAAGACACTCATGCTTATTCACCTCATTTTAATGTCTCCTCACCGGTTTACCATGGTGACAGGGGGTCACGTACAAACCCGCAGGATGTTTTTGGGGTAAATCACTTCACAGTTGTACTTTTTGAAAGGAAAAAATGGCTTTCAATTTGTGCGGGCGTGTTTGCCATCTCGTCTTCCGTCTCTTAACGTGCCTTCAACGAGACCTACGCAGCTGCACCTTTCACCGGACGGGAAAGTTTATTATTTCTTCCACTGTATATACTCTGTTCTGCGAGCACATCAAACAAGGCTGTAAAAAGTGCGATTGAAATGTCGTCCATCTTCGGTCGCGTTGAGCAGCATTAGCGAAGTGGCCCCACAAGTGTTTACTTAGTCAACAAGTCAGTTCATTTCAGACACATGGATAAGATCAGACCTATTTTCCCCCATATGTTCCTCCCTCTATCTGTTCCTTTTTTTTTCTCCCTCTATCTGTCCCAAACTTCTCACTGTTTGTGTCCCATTTAGGGATTAAAGGTGGTGGGAGGAGGAGGAGGGGGGAGGTGGCAGATTAGCGCTGGCCGTCCAGCACGTCCGTCTGTCTGCTGTCAGAAAATAGAATTCATTTGTGGGATCCAGATGCTTATGCTCAGCTTTGTGCGTGTGTGTGTGTGTGTGTGTGTGTGTTGTTGCTCAGTCAGAGGAAAGGATTGGCCGTTGGGTTGAGGGGAGGGAGGGGTGGAAGGAGAGGGGGTGTGTTTGATGGTGGAGGTGCAGGCAAGCTCACATCCGCTATGCAGCTTTTGTACTCACATCAAAGAAAACAGCCATGACCTGATGACAGCGTGCACTGTTTAATCACCATGACACGGTACAGTATAAACAGAAATGGGAGCTGACACATGTAGAGAGCACATAGGTCCCGTCCACACCATATTTGGTCACAGGAAACCTTTTGTCATTTAATTGTATAACCAGCTTTAAGATTTCCCATGTGCGTTCTTAAAAGGTATTTAAATCAGCTATTTGATTTGAGTATTTTATTTAACTTTATGAATAAATGCTGAAGTTCAGGATTGTTTTTTTTATTTAAAGCCGTTTATTTATTGACTGAAAACCATTTAATCATTTGTATTAAAATCTAATGAATTGTTTTCATCAAACTACTACTGGATCAAATTATTTATTCTGAAACAATTTTCTGAGATTTGCTGACTTTATTTAAAGTATGCTCATTGTTCCCCCTGTGGAGGGAAGGCGGAGAGCGCGGGTGGGGGCTGTGCAGGCAGTATTAAGGTTACAGCTCAGGGGAGTTGGGCGAGCTAATGTGGCTGGCTTCTTCATTGATGAATGGACCCGTGCTGGAGATCTCATGGAGGGCTTCAGAGCAGGATACAGAGGGAGGTCTGTGGGGTCCCAGAAGGAAGTACGGCTGGAGTCTGCGAAGGGGACCTGCCATTAATCAAACTCCTTCCACCTGCCATCTCTCCTCTCTGTCTCCTGTCCTTTTCTTTATCTTGCCTCTTTTGACTCCCCTCCATTTCTGTGTAACAGTTTTTATTTGTTTCTTCCCTCTCCTGTCAGCTGCCTTTGGTCTACACTGTTCTCCCTCCAAAACATCACTTTGCAATGTGCTTAATGCTATTACAAGCTAGTAGCTCAGGCAGTGTGCCCTCAAAAAAAAGAAGAAGAAGAGATGGACTCACGCCGGGGTTAAACACGACTTAGTTTCCTTAATTCACTTAAACTCATGAGCTTCTGCTCCCTGCACACTAGCCTCTTAACTTCCTGGTCGGCAGAGCCCTCTAATGCCCGCCTGAGACTTCTATAATGTGAAGCGTTGCTCATTTTGTCGCTCTGAGGTCAGTAAGAACATTACGAGGTGCTTTGGCCATGTCAGAAGTCTTAGCAAGTGCTTGTATGTGTTTTATTTGCTCACTGTTATTTCTTACGATGTCTGGATCAAGTGGGATGATCTCTGTAAGGTAGTGCCTGACATCCAGGGAATTTTGATTAGAGTGGGCCTCAGTCATGTGGAAAGCTAACCAGTTGCTGATAAGATTCAGTCCCTCTCCAAAATCCTTTCTTTCTAATAAGAAAAAGATGAACACAATGTATCTCCTACACTAGCAGTTAATTTTGTTAATCTTTCCTTAACTACATTTCTAAATGGGGAGTATTATGTATTTTCCAGACCCATAGTTCAGTTTTCTGACACAACCAAGTAACTGTTACCTTCAGTTGCTGTATATATCAAAAATAAATTGGACTTTGCATCGTTTAAACACCTTAAAATTGGCCTCTGTCTCTTTAAGAAACTTCTACCGTTTCTGACACTGCCACTTCAGCCCTTCTTCACAATAATGCATCATATAGTTTACAACCTTTCGTAGAAGCTTTGTATTTTGTTGTAAAAAAAAAAGTGTTATTTTATATAATATTGGTTTTGGAAAATGGCAAACCTTACTGGAATGATCCCACGTCAGACCTGGAAATTACTTTTTCTGAAGAATTGTAGCGAGCATACATAACATTTTAAACTTTAACATTTCAAAAGGAAATTTTACATACTCCCCCTTTAATAGAGCCACTATAGGCAACAAATTGTTGCCTTACCTTACAAGAAAGAAATTAAACAAACACATGCATCATCTGAAACGAGCAACAATGGACTCATTAAAAAATGCATGTTGCACAGAGGTCTATTTGGTTGTTGGTGATAAAAGCCACCTGTGATGGTTTTGCCACCTCAGCCTTTCCCACTCCTCACCTCTCTGCTTGCATCACCCGGGATCATCAGTAAACAGGCTTTTCACTGGATTTGATGGAGTGCCGTGTTTTGATCTGTTGGGATTTGTGTGTGTTTGGGTGGGGCGTTTGTACCTTCAAATGTGCTCTGTGTGCTCTGCAGGTGGCAGCGGACAAAGGAGTCACAGACAAAGGCAGACTCTCAAGTTCGCATGTAAAAGAGTGCAATAGATGGCAAATTTTTCACTTTTTTTTTTTTCTTTATTTGACACGAATGTCTTCAATCAAATTGCCTGGAGCTTAAACGCTGTATATCAAACCCAAACACATGCGTAAAGATAACTACATCACCAGAGTACTCACAGAGCTATCCTCTTCATCAAAATACTGCCATTACTGTATACATATCGAACTACATGTCTACAACCCCAACCCTGTATTTGATCCAGTGTTTTCACAAGCATCGCTGACTGTGTACCCTTTGAGGATCAAACACAAGTTGTACATCACAGCAGGCAAGTAAACAGTGTGAGAAAAGAAGGTGATATGAGGATGTTTCCGTAGATGCTGATTAGATATGTTTAAACATATACAATACCTCACATGGCAAGTTAACAACACCTCCCGGCACTTCAAAAAGCACAGAGGTGACGAGTAATACTACAGCTACATTATTATACTGAGGCACTTCTGCTGTAGTGCTGAAATGTTCTAGTTTATTAAAAGACAAAACATCAATCAACCTTTGCAGTTATCAGTTAATCACTTGGATAATTTTTCTAAAAGAAATGTCAAACATCTAAGGTCTTTTAGATTGTAAGAATGTGCAGCTTTGTGCTAAACTGAATATTTTGGAGTTGAGCAGATTATTTATTTTGGTGCAAAATGAAAATCATTTGGAGGAATCAACCACTAGCTGAAGAAAATAAATGTAATAAATTTTATCTTGACATTTTTATTTTGTTTCTTCACCTAAAAAAAACCCTTTACCATTGACTATTAAAACCCCAATTTAAAACTCACAATAAACTCAGTATTTCAAACTTTGTCAAACAGAATCATTTTGGCTCTATATGTTCATTATTCACCATCAATTTTCCTCCACTTCCATTTGTAGAACTGAAAATGTTTCTTAATTGAAATCTTTTACATTTTTTCACATTTAGTTGTTTAATTAATTGATATGCAAATACTGTAGTTTTAAGCCAAAATGGACCGACAAGTTTGTAGGTCAAACTCCAAGTATAATACAGAACAGCAGCATGAAATTACACTAAAACCAGCTTTTGACCCAACTGCAAAGTCTAGTCTTTAAACTTGAATTAGTATCTAAATCTTCCTTTCACTTTTTTTTATTAACACTGGTAATAAAAGAAACTACAAAAAAAGTCACATTTGACAGATTGATCAGGATTGTAAGTAATCATTGACCAAAACTGTTGCCAAGCTCATAAGCCCAGCTTGATAAGATGCACTCCAAAAGTGAAGAAAGCCCTCCCTCCATCCTTCCTGATTGTGTTGTTAAAGTCACACTGACTTCATTAATAGTCTGATCTGGATGTAATGTTTATTAGTGAGTGAACAGAGGCCGGCTGACTGGATAGGAGGGGGGGGGGAAGCTTTTTTCCAGGACAAAAGACAAAAGATATTACCAAAACTGGTAAACAGTGTGTGTGAGAAGTTTTGGCTCATTTGTGGGTGATTATAGTCTGCTTGTCTGCCTTTTTGTTTTGCATGCGTGGATTATCTGAAAACATCCTGCTCGCACCAGTTTCTTTTCTGTCCACGTGTTTACTCAATGCTGGGTGGAAAACATAAATTGGAGACAGAGCGTTCCTCGTCTGAACAGCTTGGAATAGGGTTTGGACTCGGAAAGCTGGCTTTCCTCTCAGGAAGTGTTGTTCCTCACCACTCTCCATAAACACTGGAAAAGAGACCCAAAGAAAATGTCCCAGACTCACTATTTCCACTGTAAACATACTGACATACACATATTATACTGCCCCCTCTCTCTGTTTCCCTCATAGGTTTCTCTTCTCTTTCTTGGGTTGAAGGCTGCATATTTATATAAAGTATGGCAGATGGCAAGATCATGAAAACCAAATCTGAATGAAGGTCAATCAGCTGCTTGTATTTAATTTTTATTTTCATTACTTTTAGGACTATTTGCAATACTTTGAGCACACCTTTTACTCAGATATGGAGACTGATTTTCGAGGCTTATGCAAAGTTTTCCAGGTCCAAAGTTCTTTGTTATGAAACAGTTGCTTTTAGAAATCATAGATGCTCTTAATAAATCAAAATATCAAGATTTCCTTGTTTATAATAAATCCCTGGCTGCAAAGCTGGATTACATCTCAGGGCTGTGTAAAAGTTACTATTAGGTTCTAACAAGTGACTGGACAGCAGTTTCTCTCCAGGTTAGTAAACACGTGTGAGGGAGGGGAGGTGGAGCGTCTCTTCCTATGAATTTTAGTTGTCATGGCATTTTTATCTTGGCTGGAGTGTTGTTCTGAGTCAATATTACCACCAAGCTTAGAAAAACCTGAACAGAGACAAAAAATGTCTACAATTTGTTACTGCCGCAGCTTGGACGTGACAACAGGGAGCTGTCATATATCTCAGACATGTTCAGCTCTACAAGGTTATTGTAGTTTTTCATCAGGAAAATCTTATAATTACACAAGGATCTTTATTTAACTTGAAGATTACAACAAATTTACCATGTTTGACGTGCTTTACTGCACAAACAAGTACCTTTTGCTGCTAATCTTGCCGCTGTGATAGAAGGAACGGAGCTGACTCGGGCATCCTTACCTTTGTGTGCATCAGTCTGTAGAGAAGACTGCATGCAGAGCGAAGGAGTGTCAGGGAGACAGAGGTTAGAAACCTCCCTTTTTTATTACATATCCTCGGCAGAAAAAGGAGGCAAGACGGACACTCCATATCTCCCCACTGCACTAGAAAACTCATCTAAATGGAAAACACATTGTCTTCATTATTTTGCGAGAGCTGAAAGAACGGGGTTGTCATGGTAACAGCCATCTGAGTGAGCTCAAGCGGGCGGCCAAGGGGTTGGTTTTAGGGCCAGAGGAATGGAGAGAGAGAAGAAGGGAGGAGGAGGGGGTGGAAAGAAGGAGTCAGAAGAGGAGTGGGGGTAGGCTGGTGGGAAGAGAGAAGAGGGGCTGAGATGGAGGGAAGACAATAAAGATGAAAAAAAACATATATAGGAAATTTAGGGTAAAAGAGAGACAGAGATGGAGAGAAGATGAGAGGAAAGTTGTTCTGCCAGTGGAGCCAGGCAGTGCAAATGGCCATTTAGTGGCTCTTAGAGAGCAGTTCAGAGGTCCTTATTAATTTCAAGGGGCAGAAAGATGTTAGATGTGCTATCTTAGAAAATCTCCTCCAACTGTGCTTTACTGCAACCCCAGCAGTGCAAACCTTGGTCTTTTAGCCCGCAAATGCATCAGAGTACATGCTATGGCAAGGGATGAGCTTTCTTTTTGGAGTGGGTACTTTTGGTAAAGGGTCCAGCAAACTGCTGCCAACTTCTGCTCAGCTGCAGCGGTGGTCGACAACCTGCCCGTTTCTGTCTTTATTAGGTACTTACGCCCTGGCAACGGCGAGCCCAACACCCTCAGTCCTATTTACCCCTTTCTGAATCAGCGACATGCACCCAGGACACAGCAAATCAAACCGAGTGCCAAAGCGGCATTTAATCCAGCCCTTCTCCTCTCCAACTTCATTTCACACATTACCTCTGAATGATAGATAGATTTTCACCATGCAGCTGTCAGTTTAACATCAACACGGATTACGGTTGTTGTCACAGAGAAAAAGAACTAAGATGATTGTTTATTTAAGTTGCCTTCTGCGTTCCTGTTATATATAGCCAGTGGCGTTGATGCGACTGAGAGCCCTGACACAACATCATTATGGCAGCCATCAGGCGATTAGAAAAATTAAAGTAATTGCTTAAGTCTTTATCGTGTAAATGCATCCCCTGGAGTGTTTGGCTTAGTTTTTACCACCCATTAGGATTTGACATCCAACCTGGTGTGTCTTCAGGGGAGTCGTGGGATTAACATTGATATTTGGGGTTTTGAAGATTAAATGAAACTGAGAATCTAAAATATTTGCAGATTAGATTAATTTTCTGCTATAAAACCAGAAAAAAAGTATTTTAAAAACACAGCTCCAGAGTTTTTCTGGTTAGGGTTAGGTCAGTTCTGGGTTAATGTTGGTGCAGTGTTTCCCTGCAGCCAAAAAAGGTGAAACCTTTTCTTGAGAAGAATATCCAGATCTGCTAAAGTTAAACATTAAAAGCTGTCAGATTTTTTTTATTTTTCTTTTCTGCCATCTTTCTTCTCCAGATGTGAATCTGTGATCAATGAAAACACGGTTGCTGTGGCTTTTGATTGACCAGCATTTAGGGTAAGAGATGTCCTGGTGCTACGTTCTGCCCGGCCGACTGACCGACCAGCTGTGTGGCCGCCTGTAGGTCTTAGTGATTCATGTCACACTGTAATTGGTTTACCTGCTCCCTGTGTGTCTGCGCTCTGAGAGGACCAAAACAAATTACCCAAGGATGACCTCTCACCGTCTCCCTCCTGCTCTGCAACCATTTTCCCCCCTCTATGTCCCTCTGCTCGTCTCACCCTCCGCCTCTTGCTACACGCAGTATGTTGTGTGACTGTCATTTCTCCCATTCTCCTCGTCTCAGGTTTTTTTTTTTCCTGCACTCCTTCTCCACACCTCAAATCTCTCAAGCCGAGCCGTGGTATAGTAATATTTGATAGTAAAAAGCAAACTGTAGCACACACGCACACTTTAAAGCCTCCTGAGGTTTCCGAACATGTGCTACAATGTCTGACTGCTGTGTCAAACATTGCTGTGACACGTTACGCACACATGCATGCATAAAGATAAGCTGATAAAATGGACTTGGGATCACAAAAATAAACATTTACACGCTATCAGAGTACTTTGAAGAGTGTTTTGTAAAAGCTGCAGTGAAGCACATTAGCCTTTCGGTGCTGTTTTTTTTATTTTTTATTTTATTTTACTTTTTTTTTTTTTTTTTGCACTTGCTGTGCCAGATAATACCGGTGCGGTTTGTTCCTTTGGTGAATAAATCTGTTGCTCTGTGTACACCATTAGGCTGTTTTCTTTTCACAGCAAGCAGATGTTTTGTCTTCTTTGCCACTCATACTCTTGCTCTCACACAGTGGTGAATAAAAACTCAGCGGAGCAAGATGAATGAGTGCAGCATTCTCCCGTGTACCTGCGTAGGAAGGTCTCTCAAAGGTTACCGTGCTGTTTCTGTTAAAATCTCCTGTCAATGGATTTTCAGGAGCCTAAAATCATGATTTGTTTGTGTTTGTTGCATCGCTGGTTACGCAGTCTGCTTTGGTATAGCAGAATCTGGTGAATAAATGATCAAACGCCAGTTTAGTTCCTTATATTATGAAACCTTTGTGGTGTCTGTTTTAAAAAGTCGGCTCAGAAAAATTCAGAAATGAGCAACTCTTCCTTGTGTTGGTGCTATTTGTGGTCCTTAAGCTTTGTTCTGCTGGGAAAAAGACAAGTCAGTGTGAATAAGTACTTGCTTTGTAGTAGAGTAAAACTAAGCCAATTTGTTTTGGTTTTTTATTTAGTTTTTTTGCTTCTTCCAGTTGTGAAGTCTATAAAACACATAATGTGGTATTTCCAAGGTTTGAACTTTAGTTTTTATCTTAACTTTGTTCAAATTTTATTAAAATGTTTCAATAATCGAATAAACTGTCTTTCAACGCACCTAAATTGTCCATACATAATCAAAAATAGGCTTTTATGTGATGCAAAAATGCTTGATGTTCTTATTTATTACTCTTCTGTAGAAAGTACATAACATAATAAATGTACACATATATGCACTATTTAACTGGAGCTGACAAAGCTTGAAGTGTTCGGAGTAGAATTTTCCTATGACCCATATGATCATATAAATAGCCCAAGGTTTTTATTCTGTAAAATAAATAACTTGAACAGTTTTAGTCTGGTTATAAATGTCATTGTCTCACTTCAAAAACAGTGATTTTTAAAATGATGTTGAAAGTATTTTTTTGCTGCTCAAGCTCCAAAAAAACAAATACTTCCTTGATGAGTCGCTTACATTTGAAGTTGTTTTATTGACAGCTAATTGTCAAAACTATTGTTACATTGTTTGTTTTAATTACGTTTGTTTCCATCTGTTAGATATTTTTCCTACCTGTCAAGTGATAAAACATCCAAAGACTTCATCCATGTCATTTAATTTCTGCTATGTGTTGTTGATCAGTATTATAACCAAAGAAGTAAGGTCACGATAGTTTTCCATCATTTATAAAACCGGTTTTAAAAAAAAATCATCTTTGTGCAGCTGTCTGATAACCTTTTAGCTGCCTGTCCTTGAAGAAACGGCATGTTTTTATGGCTTATTTCACACTGTTTTTGACATGATTTTTAATTGGAAATGAGTAAAAGCAGTCTTTTTATGTTTAATTGGATTTGTCCAATAAAAGATCAGCAGGAGGAAAAGAGGAACTGCTGCATCGTTGGATGTTTGCTTTTTTCCAATTGCAAAGCGGTCGTGCTGGTTGCCTTTTATTTTTTCCAAATAATTTTTTTTTATATGAAATGTGTTTTTAGTGTCAAAGACGAGGAGAGTAGAGGGAACGCTGGCACATATATATTTTTGCTCTCCCTAATGACACCAATACTATTTCATGGCTTAGTGAGCAGATTGAATCTCACTCTGTCTTTGTAAGTCTCACTCTCTGCCCCCTGTCTCTCTGTTTCTCTCTGCTGCACACTTTTCATCTCTCTGTCCTCTCCCGGAGTATCACGCGCACACTCATATGCTACCGTCCGTCAGTGGGCTACACTTGCCCCTGGTGGATGTTGTTTAATTGCATGTGGGTCAGCAGTTTGTCAGTGCTGAAACCGAAGGACATGGAATTTGTCAGTTTACCCGTTCAGCAGCCACAGGGGGCGGTGTGTGAGCTAACAGCTCTGCTGGAGTCGGGCCCATAAGGTTAGCTTTACACAAGCCTGTCAGACTGCCCTGTCAATCACAGCCCTCTCCTCTGATATACTGCCATCTCTTCTCACATATTCTCAAACTGAACAAGACTGATGAGATTCCACTTAATAAACCTTTTGAGGCGCACTGAGACGGCTCAACATGTTGGGTTGTCATCTGAAAAACCAGTGTCGTGTTCTCACATACTACATCTTGTGCATCATGAGCGATGGAAATCTTGCCTTTCACGACAGCGGAAAATCGTATGTGGCACAGGACATACAATCCCCCCGCCCCCCCCGGCTGGTATTTATAGTCTTCAGCAACTGGAACGTTCTGTGGAGTAAGGAGTTCATTCATTCATCATGTGATGCTCAAGCTTTATTCTGCTCACAGATGACCTGATTTTCTATCTTATGGTGAGATTATATATATATATGGCTCCTCCCTCCTAGTTCACACGAGACAGTTAAAAACAAAAACATGGGCACCTATAAGAGAGCACAAACAAATCACAACACTGCTCTCTGGATAGTTGGGATTCCAAGTTGTACAAAATATGTGATGGTTTATTTCCTCATTCAGATACTGCACATGTATACATTTTAAGCAAAAACACTCTTACAATATGTTGGTAATTGTTAGACTTTTGTTTTATATATATTTTATCCCCCAACCCCATTTTATATTCCTTTTAAAATAAACTATGAAGGCAGAAACAAATGCTGGGACCCTAAGTTGTTTATGATTCAACTTATCTGTCAATGGTTGTAAAAATGGACCCAGGTTGCCCACATGACTTTCATTTATTCAAGACCCAACTCTTTTCAACTAAAGCAGCAACAGAGTTGACTTGATGTTGCTACATTTGCTGTTTTTTTATTGTGTGTGTATTTCTTGGAGGTTAATTAGGATTCATTTGACATTCTTATAAAGCCTTAAACTATCAGCTGGCTCATAGTCATTGACTTCATCATCTCAGGTACGTTTCTCAAAAAAATTGTTTGAAAAATGCATACCTTATAAATAAAAGTTGTCCTTATTTATTAAACACTGTTTTATTTGTCTGAAATAAGTGGAAAAATGCTACTCAGCTTTTGCTATTCTTGGTTAAAGAAATCAATTTGAAGGCAGCAAACACTGAATGATATATATATATCAGTCTGTACAATAACAAAGAATAACTGCAATAAATCACATGGTAATATAGTCCAAGTGTATTTTTAGACAATCAGATGAACTCACTATCAGAGATGCCCACACTCAAGTATAGATGGACAGGATGCTAATACATACAGAGAATGTTGTGATAGCAAAAGAAAAATGATAATATGACCCCCAAAAAATTGGTTCATCACAATATTCAACAATAATATTATGAATGCTCATTTTGCTTATTGTGTTTAGTTTTAATAATCATAGAAAGTTATCTTGTTGCAACATGATGTGCTTCAAAGGGAAGAACCTTGACCTTTTATGAATGCAAAATGATGCAATGGAATATGTTGATGTAATAAAAACACAATAATTTCTGTATTTAGTGATTTGCAGCCCTAATACCCAACCCTATGTGTAATTTACTTGTAATAACTTTCCTATACAATGCTCAAAATGTTCATAATGTTGCATTGTTTCAGTGTTATGTATTTTTCTTTTGAATGAGCAGAATCTGCTTAGATGCTCTCCTTTCACTTTTTCCCAATCTTACACATTGAGCATCGAAATGATCGTCTGTTCCCGGGGGGCATATCTTGTTCCGCATACCTGCAATACTCCACAACTGAAGCTCCATATTTATAGACGGCAACAGAGCGGCTCATATATCCCCACATCACAGCTGTTTGCATTGCAGTGTTGGGTGTCACATAGCTGCCCGGTGCTCCTGTGGTTGTCACATTAAAACAGAAGATAAACAAACGGCACTATTTAGGGTTATTTTTTCCTCTCTCTTTTACCCCTGGGATAAGTCATTTCACATTTTTATTGAGGCTGGTGGTTGTGGTGGTGTGCAGAGAGTTGAGTTTTATAAAGCCCAGAGGGAGCAATATGACTAATAGTTGGCTTTGCTCGGAGGGGAAAGAAGAGCAGGAAAGATTAGCGGAGGGGAGGATTAGCAGAGTCTACAAAATAAGTCAAAAAATAAAAAAAAAATAAAGACAAAGATATGAGGTTTGAAGACGATGAAGGTGAGGTAGCTTTGGACAGAGCTGAGTGAACTTGGGGAACATGAAGGCAAAAAGGGAGCATCTGGCCATTGGAGTTTTGCTAATAGAGATAATAGAGATGGCTGGTGGCTTTTTGCAGACATACTTAGAGCAGTGAATGTGGGAGGGAAGGAGAGGCTGAGGCCGGCACAGCTGAGTGGTGTTGATTGGCCTGTTTGAAAACACATGAACTGCAGACGGTGAGGGAGAGCAGCCCCTGCGCGCTGGGATAAAGTGTCGCTCTGTGCCGTGCCACGCTGCAGCCCAAACCACATTAGAGCAAATGAATCCATTCCACCTCCTGTTATGGCAGCTCCCACTCGGGGCCCCGGGAAGGAGGAGGAGAAGGGGGTGGGGGAGTAGAAAGGAGGGGAGCAAGAGTGGCAGGAAGGTTGAGATGTGAGGGATGAGGAGAGGAAAATGATAGAACAGAAAATGGATGGTAGTGTAAGAGAAGTTGCATGCTGGGTGGCTCTTATAATGACTGAGGGCCATAGAGGAGGAGAGTAAAAAGCACATATAGCAGTGTGGGTGGCGGGGTGGGGAGAGGGACCTGTTGTCGTATAACTGAAGATGATAAGGAGAAAGGATTCTTTGCTGTGTCCAGAGCGCAAAAATGATGCTTCCTCTCCTTTTCTTAATGAAGCTGATCTCTAGCCAAGCTTCACTGCAATTGCTTTTTCAAGTTGTTCAGCAGTATCCCCTACATTTTATGTTCTGCAAAGACCGGGCTCTTAAAGACATTAAAACATCACCTAATTTTCCATTTATTCAGCATAATAATGCCCTGTCATTATGCGCTGAAAGTCTCTCACATATCGAATAAGTTCCTCCCTCAAGGCCCTTTGAAATCCATTCAAACCACAACTTGAAAAAATTTAATCAAGTTCAAGATAACAGCTATGGTATGTTAGCCTTGAAACGCAGCACTCGCATGTTTCTGCAGGACATATCGCTGTTAACAGGGTTGATTTGATATCATTGTCAAAACAACTCTAAGCAGAATCAAACTAAGTGTAAGGCCATGCTACCTTTTTATCGTAATTTTTGTAACTAAGAAACAAAAAGAGCTTGCTTTTACATTTCTTACAGAGCAAATATCTTCTTGCTTTTATTACTTTTTTTTTATGAAAAACGTAATTATTATTAACTGCTCAAAAAGTAATTTCAAATGATTAGCAAGACTGGATGAGTCTGGGTTTTAGTCACAAATGAAGCAAAATGAAATGCTATGATAAAAGGGATCCAGGCATTATTAAATTACCAGGTTTAAGGCGAAGAAAAATTGGCCTGAATACTCAATTAAAGGTGAATTATTTGCTACTTGTGAACTCATTTAAAAATTAAGTTTGTTGACTCAAAGTAAAAGCCTTGAAGGGAAAAAAAAAGGATGTGAACAACCATGAAAGGAAAATGGAAAAAACAATTTTACAAGAATTGTTTTAGTCTTTGGGGATATCTCATAAGTCATATCTGGGAGGAAGCCTGTCATTAATGTAAGTTTACTTTATGTAGAGTTGGATCAAAACAGCGGGTGAGGCAAATATTTCATCTTTGCCTGGGTAGACACAAGCTGAAAATTTCAAGCTTAAATGAAAGTATAATTTTTTTGGTGCATTAGTCGATGTATGTCTTTTCTTTATATATATACTGTGTGTGTATGTATATATATATATAATATAGGTTACTAGCTGAAGCTGTGATCTTTGTCTTACATGTGTGCAGATACTTTAGTCTTGAGCATGAGAACATTTACATCCAAAATGTAAAAGAAAATTGAATGGGAAAGAGTGGGCAGCACAAATAGTAATGTTCTCTGCCATTGTTACTGTTGATCTAGTTGCACATGTGCAGACTAACTATTGACTGACTGCAACTGTAGTGCGCATGTGCTAATACTTCTGCTTTCACGTAAATTGTGTTTTCCTGTGAAATGATGTTGGCAGTTTAGAAAAACTTCCAATCAGAAATTTAGATTTTAAAATTTTGGTGTCTGATAATTCAGTGCTGCCGTCGTGTAAGACGCCTTTCCTCTTGTATAAATTTCTAATTACTAAATGTAGCAATATCTTGCTTGACATATCCTGATAGCTTGGCAGTAACCATCGACAGAATTCATTCTCAAAGCAAACTGCACTTGACAAAGGTAGAAGTCATTTGTCTGAAATGAGAAATCACTCATGCTGCGAGTCATCCTACACTAAGTGTGTGTTGCTGATGATGAGATAATTTTACCACTCGCTTTTTTTTTCTTCACATTTTACCCTTGTCTCTCTTCCTCATTGAGCCAGGCCCTTCTTGCCCTCTTCCTGCCATACTTCAGTACCTTTCATATTACTGTGCTTTTGTTTCAGCTTGCTTATTTCTTGCCCTTCTTCCCCCTGCTTGTTTTGCTCAGAAAACAGAGAGGGAGGGGAACAAAGACAGCGAGAGGAGACAGACGCCTCCTTGGATGTTGGTATTACTTGTGGTTTGTTACCCTTCTCTGATTCATAGCTGCATCCTCCCACTGCTGTTTAAAAGGGGAGGTTGCAATGTGCACATCATAATTGGATGTGTAATCCTTTCCTTTGCACCTCTGGTGAGCAGGGCAGAGTGTTAGGAAGACAATAAAGATTTAACAGGTCTCTTTGTTGTTTGCATGCTCAAAAAAGAAAGACAGCAAAGTAAGCCTAATAAAGTCAGACGAAACAATCTGTGCAAATTCTACGAAACACATTTTTATCCCAGTTAACCTGATAAAAAAGCGAATAAGAGATAAAACATTTGACTTTGCCCCGTATGATTAAATGTAAGAATGCTTTGTTTCATTTGACAGCAAAACAAGGGCGAGGATGAAGAGTTCAGCTCCGTTTCCGCTCAAGCATAATTTGTTACGCAACACATTTTTTTCCCCCTGAACAAGGGTGTGGCGCTGGAGAGTGTGTCAGCCTGGACAGTCAGCCCATCAGGTGGATCAGCTTCTATCTGTGGCCACTTCCACCTCTGTTTCGTCGCAGAACCCGAGGGCTTGTATTTGCATTGACTAACAAAGGCTCTTTGCTTGTTTATTGGTGCAGAAGTGCGCGTTGCATTTGTGCAAAAGAAAAACAAGTGACGAAAATAAAATTCATGTAAAAGAAACCGCTAATTCCTACCCAGCACCTTCCTCCTTGTTTCTTTCAGCATTGGCTTCAAGTGTGTTGGGACAACAGGAAGGAGAGTTGCAGGGGAAACGGTTAATCAATAGCCACAAGGTCAGACGGCCAGCAGCGGGCTGGAGCGTGCCCTGTTAGCGCTGTGTGGAGCTGCCTGGCTGCTGAATGGGATTTGTAGCACTTGTCAAGGCTTAAAGGAGCCCTTTCTGGACCACTTGTTCCAGGTGGAGTGTGTGAAAGAGACATGTTGGTTTGCAGCAGGAGAGGGAGACACCTGCTGGATGTTAGGGAACACATCAGTGCAGCAAAAATAGGCCACCCAAAGTTATGAAGTTGTTATGCACAGTTAGTTTGGCTCTGTGCCATGCTTTATGCAAATGCATGTGTTTTATTTTTGGTACGTTTTAGAGCAAGACAACCCCTCTCTGTATAAGCTGATAAGTGGCTGACAACATTTACTTGAGAATTCCTCTTTATTCTTGCACACGGTGTGTTTGCTCATGTTTAAGACTTTAAGTGCACTCCAGGTAATTCTACTCTGGTAATGCTTAAAGCTGAGAGGATTAGTAATACAGCCTTATTTTCAAAGTGTTCCTTTGAAGTTTTACCTTTTTTGCTTTTAATCAAAGTAAAGAATTCAAGCTTTTGGGTTTACATGCTCTTAAATGTATGCATGTGTTAAAAAAGAGATTGTGAGCACTGAATCGATGATAAGCACACTAAACTTGCCAGCAGAGCACAGCGCTTCTGTCATATTGGTCCTTTTTTTTTTTTTCCTCCACTCTGTCTCTCTCAGCGGGGAATTTTGGGGGACCCTTTATCAGCTCTGAGCAGCTTTCTAGAGCCCTGCCCCCACCCCCCCACCTGTGGTTCCTCAGTTGGCCTTTTGTGTGGAGGAATGTGGGATGGACCAAGGCCGATGGAGATAAACACCGAGGGATGTGAGGGAAGGAGGCCTTTCTGGCAAAACCAGCTCAATATGTATTAACCCGGACTGAATGTGTGGAAGATGTAAGCATTAAGCCGAGACTGTTCCTGTTGTTGCTGCTTACTGACGGATCTGAACTAAATATGCACAGACACAAAGTGATGTTATGAAGTCAGACCTTATCTTCTCCTTTTAGGTGTTGGCATAAAGTAGCTGTCTATATCACTTTGATAACCTTGAATATGACATGTGCTTCTTTTGAATGGAGATAACAGCTGTCCTTTCTTCGCTGCAGTGAGATTCTGCTTCCTCAGGCATCAAAAGCAGCAAACTTTTCGCCGTTTCATTATGTTTCCGTTTGCTGCTAACGGTGCCGCTGTGGTACGTCTCACCATCTTGCCAAAAATAAGTGCTTAAGGCACATTAAGCTCTTCAGAGATCCGATTCATAAACAAGCTTGCTTCTCTATTGAGCATTTGTCAAGCTGCTAAAACGCTGTTTGAACTCTACAGACCTGACAGTTCTAACAGGCGTACCTCTTTTTCTCTCTTTTTTCTTTTTCAGAGTACGAGAAAAAACTTTTAATGGAGTCCCGGTAGAGGCATCAAGATGAACACGTTACCATCGATGGACCGGCACATTCAGCAGACCAACGACAGGCTGCAGTGCATCAAACAGGTGCGCACAATGACCTTTTCCATGCAAGACTCGTGCATTTTGAGGTTGATATCACTGCAGCGCAAACATGGATTTAAGATTATAGAGCCTTTCTACATGACTTTTCTCCTTCTCGGCACATTATATGGGCATGGGTTTGTCTGACCATCAGCTGCAGTTGCACAGTTCATGTTGCACAGGGTCGCAGAAGGAGGCAAATCTGGCAGAGAGCACGAGAACAGACTTCAAAGCAGCAAAACAAACTGTCTCTTTTCCCCCTGCGTGCCTCATCGTGCGATCTCTGACATTGTATATCTGACTCTTAACGTTTACCAGCCCTTGTTAGGTTTTTTGCCGAATTTCTTCCCTGGCTGTCAGCTTCACAGATAGACAGACAGACTTAACCCAGGGCTACCGCCTCTGCTTGTGAATAATAGTCTGTAGAACTCATAGACTGCTTGACTAGCTGGCTGGCTGTTGGCATATTTGTTTATGATATGTGGGTGTGATCCTTTATATCTCCCAACATCCATGTGACACCATGCCTTTGAATAAATTAGCAAATGATGAAGCTTTCAGCTCGAGATTATGATGTGATGCTTCCCTTCTCCGTTCCCACTGTTCCCACCTAAATTCCACCATAATAACCTCTTTTCTGAACAGATTCTCATCACCTCAACTCACGCACCCCACACAAAGGCCTTATTTTACTACCTGTCTTTTTCAAATTGGTAAATTGGTTGATGCAACCCGTTTCACAAATGGGGTTTTGTAACATTGATAAGCCCTATTTGAGTGTATATAAAAAGTCTATCATAATAAATGTTTTGATTCCAGTTTATCTTCTTTTTGATTTTGAAGAGCTCATTGTAAAGCAGACTTCAAAGAGACTCTGTAAGTCAGTGGTGCTCTGAGCTTGTTGCAACTCAGTCAGAAGGATGTTGTTTTGGTTCGAGGAAAGCCTCTGGCAGAGAGCCAAGTGTTCTGCATGTTTTTCTGCACCCTGGTAGATGTTATGCAGCCAAATCTGAGGTTGGCTTGGAAAAGAGGTAAATCACCTTGTAGAGGACAGTTTGTCAATTGTCTGGTTCTTTGGCCATCCGCAACAACAACAAGAGGAACAACTCAGGCCCTATCCCAACTCCAGACACAGTGGCGAGTGCTGCAGGAGGAGGAGATGGGAGTTCAGATCTGGACTGACAGCCCCTGCTGTGCCATGTCTGATTCCTCTCGTGCTGGAGGCCAGTACGCACCCCCACCTCATCAAGCAGCAAAAATGCCAGATCATATCACTCATCTACAGACTCTTCTCCTTCCTCTTACTCAACAAGAGCATCCCTTACTCTCTCTCACTCTCATTACCTTTTCTTTTTATCACTCAAAAATCTTTGAGTCTGCAACTAGCTCTATATCTTCTCATCGCAACAGATGAATCACTCAAGGCCTCCCTTGAAGCCCATGATATTTCCTTTTAAAGATTTTTTTTTTCTTGGAGTGGCAACCATGTTTGACATTGTAATGACGAGTTGCTTTTTGTGGTCGCACATCATAAAAAAGCCACCCTTTAAAAAAAACAAAACTCACCCCTGTTGCCCCCTTAAGACAATAGTTTTACACCGTCTGCAGGAAAACCAAATGCAATGCGCCTCAGCTGTAGATAGGAAGAATAAATGCTTTCAAGTGGGCTCAATCTCACCGAGAGAGCAAGCCGCAGCTCTGCGCCATCTCAGAGCTATTAACCTCCTGAGAAGTGAAGAAAGGAAGCCCACTTTAAAAACCGCTTATTGTGTCCTGCCAGCCTTGGTAGCCCTCAAACACTGGGAAGAAAAGACTCGACTGTTTCAGGCCTCAGTGAACAAGCGAGAGAGACAGACAGAGACTGAAAGAGATTAGACAACACACCAACGGCTTGTACTGAGTCTGCACACATAGCTGCCAGTACCAGGGTTGTTTTCTTTGTGCGCAGCCAAGTCAGTCAGCGGACCTCTGGTGCCGAGGCTCTGTAACGCTGTGAATGAGGAGCGAGAAAGAAGATTTGGAGGGAACGATTTGGTTAGCTGTGTTGGGTCATGGAGGCGAGGGATGGGTGTTGCCAAAAGAGATTAACCAGAAACACTGGCATCATTGTTGATTTGGGTGTGATCTTCTTCCCACAATGCAGCACAGCCCTGAGTGGGCGTACATCGGAAAGCGTCGAGGTCCTCACAGGGTTGTGCAGAAACACAAGGCATTAAATCAAGGCAGTTTGGAAGGAGAGCACAAGGCTGCGCAACAATTTGGTTTCGGCGTTTTTTCCAATTTGTACTAAAAGTGAGAAAAAAAATAACACTTATCCCTATTGTTTGTGAAGGCAGACTCCTCTCTGTCTGTTTGCACAGCACTTACAGAACCCGGCCAACTTCCACTCAGCTGCCACGGAGCTGCTGGACTGGTGCGGAGATCCCCGGGCCTTCCAGCGACCTTTCGAACAAAGTCTCATGGGATGTCTGACGGTATGAAAACACTAATTATGGTTTTGGTCAAGTTTTTTCAGGTACTTTTTAAGAGATGTGAGCAAAACAGTAATTAGATTGTGCGTACTTTGAAAAACAAAAAAAGACAGGTTGATGTATCCACTTTTTTAAGGAAAAAGGTAGGAAATCTAAGTTTGTATTAAAATTTTAATTTCCTTGCAAATAGTAAAAAAAGTCAGAGTAGATTTGCACCATGTTGTGTCTTTTAGCAAAGAATTAAACATCTTACCTGTTTACTACTTATATTAGTCTTTGAAAACTTGTAAGGGCATTGTTACCAGCTCACGTGAGCAAACAGATAAATGCTCGTTAATGAACGAATCACAATAAAAGCTTCTTAAAGGGTGATAAAGAGCTATACAATGGGGCCCACCGCTGAGATCCGGCTCAGCATGGGGGTCTCTCTCCATCAGCTAAATTGTTTCATTAGACTCGCAGCGCAAACTGCTGCTTATCTGGTAAATTACTGCACGTAACAAGTCTGTACATTCTTTCTCGCATCTCATTTTGTGATGAAGTCAGATTTGCAAATGGCAGGTTATCCTGTTAACCAAAACGACTTCAAATGTGGTAGAAATGCGGAACATCTTTAGTTGCAATCGTGTGTGTACGTGGCCACTTTAAAAGCTTAAACCTCATAGCTGTTTTCATTTTCTCTACAGCAAAGAGCTGCCCACAAATATGAGTGGCCCACTAACCTTCCTGTAACACTGTTTTCATATCGACAGGAATATGGGCCTGGATGTACATCCTCAGAGGGAGATTAGGCTAAAAAAGGCTTATGAGGTGAAACATTGTTAAATCCATGTTAAATCTATGCTAGCCCTTGTAGCTGGCTGCCTGCCTTGTACAAACTCCGGGCCCGGCTCGCTCACTCACGCAGCAAATTGAACGATTGACAGCAACACGGTTTGACCGCTTTTCAGGATGGTTTGCATAATATGGTTTGGCTGAATAGATTATGTTTTTACATGCGGATGGCTCCCAAACAGCTCTAGATGAATGCAATACGACCACACAGGAAGGGTAAAATTATTTATTCTCATCTTGATTCTAGTCGAATAAATACAGTTATTGACATGAGTTTTTCAGTTACGTATTCAGTGGTAAAATAGCCATGTTATTTGTAAAAAGAAGGTGTTTGTTTAAATCTGAAATTCTTAATTCTAATTTCTGTTTTGAAGTCAAAACCAAAGGAGGTTTTCTTTTAATATTGATTTACTCCTGTCTTTTGATCCCCGAGCATCCTCTGGAACATTATTATCTGCTGCTTAAAGGGAGAGATGAAAATGTTTTACTTGACTTGGTTAGCTGTACACATTGGACAACGTCTTTGTTTAAATCTTTAGCATTGTCTGTTAGCAAAATATCGAATTACACACTGGACAGACTTCAGTGATCACTGGCTGTACATAGGCCTGTCATAATGACAAATGTTGCTGGACAATGAATTGAAATTATCACGATAAACAATAATTTTTTTGAGACTATTTTAAACTAATATAATATATTTTAGGTCCTCTTAAAAATTTAATCTTGGTCTCAATGGGGTTTTAAATCTGGTTGAATCAATAAAATGAAATGTAATATAAAGTTTACAGAACTTTATACAATTTACGTAAAGTTACGAACGGACCAGGAGTGGAGTTTGGGGAAAACACACAACAGCAACTACTAAAGCTTTAACATCACTACTCTCCTCTATCCAAGTCGGCACAATTTATTCATGTGTCTTCCTCTGGCTTCATAAAATAATTGTGGTTACCCACACATTACTTACAAAATTTACAGAAGTTTACAAAATTTACATAGTGTAAAAAAACAAACCAACTCTCGGTAAACCCAAGGTTTGGCACGATGCCCTGAGTGCATCCTGAGGCGTCACCAGCTAAAAGAATTCGTCAGAACATTGACGACGTCCCTCTAGCTAAATGCCTGTTCACGGAGCTCTCATGCTACAAAAGTTACGAGAACATGCACCTGGCAAATACCTGACGCCAGAGTTCACGCCCCCTTACGCTGAGTAGAAAAGAGGGAGACACAAAGAAAACAAACAAGCATACAAATTAAAATTATCAACCTAATTTTAATTTATTATAATGATTAACTGATTTATTGCTTAATTAAGCTAAGTCCTTTGGTCAGTGTTGCATCCTATTTCAAATTATTATCATATAATGTTTTATCTGTTTGGGTATTTGAGTTTTTTTGCCACGTGACGCACTCTTTATTTTGTGCTTCCAGAAGAGACTTGTTTTGATTTTACCCTTCCAGAAGCTGTGACTTTGTGCAGGGCGACTGTGGTTTTTGGCTCCTTCGCCTCTCTTGGAGGATGACACGGTCATTAGACCTATCCTAACTAGAAATCACTGGACCAATTCAGAATACAGACTCCAAATTAATCTCAGTTTGTCTGTGTGTGTTTACATTCTTTGTTTCTCTCATGGAAAAAAAAAGTGAAGTTAAATAGGGCTTGAGAGTATTGAAACAGCTCAGAAAAGTTTAGAGGTTTAGATTTAATCTCATTGTTGATTTAATTAATGTTTTTTAGTAATCGTCTTATTGTTTAAATTAAAAAGCAGTGGTTATACAGTATTTCTAATTGATTGCACTTTCTGCAGGTGGTGAGTCGTGTCGCTGCTCAGCAGGGGTTTGACTTGGACTTGGGCTACAGGTTGCTGGCTGTGTGTGCTGCCAACCGGGACAAATTCACTCCCAAGTCTGCAGGTAAGACCTCCCACCTGAACTAAGTGCCAGCAGATGCATGCTCATCAATCATGCCATCTACTAGTGTTGACTTGTAAAGCAGTAACATAAAATCTCCCTCATAAAATCATCCTAAAGTCACAGATAATTTACAGGCTAATACAAACATAGAGCGTGGGCTGTTTCTTTGCCCTCTTCAATGCTTAAATACAAATAAAAGTGTCAAAGTCATCGTAAATCTGTAGTTTTGAAATGTTTGATTTCCTAAGAACAACTGCAATCACAGATAATTCACAAAAAGCTCCGAGTGTATTATAATGTCAAGAAATTTTTAGTTCCCATTAAACATTAATGCACCATTGAGATGAGCTGTCTGAGTGGTAGTCTCAGAAAAACAGTCTACTCAACAGTCTTTCCACACAAACCCACATTTACAACCTGTCCTATCAGTCCTATCTGTGTGTGTGTGCAGCCTGAACACACACACACACACACACACACACACACACACATACACACACACACACACACACACACACACATGTAGCAGGGAAGAGAAAGCAGTAATGCTATCCTCAAACATTTATCTATCAAATCCAATTTCCTCCGATCCATACCTCCCCGCCCCACCTCCCACAGTCCTGCAGGAGCAGCCTGTTCTGGTGCATTTGTCAAAGTGAAACATGCAGAAGCAAGAGGGAGGGAAGGAAAAAGATGGATGGCCAAAGAGGTGTTGCTGGTGTTTGCTGGACCGCTCACTCTGCCTGATGGAGACCTGACGATGCTGTTGCCAGCCATTCAGAACTGAGATAAATCTTTGTTCGGTAGTTAGATAAGCAGGAGCGTTAAATATTTTTGATGAAACTCCAGTGTCGTTGTTGTTTTGATTATGTCCCATGCTTAAAAAAGGAACTTCTGTAACAATATCAAGATTGTCGCCTCGTAAATTTATTGTGTCATTCTTTGTGCAAGCTGCTTTGTGTTGCAAAAAGCTCTTTTAAAAGCCAGACATGGATCAATTTCAGCTTCTTTTTTTGCTCACATGATCAGAACATTTACTAAAGCTGAATATCTTCTTTCAGTTGTAGTGGAAAACATCTTGTTGGGAGGAACCTAAGTGGTCTGACAGACGTCAGTGAACAGTATTGATTGCTGTGTTTCTCTCTCTGTCTCTCTTCTTGTGTTGGGATAATGTGATTGTTGTCCAGGCACGGCCCGGACTGACTGGCTGGCTGGGCCCGGCTGACAGGCAGAATCATCTTCAGGCCGGCTGATGGTTCTGGAATCTAATAGAAAGCAGCAGTGAGTTTCAGAAATAGATGTTTATGCTTATCGGACAAACTGGAGCTGTAGTGTAATTATGTGGAGTTTGAGGGGGGAGGAGATGAGATGCAGGCTGGGTGTGGGGGTCAGAGGCTTTGGGTGGATTTTACCAAGGGTGCATCCGTAGGATCTAAAGCAAAGATCTAAAGTAGTGGTCCGCAGTTGGCGGTCTGCTGTCCGAATCCAAACACAAATGTAATCTTACCTGGGTCCTGATTGGTTGTTGAATTCAATGGAATTAAATTATTATTTAAAAAAAAAATTGCACACACTTTTTCATATTTATGGTAATCTCTTTGAGGTGGCGCAGCTATTTCTGCATTTACAGTAATTCCTCATCTGGCCTGTGGCCTCTCTCTGCAGAGAAAATCTGTCACAGGCCTAAAAAGGACAACATGGCAATTGGCGAGTAAGGAAAATGAGCATGGCTTCCGCTAAAACACAATTTAAAGATGTATTTACTGGATCTTAGAAAAGTTTCTGCGAGCAGACTTTGCTGAATTTTAATGAAGACCACAAATCTAAAGTATGTTTTGGCATTTGTTCATAGGTTTGTGCATGCATGGAGGTTTGAGCGACTGTGCAGCGTCAGCAGAATATTTTGACAGCCTGCATGGCGACAGAGGCTCGCAGATCTGACACCTGAGAGGCCAGACAATGGCCAAGAAGTCTAGGATGCCTCCTATATGCTTCTCGGGGGGGGAAAGTGGCAGACTCGCAAGAGTGCAGATTAGTTACACCAGCACTTTCTTTCAAAGCATCAGTCAAAGAGTTTATAAAGCTGTTGTTGCAAGACAGACAAATATAATAGATTATTAATCCCACAAGGAGAATTGTTGTGCCTCAACAGACAATAAAGTTAGACGGTCTCTGCAGCTTAACATGGGAAAAGGAAACAATTGAAATTAATCTGAATTGTTTTTCTTTTTTGCTTTAGGTGAGTGGGCATTAGGTGTTTTGTTGAGGCATGGCAGTGACTGTAGCCTTCATTTTTTTATTCACCCATTTAAACTAGACTTTGACTATTTAAAGCTACCCATCCCTAAAAAGCACGTTGTGTAAAGGCTAACACAATTGACGGTACAAAATAAAATAAAGAATAATTACAGATTACACACAACAGAAAGTACACAATGAATAAAATGACGTAATCTTAATTTAAAAAATACATGATTTTGAAAAAAGGAAATAATGAAAAAGGTCTAAATACAACACTAGACAAAATCAAACAACCGATACTTGAAGTTTAATGACATATTTAAAAAGTAGTTGAGTGTTGTTTTTTTGACACATTCCACTAAAAGAGAAACGCCCTTTGTTTATTTAGTGTTTCAAAGTGAAATAAAAATAAATAAATGGCCGACTTGTGAGAACTGTCGAATAAAGTGGAGAGATTTTCAGCAGCAGCAGGCCGCTGCTGATGAGCTGTCTGGAGATTGTGACCCTGCAGTGAAGCCTGGGGGATTATTGTGTTACTCTAATCTGGAATCAGCCAGTGAAGAGACTTATCTGCTGTTAGGCAATGTAGCATTAGCACTGTTAACTCTTGAAGCAGAGAAGCTACACAGCTTTAATGCTGTTTACACACTTGTACCTGTACCATTGTTGCAAGTTTTAAATTGTTTAAAAAAAAAAAAGATGCTCGAAGATATTTGGATTTTGTGTAGTTGTGGCTTTAAGTGAGGAAGTGAAATTGATAAATGTTTTTTTAATTTACTCCTGATAATCTGTAATCTGCTGCCAACAGACTTCCAACACATTAGAGGTTTGTCATATATTAGGTGTGCAGCTGCCCTACAAATACATCCAACCCCAACAGACTGAGCTGTCGGTCAGCTGTGAAGTTCAGCAGACAACAAATCAGATTAGCCACATAATCATCCAGGGTTTTTCTGTTTCCACCCTCAGTGAATCTGCCAGTCTGTCATCAAGCTCATAACAGTCCTCTTTAGGAAGATCCCACCCCACTCCCCCCCCTTTTATTAAACCTTTAAAATCTTCATTATCTTATATAATCCACTGAAACTTCTCTTTAACGGTGTTAAAGTTTATTAGATTACATCTCAAGTGTGTCTTCTTTTAAATGTTTAAACATAACTGAATGTGCTGGGATTGGAGGCAGCTCCTCTTTGGGATGATAATGTTTTTTAACCATTGTTAATAATTAGGTCAGGCAAGAGGCTGTTTATATTTTGGCATCAGACTGTTGGGTAAATTATTATTATAGCGGCTGAGTATTCCCAGTGTCCTGACTTTAGCTGAGTTTTACATACAGCTGTAAGCAAAGGAGGGCGTAAAAATGTTTTTGCCCATGTTTGTCTTTGTTTTTCTGTATCATTAGCAAAATATAAAAAAATAAATAAAAATTACTGAACATATTTTATTGAAACTTCCATAAAGTAATCATTATATTGACATATACAGCTCAGTAACTCTGGTGTTAGCAAACACAAAAATAACTCAGTCAGTAAAATTGATTACCTTGGAACTTAACCCAACTTAAAATTCAACCGATCTTAGAAAACACATCAAAAATAGCTATGATTTACAAATATTAATCTAAAATTCAGCACGGCAGTGGCTGGGCATGGTCTCCAATGCAAAATTCAAGTGCAACATATGTTCTCAAAACCTTAGCATAAGCTATGCTTGTCTGTTAGCAAAATATCCCACGATACGAACCAATGAACAGCTATCAATGAAACTCTTGGAATGTGATGGTTGCACACCTACAATTGAATAACATTTGGAGTCACTCCAATTCAAGATGGCTGCCACATCTACGTTGATTAGATTTAGCCATCACAGAAATGAGAATAATTCTTTCAGTTTTACAGTTGTTGAGTTATAAATTGGTGTGGTTGTAGCTAAGAGTCCTTCACAGCACATACTACAAGCAAACGTAATCTTATTTTCAAAATTACTACAACTCCATATGATCTCTAAAAAGTCTAAAATTGGCATGAAAGGCAGAAGGTGCTATGCATTCCTTCAGTGCTAGGACTTTAATAAGAATGAGTATTTGCAAGAGATGGGAAAAAAAGTTTTTCCTGCATCTCTTTCACACACACACACACCATCTCATGTCAACACAGGGTCAGTCAGCATAGCGTGTTTATTTCCACACCTTCACATGAGGGAAATGGGCAGCCTGTCAACAGGTGACAGAAAACTTCCAGGGTGTGTCTGGACCTCACCTCTTGTCATTTAATTGACACAAACACTTCACAAGCTCATGACTCACGTAAGCAAGCACTCCCTCCCTCCGTGAGTCGTGCACTCTGTTTTCTGCTTTTAAGAAACAACCAAATACTGGTTTACTGTTTCGATTTCCTTTCGCTTGATTGGTTTTCTAACCCTGGCTTTCTGTCCAAACTTTAAGCTGGATAAAGGTGTGGGCATCCTTTTGATTTTCCCAATCAACCTTACAGACTTTTATATTTAATTACTGCTGAGTAAGAGCAGCACACTGAATTATTAAGGGGAAACGGGGTTTATTTATAGCAAGCAGTCCTTTTCCTCTGACACTCTCCTGTGGCGCGCTTCAGATGATGAAACCCCTCTGCAACCCCAAATCTACCTTCAGAACTTCACTGTGAAGTATTTTTTTGTTTTGTTTTTAATTATATCTCATGGGATACATTCTATTAGGGTGGCTGCATTTGGGCCCTCTGTCCCTTGCTTTTTGATCGGTTTGTTTGACGGAATAAAAACAAATTTATTCTCTTACTTTTTTATGTTTGAACTATGCTTGTAATTGTGATCCAAACACAGAAGACTTTGTTCTTGTACAAAGAAAAAAACAACTGGACGAGCAAATCATTTAAATCCTCTTTTTGTTCTCAGTTGACTGATTTGGCACACACACCTCAGGACTCAACAGGCACCCTCCTGCACACCCACCCCATAATCACCCTCTGTCCTCGGGGGCTTTTACACACCCTGTTAAAGTTGTATTCCTGCCCAACAAAGCCTCAGTTGTGTGTGTGAATATTATTTCTGCTTGAAACTCTTGATGACTGAGTGTGCTTCACCAAAAGCTTTTTTTAAAAAAAGAAAAGAAAAGAGGACTTCTCCCTGCTGACATGAGGTTTCTACTTTCTCATGGTTGGTCAGTGGGGGTGGGGGTCAGGCAACTCAGACCCACCATCAATCTGCTTCCTCCTTGATTTGACTCAGATTTTCTGTTTGTTTCTGATCACACTGTTTGGATTTATAAAGTGGCTTCTGATGAAGACAAAAGGGATGCTGTCAAATGCTATTGCCCCCCCCCCCCCTTGTTTTCCGTGATAGGTCAGAAAACTCACTACTTGTCTGTCTGAAAAGATTGATTTTTCTTCCTCTCCCACTTCCTCCTTGCTCTTGGTCTGGCTTCCAGCCAGCCTGCAAACATTTTAAGCTCCACCCTTTTATGCAAGTTTGAAAACTAACCCTGCCTGCAGAGGTTTTTTTTTATTATTATTATTATTTTTTTTTCAGTTGTCTTTGCCCTTGTTTGACAAATAGCAGTTGCATTGTTGGATTACGCATGTGCGCTTCCCTTTGAAACAGCTTAGAGAAACAAGGAAATGGAGAGCTAGACTGAACCCATCAATTACAACAAAAGGTGAGAAGCCCTCGAAATATCTTCTCAATCTCCTGTTTGTCTGCGTCGGCTCGCTGTCTTTATCTCTTCCCTCCCGTCCTCCTGCTTCCTCCGCTCCCCTCTCGTCTGTTTCCCTCCATCCCTCCCACTGTCTCCGGAGTGTGTCGGAGCCGGCAGCAGGTATACAGCAGGAGCCCATTAGTGCAGAGTCCTGCTCTGATTGGATAAGTTGGAGAAACTGGGAGACTGCCTCTGAATAATTGATGTGCATTGTGCAGACGCCGGACAGGGGGAAACAGACGGATCAGAGAGCAAGGGTGGAGAGAGAGAGAAAGAGAGAGAGAAAGGAAGTAAGAAAGAGAGTGAGAAGACGACGCAGGCTTAGAAGCAGAAAAAAAAAGCTTTGATTGTTGGCCTCTGCGGGAGCATCTGTGACAACTGAGTCTTTTCCTCTGTGCTATGAAGGGAATTAGATGAAATGTGCAGCTTTGCTCAGCTTTGGGTAAGTGTGAGAAAATATATTTGAGTGCTACTACAGTACACATGTGTGTCTTTGCAGAGTAGTGACATATCTGAGTGTGGCTTTCATGTACAGTCTGAAATGATGCCATTTGAATTATTAGCAAATGAAGCAGAACTGTTTTTTTGCAACCAGCCGGAACCAATGCAGAAGTATTCATTTCAAACCCAGCTTTGTTGTGTATTTGTTTGGGTCATTAATTCTGTATAAATTTGTGTTCTATTGGTTTAAAGTGCTGGACAGGATCAGGGCAGATCAGCTGACCACAGGTTGACCTACATGCTGTTCTGTCACCGACTTGTTCTGCTGCAAGTATGCACTCATAGTTCAGTGTGCTGAGTACTTCTTTTTTTCTTTTGTTTGCTGTAGTTATTACCCACTAGGGCAGTTTTTTGCCCTGTCTGTGTTTGTCTTTCCGTTCCCAAAATATTTCATGCGAAACTAAACAAAATGTAATGAAACTTGCAAAAAAAGTGTCTGTTTGACTGATTTAAAATTTAAAGTGAAACTGATTCAAGATGGCTACCACAGCCAAGTGACCTTTTAAAAGAAACACAGATGGCTATAACTTAGTCAGTTTTACAGATCTTGAGCTAAAATTTAGCGTGGTGACAGCTGAGACTGATCCCCAAACATGTTCTGAGCACCAACAGATAGTATCTAAATTTTGTTGAAAATTTTACCATTACCTACTAAAATGTGATGTGGTAGCAGATGAGTCATTTACAAAACATACTCTGAGTGTGACATCCGACATGAAATTTTGCATAACGTTATTTTTAAGGTTTGAGCAAAACGGCTACAACTTCATCCCTTCTAAAGATAAGATGATCTCAATCTAAAACTCTGACATGAAAGATGGTGGGTGATATGCATTTCTTAAAGGAATTTTCAGCCTTTAATTGAGTTTATGTTTTTTATTATAGTTTTGGTGGTATTTTCTGTTAGGATTAAATAAAAAGCAATACATGAGGGTGGATTTGTTTTCTATAATTGTGCCAAAATATGGGAAGAGCTCAAATGCATGCAAGTGTTGGTAGTCAAGAGAAAATGACCCACTTTTCCTCTGTGGATTCTTTTTTTTTAAATGTTCAACCTCTGTTCAGAGCCAGAGCCAGTCTGCCTGTTCACTCATTATGAGAAAAACAAGGGGGAGGAGGAGGAAGGACTGCACAGTTAGATCATGCAGGCCAACTTTAGTTCTGTTTGAGTTTTTTTTTGTGATGTTCAGTTAGACGTTATAATGTTATTACCTCCCTCTGTCTGTGTGACTCATGAAAAAAAACTTTTGAAATTACAATAACATTTTTTTAAGTAAAATGCTTTGTAAAGGCTAAACTTTAAATGACTTTGCTGAAATTTGCTGAAGAAGATTAAGCTGAGTTGTTAAAGCTAAAAGAAGTTAAACACTAGCTAAGTGCTAAGAGAACTAAAGAACTCCAAATATATCAACAATAAAATAAGCCTAAAGTACTAAAAGTGCTGGTTAAAAGAAGTAAAAATGTAGCTAGAAGTTAGAATATCAAAAGGGTCACATAACAAAACTTGTCTGGCCCAGTTCTGGCCCACATAATACACTAACTGTAAACCCAGATACCACAAAGAATGATGGCCCTGTGGTGGCTCAGATGTGGTTTGCCAGAGGTGATCCATGCATGCAACCAAACCACAGCTGGCCCAGTTATGGCATGCTATCTTAAAAACAGTGTCATCATTGCCCACATTCGGTTGACAGATCACTTGCCATGCCAGCAGTCAGCCAGCAGTGCCAGCTTGACACTAGATCTGACCCACATCTGTTTGGTATATGGGAACGTTCTAGATCAGGGGTGTCAAAAACTCCAGTCCTAGAGGTTTTCCAGCTCCAACACACCTGATTCAGTGATTGAATTAACTCTTCAAATTGAGCAGAAGCCTGTTAATCACTCAGCCATCAAAATCAGGTGTGTTGGAGCAGGAAAACCTCTAAAACATGCAGGATTGTGGCCCTCGAGGACTGGAGTTTGACACCCCTGGTCTAGATAAAAGCTAAAAGTAACAAAAACTAATGAAAACCTAAAAATAGCTAAAAGTTAGCTAAGAATTTAATATAGGAAAAATCCAACTAGAAGCCAAACGTAACAAAAGACCAAGCTAAAAGTAGCAAAATGCTAGTTAGCAAAAGCTAGAAGCTAAAAGTAGCAGTAGTAGTAGTACCTAAAAGTGGTATATGAAGACAAAATTGAACATGTATGCTAGCAGATTTCAAAGAGCGAATTATTTTAGAGGGAATTTAGGATAACTCTGGTAAAAAATAAAATAAGATAGAATGTTAGAGATGTATAAATAATAATAACCCATCTCCTAAATAAGCAGAATGTTTTTATATATGAACAGCTAAAATAGCACAAAGTATGCAAACGTAGTGAAGAGTTCAAAATGCATATCAGCCAATAATGAACAGGACACCCATGTGAAAACTGAATTAACATTCACACAATGAGTAAAAAAGGGTGTTCTGTCTGTAAACAAATCCTGAACTACTGTATGTTTGTGTCCAACCAGCAATTGAGTGTAAAAACTGACACGTTTATTGGCAAACAGTCTTCGGCTGACCCATGTGTAGAACAACACAAGCTGACTAGCTAGCTGCCTTAGAGCTGCAGTACTTCCTGTTAGCCTGCGCAGGGTGGAAACCACTGAAACCATCTGCATCCTCAACCTCACAGCCTCCCCCTCCTCCTCCTCACTTCAACCTTCCTCCTTTCCCCTCCTACGCTTCGTAACTCCACAGAGTCTTGCGACCTTCCATGACTGCACTCTGAGTACTTCCCATCAGACTGTTTAGTGACTCATTGGTGACATTTGGCTTCAGATTTTGTTTGTTTTGCTGCAGTTTGCTCTTTTTTTCTTCTTGTTTTTGCCATGAATCATTGCCATGTTTCACACCAATCCACCTGCATTTTCCTCTCTTCGTAAACATGTGGTCAAGACCTGTTTATGTTTGAGTTACTGCTCGACAATTAAGGAAGGAATTTGTAGTAGTACAAATAGATGACTAGTGTTGATAACAATGAGGACGGAGCCCACAGATACTCTGGCTGTTCGAATTTAGTAAGTTCTTTGAAGGAATTTGGCATCTTTCCTTGTGTGCTAAAGTTTTGAATGGAAATTTGTGAAATCTCTTAGTGCTCAGTCTATGTATGGAGGATGACTCTCAGCTACATTATATTTCAGCTCCATATCTATATCTCTTCGTATCTATGTTTACTAAAGTTAAATAACGATGGCAGCCATCTTGAGATGGGTTTACTCCAAATGTAATGAGTTGTAGCTCCACATCCAGGGATTAGTTTCTACACATTTCAATCAAATTTGTCCTGAGTCATGAAATACTTTAACAAACAGATCAGTGTGTTGCCAGAGTTTTAAACAAAAATCTTGCGTGTGCCATTAACACTCCTTGCCACATGAAACTTTAAGTCAATATCTATAAAGCTCACAGACTACAGATATGTTTGTGTTTGCTAAAGTCAGCTAGCTGTGGTGGCCATCTTGAATCCAGTTAACCCTAAAAGTTTATCAGTTGTAGATGTTCATTTCATTGTTGCCTCCTAAGAGTTTCTATAAAATATGTCCACTGGTTCATGAGATATTTTGCTAACAGACAGACACACAGGCACTAATATTATTATTCACATTATTGCCATTGAATAAAAAAGCTTTTCCTTTTTTTCCCCCTCATTCATTGAATGAGCAGCAGACATAGATGAAGAGGTTATTGTGAGCCAAGTAGTTGTCTGGTTATAATTAAGTGTGTGATATTTACTAGTTTCCCTTCAGTGGTGGGGAGCTGCACGTGGCTGATAGGAGCCGTTGGTCCACAAAGTGCTGTTCTCATATTTTATAGTCGACATGAGGAGTTTTACTGGTAAAGCTTTGTGTGTTTACTCATGAATACTTTTTACTTTAGCCTCCATATTTATATATTTTAGTATTTTTATTTCTGTGCTCATCTTCATAGCCATGCAGCTGTTTTACATTCATGTCTTATTTCATTTGAGTTGTTAGCATGTGGGATTGTTGTGACAGTTGTCAGAATGCAGATTTTGAGGAAAATATGATGAGTCAAGAAGCTTCTGACACAGATCTCACATTCAAGCTAAACCCACATGATTCATGTGGTCACAGAGCACTTTTATTGGTTGCCTCAGTCTGTTTGAAATGCTTTTTGGCCCACAGAGGAAAGGTAGCATTTCTAGATGATGTTCACACATGGCTTCTTCTTTGCATGATAGAGCTTTAATGTGCATTTGTTGATGGCATAGTGAACTGTTTACAGACAGTGGTTTGCATATGCACTGATGTCCATAACAGAATCAGACCAGTTTTTAACTGAAGATGATCAATATCCAATATTGAGATTCCTCTGAATTTGTGAAATCTTTTAATGATATTAACTGTAGATGAGATATTTAAAGTCTTACATTAATCTAAAATTGTTTCAAAGTTTTTAGATGCATCTTTTCGCAGTCTAATGAACTTCTGCCCATCTCTAATTCTAAGATAATCAGCCTCTCTAAAATGCTCTTTTTATACTCAGTCCTCTTACAGACTTGTTGCCAATCAACCTAATTGGCTGCAAATTGCTCCTCCAGCTGTTTCTTATTAAGACCACTTAATTTTACAACCTTTTATTGCCCCTGGCCCAACTTCTTTAAAATGTGTTGCTGCCATAAACTTCAACAACCCTGGTTGTTTCCTGGAAATAGTACTTCTTTTAAACATTTGATATGTTTACTATTTTCCATGAGTTTGCAAATTATTGCATTCTGCTTTTATTTCATTTCATTTTTGCCAAGTGGGGTTTGTAAATGATCCACTAAAGGTTTAAAAGTTGCAATAGATAATAAAGAGGCTCATGTTTGCATAGTTTCAGTTTAACCATTAATAAACTCACATAACACAAATATATTTTGTGAACAGAATGTGTTCCTTTTTTTTTGGCCACACGTGACCATAAAAACACCCTCCACTCGCCACCAGAGCACCCACATTTTAGCACCTCTGACCAGAACGAGCCATGACACTGCTTCATGTTTGGTGTTTATGCTTCTTCTTCTACCTCTGCCCCATTTAAAAATGTGCAATTTGAACCCCACAGAAACCAGCACCTGCAGGAGATGTCAGAGTGACTCAGGTAGAGCTATACTCTCCCTTCTGGGCTGCAGCATTGTTGTTTATTTTTATTTTACCACATGTCTTGGAGAGGACGTCATGTTTACCCGTCCTCAGTCTTGCATCTTTTCATTCATGCCCCCACCCCCCACACTCTTTTCCCATCTGTCTGTTTTCACATCAGAAGTTGTGGATGGAATCCCGTCGAATCTGACAGTGAAAAGAGCTCTGCTGGTTTTTTTTGTTTTGTTTTGGGGGTTTTTTGGTGCAAATTAACAAGTTTGGAAAATTAAACGTCCATCAAATAAAAAGCAATTCAAAACAATTTTATTTTCTTAAGCGAGTGCTTCAGATTGGAAAAAATTCTGATTTGGATGAGCTGGTTATGGCAAAGTGCGATTTCTGACAGAGCTTTTCTCTCTGCGGGGCATGTTTGAGTAGCTCTGCCTCCGAGCTGTTGAGACTAAAGCCCATTTGATATGCTCCTCTCTGAGCAGAGGTTGGCTTTACAGAGAGAGAGAGAGAGGGAGGGGGGGCAGAAAGGGGGGTCTCATTGAATGTTTAAACGGCTTCCATTACACTTCAGCAAAAAAAAAGCATGACTTTATTTTTTTAATTTCAAAGGATCTTTAAATCCCTTTCATATTCTCCCTCTGCATAATATTTTGTGCCCACACAGCACAGGCCTACCTGGCAGTGTTGTACAGACCCCTGCTTCGTAATATCTCTCATGAATTGCTTCTTTATCATCCCACACATTGTCTCAGAAGGCTTCTTTGTCTGGTTTTGCAGTGTTCATGCTCAGAACTTGTAATTTTTTTATATTTTTTATGTAGTAGTTTCTTTGTTTGTGTTATTATGAACATGTCTGAATCAACCTGCTGTGAAGAGTGACTGATTTGTCAAACTTGAAATAAGGATGTAAAATAATAGAGGGGATTTCCCCTCCACCTGAGAATTAGAATGACTAAATGATCCACAATTAGCACAACTGAGCTATTTTGCATACCCTACTGGGCATAAGTGTGCCTCCTTGTGTTTGTCATTGTTAACAACAGTTCAACAGAAACAGAAGTAAATTACACTTTATCTCTTTCTACCTAATGTTTTATAAATCTAATATGCTAGTTCAGCTTGTTGTTGCTATTCCTTCGAGACCCAACAAACTAAGCCCCTCAGCTGCTCTGTGACACCGTATCAGAAACACATGACTGATGTCTTTTCAGAATCATAGCTTGAATATTTGTTCCCTCCAAAAGTACGTAGAAAAAAGATGTCCCTCCAGATTACTCTTCTGAAAACTGTCTAAGCAAATAGGCTGTCTGTACACTTGCAGTCAAATTTAAAACAATCTTATTTTGTTGACGTTTGATTCCTTTAAGGATATATTAAGTCTGATAGAGCTAATATCATGGATTTTTATTCTATCATTTTAAGGAACAACTAAAAAACATGCTAGTTAAAAAACAAAGTTAGAATATTTTCAGTTTGTTTTGTTGAAGATGCCAATAAAAACTTTGGGTTAACTGTAAAAGTTAATGAGTTGTAGAGGTACATCCATTGATTATTTACTGATAGATTCAATTAAATCTGTCATGTGGTTCATGAGATATTCTAACACAGGGGTGGACAGTCCTGGTCCTGGAAGGCTGCAGCCCTGCATGTTTTACTTGTTTCTCTGCTCCAACACACCTGATTTAAATGAATGAGTGATTATCAGGCTTCTGCAGACATATATATATATATATGGCTAGATAAGTCATACCCGCTGTTGGCCAATAGAGACCGGCGTCCTCACACGGCGGCCATATTGGGACGGGGAGCTGGCCCACTCTTAAAGGGGCTATTTCATGTAAAATCAACTTTTTGGAGCTTTATACCATGTTATAATGTTATCCTCTCATCAAAAACATGCCCAGAGTCTT
>JARVGW010000001.1:31499583-31511210 GCA_031762495.1 Anablepsoides rubrolineatus | reverse complement strand
ACGTAATTATTATATGAATGTCCATTATAAGTATGCCATTTTATAACAACATGTCTCACCTTTACAACAAAAAAATCCGTTTCAAAATCCGATCCAAATTGACCAAGTTATGGTTATTTAAATAGTAAATACACCATTCATGTTAAGAGTGGGCGAGCTCCCCGTCCCAAGATGGCCGCCATGTGAGGACGCCGGAGACTCCGCTATGACTTATCTAGTCTTTATATATATCTATGTCTGCAGAACTTGGAAAAGGTAATTCAATGAGTGAATCAGGTGTGTTGGAGCAGGGAAAAAAGTAAGACATACAGAGCTGTGGCCCTCCAGGACCAGGATTGCCCACTCCTGTTCTAAAAAACAGGGCTGACTACAAAAACTAATGGCAAAGTTTCCAACAAATGCCTCATATAGTCATATGTTGTGGGTGACTCAGCTACTAAAGCACCAAATATTAACTTAGTATCTGTCAAATTCACTGAGTTTTAAAGATCTTGTTGCACTTTCATGCATGCAGAGTAGTCTTAGACTTTATTGTAAGACCTAAAAAATATGTTTATGCCAATGAACTGTCATTCAAACTGAGTTCCAAGTCATAAAAATAGCCCCATACCAGTGTGTCTGCTTTTGGTTGTTTTTTTAAATATGTGACAGGAAAAAAGACTGATTTTATAAGGAAATATGCCATGGTGAAATATGTGATGGACATTTGGGACATGCTTGGAAAAAAGAGAAGTCTGGTTCTTTGTGTGTGTGTGTGTGTGTGTGTGTGTGTGTGTGTGTTTTCTCTGTCTCTCTTTTGAAAGTTATCATTAACCCATGAACAAAGCTTTACACTTTGAAACCACCCAACACAGTAACACTCCTAATGGCTTTGTGTTTGTGGAGCTTCACATTAAGGCCAGTTAGCTGCTTAATAAGAACGTCTGATTGCTACATTGTAGCCATCTGATTTATGTTGGGACGCACACATTTTGAAGTGCTGTACTCACAGACATTTGTGATTTCTCTGGCAAATGGTTTGCTGAGCAGCAGAAGGCCTTCACCACACACACAGTTGAGCGTAATTAGCATTTAGGTTTCCTTGTAAAAAAAAAAAAAAAAAAAGGACTTGCGCTAACACTCTGTCATTAGTTAATGGGTCTGGCAGCCTGTTACCAGGGCTTACTTTCTCCCTCTCAGCTCCTCCCAGAGGGGCTGAGGTGAGGTGAGAATGTGCCACGGCTCCTGCTGTCTGTCAACCGCACAGCATTAAGTACAGCTCGAGCACAGAGGACCCATATGTCCCACATGTCATTACTGGGCATTACTCAATTAAAAGCTGGAGCTTCTAAGAAATGGAGCTGGTTTAGGAGGGATCCAGGAGCACATCCTGAGAATATCAGCTTATGTCGTGATGGCCTTTCAGAGCAGGACAGAGGTGCAGACCACTGGTCGAAGAGATGTTCTGTCAGAGAATCCACTAAAAGCACCTCAGTACAGTGCAGAGGCTTTTATGGGACTGCAGTCCGTCAGCCAGGAAGATAACTGTATTTTCAGTTAGGCAATCAAAAGATTTGTTTGGTTTAGTGTAGGCTTTTAATTTCTTAGATAAATAGTTAGTTTATTTTGACACATCGGCTAGCTTGTAGTTTTTAATGTCTGAAGGATGAGGATATAAACCACACATGAGCATCACACAGCCCAGGGGCCACATCTGGACACATCTTAAGGTTAATGAAAAATAAACAATCAAAAATAAAACCATTTTGCATGCAAATACTGAATTTCAGCTTTTATTTTAAAATTGGCATTTGCTATGCTTCTATATCTGTGTGCACTGCAGCTTCAGTCTCAGTTTTATATTCAGGTTTGAGTTTAGCTTGTTGGTTTGGCCCTATGCAACAGTCCTTGTTCTGTATGTGGCTCTTTGGGGTAAAAAGAATAAAGTCAACCTCTGCATTAAAACCTTTTCAATATGTTTCTGCCTATAAGTATTTATTACCAAGTTGAATTATGTCTTTATAAATTTAACAATGCATCACAGTTGAATTTGAGTGTACTCACTCCTGCAGGTAGATTCACTTGTTTGCTTGTTTATCTGCATGCTCCCTGTAAACCTTATGTTGCATAGTGTAGCAGAATTCCCACATTGATGCGTTTTCAACTAGTAGCTATGCTCCACAGAGCTGTCACCTAATATTCAGTTTCAGCATTGAAACTTATAATGGTAGTAATGACAAAGAATGAAGCCCTGAATGAAACAGTTTAATTTCTCAAAAATACAACCGTCTCATTGACCTCATCTGGTGCAGAATTTAATTACATGAATTCTCTTGCTGTTTTATGATTTAAATCTACGTTACATAATAAATTTTGTTGCATAATTTCGCATAGTTTAATATAGCAGTGGACGTTTTGAATGAAAAGACAGTATAGAGGTAAAACAGGCTAGAACAAAACACCCATGAGTGCTTGACTTTGGCTCCTCTCCATCAGGTTGCTGTTAGCGTCTTCATTATAAAGTGTTTAATTGAACTGTGAGGCTTCTGTGGAAATGAAATGGGAATAAATGAAAAGATGAAAGCGAGGCGTAATTAGACCGAGACCTCAACTTTGTGCTCTCGCGCTTTTGTCGGCGTATTGTCTGCGCTCTCAGGAATCAGCTCCTCGTCTTTTCAGCTAATGACATTAACAAAACACTTAGCGAAGACGATTTCAGAACAGCGACTTTAGCCTGGTGTTTTAAAGTTATTTAGAAAATGAAATAAAAAGAGAGAAATGTGGCCTTGTGGTTGTTACAGGGGCTTTTATACAGAGTATAGGGACAGAAGTGTTATAGTGTAGTTGTGAATGTTTAATGGCGTTGGTAGATGTTCTAATACAAAGGATGTCAAGGTGAGAAAAGGATTTTGTTCCCCTTAATAATCTTGGTAAATATGCACAGTTAGTAAGTGCTCACTGCTCAGAGAGAACTACTAAACACTCTTGTGTTTGATTTCAGACCTTGGCAGCTTCAGTAACTTGATGCCACTGAATCTCTTTTGTTCTCAGCCCCTGTATTTTGTCCTCAACGCAACTGAGTTTTAGGTCTAAATGGTGGGTTGCCTGTTGTGGAGACAATCCCTCTGTGTGGAGGTGGTGATTTAGTGGCGAGATAAGCTCTATGTAATGGCAGGGTGGAATAATTCCACTTTAACTAGGAGGCTTGACTCTCTCCGCCCTCATGAAGAAAATATCTCTGTTGCTTTCGTTCGCTCTTCGTTCCTTCCTCGTTTTTTCCCCCCCTGCTCGCACTCCTCACTGTTTTTGTATTCTGAGTAAGTAGTCACTAGTCAAATAAGATGCTAATCATTTAGGAGGGAATTTCTTTTAGTTTTTGTTATTATCGTACATAATATCAATGGGACCATTTCCTCTTGAGTGCCCAAACTTACACATTTTAAATTTTGAAAGTTTAAACCGTTGCGTACAATTTTTTAAACATACATAACTGGTGGAAAAAACAAGAAACTAACAAACAACAAAAAAACAGGAAACGTTTGATTTATCCCTGGTAGTACAGATCAGTCCACATTCTTACAATGCATATATTAGTTGATTGAAGACACACAAGGAATGCTATTCCAAGGTGTATTTTCTCTCTAAATGTAATACTTTCTAAAAGTAAACAGTTCTGAATGATAATTAAAATCTCATAATTTTTTCTAGTTAAACACAGGGATGTTCTTTTAAACATTAGCACAATATTCTAGTCAACTTGACTTAGTGTCCGCTGGTGCCATGAAAGAATTCCCTGTTGTAAAAAGTGCATTGACAAAAAGGTGTAATGTCAAGTATTTTAACATTTTCACATGTGCCTGCCTCATCGATTTAATATGCACAGTGGTGGCTACTTTTTAGAATTGCTGATCATTTAAAAGATGTCAAAAAAAAAAGGCCAAATTAATCATCCAACAGATCAACGGGTCTAATTTTATTTTAAAATATTCATGAAAGTGTTGAATATGTTGGCCCTTTTCTTGTTTCATTGACTAGATCTTTAATAAAGCAGCAATCTTACTACTAAGAAAAAATAATGAAATGAGGCAAGTTAAAAATAAAATACAGAGAATTTTGACAGTATTGGCGAGAGTAGCAAGAAGCTCCCTGCTGTGTTGTTAGCGAGGAAGGCTGCAGAAAGTGACTACACCTTGGTGATATGAGTAGACGTGGTTGGGAGTGAAGTGGTGATGCTGAACAGAGGAAGTGGAGGACAGTTGAGATATCGGTTTCTTACTTCCTACATTGATCTTATCTGTAACCCCAGTTATTCTGTCTCTGTCTGACTCTCACGCCTCATTTCTGCCTCTCGGTAGCAGAAGAACTGGGAGCTACTGCAGATTGATTTCACACTGCAGGTAGATATGACAGGATGAATAACTCTTTAGAAACACACACAGGCGCATGAGCAGCATCAGTTCTGTTGCTTTATGCTGCCCTCTGGAGTTTACAGGATTTAGCACAGAGACTCCTGACAGGATAAAAATAGCTTTGAGGCTGACATTTAAAAAGAAAAAAAAGGTTTGATTTCTTTGTGATCACTTCCATAAACATGCACTAAATGAAACCTGACCAGGTGGTACTGAATCAAGCAGAGACTTAACACGTGTGCATATCTGTGTGTGTCATTTTGTTTTGTTTTGTTTTTTCTGCTGGCAGCTCTGCTGTCGTCGTGGTGCGAGGAGCTGGGCCGTCTCCTCCTGCTGCGTCACCAGAAGAACAGGCAGAACGAACCGCAGGGAAAAGTCCCCATGCAGCCCAGCATGAACAGCATGAAGCCCGGCCTCACACACAGGTCAGTCACATGTGTGAGACGTGTCCTGGCAGACGAACAAAGCATATGTACAATAAAAAAGAAGGAAAATGTAAATTTGCTTACAAGGGGTGTTTCAATTTGTACAAACTAGACTCAATATTTTTTTTTATTAAAAAGCTATAGTGTTTGTGTTATACTTTTTTTTCATAAAGAGTTTTCATTGTTTTGAGAAGTGATTTGAGATGGAGAGCCATGAAGGCGCAAAGTCGTGTTTTTGGGGAACGTTGTGTGCTCGTGCCCTTCTTTTTCCTCTCGAAGGAAAATCCTGGGATTAGCTAAGAGTTCAGTTTGCCTCTGCCGAGGATCTTGTGGGGGGAATGTTGTGCCTTTATGAGGAAATATTGAACATGTTGTCCATTCCAAGAACTAACCACTGAGTGAAAACAAGCTGCTCTCCAAAAACAGCACTCCTCTGTCTCTCCACTGGCCACTTGTCTCTCCCCAAGAGGATTTTAGCTTGTTTATTTTACATTCCCGGCTCTCATATTTTATCCTTGCTATTTGTTTTAAGTCAGAGAGCTAAAAAAAAAAACCCAGCTGCAGTCTGCTTGCTCATATTCAGCTAAGAATTTATCATAGTTTGCTTTCTGTATTCATCAGCTGATATTTTGGCTTTTTTCAAAGTGAAAATGCCAATCATAGTCAGGAAAAAGTCATCCACAGTTTAAACGTGACATCAGGCACGTATGTGTTTTGATCTGCTTTGCAGTGATGGATCCTTTCCCTATGACTCAGTCCCCTGGCAACAAAACACCAACCAGCCTCCTGGGTCATTGTCTGTTGTTACAACAGTGTGGGGCGTGACCAATACGTCACAGAGTCAGGTACGTTCATTTATTAAAAACATCCTGGCTAGTCTGATTTTAGTTTCCACAAACCCAATGTACCTTTTCCAACCCTTCGGATGTTTGTTTTCTTATGTTTTCTTTAGGTGTTGTGTAACCCCATGGCGAACAGCAATAACCACATGAATCCCGGGGGAAACCCGATGGGATCGGGAATGTCGGCCAGCGCAGCGGGGCTCAGCTCCCCTCAGTTCAACGCTCAGCAGCAGCAGTTTCCAAACAAGGGAGGTTCCAACCAGTCGTACATGCAGCAGGGCATGTACGGCAGGCCTGGCTACCCCGGAGGCCCCGGAGGCTACAGCGGAAGGTAAGCGACTTAATCGAGTAATTCAGATTGAATAAATGCGGCAGAGGCCAATTATGCTGTTCCTGCTAGGATTGGAATAAATCTTGTCATATAGAAAAGACTTCACAGCTGGAAAAGGAAAGTTTGATGTAACAGACACTTCACATTTAAAACCACTCTGAGGCACATCGCTATTGACTGATGTCATGGAGTGACATGCAAACATGCGTGTATGTTTACACCTCATGGTTTGCCTTCAAACATGTGGTGAAACTCTGGGAGTGGATCTATTTCAACTCAAACCACTTCTTTTTTTTTTTTTTTTAACACAACTCTGTATTTTTCTTGCTTAAATCTTACCAAGTTGTAACTGAAAACTGGAAATAAAAAAATTATTCAAATTATGTTTGTTTTTTTTTTAGGGTGGGGGGGTGAAGAGCCTGTGTTGGCTGTGACCTCTTTCCACTTCATATTTTATCAAGTTTTTTTGCTACTCACCACACTTTTATAAACTTTTCTGCTAGATTCTGTTTGACAAAAAAAAAAAACCTAAAGGTAAATTTCTCCTTTTTCCACGTTTTCTTTTTCCTTTTTTTTTGTTGAAGCTAAGCAATGAGGGATCTAACAGTAGCCATGTCACTGTTCTTACCCAGGGGCAAAAAGAAAAAAGTTACATTGTGAAACCTACATTTTGTTATCTTATAGTTTTTCCGGAGGCCCAAACACTCCACCTGGAGGTATGGGAATGACCACCCACACACGTCCTCCCGGCGACTTCACTCCACCAGCCGCCGCCGCTGCAGCAGCGGCCGTCGCTGCTGCCGCTGCCACGGCGACGGCCACAGCGACGGCCACCGTGGCAGCGCTGCAGGAAACGCAGAATAAAGATATGAACCAGTACGGACAGGTACGGCCCACACCAGCTAACGGAGGTTAAAACACTGGGCAGAATGTGTACTTAACACCTAAACATTTTGTTTTCCACAGATGTGTCCGTCGTTCCAGATGGGGCCGACCCCAGCCTACAGCAGCCAGTTTATGAATCAGTCAGGCCCACGAGGCCCCCCGGGAGGAATGAATCCAGCCACCATGGGGTCCGCTATGAACAGCCCCAATATGAGCGGGCCGCCGATGGGTATGAGCCAGGCTCGAACTCCAGGCATGGCACCATTTGGAGCTCACAGCCAACGGATGCCTCACCAAGGGTATCCTGGGGGTCCGCGACAGGGCATGCCCATGCAGGGGATGAAGAGGCCATATCCTGGGGAGGTCAGTGAAAACTTCAAATACTTGAAACAATCTTAAATTTGTTGTTGCATTTAATGTTAAGGTTTCTTTGATTCTTACCATTTTTAAAAAATGAAGGGAAATTATGGGGGTCAGCAGTATGGGCCAAACAGCCAGTTCCAGCTTCAGCAGGGGCAGTACCCCACATCAAACGCTTCCAGGCCGCTGCCCTCCCCGAACTACCCCAGCCAGAGGATGCCAGTGCAGCAGGGACAAGGCCAGTACCCTCCTGGTATGCCCATGGGCCAGTACTACAAGGTCTGTATTCCACACGAAGTAACTCTAAAACTTACAGTTTGATAGAGACATTTACTGGTAAATATGTGCCTTGGAACATAAGATAATAGTGATAATAATGCCTAATGGTCATTGCTTTTTGATTTTCTCCACAGCAAGAACCCTTCAATGGTCAGAACACCAACTTCTCCGCAGGTGGATACTCCTACAGCCAAGGCAACGGGGTACGTTTGCCCTTCAACTATCAGTCATGTCTGTGTATTTTAATTCAGCAGATGTTTTAATAGTTGCACATTCACTGCTTTTAACAGCCTCCGAGGCCTGGTAACTACCCCCACTCCCCCGTCCCTGGAAATCCCACACCTCCTATGACTCCAGGAAGTAGTATTCCTCCGTATCTGTCGCCAAACCAGGATGTGAAACCGCCATTTCCACCCGACATGAAACCAAATATGACAGCACTTCCGCCCCCTCCAAGTGAGTCCTCGAGCCGTTTAAAAAATAAAAAATTCAGGTCATATTCACATGACACATTTGTCTGTCCTTGGGCTATTTTTGTTTTATTGTTTGACTTTACCTGTTCTGGTATAAATACTGTAATTTATCTTCTCCAGATAACCCCAACGAGGAGCTGCGCCTAACCTTCCCAGTCAGGGACGGAGTGGTGCTGGAACCATTCCGCCTGGAGCACAACCTGGCTGTCAGTAACCACGTCTTCCACCTGCGACCGTCTGTCCACCAGACCCTCATGTGGAGGTAGAACTATCGCTTTTACTCAGCTCTGAAAAAGAAAGAAAAAATGAAGTTTCTGAATGAGCTGGATGTTTTGATATGTAGATAAGATATTTTTAGGAAAACAACAGCATAAATACAGTCATCTGTAACCCAGGTCAGACCTTGAACTGCAGTTTAAGTGCTACCACCACGAAGACCGACAGATGAACACAAACTGGCCCGCCTCGGTCCAAGTCAGTGTCAACGCCACGCCCCTCACCATCGAGAGGGGCGACAACAAGACCTCCCACAAACCGCTGCACCTGAAGCACGTCTGCCAACCTGGGAGGAACACGATCCAGATCACGGTCACCGCCTGTTGCTGTGTGAGTTCATCCCTCCAGGCAGCGCAGATGATTGAATTTAAGTTTAAGTATTTTTTTTTTTTGCAGATTGGACACACAGTTAAGCTTTTTCTGCTCTTGTGTTGCTTTTTGCAGTCCCACCTGTTTGTGCTTCAGCTGGTCCACCGGCCATCTGTGCGCTCCGTCCTCCAGGGGCTCCTAAAGAAGAGGCTCCTTCCTGCAGAACACTGCATCACCAAGAGTATGACTCGTGCTTTTCTCTTAATGCGCTTAATGTGTAAATTTTAAATTCTGTTCCTGAACCTGACATTGCTTTCAGATGTTGTCAAGTAAGCCCTGCGATTGTTTACACTTTGTTTCCCTCAGTAAAGAGGAACTTCAGCAGCGTCGCTGCGTCGGCAGGCAACACCACTCTCAACGGGGAGGACGGCGTGGAGCAGACGGCCATTAAAGTGTCGCTGAAATGCCCCATTACCTTCCGACGCATCCAGCTACCCGCTCGAGGGCACGACTGCAAACACGTGCAGGTACCTTTCAGTTTCAAACAGCAGATAAAGTGATGACACAGCGTACAATGTTCTAACGCGGCTCATTCTTCAGTGCTTCGATCTGGAGTCCTACTTGCAGCTCAACTGTGAGAGGGGGACATGGAGGTGTCCTGTGTGCAAGTAAGAAAAAGCTTCTCTTTATTAAGGGTGTAAAAATTAGATGATTATTTAAAAGAATGAGCCTAACTGGTTCTTATTTATCTCCCTGTAGTAAAACAGCATTATTAGAAGGCCTGGAGGTAGACCAGTTCATGTGGGGAATCCTTAACGCCATCCAAAAGTAAGTTTGCTTTTTGCCACGTCCCATGACTTTGAGTCATTTGAATTTTAAAAACTAAAACATGGCTCCTCTCATAGTTCGGAGTTTGAAGAGGTCACCATAGACCCTACGTGTAGCTGGAGACCTGTTCCTATCAAGTCTGAGCTCCACATCAAAGAGGACCCCGACGGACCGCTGGCCAAGCGCTTTAAGACCATGAGTCCGAGTCAGATGACCATGCCCAATGTGATGGAGATGATCGCTCAGTTAGGGCCCGGTTCAGGCCCAGGACCTGGACCAGGGCCTGGGCCTGGCCCTGGCTCTGGACCAGGCCCAAGTCCTTACCATCCTCATCCTGGTCAGCATCCCAGCGGCAACGGGGGAGAATATCCTGGAGCAGGTAATAAAAAAACAACTTAAAGTGTCTTTTGCAGGAACAACAGATAGTTTTAGATACCTACTCCAAGGCAGAAGCATCCTGATGATGTAAATCTAAAGAAAGTTCTTTTTGTTGCCATTTAATATCTGATCTTGTGACAAAATAATCTGTGCAGAGTTTGCCCTTAAACCAAAGTTTTAAAAATGAAGTAAATTCTGTTACAATAGTTAGATTTGTACAGCAGATACATATCTGACAAGTCAGAAATGTAAATATTTACTCTTTTCTCTCTGAAGGCAACAGCTACCACAGCCACATGAGCTTTGACTTTCCCAATGGGAACCCCTCTGGTGGTGGTGGGGTTGGAGGAGGAGGAGGGGGTCCTATAAATGATTTCATTCATGGCCCTCAGCTCTCCCACCCCCCTGATGGACCTGGTAGTCTTCTCTCCCAGGACAAGCCCCTCAGTCACAGCATGAATGATACAGTAAGTAGACGTAACTCACCGTAACAAACGTAGTTTTCATATTAAATTTGAGACTCTGCTTGTTCTGACGTGTAGGTTTACTTCTGAAATATTGTTTTGTTACCAAGTTAGAAGAAGAAAGTTCTCAGACGATGTGTGTCAAACTGAAACTGCAGATCTGTTATCTGAACACGATGCAGCTTGTGCCTCCAGCCCAGCATGTGTGCTGAGTCACGCTCACATGCTTACATCACTGTAAAATGTCGCCGCTGCACGTCTGCTGATCACAGCTTCCATTAAGAAGTTCCATAGTATTTACACTGGAACTCACCCCGTCCCCCCTCCTTAACACGCTCTCCTCTCTGTCTCACCCCCCTCCTTTTGTTTTTTTTTGTTTTTTTCACTCTTTCGCTTTCTGTTTGCGTCTCGCACCTGCAGATGTCCCATTCAGATCAGTCCCATAACTCCATGCAGCAGAGCTTGCATGCGTCTCCGCACCCCGGCAGCCAAACCGGGCCGCCCTTGCATCACAGCGGCCAATCAGGGCAGCCTTTGCATCACGGCGGGCAGTCATCGCAGCCGCCTCGCCAGCCTCAGCCGCAGCCGCAGCCGCAGCCGCATCCCGGGCAGAACAGTCACCCCCACAGCGATCTGAACTTTAACCCCTCCTCGGACGGGCAGATGGGTCAGGGAGCCCAGGATATGCCCGAACCGTCCCTGGATGTAAGTGTGTCGGCTTTGGATGCCCTAAGCTACCTGTTAACTCGCTAACACTGTCTGCTGAAGCTGCTCTCATCTCTCTGCTGTGTGCTCTGATTACTGTTGACATTTGCTTCTGAGGAGCTGTAGCACTTTGTGGTAGACAGATTGATCGGTTGGCCGATTAATTAGAACAATTATTGCCTTTTTTTAAACAAATTGTATTGACCCCAGCTGAGCTTACTAAACTGATTAAAAGGCAGGCAAATTTGTGGGCAGCAAGTGTCAATATCTTTTTTTTGTTTGTCAAAATGACTATAAAACATAAAACATATAAAACATCTTATCTTTAGGAAACTTGAAATGTTAATTAGTAAGACTGGATTTTGACAGAAAATATTGCTAACCTTATGCTTGTAATTAAAAAAATGAAAATCTAAATCAAAGACAATTGCTATTTTATTTAAAGTATTTATACAGAGTGAGTCAAAAAACACAGGACTTCTTTTTATTTCACAAATAAAAGGGAAAATGACATACTGTGGCTTTCAAGATGGCGCCATGTTCTGGACATATAGCCTAAAAGAGAGACCTCCTGCCTCTTTACTTGCTGGGGTTTTGAGATATGTCATTCACTCTTTTCTTTTTAAAATGAAAGGTTGTCCTGTGACTTTCGACTCACCCTGTATGAAATTGATGTTGCTCATT
>JARVGW010000001.1:31341241-31355988 GCA_031762495.1 Anablepsoides rubrolineatus | reverse complement strand
TGCTTCGCAAGGGGGATTTTTATGCATTGAGCTAATGCTAACGCTAACCATTGAAATCAATGATTAATATATATATCAATGGGTATGCACCCTGTGTAGTTTGGATGCTTATCTGTATTTTTACACAACAAATCTTAGCAAAAAAATGTACGTACCAATACATCAAAGTTGTCAGACTTTTCCATCCCAGTTAGCTCATTTATTATTTTTCAAATTGCCCTCATATGAATAATGGTAATAAAATAAAAAAATAGAAAAAAAAAACTTCAGTTTGTCAATAAAACCTTTACATCGTCCATGTGATTTCATGCTGAGCATGTTGTGAGTAGTTTTTCACAAAGCAGTGAGGTTCACTTTGCTGAAGAGTTGGACATGAGCTGTTACCTTCATCTCATTTTACACCTCACTGATCATGTTCTGTTACAAGTTTCAATAGTAGAAAAAAAAAGAACATGGTCATGGGAAATATGTTTTCTCTCAATTTTTTTAACAAACTTATATTTTCCCTGTTAGGCTTGTGATGGCTTTAGATATTTGCGTTACATAAGCAAAAATTAAACAATTTGATTGTTTGAGGCTGCATAATATCCAGAATTTACAGATCATTTTTTTGTATGATTAAAAGCAGAGTAAGTGTTGTTCACATTGTTTTGGCAATATTAATTTTTACACTGCATGTATTTGTTGTGCCATTAAGCCTCCTTTTTATTTTTAAATAACTACTGGCTTCTGCTGCTCGCGTTTCCCCCCATGGTTTGACATCACAGGTGTGTATTTATAGCCAGCAGATGGATTCTCCCATAACAGTATGCTTCAGTGCCTCTGTTTCCCTCAGCTTTGCCTACCGCCAACCACTCAAATGAACTGGAAAAAATACCCTGTTTACTTTATCTCCTCTGATCTGCGCGGCCATGTTTGTGACTTCATCCATTATTCATGTGTCTCTCACCAACACATACATGTTCGAGTGCAGAACAAGTATCCCTAATTTAAATGGGCATTTGTGGAAGCCTTCAGGCTAAATACAAATTAAATAAACAATAACACAAAATGATATGGTTTTAATTTGATGACATATCTTCAAATCTTTTTACTGCATGTGTAAAATGAAAGGGTCAAACCCACAAAAAGCTTATTTGATTGCATTTATTTAAAACATTGCAATTAATTTCATATCATTCACTGGATAAAATACATTTGGAGAAAGCAATATATGAGTCATTTGAATCTATTTTTAACAGTTAAGACATTATTGAAAATTAGGTTTAATTAAACAGCATGTAATAAAAATAAATGTAACTTTGATCCTTTTATTTTATGACTTTATGAGTTTTTATTTATTAAGGGCATGAATCTGTTTATGACTTCAGGACACATTAGTCATGAGCAGAAGCAGAATAATGTTTTTTTTTTCAGTCCAAAATTCCTGTCCTTAATCATGTTGCACAGTTTTACAATAAAACATGCAAACTGTATACCAGAATGTGCAAGTTAATGGAGAATACTGTTCATGGTACGTCATATAATGCGTTGACTAAATTTTGAAACAACTGCCAAAAACTCTCGATGTTGAATTTGAGTTTGGCTAAACAAATGAGAAAATCCATCTCAACTCAAACATACTTCATAGTAGTTTACTGAAGACTCACAGCAAGGAGGTCCTGGGTTCTTTCTGTTCAGAGTTTGCATGTTCTCCTTGTGTTTGCATGGGTTTTCTCTGGGTATTCTGGATTTTCTCCCACAGACCAAAAACATTTACAATAGGTTGTCTTCAGGCCCAGGCCTTCTTTGCAAAAGGATTTGCCTTGTTAAATAATAATATTGGTCAATAATAATATAAAAAAATTATAATAGTAAAAACAGAATTTAGGGCAGTATTTTTTTAACCCTGGTCCTCAAGGCACACTGCCCTGCATGTTTTCAAAGTTTCCCTGCTTTAACACACCTGATTCAGATGATCGCAGTTCAACAAAAGCCTGTTAATCAGTTATCATTTGAAATCAGGTGTGTTGAAGCAGAGAAACATGCAGGACAGTGTGCCTTGATGACCAGGGTTGGGAAACACTGATTTAAGGTATAAATGGGTCAAAATTGTTTTTTTGGTATATTTTACACAAAATGTAGTTTAAAGGACCAATATTATGTGTTTCTCAGTTGTTATGAAAATGCTGTCAATATGTATAAAACAAAAATAAATTTGACTTCAGCTTCGTAGCTGTTTCTAAATGTCTTGAAATTGGCCTCTGTCTTTTTAAGAACCTCTTACCAATTCCGTCATTCCCATTTCAGCACGTCATCACAACAGCTTCCTGCTGCTTACAGCCTGTAGCATTGTAGCCTACTTTGTTGTAATAATAATTTAAAAAGCTGCAACATTATGCAATATCGGTTTTGGAAAATTGCAACTCAGGATACAACTGAACCTTACCGCAGATAGACCACACAACTGTACAAAACAATAACAGTTGTTTTTCAGCTTACCTGGGCACTTCTGAATGCTGAAATTCTGAAATTGCATTGTCTTTTAGTGATAATCTTATTAGTCCACTGTTAAATTACCTTTTGTTCAGAAAGTGGCTGATAAATCAGACACTGTTGAAAGTGTGTGCAATGTATTGAATTGTTCCTATTTCTGCTTCAAAGGATCACAAAAATAATAATTTTCAAATAATTATTATTAGTGTAAAATGTTTGGCCATGTTCCACTTTAGGAGTCTGCTCACTTCTTGTCTTGCTCCACCTCCTGCTGCTGATTCCCTCTGCGTGTGAAATGAGCAGCAGGGAGGAGGGGGGTAGACACACAAGGAACGCTCCGCTGCAGTCAGAAATAACATTTAATACCAAGCATAATCAGTTATTATTCCATCATATGACGAGACACTTTTTGCTGGGGAAAAAAATGTGGTTGCATCATAAAACATGAAATTTAAGACAACAAAAACAAAACTTTGGGGGATTTCACAGAGCCCTAAAATATGTTTGTAGTTCTTCATAATGCCTCATGTGTTTGTGTTTATTATTTTATACAGTAGCCTACTTGTACATTTGAATCAATTTGTGTCAATGAAACAAATATCTTTACAGTCAACGTTTCCAAACTCAATAAATGTTTTATTTTTAATAACCAGGTTTGATGACAATTATTGTTTTTCCATTTCTGCCTGGTGTCTTACCTACCCAGACAACATTATAGAGTCTTCAAATCATTCTCACAAAATGTACTTTTAAAGTTCTGGACTTTCTGTTCAACATTGTATTTAAAATGTGTCTAAAGGTGGGGAAACTGAATTATCTTCAGGAGCGCACAGAGCCAACAGCAGCAGCAGGAAAATGATCTGATGACTAAGTCAAACTTTTTTAGGCCCAGTTTATTAGCATTGTTATGGGGCTGGAATGAAATTAGGAAAATGGCTGTGTCCATGCCGTATCATTATCAAATGTAATCCAATTCGATGAGGCAAGCCTCTTGAAATGGACAGACGACTCTCATGGGTTGATCTAAAACAGCACTGTTCTTACATCCTGCAGAACACTATATAGTGTATTTTTTTGGTGCATATGAGCAGATATCTTTGTATGTGTGTATTTAATTGCTGAAATGTGTTGCCTCTGTGACTTTAAACATAAGCAAATCTACTAATTAGATTTTTTTTTCTGCCAGAAGGACAGGGAAGCTGAGAGCCAACTAGTGTCAAAGTAAGGAGTGAGTGAATGGCTGCAGAGGAACAGCTGCACGCTGTGACTGTGCCAAGCAAAGCATGTTGGCGAACTGCTATGCAGCTCTGCTCACTCATATGCACAGAGGAAGGAGCATTAAAGGGCCAAAGTGACAACAGCAGTGATATGCTCTTTACCCTGAAGAATAATCAATGTAAAGAATCATATGTGCAAATCAACTAGCTTAATATGCACTGGGATAATTCTTGCAGTAGTTATCACATGTATGTAGATTTATATGTGAGTGCATATGATATTAAACATTAGAGGACACAAGATGAACCCAAGAGGTCCGATGTGTCTTAACAGTGTCAAAGGCTTTGTTGTGCCATTTTACTTCCTTTTATTTCTTACTTTCAGTTGGTTGTTTTTTGCTTTACTTTCAGGAGGCCCAGAAGGTAAATAATCCTGCCAACAACCAGGCAGCAGACAAGACAAAGGGTCCAGATGAAAAGGAGGAGGCAGCAGCAGCAGCCAGCGAGGTGGGATGGATGACTTCAGTCAAAGACTGGGCTGGGGTCATGATCTCTGCTCAGACGCTCACTGGCAGAGTTTTGGTAAGTTTTGCTTCACCTACTGGACATAAATATTTAAGAACCCCAAACTCAAGTGGAAATTCACAGAAACCTTTTGATACAGTCTCATATGGGCAATCTAAAACCTTGTTTCTTTGAACAATCTGAGCTACAACTGATGCTCTGACGTGAATTATCTTCCACGTGTTGTTTTCTCACCTGTTTTACACAAATCGAATTAGCACTAAAGTTAATGTCATTGTTAAAGAGGCTCAGAACTGGCAGGATTTCAAAATTGGCTGGCAGAGTCCAACCTTCTTTCTGCTGCAGTGGTCCTATCTGCAGCATCCTTTAGCTCCACTGTCCTGGGGCCCCTTTTAGCACAACACATGTATGCAGTGAGTCATCCTCATCACATTTGGACACAAGATCTTTCTTTAAAACTTTGGTGTACAGTGTGGAAGTTGATCTACATTCCTTCAAGTATGCAGTGTCAAACTCATTTTTACTGAGGGCCACATGAGCATTTGGTGGCCTTCAAAGGCCCAGTTGTAATTAACTTTGACTAAACATGAAACATTGCATTCCTCGTCTCATTACGGCTGAACACCACTAACAAACAAGAACAGAGCTCTGCATGGTATTTTGTGCATAGAAACAGCATTTTAACATGTCCTCTTATATGGAAAAGTACTATGTTTATAGCTCACTAAATGTGAAACAAATAATAGAAAAATACTATTAAAAGTAAATGTAAAAAAAAAATGGAACAGTTTTACTCACTGTTGAGTTGTGGTAAGAACTTGCCACCTTGAATTTTGAACTCTCTCACTTTCCGACAAGGAAATCCCACTGGAGGGGCATTCCAGTTTAAATTTATGACTTGCATGTGGGAAATTCACACTTCCCAGTACAGCTGGACTGCAACAAACCTAGCTGGCAAAAATGCAGTGAAATGGATTTTTTAGAAGGCAAATTTGCTAAGCTACCAGCTACAACCCTGTGCACCATCACCGAGTGATGGGATGCTGTTATTTTGCAGGTAAAATAATCAATGCATTATGGGAGATATAGTTTATGGTCAAAGCAGGCTTGAAAGCAGCATATGCTTATTTAAAGACTTTAATACATCTTTGAAGCTCTCGTGGGCTCATAAAATCCTGCGGTGGGCCACTTTTGGCCCACAGACCTTGAATTTTACACATGCTTTAAGTTATGTCAATTTAATTATATTAATGGTGTGGGATAAACTCATTGAATTCTGACTGATAACTGATTTCCACAACAGGAACAATGAAATTGCTTTTACTGCTGTCTGTGTATTTTATTTGTGTTAGAATTCCAAAGGAGATGCAGTATATGTACATAATGCTGGTCATTTTCATGTATTTTATTCTATTGTAGCTTACAGTTCATGCATAAACATTTGTTTTTATCTCCTAGTTGTGTGTTTAAGCTCTCCTTTTCACATCTCAACTGTAATCACAGTTGATCTGTTTCTGCACAGACGTCCACTGTGGACTGAATGAAACAGTTGTGGGAGTAAGAAGAAGAGATAAAAAAACCTCAAGTGAAATACTAACAGAGTCACTGTTAATGCATGCTGGAATGTAACTCTTTCCTCACGTCTGATGAGAATAAATTTGAGTTGAGAACGACTCAGGCTTTTCAGGGAGGAGGAGATGAGGGGGGAAAAAAATCCTGAAGGGAGCTGTCAATTTACTAAATGAGCTTCTCTTTCATCACTTTCCCACTCACACAGCTCCACTGGCACGGACACAACTCCCTTTTTCCTTTCATCTTCAGCTCCCAATCTGCCCTCTATATATGCCTCTGTGGGCTGTCAGTGCGCGAGAGAGATTTAAAGTGCGAGTGCACGAAAAAACGCCAGCAGAAACAGATGGGCAAGTTGAAAGTAAAAACAGATTGTTTGTTACCTTCAAGGAGAAATGAGGCCCAGGCTGTTTAAAAAAAAGGGGGGGGGGGGGTTCTAGGCTTAGTGGTGCCCCAGCGCTTCACCTACTGGGTTCTGTGCTACTTTCTGGTGCAGGTGATAATTCTGCACACCGGGCCGTGTTTCCTTACGGTGCTCTCTCTAACGACATGCAGCACAATACTGCAAGTACTCTGTGCTCTGTGAAGGTGAGTGACTGGCTCATCATGTGGGTGGAACATGCACGTCCGTGGGTTCTCGTTTGCAAGTATTTCTTCACATATACTATACTGTAAAAGCAGTGTGGCTGTGGGGATGTAATCTACTGTATGTATGTGAGAGTGTGTGCACGTGTGGGTGGTTAGGTGATTTGTTGTGGAGCTTTTTCACTCTTCCACCAGTGCTTTACTGCAGATTGAATTTGCAAGGAGTATCTGTGTACATAGAACCTGGCTGGTAACCATGGCAACTGCTGTGTAGTGGTGCTCAGTCATCTGGCATCAGCAGGCCTGTCTGCCTGGGCAGAGCAAAGCAGGAATAAAACCACACACCAAGAAAACATGGCTTCTTTCATGCTCAAAAATACACACACAGGTTGTTCCTATTTGAGTTGAAAAAAACAAAACAAACAAAAGCAGACTGAGATGGATTGTTCCTGGTAGGCAGAGCCCTCCATCCTGGTTGATTTGTTCGCCTTGATGACTTTACTGTTAGTGAAAGATCAAGTATACCCTTAGGCTTATTGAATTACCAGACAAATATAAATCCACCCAGGGTGAAAAATGATTCATTTTTCAACCTTTTCATATAGAGAACAGTTGCAATCACAAACACATCTTGGGGGAAACATGTTCAAAATACATTTTCTATTATAATACCTGAAACTCTCAACTGATTGCTTAACTGCAGCAGCTGGATTGTTTTTTGTTATTTCTCACATAAACTCAGCAACATGTGTAGAAAATCAAATCGTATTGCCATTTAGAGTAGCCCATTCTTACACACACAAGCTGCAGGAAAGTTTCAGTGGCGAACATTAGCCATGGCTGATAAGGTGTATCACAGTGTCAAAACGTCATGGTGTCAAAACCACTACATTTTTTGGTCTAAAGACTCCTATGGTTTAAATACCTTTTATTAAGATACCTGACATAAAGCATTTCCTGCCTCCTTTGGTCTCATGAAGCACCATGGTCCAACTCTAATCATCATCCAAAAATGTTTGCAATAAGATACAAGAGTAAGAATGCTAGCAAGTGAAATATATACACCCTTTTTCTAGTGATACAACTTATTAAAGTGATGACCCAACTTTTTTAGTTAAACACATGCATTTAAATCCTCCCTTTTCACATTTAAATCATTCAGTTGGTGTCTATTTAAAGTGGAAATGCAATGCTTTGGTCTGAATAGGGCTGGCCATGGTCTAAAATCGTCATCACAATATATTGACCTCGATAACGATAAACGCACGATAACACTTAACGCCACCACCCACCACCACACACAAGTACACGTTATAGTTTAGTCATAACACTATACTCTGTGTCCATGGTCTTAGTTTAGTTTAGTATTCTCTAATGAAGCAGTATACAAAAGCTTTGACCTGAACCATTTGGACCTAAGGGATTTGTACGGAAGAGTTTGATTTTGAACAGCTTGTCCGTGGTTTATATTTGATATTTTAGTGTTTTTAATATATTTAATAGGGATGTCCCGATCCAGATTTTTTGACTCCCAATACAATCCGATTTTTTTAATGATTAGTCTTTCCGATACCGATCCGATATCTTTATTTCTTTCCAAGTGACAAGGTTGGTAGTATTAAAGCGAGCCCTGCTGTTCCCACCACGAGAAACATCTAGTTTGCAGGTTTTGCAAGATGCAGTTTTAGCATCATTGTTTTCCATTGAAAAGTGTTCCCACACTGTGGACATGGTTGCATACTTTTGTGTGTCTTGACTTCTTAATGGCAGTTGTAAAGCATGATGATGCTGAAAACTGTCGCAAAAACTGGATCGGCCCGATCCCATGACTAAATCCGATACTACCCGATTTTCAAAAAATGGTCATATCTGCTACAGAGACCGATACTGAGTATCTGATCAGGACATCCCTAATATTTAATAAAAAAACATTTTTGGTAAGACTTGAGTCAGATTTAGTCATACAAATATTTAACCATCTTCATAACTTTTCAGTGCAAACATATTATGTATGTATACTATGATATTATATTAAAAAAAATATACCAAATGTGTATTTTGTACTGCACAAAATAACTTAATTGCACTTTTTTTATTTGTTGGACTGACTGATTTTTAAAAAAATTAAAATAACTATTTCTTTCAAAAATATAGTATTTAGAGAGCTCATGTAATCATTTAATACTATGTATTCTTCAAATTTGATCCTTTATTGAATCATAGAGCAGTTCAGTCACAGTATGGTTCTAAATATAAGCAAGCTATAGTATTGTGGAGAATGAAATCTGTAGATATTTACGATAAACTATAAAAAGAGCTTAGCGGGTTTTTGTTTTCTTTTGCGGGGGTGTGGGGTGTAACGCTAAGTGGAGACTCGTCTTTTCTATAATGGGGAAAAGAAATGTTCATCTTAATTAATATTGTTCCACTGGGAGAGCTGAAACAGCGACTTTCTCAGAACAACTCAGTTCAGCAGTAACATGAGCAAAGTTGGACATATCTGTTAGATAACGATTCTCTGAACACATAAACTTATAGTGCGTTAGATTTTAGATATCAACGCCTCTCGTAGCTCGGGAACGAAGTGTGGAGAACAGGGTTTGTTCACTCAGGACAGGAGCTGTAAGCTGACCGGTGCAGACTGCTGCACCAGTGGCTTCACCGACATCAGAAAGACCCGCCCTGCTCTGCTATGATTGGATAAAGCTGTGGGGTTCATTTGATTTGTAGAAAGCAGCATTTGTTAAAACCTGTATCAGACTGGGCGGCTTTAACCAGTCCACAACAAAAAACAAGCAGTTTTCTCTATACAGACATGGGCAAAATGACGTCAGTCATGAAATTAGCATATTATGATATAATTTATTTTCCCAGGCAAGTTTTTTTTTTACCGGCATTATTGTGAATGAAATATGGCCCAGCTTTAGGGCTGAATTCCTCCTTATTGTACGACCACAAGCCCCCTTCTCCCCTTTTCTGCGATGTGTCACAGATCAACTCATTTTGACGCTGTCTCTTTAAATCCAGGTGAGGCGCTTCACCCCCCCCCCCCCCCTCTTCAGCTCATATTAATTTAACAGTTAAAAAAGGTGGATTTTGTGTCATGATAGTAGCAATAGCTTGCCAGGCTCTCAGCTCCTATATTACTTCAGAGAAGTACAATTAATTCAGACTTATAAATAAACTTTAAATAGTAAATATAAATAAAACGGTTGAATGTGGTGTATTACATTATTGTGTGAATGGTCCACAAACAGGAAAAATAATAGTGTTTACTCTTGAACTCTTGACTTGATGACAAGCGCAATGGAATTTTGCAGCTTTAATGAGGAACCCAGTGGATCCTATGATCCAGAGCAACCAAAAGCTACTAAAAATACTCATGTGTACATGTCACATCATGACATGTTAAATGTTTACTGGGAAAAAAAGGAATTATATGAGCTCAGTCTGATAATTCACAGGCTTTGTTGTTGGGGCTGGTGGGGTTAGGTCTATTTATTTTCTAGCCTGATGGATTCAGACATTAGGTCTCAAATACAGATCCCTTAAAGTACTGCTTTGTAAATTTAACAACTGCTGTACGTGTGTAAAAATATGTTCACTAGTAATTTTCTGCCGGTGGAAGTAAACATTCAGAAAACTACAGGGCAGGGTTAGTCCTTCATGAATTGAAAGTTTACTTTCTATAAAACAAAAAGGATTTTTCCAAGCTGAACCACAGAGGGCATCTGGTAATGAGACAGGTGTGGGAGTGAGAGAAGAGACGGTCTAAAACTCATCCTTAATGCTCATTCTTCCTGCCATCCACTACATCCAGCCTTTTATAAGATGTGGAATCAGACAGGTAGATGTCCTGCCACAAGGCAAATAATGGGTGATAATGTTTTAGTTTCTGTGTTTGTGTGTCTATGTGTTCATGTGTCTCTTTTGACTAAATACACTGCCTGGTCAAAAATGTTGCCACCAAAAAAATAAAAAAAGGGTCACACACTAATATTTCATTGGATCGCCTTTACAGCATGCATTCGCTGTGGCATTGTTTCGATAAGCTTTCTAGACTTGACCAACTGCAACCCCAGATCATAGCCCTGCCTTCACATACTCAAAGATGATGGGTCCCTACTAGCTTTCCAGTTATTAATAATGCTTTGGACAGTTCTTAACCCAATTTCAGTAGTTTCTGCAATCTCCTTGGATGTTTTCTCTGATTGATTGCATGCCAATGATTTGACCCTTCTCAAACAGACTGACATATTTTCCACGACCACAGGATGTATCTTTCCACATGGTTGTCTAAGAAATAAGAAGCAACTCATTGCACCAGTTGGAGTTAAATAACTTCCCAGTTGAAAGATAATCGCACAAGCAGTAATTACCCAATAGGAGGCTCGTAACTATTTGCTTAGTAAATCCAGGTTGCAACATTTTTTTTGGCCAGGCAGTGTAGTTTAGAAACCAGTTGACAAATGTCAATGTAGCTTCAGAATGTGATTATTGGATACACATTTAAAAAGGATTAAATTTAAGAGGCAGCATGGTTAAAAATGACCACCCTCACTAATCCATCTTAACTCACCTATAATTCAGTCCATTTTAAAGCTATTGAGCTAAATTTTAGTGTGGCAGTAGCTGAGAACCCATCCCCAACACAGATCATAACTGACGTTAAAATATTCACTTCAGAATTAAGAATTGGCTAAAGATGAACCAGAATTGTACTCGTTTTTTCAATATTGTAACTGTTTTTAATTCTTCGGTAGTTTTAAATACATTGTTTTATATCTCTTTTTCAACATTTTATTGCATTTACTGTTGAACTTTTCATTTAAACAAACTGTTAAAGGTCCTTCTAGGGGCAGGTGTTGTGAATTAGCTATCATTATATACACTGTGATGCAGGCATCAGATTGTTTTGATCTGTTTCCTGTCCCTATCAAATAAACAATAAATGAAATAAAATGCTAACATGAACAGTGTTAAAGGTTTTACTTGAGATGTATTTTGTATCTTTATATCTCATATAATACTCAGGCTTTTTAAACTGTCATGACTAAACCGTGATTGATCAGGTGTCCTATAAAAGTCACTCTGTGGGCAAAATGACTTCGTCTGAGCTGCTGGAGGTTGTGCCTCTTTGAACTCTGGGACAGCTGTCCACACAATGCCACTGTTTCAGAAAGATGGGTGAGAAGAAGAGCACCTCTGGTCTGCTCATCAGTTTTCTGACAGCCGTATCACCCACATTGCTTTGTTGAAAGACCTCATTAAGCACTCAAGGGCACAGTGGACGAGGAAGGAAGTGACTGCTTGGACAGCTGGAAATATTGGTGTTCCCCTGTGCTATCAAAGCATCTCAGTGAGTTGATTTTTGCATCTGCTTTGGTAACAAATGCATGTAATCCTATAATGTCCAAGTAAAATAGCAGGGATTATAACCTCTGAATCTAGATATTGTCCCTATCTCTCTGTACTGTGGGCTTTCACGGCATGGTGGGTCCAGAAATAGGTCAGTCCTGCCATGTTTCTTAATGGGATCTTGGGTGGCAACCAGGGACCATCTGTTCACACGGCCTGCTCTCTAATCCCTGTGGTCATCCCTCTGCCTTCACCCATCCACCCTGCACTGTGTGGCGCTCTGCTTTTTGACCTTTTTCTTCCGAAAACAACAAATGCAACACATCTGTCTGTCTTTTCACAAAAAGTGGACAACACGTGAATTTTAACTGCTGCTACAGTGGAGAAAAAAAACACACAAATCAAGCAGCAAAACTTTTGTCTGGAACCCTTGTTTCTTTTTGACACTTTTTCATTTTACCAGCAATTTACTGCCTTCTTTATCTGCTTAGGTGCGAAAAGTTGCTTTCCGTGACTGTGCTTGTGTGTGTTGGCAGGAAGGTGAGATTATTCAAAGTGTAAAGATCCTGTGGGTGTGTTTTATTGTATTTCCGCAAACATCCTGTTGTGGTGAAAATAAGTGTTCTCTCACACTCCCCATGATTGCCTTTCTCCCTGCACGGGGAACAGCTGTCATCCCCAGTGTTCTACTTTTCAGGCGGGCATTGTTTATGTTGTGCAATGAATGTGATGCTTATCTCTGTGCGTACGGCTGTCCTTTGGGCTTTCATAAGCATATGCGTTGTTAATATTAGAATGATTATTACTATTTTTACAGCAGGTATTGGCAGAGTGTGTTTGCATCTGAGGCATGGTTTGCTTCAGTAGACACAGTGTTTCAGCATGCTATGAGTCTTTGTGGATGTGAGGAAGGTCTCTTATGTGCATGCTTCAAAGTGTAAATTTGTCTCTGTGTGTTTCCGTTTTGGCTAATTACCCTTCTCTGTAGAGAGTGGAACTAATTCAATGCAGTCAGTAAACTCCTCAGCACGAATGCAACACACCGTTTCATGTAGAGTGCAACTTTGGGACAATTGCCTCATTCATTTACATAAAACTATATTTTTTGTATAAATACAAGCTTAAATACTTATGATACTTTTTGTCTGCACTTCTGCAATAATACAACTGGAGGCGTTCTTAGATTCTTTTCAATCAAATCCTAAAAGTTTTAAAGAAAATCACATTTCAAGCAATTTGACAACATTCCACCTAATAAGATTTTATTGTTTGATATATATATTTTTTTCATTTAAGTTCAAGTTAAGGTGGATGCATCAGTCATCTGTTTTTATATCTATATTATGGGCTGCCTAAATATATACATTTTTTGGATGGTGGGAGGAAACCAGAGTTGTCTGTGGAAACTCATGCAAACTCTACACAGAAAGATCCCAGGCCCAAACCTGTGATGAACCCAGTTTTTTCTTGTTGTGAAGCAACAGCGCTACGAATCCACTGTGCTGCCTTGAAATGTCTTGAATTATGATGGCTGCTAAAAATAATTACTCAGAAACGTACATCCAATAGGCTACATATTTCCTGAAAAGTTATACTAAAATCTGACCACCGGTTAATGCAAAATTTTATTAACAGACTTAGATCACTGACTGTAAATACTAGCAAGAGCTCTTGTGCAATCCATCAATGCTTAGAATAATTGCTGAGATCAGTTTCAGCTACTACCACAACAAATTGTAGGACAATATCTGTAAAAGTGACTGAATTTAATGTTTTCTAAGGTCAGTTGGCTGTGGCAGCCATCTTGAATTGTATTAGTATTGTAAACGTCCATCAATTGTAGATAAACATTCACTGATTACTTAGGTTTCATTAAAATTTGTCCATTGGTTCATAATTCATTTTGCAAACACACATGCAGTTGCACTCATGCACACAGAAATGCCCCAAAAATAGTATTTGTTACATTAGACACATCTGCATTAACATGAACAAATATCAATGTTTCTTTTAATATCATTATGAATCTAAAAACAGATTTATAAAAGCATTCATCGACTTATTTTTGTGTATAATTGTAGCAACGAACAACACATCTATCAATGTTTTTTCCTATAATAGGAAATTTGTGCCTCTTGCTCGTTCAACATAACCTATGTTCCGTCTGAGCACCTTCAGGATCTCTTTCTTCCTTTAGAGTTTTTTTAGTAGTTGTAGCTGCACAGCTCATTCATTATTTGCCACTTGCCAAATTGTATGAGTTCAATCAATTGGAATCCAATCAGTATTGATTTAAATTGACTCAAAGGTGATGAATTACTGTTTATGCAGGGCAGACCTTAAGGGACACTCTCTGCAGCAGGCAGAGGGAGGGAGCAGGGGGCCAGAAAAAGATGGGCGTGACCCCAACATTGGCAGAGTCTCTACGAATAATCAACTTTAATTAAAAGTACATAATTATCTACAAACTCTCTGCTAAAAGGTTTTAATGAAAACAAAATAATCAACTTAAACAACTTCTTTTAAAATGACAAATAGAATGTGCACATAAGAAATCAATGATGAGATTTTTAGTTGATTGTTTTGCAAGCTACAAAATGGGATGCCATTAAATTACAAAGTTTTTTATTTTTCCTGTGATTCACTGACCTGCTCTCTGTTTCACTGTAAAATAGCTGCATATGTTTTCTAAAGCAGTATAATCACACATCCAGCTAGCAGAATACCCCAGCACTTTTGCAAAAATCTTACACTAATTTATTAAAACTGTATTTTGTTGCCATGTCAAACACACATTGTTCCAATATTGTTATATTAATACATTGCGTGATACTTATGCTTTCAATTAAAGACATAAAGCACATGTATACACACCTAATGTGTTTAACTTTTTGATTGATGGATTAAGCAGGATGGGAAGTGACAATATATTTTTGTGCCTAGATTTGATCAATGTATTTATTGATTTGCAAAAGTTATAGGCCACCATACTTGGTTGTAAAAATTGGGCTGTTTTTT
>JARVGW010000001.1:31271087-31301767 GCA_031762495.1 Anablepsoides rubrolineatus | reverse complement strand
CTAGAACCTGAACATAGTTCTCTGCATTAATGGTGCCTTTCCAGACATGCAAGCTGCCCATGCCACAAGCACTCATGTAACCCCAGACCATCAGTGATGCAGGCTTCTGAACGGAGCGTTGATAACAACTTGGGTTATCTTTGTCCTCTCTGGTCCAGATGACATGGCGTCCCAGTGTTTCATAAAGAACTTCAAATCGTGACTCATCTGACCACAGAACAGTCTTCCATTTTGCCACATTCAATTTTAAAAGACCCCCGGTCCAGTGCAAACGTCTGAGCTTGTGGAGCTTGCTTAGAAATGGCTTCCTCTTTGCACTGTAGAGTTTCAGCTGGGAACAGCAGATGGCACTGTGGATTGTGTTCACTGACAATGCTTTCTGGAAGTATTCCTGAGCTCATTCTGTTGTTTCCTTGACAGTAACATGCCTGTTTGAGGTGCAGTGACGTTTAATTCTCAGAGATCATGAGCATCCAGTAGATTTTTACAGCCTTAACCCTTACACACAGCAATCGTTCCAGATTCATTGAATATTTTGATGAGGTTATGCACGGTTGATGATGATAATATAATTTTTTTTGCTATTTTACACTGGATAACACCATTCTGGTATTGCTGCACTATCTTTCTGCACAACAATGGTGGAATTGGTGATCCTCTTACCATCTTGGCTCCAGAGAGACACTGACACTCTGAGAAGCTCTTTTATACCCAAACATGTTGTCAATTGACCTAATTAGTGTTAATTAGTCTTTCAGCTGTTCTTTATATGCTCAATTAACACTTTCCAGCCACTTATTGCTACTTGTCCCAACTTTTTTTGGGATTTGTTGACAGTGTGAAATTTTGAATCAACCTATTTTGTCCCTAAAATGATATATTCTCTCAGTTTAAACTTTTGATCTGTGATTTGTGTTCTATTTTGAATAAAATATTAGATGTTGGCACCTCCACATATTGCATTCAGTTTTTATTCACAATTTGTTTAGTGTCCCAACTTTTTTGGAATCCGGTCTATACGTTTAGCCTGACATCCTTACAAAAAATTAAAATGTCAAGAGGTTTTTAAGGAACTTCAGGGGCGACTGTTGGGGGTTAAGTCATTCTGATGTGGAGAAACAAACTTTTCTATCATCCTAAAGTTTCCACCAGTCCCTGGGATACACTCAAGTCTGGCCATTCAGTCATGAAATGGAAGGCGGATCATCTTCTTAAGCATTTTTTTTTTATCTCTACTTGCAGTCATCCATTCTAATGAAGCATTGTGTGATAATATGTGATATTAATTGAGAGATTTTAAAGCCTCACTTCTCCCCTCTTCTAGAAGATGTCTTATAGTGTCGGGGGTCACCAATAAAATTTGCTCAAGGCCAGATTTTTTTTAAGCAGGCCAGTCTTTGATTAGTCATGCCTCTGATTACTAAGTCGTTTCTTTTTTTAAAACATTTTTTATCTAGTAATTCATTTCTGCTGTTAAAAATATGAACAAAACATCTTTTTATGTTAGAAAACGATTACATTTGCAACACTATCTTATACATTGAATAGATGTTGGCATTTAACTGGGATTGGTCAGTAAGGTTTTGTATTTAGGACTTGTGTTTACTGTGGTTCAGCATCTACGTAAGGCCTCATCACAAGCTAAAACCCAACCATCCATAACTGTTTCTGAGCTGTGCTATAACTGACTCCTGTATTGGATTGTGTAGGATTTATTTAAAATTTGATACTTCCCAGGCCAGATGGATTTAGCTTTTGGGCTGTATGCTGCCTGGGAGCTGCCAGTTGATTGGTTTTGCTTTTTCTATTTTCACTGATATTGTGGAAAAATGTGCTTTGCTATAGTGGATGACATACAAAATTGTAAAAAACACAGAAGAATTTCTATACAAGAGAAGTTCATATGTAGTTATATGAAGCCTTAAGTGTTTTATAAAAAAAAAAAGGGAACAGTTTTTGATAAGCTAGATCCACACTAGATGCTCACACGTGAATTCAGTGCATGTTTTTGAATTGCTTCAACTCAAAGACAATTTTCCCCAAGACATCTGTGACCAGATTGTGTAAGACTATTTTTCATATCGTTATGCTGTGCTGAAGAAGTTCCAGTGTTGTTTGACTTCACCCACATGAAACACCAAACTTCAGACACCAACCATTAAAACCACCAGACCTAACCTCGGCACCAGCCAGGTGTTGTACTACTCTCAACACAGACAGCCATAATATACCGTTCCCACTGTACCCACAGTGGTATTTTCTCATTACTCTAGAGCACAATTCTTAAAGCCCACAACCAAGTGATAAATGGGATGGTCACAAACTGGTTATTGCTTTTATTGAGAACTCTAACTTATGGTTAATCATCTCTCTCTCAGTACAAAGATGAATTATATGACAAACCGGAAAAATCACAACTCCTATATCACCCTCTGCCCCCTTCTTTTAAAGCAACAATGTCTCACTATTGCGTTCTCTTTAACTGTTGAAATATCTGGATTTGACAGATGCTGAATAATTCATCCATGCTGAAAGTACTGTCACATCAAAGAAACACTGAGTTTTAGTTCTTTTGCAGCTCTTTCATCTGCATGTGATTGACTCTGCAGTAGTCTTTCATCTGACTGCAAGAACTCATACGACTCAGTAGAGGAAGTATCAATCAAACCTTTATTTATATAGCACCAAGGCAACCAAAGTGCTACACAGCAAAAAATAAAAACATAGTAAAGCATGCAAACAATCACAACCTCAAAAGAAAAATAAATAAATAAAAACAAACAAATTAAATTAAAAACAGAGGGGAGAGAGGAAAAAATACTGTATATAGAGAGATACTATTGCATGTGCTCTCTGGAGTTAAAAACCAAACCAAAAAGATGAGTTTTTAAAAGAGATTTAAATTCATTAAATGTTCTGGCAGACCTCACAGAAAGGGGGGGACTGTTCCAGAGTTTAGGAGCCACAGCTGAGAAGGCTCTGTCCTATAGAGAATCATTACAACTATTACTAAACTGACAATAAATTGTAATTTGAATTTTCCTCTTTTTAAATTTAACCTCTGATCAAATCAAATCATGATTCTATAGAAGTATTTTGTGTGGTGTAACAGTTTATAAGCATTTTTATTGTAATATTCTAATTTTCTCCCTCTATATCTGTGTTTCAGTCCTATAGAGTCCTGCCAGAACTTCTACAAAGATTTTACGCTACAGATCGACATGGCCTTCAATGTCTTCTTCCTCCTTTACTTTGGCTTGCGGGTAAGCTGGCAAATATGCATGCATGCTTACACCAGCATACCTGCATGCTCTCACACATACAGCCTGCATCATGGAAATAGTTCTGAATACAATAGTAATGTGCATGCAGCAATGATGCCATTATTTTACACAAAATCTTCAATAACTCTTTTAAAACCATACACAGATAATGATTTATTTTTATTTATAGGTTTAGTCAAAAATGCCTTGTTTTTTAGGATAACTAACAACAAATGCAAACACCCAGCTTGGATCATCTATAATGCACATAATGCCTTTTGTTTACCTGGCACTGTAATAATAATGTTGCCATCATGGCTGTCATGCCACAGCAGCAATCCAGTGGTGCAAATGCAAGCTTGACATCTTGAATGAATAAACAAATAAACTCATAAGCTGCTTACGCCACCATTTGTTATCATGAATCAGCAAGTCGGGGGAATCTTTTGTCATTTTAAACAGTATGTCAGCACTGTCAGAGGTAGGCACAGCAGTGTAAAATGAAAATCTGTGATGGGGGATTTGTGTAAAATATTAATAATAATAATAATAATAATAATAATAATAATAATAATACTGCTATTCTTGCCTCTCTTTTCTTAGTTTATTGCAGCCAATGACAAGCTGTGGTTCTGGCTGGAGGTCAACTCTGTGGTCGACTTCTTCACAGTTCCTCCTGTGTTTGTCTCTGTCTACTTAAACAGAAGCTGGCTTGGTAAGTTTCATGATCCCATTCAGATGTATTTTACTCTTTGCTTCATCTCTCACTAGCTATGATTACATGGCATAAGTAATCAGAATAAATTACCAATTGGAACAAAAATATTTAATGTAAATGCCCTAATCGGAATATTCTGATCTGATTCAGCTCGATTGGAATAAATTTGTAATCTGAATGAGAGGGGTGGTTTATGCTTATTGATAATCTGAACAGCGTGCATGTAAACACAAATCACATTTCTGATAATGTTATTCTGGTTGTGAAAAACTGTTCTGACTGCATGTGTGCTCTATGTCTACCTGAGGTATTTCCACCTGGCTAGACGCTAATGTGTCTGGGAAGCAAAACTGATTGGTTAGGGATACAGCATTTCTATTATAAACTTTGAAAGAGCAAAATTACCAAACATCTTGATGTTCGAAAGTGTATGAACACAGAGTTATTTAGACAAGTACATGTAAAGCCGGAGGAAGAACACATGTTGTTTATGTTCGTTACGGAAATAAAACTTCTTTTTCTATATTTTTTGCGGATTCGGATTGTTTAATCTGAATGCATTTCAATCTGATCAAAGAATAGTATGCGTGTAAACATGGCAGCTAATAATAAACACTGTGTCACAACGCTGACACTCCTGTTTTTATCCATTTCTTTTTCATAATTTCTCAATGCATAGCAATCCTTCTTTTAAAGCACCATCTTTCCCTCTGCCTCCCAGTTTCTCATCTGTCTCTCCCCTTAGTGGGAGCATGTCTCTGAGGTCCTGTTGCTTGAGGCTGCACTCAACTTTCCCTCATCATTAGAAGTGACAGGGCTAGGTTCCTCTGATGTTTCAGGCAACACAGGCACAGCAGAGTGAATGGACTAATGGGAGTGAAAGAATGGGGCTGTGGCTCTGTGTGTTTGTGCTTTTGATTCATTAGTAATTGCTGTGTTAAAGCACTGCACCTGTAATACCTCACAGCAGTCAATAACTACCATCTAAATGTGGCCCATTCACACCCACACACACACACACACACACACACACACACAAAATGCACATGCAGAAGCATGTGCGATCCCGGTATACACTCATGCACTCACTCATGCTTGAGCAGACTGGAAAACACCCTAACCTGCATTACATAACGACCTACTTTTCCCACTGTGTTCAGAGATCTGTGACCTAAATTATACTGCAGTAAAAAAAAGAGTTTCTTTGTAAGTGTTTTCTTTTTGTGGGCATTGCCTCTTCTGCTTCTCAAAAGCACATTGATAAAACCCTGTGCTGCTTATATTTATGTCGTGTTTTAGAATATTGTTGAAGCTCTAAGCTATATTATATATATATATATATATATATATAAGCTATATTTCCAAAGTTCCCCATATGTCTTAACCTGGATGTGATTACTCATATAGTCAGTGAAACAACAGAAAATGCAGAATAACAGTTTTTTCTAAAGCTCAGTTAGATTTTTCCCCCTGTGTGATTGTTATATATATTATGACTATACATTGTTTTCTAAATAATTCCTTAATATTGGTAATTTTGAAAGGCTTGAATGATTTATTAATGCTATTTTACAAGGAGACACCTTAAGCTAAAAATACACAAGAAACGACACGTGTTAATTGAAGGGCATCCATTGAGGCCACTAAAACATACAGGACACATCAACCTACAAAAACACAGATCAACATTAAAAATATTAGGCCAATATATGTTTCTGTTTTGTTATTGTCTTTATAATGGCAAGATTTTGGGTCATATCTCCAGACATTTCCCAAACTCAGAAATTCTTCTTTGTTCTTTCTTTTCTTATTTTTATGAAATGGTGCTACAACTGAACGAGAGAAGAAGAACTGTCAATAATAGCATGTGATGAGAGCTGCTAAGGGAACATGGTAACCTATAGGGAGTGAACACTCTTTTTTTTCTGTGACTGTCAGTGCTTCAAAAAAGAAGAGTGTTGAGGAATACAGCTGAATGCCATTGCATAGAGCAGTGGTTCCCAACCTAGTTTCTTCAAAACCCACTGTTTTTACTTCCAAGTCAAACTGAGCACCCCCCATCCCCTTTCCCAAACACACAATCAACCTTTATCTCTTCATTATAATAATAAAAGAACAAAGTGAATAGTTACACTAACTATTACTTGGAAAAAGTAAAAAAAAAAGAAGATGAACTGAGGTATATTGAGTTTGTGATTTCTCTTCTACCAACAATAATTGATTGTTTTCACAACCTCTGAGCAGACAGGGATATGGGCCACCCCTGTGCTCTCTGCTGCTCCCCCAGGGGGCAGGGACCCCACATGTTGGGAACCACCGGCATAGAATGTCGGTCTGTGACCATCCACTGCCATTGTGTGGATCATAATTGACAATAAAATGGGGACATATTTTTATTTGCTTCATATGCTGCTCATGGGTTTTGCCTTTTAAAACTTTGAAATGTTTTACTTTAGAAAACAGGTAAATATTTTGAAAAGGGACCTAGATACGGAGGTTATCTGTCAGTCAGACGATTGCAGATTCCATCCCTAAAACCCGCAGGAAGTCTAAGCATATTTAGAGAAGACACTGCTTTTTATATGCTAATCGATATGAGTAAGACTATAAAAGTGCAGCATTTAAAGTGTGCAAACTACAGAATAAAAAATATTGTGTTAGTGTGTGTGAAATTGGGTAAGGTTATAAGGTGTAATATAAGAGCAGAACATTAACCAGAGCTCCCCATTGCATGACTTAATCTATTGCTAAGTGATGGTGTTTCTCTCCACACGTTAAAGGCTACATGATTTGCTGCAAAACCTTGGTTATAAAATTAACAGTGTGTAGATGTGCAGTGGGAAGTGGTGTACCCTAACAGGCTGGTGATAGCTCTCAGAATACCAATGGTGTGTTGAAAGTGTTAGTATTCAGATTCTGTCAAGGACAGGAATAATAAATAGTTGCCTACAATCTGAATTAACAAGGGAATTAGGCCATGTTGTGTGTGAAAATTAAGCACAACTAATTTGTGTAAGTGTCAGATCAAGAAAGATCAAATGCCCTAAGATGGACACCTTGAAGCTTCACTTATAAATAACATCACTACTTTCTCTTCATGTACTTCCACTAGGAAGCCAGAGAGGTTTTAATGGTTTAATCTATAATGAGTGCTACTTTCATTTCGTTAAGTATATGGTCTCTTAGCAGTCTTTGTTGGAGAAGTCAGGGTGGTTGTTAAGAATGTGTATTGTGCTCTTATTTCCCCAAGGATTATTCTTTCCATTCACCGTAAGGGAACACACACGTCAGTTAAATATATCATAATTAATGTACTCCCCTGTAAGCTGCACTCCTGCATGTGTAGACCACTAAAACTGTTAGTTCAAGGACCTGTAATCATAGTTCTGCCCAATTTTATATGGCAAATTGTTTACTTTTGCAACCAAAGAACTAATTAGTGGATTTTTATTATTGTATTGCAGATCATTTTTCTTCTGCTCTTAATGGTAATTACTTAAGAGAAAATTGATTTAAGTCTCATTGAAGAGAACTTTTAAAGTTTTCCTAAAGAGCAAAAGATAAAATCAGACTAACAGCTTTATTTTTTGCTACAAACATCCCATATCACAAACCATATTTTGACAATAAATTGCACTATTAGTTTATTTAAAAGCATTTTTACAAACTTAATTTATCTTCATTTAGTCAGTTGTAAACTATTTGGTGAAAACCCAAGTGTTGTTGGTTTTGAGATACATTATGATAGTGTGTGGAGGCCAGCAGGCACAGATTTTTATTCCAACCTGCTACTGCCTCCTAGTGGTTCTAGGAGGTTGTTCTTGTATTTGGCAGCTGAAAGAGGCTTATGTACCTGACATGAGTGCATGTGCTTTATTTGATCCAAAAGCCTTTGGCAGCAAATCTTCCCTCAAGGAAAAAAAAAAAAAAAAAGAATTACAGGGAAAGAAAATACCTCATACACTCATGCTGTATCTTTCATAATACATTAGATGCTGCATTACCATATAAGAGAGTAATGAACACAAGGTAATAAAAATGTGGGGTGGGAGTTAATGCTGATGTGTGTTTTTTTGAGCTTTCATGAATGAGATGTGAACCAGTGTGTTAGAGTGTGTTAAAAGCATCATATAATCTAACCCTGGCTGGGCTGACTGTCAGCATTATCCTGGATGAAGCATCCCAGACAGCTGATTGATAAAAGCTCCCTGCCAGAACATGTGACAGAGGCCGTGCTGTGGCTCACAAAGCCTCAATGAAGTAAGAGCTGGCACAGACTGTTAAACCCTTTTTCAATGAGCATCTGATGAGCTGACATGTGCGTGAGATGGTTGGGTGTGTGTGTGTGCAGGAGGGTTTTGGTGTGTGTTGAAAAGAGATTTACAAAAAAAAAAACGTGCGTAACGATTGAGAATTTCATGGTTTTTATGTAAACACAAGTTTAAGGTGGCTCAGTTGGTAGAGATGATGCTTCTCAGCAAGAAGGTTGCCACCAGTGACCTGTGACCCTGAAAGGATGTTGCTGGATTATGGATTAGATGAAGTTTAAGTTGTTTATACCTAAGAGTGGGACTTAACTTTATGATTTTATTTGTATTGAACACAATAGGCACTAACACAATTCAATTTATTTATAAAGGATAATAAAACCTGCTTTATTTGTGCATTTGTCACAATTGAAATAAATATTTTTATGTCTATTTTATATTTTAAAAGTCACAATAATGTCACTGCACATGAGAAGATTTTTGTTTAACTGTTTGTTACCGATAATATTTCTCAACTTTATGCACTAACATTTAGTAGGAGCATTTTATTAACTTATTAAATTATTGAGTGGATCAACAACTAATTCACTTTAGAACCAACTAACCACCACAGCTAGCTATTTGACCTTAACTAAAACAAAAATGGCTACAACTCAATCAATTTTACAGATATGGAGCTAAAATTTGGTATGGTAGTAGCTGAGAGTCACTGATTGGGCAGGAGCTTTGTTTAAAATTCTGCATGAAAAGTGTTGATTGATGAGTGTTGTTCTTTTAATGCTAGTTTAATTATATCTGCAATGCAGGAAACCAGTGTTGTTTTAGAGATGCCGTCAACAGTGAATTAAGGATTACACTTTCTGTTCCAAATCTTTGAGTGTAAATCCCCAATTTAAATGCACAATAGACAGTCCAGCTTCTACACCCCAACAGCAATGATTTACACACAGAAAAAAAGAGTTGTTTGTTAACTGCCCTCCTAAATTATTTGTTTTCAAAGTAAAGTTGTGTGGAGCTTTCATATAAGCTGTGGTCAGTTCAATTCGTGTTTGGATAATTCATTGGAAATCCAGGCTAAATCCAAACAGGGACAAAATAAGAGTATTTTTTCATCTAAAACTACAAAAAGAAACGGGCACAACATGACTAAGAAATCATTTCTGCAGCTGCAACTCTCGTAAAGGGCCAACAGGCCTCCAGATTAGCATCAAAAATTATGATTTGCTCACACCAGCTGTCTGCTTATTGTTGTTTTTGAATCAGGCTGACAGAATTATGAGTCACAGCTGATTGGTGGAGGAATACATTTGGCAGCATTCGCCCATGCAGTGGTACCAAGCAACAAGAATGCAGTTTAGCTGAGAAAATAGTGACAAAGTCTAACTTTCTTATGCAAAAGTGCCAATGTGTAAAATACTTGAATTTGCTCAAACCGCAATGGATTCTTTGAGTATTGAGTTGTAAAAATAGGTTCTTTTTTTGTCCTTGTTTTGAGTGTCTGTAAGCCTAACATTTCCATAAAAACGTTTCTCTGATTCTCCAAATGATATTGACACTAATGAGAGTTACTAATTCCTCTTAATACAACTGCAATATCACTGAAGAGCAAAATGTAACATTTAAATTCACATATTATAATATATTGTATCTTTGCAATATTATATGTATTATTTAATAAATTTTCCAAAAATATAAACATTTTTCACATGCAATCTCCAAAACATTATTAACCATTCACTTAAACACAGGCATGCAATAATAAGCTGCAGTTTTTGCAAAATAATATATATTTTAAATTAAAAAATGTGTTTTGGTCCAAGTGTGTGTCTTTCTGTTAGCAAAACATTTTATAAAATATAAATAGATTTTAATGAAACATCCAGAAAGTACTGGTTTTGGACTCAGCCCAATTCAAGATGGCCGCCACAGCTTATGTGTCTTCAGTGTAATTTGCATTCACACTTTGATTGACATTTGTGCATTATTATCTCAGAAGCACTGTTTCAGGCAGAAAAATGTTTTAAATTATATGTTATTAATAATAAAAACAAATGTACTTTGAATCTAACATGTGTTTTTAACTTGTGGAATGACTTTTTCTCTTTGTACATATTTGTTTAAATCTGAGATCAGTGTTAAAGGTCTCTTTTTATAATTAATGTGCCTTATTTAAAAAGATGAGAAATTGTTTTGTTTGATAGATTTTAAGAAATGTTTGCTTGACAAGAGTTTATTTTAAATAATATAATTTACAGTGCCATTTGATTTTGGTCTTGTTTATTTATGTTATGATCCTACTCATTTTTGACTAGTCTCATCTCCTGGCATCGGTTATCGGTTCTTAAAACAAGTTATCATGCATCCCTACTAGTTACATATCAGTCCATCCAACTCAGCTAAATATACATAGACTGAGCTAATATTTGTTGTGGTAGTAGCTGAGACAGACCCACACGTGAAATTGTGCATAATGTTATTTTTAATGTAATATCAAACCAAATATAACCCTGTTATTTCTCGAGATAAAATGATCTTAGTTAAGGATTTGGCACAAAAGGCAGTGAGCAATATCCAATCCTTGAAGGAACGCTAGACCTGTAAAACTTCTTTTAAAACTATATTGCAAAACGAATGTGTAATCTTCTTAAAAATTTATTCCCCCCAGCATCAGATGGAGTAGTTCAAAATGCCGCAATGAAAATGTTTTTAAATAAGGATTATTGTTTTGTCCCTGCATTATCTACATCTCTGCTAATCCATGGCAGCATGAGGACCTTTTCAGAAATTAGGTGCAACACAGCTTTGTGATGACGGATACAGAGCATTGCAAAGGCTGGTGCGCTGACAATACAGGCAGGAAGGTAAAGCGGGTTGGGTTGTGAGGATTAGGAGCACTGTAACGAGAGAGAGAGAGAGAGAGAGAGAGAGAGAGAGGGAGAGGACATAACAACACCCATATCAGAGCTGACATTTCACTTACAGAGACCATATCTGGCTGGACTGACATGCAAACCCTGACACTTTCATTTGTATTCTTTACAGCTTCTCTTATCTAAAGTCTTTGATTTTTGTTGCTTTATCCAGGAATTTTTTTTCTTCATTTTGTTATTTTGCTAGGAATTATCACAAGAATTTGGAATACAAAGTCTCAAAAAGTTTGGATTACAAGCATATTAATCAGGAAAAAAAAATTATTAGTCTGAAACCATGATCCCACCAAAGCTTCTTGTGTATCGTCGCACACACTGCGATGTTAACATAGAGACGGTCCATGAGACGTGGAGACGCAAGAAGTCTTGCGGAGATCTTTTTCAGAATGGATACAGGGTGAGGCAGGGCCATCATGGACGCTGGGGAAAAGGAAAGCAGTCTGGGCTTTACCATTCAGTTTGGTCCTGTTTTCATTTTCTCTCCAACTGGGGTAAGAGCCTTAGTGTAGATGGATTATCTGGAGGTGGATACAGATATTTATTTTGTACATTTGTCAGAATAACCATATATAGAAATTACCTTTATAATGAGAATTTAAAAAAAAAAGAGAATAAAAATACACTCAAATTTGCTGTAATAAAATGTGCAGATGAGTGGTGACCACACGCATTTTCCATGGGATCAGATTTGTTACGTAAAAACACAATGAAGTAGATGTCATATTGTTCTGTAATCCTTCAACAGAGCTGTTTTTGGATTTAGACTAAAGCTTGCTCTACATTATTTTCCTACTAACTCAATATTTCATTCTGTAACTATCATTTCTATTTCCTTACCAGCATTGCAAAAATATTTTATGTCTATAAACTCCAAAAATGTGGGTCAAATTTATTTATTTTTAACAGAAGTTCTGCTTTTAAATTTCTCTCTCACTGCTTCACATTACTAATACTAATCCCTTTCTCTCTGTCTGTCTCTCTCATCACAGGTTTAAGATTTCTGAGGGCGCTAAGATTGATTCAGTTCTCAGAAATTTTACAGTTCTTAAATATCTTGAAAACAAGGTAAGAATCGGATTTGCCATGCTTTAAAATTCAACTGCATTTCTATAACCTTTCTAAAAATATTGTTTTTCTTCTAACCAGCAATTCCATCAAGCTGGTGAACTTGTGTTCCATCTTCATAAGCACATGGCTCACAGCTGCTGGGTTCATACATTTGGTAAGAGGACCTTTGTGTGGGACACTGGGGGGACGTTTAGACATTTATAGGCCACCGTTATAAAAAAACAAACATTGTACAAAATTATATCAGAGCATTATTTGACACATTTATTTTTCAAATAAAGATTTGTAAAGCATGTTTTGCTCCGAATATTATCTGGAGGACACATTTTAGTGTGACATTGAAGCAAAATATGTTACCGGCTTCAGAAACATAAAATTCTTATCAAGGAGACAATATAACAGCTGTATCTAATGTGCAGCAGTTTTTACTGTAAAACCTAAAAACACCTTCTTTATCACTGAAAAGACCTGCTTTGAGGCCGACGCAGCAGTTAAAAATCTGGCTGTACAGTTTTCTGCAGCTGGTTCAAAAACTCTGCAGCCAGACTTACGTGCCAGAAAATGAGCCAGTATAAATCCTGTGTCAGTGCCTCTTCTCTGTCTTCCTGCTAAATACAGGATTGTTGAAAAAAAATGTTTGTTTTTAAAGCTAGATGGTTAAACATAAACTTATTTTCCTTTATTTGAATTTTAGATATCTTAAATTAAAAGCCATTTAGCAAAGGTGTATAGGGCTATTCAACTAAACGGCTCCAGGGGCCACAGTTAATGCAGGTCAAAAGCTCAGGGGTTGAATATCCAGCAATTAAAGTTATATAAATAAACCAAGTATTAAAAACATCTGTTACCTTTGAAATAGTTTATTTTGCTGTATTAAATCAAGAATACTACATACAGAACCCTATAAAAGTAGTGATAATAAAACAATAACAAAAACAAAAAGCACACATTATGTCTCCTATTTAACACAAATATTATTTTGACATCTCTGACATGCCAAATTTTTAAACCAATTTTATTTTCACTTTAATAGTTTTATCTTCAACTGCTTGTAATTTTAACTGTCTTGAGTATGCATAGAAATGTTTTTTATCCCAGCTTCTAGCCAAGTTTCTGACGTTTCTGTAGATACCAAACATGTCTATGATTAACGAAAAAAACTTGAGTAATTAAAGTAGAAAACCAGGAGTTTGGGCTTAAGAGATAAATGAACTAAGTGGTGGGCGGAACTTTGGTCCCTCCGGCCGCCAGTTGAATAGCCCTGGTGTATAGTAACTAAGCACATTTACTTTGTTACAGTACTTAAGCAATTTTTTGCAGATCTGGAATTTTACCGATTTTTTTTTTATTATAACTTTTAATTTATTTTGTTACATTCAAAACACAAAAATGAATTTTTTGCTTCTTTACAATAAAATTTAACACCACCTGAGATTCTATAAATTTAAAAATAACCAGGACTCATCATAGGAGTTGTTCATACACTTAAAAAAAATGTGTTGTCAACTGGTTCTAAACCTTATTTAGTAAATGCAAAAGAAAATGTGTAAATTGATTAATTTACTCAATTCGGTTAAGTGGGACCTGTTAAATTAAGTAAAATCAACACTACATTTCTTAGAGTGTGCAAAAGTGCTTTTACTTTTATTTTCCTGTTTACTGCAGTTTTATGACTTAAGTCAAATTCAATTTTACTAAAGTCATTTTCTGTTAAGGTATCTTTAAGTTTATTTAGTTATTATTTTCAAATGCTTTATACACCTCTGTCATTAAGGATTAGTCAGTAAGGAAGATCAGGCCTTTGCTGTTGCGGCCTTGAGGCTGTGGAATAGTTGTAAAGCTTGTTTTAATTAAATAAAACATGCATTACAAAAGACTAAAATATATAAATACATATACGTAAATAAATGTTTCTGTATTTTGTACATTTACTAAAATGTCTGTATTTTGTAGCTCAGTTCAGTAACTCATCCAGCATTACTCAGTTTCACCACTAGATGTGAGCAAAGTTTAATATATGACTAAAACCGATAAAAATACAAACATTTCTAACTGGCTTTAATCATGTTTGAAGCAACGGTTTCTGTTTACAAAACTGTGTTTCTAAAGTGGTTATAAGTGTCAAGTTTGATTTTTTGAGTTTCCTTCGTATCACTCCTGTCTCTGAACCAGGTGGAAAACTCAGGGGATCCTTGGGAAAACTTCCAAAATTCCCAGTCTTTATCTTATTGGGAATGTGTCTACTTGCTGATGGTGACTATGTCTACAGTGGGCTACGGGGATGTCTATGCAAAAACCACCTTGGGCCGCCTGTTTATGGTCTTCTTCATCCTCGGTGGTTTGGTAAAAACAGATTTTTGCTTTCCCCCCTTGTTGCTCTTTCCCAACATCCACATCCTGTCTGTGCTCATTAATACTGCATAAAGTTTAGGAAATTATAGGATAATTATGCTATTATAAATGCTAATTAATGGTTGCTATGTATATTGTATGATATGTTAGCATAGTGTTTTTAACCCTCCTGCTGTCCTTGGATCAAAATGACTCTTGAGGCCTCAGTTTTAAAACTGAGGGTACGCAGTGTTAAAAGGCAAGCAGGAGGGTTAAATTGTTGAAACTATATAATCTTTGTCACAGCATAGATGCATTGACCTGTTTAGCCTCACCATGTCTTGTCTAATGCAGTTTCAGGTCTTCGTGGGCCCGTGTGGGGGGGGGGGGGGGGGGGGGTCTTCGGGGCCCCGGGTGCCCCCCCCCCCCCCCCCCTTCCTCCTGGGTCAATCCTTTATTTGTTGGATTAAAGTATATGCTTTTGTCTGATAAAGCTGTCGCTGTTCTCTAAAAAAGCAGTTGCGGTTTCAGGACTCCCTTCCTTCCGTGTCTCCTCCCACAATTCCAACAAACACAGGGGCAGGGCGATGAGGCTTAGGCTAGCCTGGCTGTTACCATAGCAACAGCAGCCTTTCCACTCCCTCTCTGTCACCTTTCCCTGATCTGGCATCCTGCTGTCGGGCTGCCACAAGCCCATTACCTCACACACGAGCACACGGGGCTGCACACACACACCTTCTCCTACAAAGTGAATAGAGTTTAATCATGGTTAATGTACTTTGTGTTTGGTTTCTTGTTTGTATTGGGATTACTTACAGCTGTGTTATCATGTATCGCTTTGTGGTCATGATGTATACTGTGTAATTTTTCAAAGTCTTTATGTAAGCATCTGCAATGCTGGTAGACAACTCCAGACTGAAGCCAGAAGATCCAATCTGACCCATAGAGCCTCACCTTTTTCCATCAACATCTTTCTGTTTAACATCACAGATGTAGTTAGGGTTAGTGCAACCACTGATGGTGTGTAAACTTCAGCCCGGTCCTGTCCTCACATATTAGGCTGCAAAACTCTTTGCAAAATGCATCCAGCTCATTTCTTCCACCGATAAATGAGTCTTAATGTGCTTTGCAGCTGTGGAGCATCAGGTGGGGCTATTCACATCAACCTGCCCGATCATCTGTGTTTGTTGGACAAAACATGGCACACAGGTTTTTGATTTCCTGCTAGCTTTGAAAATTCTTCCATCCTAAACAATTTTTTTGGGGGGGAGCTGTCACAGACTCAATCACCCAGAAATATTGGGGCTTCTTTTGAAAATGGAAAACACACAGTTTTGCTATATGTTATTATTCTTCTTCTTATTATTTTTTTAAATTTGGGCTCATGCACACAGCTTCCCCCCGCAACCCATTCTGCGGCACATTAGTCTCTTTTTTAGTCTCCTCTTCTGTCTTCTATCTTCTCCTTAGGCCATGTTTGCCAGCTACGTCCCTGAAATCATAGAGTTAATAGGAAACCGCAAGAAATATGGTGGTACCTATAGTGCGGTTAATGGGAGAAAGTAAGTATTCCAGATGGTTCTGCTGTTTTTCTGTGTGCGGTAGAACCCTCGCTGCATGCCTTTTTTTCTTTTTTTTGTTTTCTGTTCCATGCATGTAGGCCATGTTTGCTCGCTACGTGCCAGAAATTGCTGCTCTCATCCTTAATCGGAAGAAATACGGAGGGAGTTATAACTCGACACGAGGCAGAAAGTAAGTTGGAATCCAGACAAGGTGTGGTTGTGTGACTTAATTTCACCCACCCCCTAAGTTCATAGGCACTGGGGGTTAGCTAACTTGACCTTTTTTTAGAATAGGAGGACATTATGTCAAGTCACACTGCGTGACTGGAGACCTCGGCCATTAGGACGCACATGTCCATGTCCCCTCTCTCTCTCTTTCTCTCTTTCATTCTTTTTCTCTTTCTCTATTCACATTTTTCAATCTGCTTCTATCTGTCTTTCATTTGGAGCTTTCCTGAAGTCATTTTTGTGCTGTTCATTTTCTTTATCTCCCCCTTGATACATCCTGTGTTGCGCTTTAATTTGATTTGGAAAATAGAGCTTTCATGACTTCTACACTCTAAGAGTTAAACTAACCTGTGGTGCTTCTATGTAACCATGCATCCAAAGTTTCTCAACATGGCAGCCTTCTCTTTAGGGGTTCAAGAATTCAACAAATCCGAAGGAAAGCAAAGAGTCATGAAATCCCTACTATCCGCTTTTAAAGATTTTTTTTTCTCTAAGAACATAAAAAAAACAGCAACAACAAAACAAAAAAAATCAACGATCTGCAAGTGCATTATTATTGGTGGTCTTTTTGAGCATCATCAATCTCAATGACCATTGCAGGACATTTCTTTCTTTCTTTTTTTCTTTTCTGTTTGTTTTGCTTGAATTCGTTTTGCATGTTTTCTGCTTCTCCTTTTCTGCCTCTAATGGGATGTTCTATATGACCTGCACTACTGTGGCTTTTTCACTGATTACAAACCCTCCCGATGAAAAAGTCCTCCTTCTGTTGTTTGTCTCTGCTGGCACATTGCATCATCAATGCTTGACATTACTCTGGCCCTGATCTTCAGTCAGCTCCCACACCCTGAATGCTGGATGCCTCGCTCCGATTGGAAGCTCTCAATTTCTTTTATGCTTGCTTTGCCTGCTCGGTTCTCAGTGCTCGCATGGTTCTTGTGTTTGTGTGGTGTTGGAGTTTTTGTCCTCGGAGAACCCCTTGTGTATTTATACGTGTGACTCTTGCACCAGTGGACTGTAAAGCTTGTGTGACACTTTGATCGGTGCTCATTGTGCATTGCTCTCCTCTTCCCCTCGTGGCTCAAACCTTACTGATATTCAGCACAAAGATTTATTTCAAGCCCATAATGTGGTGCGTCTAGAACAGGGAGAGTAGTCGTCTTCTTTCCTCTCTCTCTCTTTTTTTTCCTCCTTTAATTTTCTGCAACACTCAGCATCTGCTACTATCTACTGTCGTCTTTTTCTCACTTCTTTCCAATCTTGCTCTGTCATTCTGTTCGACGAGGCGCATTTCATGGAGTCAGCGTTATAGTGAGGGTTCAGGAAAAAAAAAAAAAAACAGCCTTAGTTCAGTAACGTTTGCCTGTCATGAAGATAAGATTGATGAAATGTTGTGTTTAGCCCGTGACTTCATCCCAGACTCACAGAAAGGTGCTGAGAGAAGCCCTTGTCAAAACTAAGTATAGTTTATCCAACTTTCTTTATTTTTCTATTTCTACACCTCTCATTCCCTTTAGATGTATGGAATCAATCATATAAGACCCACCAAATGCAAAAAGCTCAAAGGAACCACCGTTCTATTCAGCTATGTGTGATCTGACTCTTATTAAAAACTGTTTTGTTGTGCAAGTTTAAAATTACATCTGAAGTTCAGTGCGTTATCTTTTAGCAGCTGTCACCAAATCGCGTATGAGATTAGGAGATTACAGTAACCAACTGATTACAACGCTTTTGACTGATGAGGTCATTGGGAATCATTTTAAAACTCATCCTCTACGCCATTTCTGTGCCTGACTGCTGCCATTTGAAACAAACCTTTACGGGTATTTAAAAGAGAGAGCGGATTTATGTGTCGTGCAATAGTTCTGCCCCTTACAGTGTAGCATACGCCCGGGATCACAGTGACAGCTCTCCACCAGTGTGCGCTGATCTAGTAATGACAAGTGTTGTGTTCTATTGGCACCCACTGTACTTGGAACCCCGTGGTTTCCATTATGACTCCATGGTTTCCATTAACCCCAGCTTCAGCCGAGGAGCTGACATGAAAACTGACTTCAACCCTGGCTGAACTCCGGCACAGACCTCTGAAACCACTTTTAGAGGGTTTGCAACTTGAAGTGTATGGATTGAGATATGTGCACATTATTGAATATGAACACAAAGATTTAACTTGATGCTACAGAATAGATAAGGTTGAAAAAGTCATCCATGCTAAAGCGTTGGGAATTCCTCAGGATTATACTTTTAAGTCTGCAACAGTTCCTTAAAAATCTAGACATTTCCACATCTTTCATCACTGACCTAAGGATTAGAGCAGTAAGTGAGTGACTTCTACTCGTGGTGTTTGAGCTGTTTGTTCTTTTTGTGTTTCCCCCGAAGACATCCTGGTTGTTGTCTGTGCATGTTTTCTCTGCACGCTTTTTGATAACTCTTTGCATTTATTGTGATTGTGCTTTTTTAAATGTTTTTTTAAGGTTGGAGTTCTTTTAATAGTATTTATTTTCCTTCCTGTGTATTTGCAATGCTTTTTCTTTTTTTTTTTAGTTTACTATAAATAGTTGAACTAATAGAATAACAAAAGCAGTTTTCTTGTTCTTAAATTAACTTAGCACAAAAAGTAAGAAAATTTGTGTTTGGTAGGTTATTTGTTTGTTGTAACAATGCTTCTTGGCAATGAATCTTATACTACTGGAAAACCTGTTAATTTCCCTTTTAAGCTGTACCACATTTGTAAAGACATTTGTGGGATGAGCAGTAGAGCTGAGTATGCTTTTTATGCTGTTGCTGTTGACACTTTTCTCTCTCACTGCTTTTGAGCTTCTACCCCCATGTGCTGCCATTCAGGTGCCTGGTATAAGATGTATTGCCAAAAAGCATTGTTAAAACAAAGAAATATTCTATCAAACACATTTCCCTAATTTTGTGCTAAAAATAAAACATTATTTAACCATCATTTGAATGTAGGTAAAATGCCCACAATATTTGCACATCAATACTCAAACATGAAAATAATATTGAAAAGACAGATTTTATTTATTTATTTTTGCCAAATAATGCTGGCTCATCACAAACATCTCAACACATTTTAGGGTAAAAAAAAAACAATCAGCTCTTTGCTCAGTCTCTGCTGCTCATTAGACTCTCCTAAAGGGCAGAAGGAAGATCTGTGAAACCTATTATGACCTGCTACATCTATAAATGTCATTTTCCCAGTTCAACAGTCACTTTACTTTGCCAGGTCTACTTGATTTTAGTCCTTCCCACTCCATGTGTTGCAGGGAAGGAGGGCACTTTGTGATCTGGACTATGGTTCTCATTTAACATCAATAAATATCTCAGCTGCCTTTTTAACCTGACAGACTGAGTCATGTGTCAGTAATGCACTATAGTTTTAGGCAATAACTTTAAAAGTTAAACGTGTTCGTTAGGGCTTCCCTTTTGTGTTTAAAAAGAAACTTATGATAAGAATTTACAGTGAACATTTTTAAAAATGTATTTTAAGAAAAAAAAAAAACTTAATACAGGTGTTCCAGTACCCAGAAACTTAAACTAAAGTGGTTCAATTGTTTCCTGGCACATCAAGTAGTGGACAAGACTATTGTCATTATATAGATTGCCTTACAGGTCTCCATAGGGCAATTATGGTGTCTGCTGAGTGTCAACACTAATTCATGTCAGTATAAGAGCTGGATCCAACTAAACAAGATTTAACCATAAAACTAGTCTGGGGATATTTTCTTTTAACTTCAGCTTAGCAGCTTAGCTAAACACTGAGCAAATAGGTGCTATAGGTTCACATTTTTTGTGTTTGTTTTTAATAAAAGCAAACACTAAAGTAAGTAAGGATGGGAAGATAATCTGAAAAGAGGGAAATAATTTGGACATTGATGGGAATTAGGAGGAAAGCAAATAGAAAGTTTTCAATTTCTTTTAGTTTTAGACTTTTAGATTAAATCCATATGTTTATTTTTAAAATGGTGACTGGGCATATTTACTTACACTAACATACACTTAAATAATTTATTGTTTTTACTCAGTTGAAGAGCCTTTGCAGTTAATGACAGCCAGATTTCTTTGGAATGATTAAAAATATGAACAAACAAACAATAAAACCAAAGCTTCACTTAAATTAGTGGATAAAGTCAGAGGTCTTCAGAGATGTTCAAGCACAAAACCTTGTTTACTTTTGGACTTATTTTTTCTGAAACAATTTCTACATTTTCTTGTCTCTATAATTATAATAACTGTATTTATATCTTTTTTCAACATGCATCTTCAGAAGATGATGACAAATAAAAAAATATTTTGTTTTGTTAGAGTAGTAAATTGTATTTCCTAATATTTAAGACATATGTTAATAAGCTATATGGAAAATTACCAGAAAAGAGAAATTATGTCTATTTAGCCGTTCTGGCCTGATAGGTAAAATGTTTTTTAAAACCTATTTATACAAATCATTAGTTTGTTTGTTATTCATTTTATGAAGGTCTTGTGCCTTAATTGTCAGCTTACCGTCATATGTTTCGAAACATTTTCTATTTTTGTGCTTTTAGGCTCTTTAAAAACTGCATTAAAGTTATTTTATTCTTCTGATCACATTTTGTTATTATTTTATTTTTATTTAATTTATATTCCCATAAGTCTGAAACATATTTGAAAACTTTCTATTTACACTGCATCCTGTAAACAAATGGATTTAATTAACAACCGAGTCGTGACACTCTTTTTAAAAATATAGATTTTTAGAGAACATTAAATTTGAACTATTATAGAAGCACCTCAAGGTTTTATAACCAACAAACTGCACAGTGAGAGTCTGATCTTAAAGATGCATTCAAAATTGACCTTTTCACTTCTGCAGTGCAGTCAGAGGACAATCAGGGGCACGACCTCGTCCCTAAAAATCATTTCAAACTAACATCTCTCTCTCCCTTTCGGCTGTAATCAAGCTCGTGCAGCTTCTGACAGATTCCCCTCCACTGTAATGCACTGCAGAGTCCTGCCAAGAAGCCGTCAAACACGCTGAAGTCCTGTTTAGAGTTTTTGTCAACCACAGGCCTCTGAATCATTTTGAAAGTTTTACTAATGTTTTGTATAAAAGCATGATTATATTGATGTCCATGTCTTTGTCAGCATCCATTCCGCTCACAAAGGGGTGGTTTGGCTCGAGGGGAAGTTTTTATATTGAGAGCGGATGACAGTCCAACCACTGTAGGATGTCTGATTAGATCTCCGATTTTCTATAGTGGTTCAGAGTTGAGTGTTTGACTGGATTTGTCATAATGAATTTAACCACTTTCATTACATGGGGGAAAATGTTCACTTATATGGCAAAAAAATATATCATTCAGTTACTTGTTTGCTTTGAAAAGGCATTTTTTTTGACATGTCTATAAAGCTTTCTTTCTTTTAATTTCAGTTAAATGTTGTATTGCTTTGGTTTGTCTGATTACTTTTGGGAGACATGCCAATGTCTGCAGTTATTTATGTTGCCCACTCAAGAAGATGTCTCCCCCCCACTCCCCTTCCAGGCACATTGTGGTCTGTGGTCATATCACCCTCGAAAGTGTCTCCAACTTCCTCAAAGACTTCCTACACAAGGACAGGGATGATGTCAATGTAGAAATTGTTTTTCTCCATAAGTAAGTTCATCTTTTCCTTTATATGTGGCAGATTGCAGGACATTCTGGAATATGTGAGGCATCCATACATGCACTAAAGCTTCTTGTTCTTTTTTTATGTGCTAGTATTTCCCCTAATCTTGAGCTGGAAGCCTTGTTCAAACGCCATTTTACTCAAGTAGAATTCTACCAGGGATCTGTTCTCAACCCTCACGATTTGGCTCGAGTGAAGGTAATAACTGTGACTAAAGTCTCAAAAATGATAAAAAAAAAAACATAAAACTCAACACAGCCTCAGTTAATTTTGTGTGTTGATTCAATTTAAATAAATAGTCTGCTGCTATTCAGTAAATCTATTATTTTTTAAAGCTGTTCAGAAAATCTCTTGTGGCAAAATGGTGACACACAATGTAAAACAAAAAAAAGGATTTGTTTTTAAATAAAAAAATATATAAGGAGGAGTAAAAAAGAATAAACGTGTTAGCCAGATTTCAGCAAATTAAATGTTCTCTAAGTAGCAGTATTTGAATCACTCCTTGCATAATACTATAGCCTTAGCATTTCCTTTAACATATTTGTTTTTGTCTTTTTTGTATAGATCGAGTCTGCAGATGCCTGCCTGATTTTAGCCAACAAATACTGTGCAGACCCTGATGCTGAAGACGCCTCCAACATCATGAGGTATCACTTTCTGTAGAATCTGAAATGATTAGAAACTGACTCGGTGACATGCTGTGTTTATATGTTCTACGCATCTGTCTGATTCTGAAGGGTCATATCCATCAAGAACTACCACCCTAAGATCAGAATAATCACACAGATGCTACAGTATCACAATAAGGTAAGAGTCAAAGTTTGGTCAAGTAAACAAATCAAGGATTTCACTGATTTAAAACATGATGTCTTTACAACTGCGTTTAATAAATAAAATTACAGTTTATTTGCTAACCATTAAAAAAAAGAACAATTGAAGAATAAGCAATTTCTTTTTATTTTTTGAATTTTTAAGTGTTTGACAGGGCAGAGCAAGTTTTCAAACATCATTCAGAAAATCGTAATTGGAGTTTTAGAAGAAAAAAAACGTATGATTAGGTTTGCCTTTCAGTTGCTCGACACTTATGTACCTCCTTTTTCATATATTATTTATAACATATTAAACATGTCAGTGAGTTGCAAATCTTGACTGCAAATAATTTTATCATCTAAAGTTTTTAACAGTAATATTTTTAGCTTCAAAATTTTCAAATTTTGATTTGATATTGTCTTGCTAAAATTTCCAAGGCCAAAAAACTTTTAAAAAGTATAAAACCACCTTATATGTGTGTGTTGCGTGTGTATTTCAATGCTTTAAGAACACTTAATCCACAGTCACTGGTCTTGATTAAAATTGTATTTTATGAAATATATGTACAGTATATGAAGTTCTGAACCCCTTCAGGATTTTGTAAAACGTCATCTTTGTATGCATTTGTGTCAGAGCACCTGGCAAAAATATTACTGTGTTTTAGCCTTTTCTGTAGAATATATTTTAAGAGTATTTATTTGCATTTAATGCTTGCCTTATTCAAAAAGGCAAATAATTCAATAAATTAATAACTGATATCAAAGTTACCCAACTAAAAACATTTATACACATTGTTTGTACATTTTTGTAACTAGAAATATTACACTTACAAGTGCATGAGCTAGTTAATGTTTATCTCCTGTATTATTTTTCTTTCTTCATAAGTTATAAAATAAAAAAAATCATAACATGTCGAGTAGGTTTTTCACATTTTTCTAGTCAGGATATTGACTTTAATTGAGCAGTCTGCTTAGCTGTCTGTGTTCCCAACCAGTGCAGGCTTTCTTGCTATGTGTTGGCTCAAGTTTTAGTTTATAAATACAAATTTAATAAAATTCTAAATAATGAACCATTTCTTTAAGAAATGTTTGCTAACTGTTTTGTTAGCCTTGCTTAATGACTTTTTTGTCTTCTTTGCAATAAAGGCCCATCTGCTGAACATTCCCAGCTGGAACTGGAAGGAGGGCGATGATGCTATTTGCCTGGCGGAGCTGAAGGCAGGCTTCATTGCCCAGAGTTGTTTGGCCCAGGGCCTGTCGACGATGCTAGCCAATCTCTTCTCCATGAGGTCCTTTATTGAGGTAACTTAGAGGGACAGCTTCACTTGCATTATGTGTCCATCTGAACAGACTCTGATGTTTCACATTTGTACCATTGATCATTTTTTTTTTCACTATTAAGGATGAGGTTAACATATGTGGATACTGTGCTGTAGGTTATCTTCTGACAGATGGTCTAGATCTATCAGACAGTTCATTCCATGGGAATTTTGCCATCTTATTTTTCCAGACAAATACTTCCATTACTGTGTTTACAGTCATTCTGGCAAATCATATTTTAAAGTGACAACCCATGTGGAATCTGTTCAGCGTTTTGTGGCTAAACACTGAGGTGCTTGCTTCTATCAAAGAGCTGTTCTCATGTCATAAAGATGATGGATCAGCTTATAATGACCAGGCTGATGCTTTGCAGGAGAACATCTGCAGACCACATTGGACTGCGGCTGGAGGGGATTTAGTGTAGCTTTATTTTCTCCTTGCTGTTTTTATCCGCATATTTGTCAAATCTATGCTTTTCTGCTTTTTTTTTTTCTTTGTTAGATTGAGGAGGACACATGGCAAAAGTATTACCTTGAAGGAGTGGCTAATGAGATGTACACAGAGTACTTGTCTAGTGCCTTTGTAGGCCTCTCCTTCCCCACTGTCTGCGAGTAAGTTCCACTCCACTTCTGAATTATTTTGGGATGGTGATGGAGTCAGACAGACGAGGGTCTGTGGGGATTCGGAAATGTTTGAAAACAGCAGTCATCTGTTTTTATACTTGTCTTCTCTAATGATCTGTGTTTGGGTTACAGGCTGTGCTACGTGAAGCTGAAGCTGTTGCTCATTGCCATTGAATTTAAGTCTGAGCAGAGAGAGAGCAGGTTTGTAAAGTGAATCTTCCTTTGAGTAACGCCTGTTGTAACTGAACAATCGGTGAGCTGCAGAGGGGTTAGTTTCAAATGGATTCTTTTAGAGAAAAAAGTCACATTAAGCACTTGTTGCAGATTTTATAAAAAAAGAGTCTGATGAACACTTCCGTTGTACCACACCACTACAGGTTTAACATTTACAGCTATAAATTTAGGATATAGTTAAATAATACTTTAAGAATGCAACTAAGAAATATGATCAGTTTTTTTACTTTATAGAAATTTAACATATTTTATCTGTATTTAATTCAACATATCAATGCAATTCCTAATTCCAGTAATCCATTTAAAATTATGCATATTTATTCTGTTTTAAGAAACATTTTCATTGTATTTTAAAGTTAATTTTAAATGTGTACAAAAATATAAAAAAATAAAGACGAATAACAAAAAAAAAACAATATAACAAAACTTAAAATATGACAAACAAAATGTTTGTTGTTTAAGCAAATGCTTATCTAGTCCTACCCCTGTCTTGTTTTATTTAAAATATATGAAGTTAAGTATATTTTTAAAGCAATACCATACGCCATTCTTACTTAACCTTATTAAATTTTACACTTCGCTCCAATTCCTTCCAGTTCTTTATAGCCTGACTATAGCCAAAATATTGTTTTTAATCAGTTTCTTAAACTGACCACTAGATTTACTTCATTTGATTTCAACATCTAAACCATTTCACAAAGTCACACCACAACATTAAAAGAAAAAAAAAGAAAAAAATCCAGATTATTAAAAAAAGTGTAGTAACTGTATAATGAATGTATAATAAGTATATAATAAACACGTGTTACCTCAATAATAAATTTGTAATATGTAAAAAAACAGTCAGTCATAATTACTATACAAATAAATCTGCAAGTAAACAATACATTTAGGGATAAACTGGAGAAACGTGGCTGCAGAGAAGGTGACCCTAACATTCACTGTGCTTTGTTACTAAACTAATTAATTTGCTGCACATTTAAATTTCATATTATCTCCTCAGCTTGATTCTGCAGCGTCCCCGTTCAGTCTGTATGATTGCCACAAACTCTACATTAGTGTTGGCTCCATTACCCTTAGCGATCCAAGTGCCACCTTTTCTGTTTTCTCAACTGCCAAATCCCACCCACCCCTCCCCCATTCGCCTGTGTCAAATGTTTTTGTTTTTTTTCTGTGTATTGACAAAGCTGCATGACCAATTGTGTTTTAGGGATGCTCATTTTAACATCAGTACATGCAATTAATGTTATTATCCTAACATTATATATGTTTTTATCTGTTTTTTTCCTCTCTTCAGATTTTTTTTTTTACTTATATAAAACTTAATAATTTAATTATTTTCATTTCCAGTATACTTTCAGACCTTTTCATTTATTTTCTGTGCAAGTCTTGTAAGAGGATAACCATTTTTATAAATATACTTCTTTTTTTTTAAGTAGTTGTAACAATTTTTAGGTGAAAGGACTTCAGCTTCGGACGAGCACCATATGCTTGGCATGTCTAGTGATTTTGGAGAGAATTATTAGCGACAGTGTTGTTATCCTCTTCCTTTTATGTCGATGATAACTGTTTGATTTGAGATTTTTTCTTGTTGTTTGCAGAAGCCGAAAGCGGTATGCCCTCTACCTTATCTTACTTCCAAAGTTCCACCCAATCTCCACCACTTTAAAGCTTCTGACTTTGGGAGTTTCCCCAAGGATTTTTTTCCAAACACTATGTCACAGGCCTCTTTTTTTTCCTGACTTTTTTATGGTGTCCCTTGTGCTTAATGCACTAACTTCTTTGCAGGCAGAGAAAGAGAGAAAAGAGAGAGACTAGATAAATTGGACATGTTCGTAGAAGTGATGTTTCTTTGTCTTTACTGTTGTCGGTGTACCAAGGCCAAACACTCACCCTCTCCATATCTACCTCTTATTTGATCTTTTCAGTTCTGTCTTTAAACTTTAAACTTTGTTTTTCTCACATTCAGTTCTTTTTCAGTGTTGCTCAGTTTAAACCCTTTTTGTGTGTCGGCTCTGAGAAGCTAAACATCGCAGTCATTGTTTATTTTATTCTTTTTTTATAAATCATTACCAGAGCAGTACTTTGTGGGGTCTTTGTCTCAAAATCAGTGACTTTTTATATGTTTATATCTGATCAGATGTGGTGTCTAAAAGCACTAATCATCTGTTGCTCTTAATGTTGAGATACATTGACTGATTATCTTCCATTGCTGCAGGCAGTGGTTGATACAACAGCATGTTTTGTCCAAATGAATTGAATAAACCAGCATCACTGCAACACTTTATTTTGTTTTGATAACTTCTCACACTTATTAAAGGCATGGAGGTGCTGAATTTGGATAGCGTTAGGTTTATCCAAACCAGAGTTTAATTCACCTGCATCACATTTCACTTTTGCATTCCATGACCCTGTCATGTTCTCAGTGCTACACGTGTGTCCATCTGTGCATGTTTTTGTGTGTCTGAGTGCGTGCGACTACCTCGAGAGGGAGAACTTGTGTGCGAGTGAGCGTTTTCTTTATTTTTTAAATGTTTTGTGTGTGTTTCAGCCACCATGTGCAGTCATGCTCGTGCGTCTCTCGAGTAGATGTTCTTAAGTGAGGTCACTTCCTGTCAGTTTGGTGTTTGAGAAACAATCCAACTGCACAGAAGTTACTGCAACCGTCTGCATCTACGTACCTGTCCTTATACCTGTACTGCGGTGGCTATGCCTTTCTGTTTGATTCTGTCCTCTTCATGCTGTTTGGTAACTGCATGCAACAACACAACCACATAAAGGTGTTTAATGCTTGCCTTGTTGCTCACAATATGAGGTTTTGATGCTTTTTAAGCCTTGATACACTCGTTTGTACCTGACTTAGGTATAATGTCATGGATTGATATGCCTCTAAAATCTCAGATTTGGGCAGCAGTGTTTGTGGACCTGTCTTAATGAAATTATTTGTTTTATTTTTACTAAAGCGCATGTCAGGTGTAATGCCTGTGTACTCCTCTGGGAGCCATTTAATCTGAGGAAACGTTTGATCCTACTTTACTTCTTTTGAGTGTGAAAATAATATGATCTGCATGAGTGGTGCAATTTGATCACATCCCAATATGTGTGTAGATTCAATTGCTCCCTAAATGTTTTTTTTTACTCTGATCAACCGTATAATTATGACCACAAACAGTTAAAATGTCTGCTCATATTGCTACAATGGGATAATCTGTTATCTAATACAGTATTAATGATATTTTGACAATTGCCACCTATCTAAACATTTTAACAGGACAGCTAAAACCTGTCTCCTATACTCAATGTTTCCCAATATGAACCATCAGCATCACAGACAAAAAAAAGTTTCAGTTCTTTTGGTAATAATCAGATGTGATATGTGAGGAGCAAATTCAACGCACAGAAACCCAACTCCAAAAATCACAAACTTCAAACATTAGTAGACACCCCCTAAATGTATTTTGTTCATGACCAGACTGGCCAGATATTGACCTACTCCTTTTTGGCCATGTGGTCATAATATTATTGGTGATTGGTGTATTTATTTTTTCCTTGTAACATTTTGTTTCTACAGCTCAGAAGAAAGATGTTTTGTGTTAAATGCTTTTAACAGACAACCCACCCTCATAATAATCTACATAGATAATGCCCATTGTTAAAATAGCATCCAAAATCCACAGAGGAGTTTTTCAAATGCCTTTCTGTATATTTTTATTTTATTGTAAATTTTCAATAAAATAATAAGCATTTAAAAAAATCATTTAACAAACTCATCTTTCACCTGGGCTTTTATTTTGAAAAAGTGTAATCTTTTTTTTTAATTTGTAGGTTTGTGGTTCAGTATTTTAATACCTTAGTTTACACTCACATCATTGATGATTGTTGCCCACAGGTAACCATTAATGACCAGGGTGAGTGTGCGTGTGTGTGTGTGCGTGTGTGAGAATACAGTATATGTGTATGTTGTGTACTTTTTGTTGTGGTCTAATTAATGGGGAATGATACAGCCAATCACTGTAGTGTATATAGAGTTTGAATTGAGCCCACTTACAAAAAAGTATCTTATAAATCCTGTGATGCATCTTTATGATATTTATGTCTTTAATAAAAAAATATATAAATTATTAAGTTGATATTTTAATTATTTTGAAAGAGGGGACTATCCAACTTTTGTTCTGTGTTTAATTGTATTTTAATAAGAGCAGTCCAGTATAATATAACAGTATTAATAAGAAGAGCTGTTCATTCCCTTGCATCCCACTGTCAAATACTAACCAAAACAACAGCTTTTACTGTACATTCTCTATACAGAGACCATGGCTCAGTGGGCATCATGACATCTGTTCTGACTAGATGACTGTATTTGAGTGCTGAGACTAAAACCACTCCATAGTCATAATTTTACATGTCCCTTTTACTCGTACCGCTCTGTCCCTGTTCTCACCTCCCCCCAGGCCAATCCAACACCATTCTTTAAAGAAAGGAATTGAAATGCAGTGTTCAGTCATAATGTTGTACATTTTTGTCCATCCGTGTGGGTCGCATCTGCAAATTGACCAGGATCAGAGAAATAGACTCTTGTTTTAGCTTCAGGACCACATCACAGTTGTATCAAATAGAAAACATTCACAATGTTAGTGAGCTGAGAATGACTAAATAAAAATAGAGAGAGAGAGAGCCCAGATTAACTCAAACTTAGTCAAATTAAAAGCTTTAACGAGTGTGTGTACCATTCCTCTTGATTAGCATTTTGTGGGCATGAACTGAGTGCGTTCTAGTCATTAATAAGCTTTATTTGTCTGTATGTGTTTGATTGCTCAGCATCCTCATCAACCCGGGCAACCATGTCAAGTTACAAGATGGAACACTGGGATTCTTTATTGCTAGTGATGCCAAAGAAGTGAAGAGGTGATCCAGCTGTCGCACTGAACCACCAAGCCACCAGTCATTTAAAATTGACAGTTTTGGTTCCTTTAGGACACTGAATACTTTCACTCTGTCACTTTTAGAGCCTTTTTCTACTGCAAAGCTTGTCATGATGACATCACGGACCCCAAAAGGATTAAAAAGTGTGGCTGCAAACGACGTGAGTAACTGCCTTTATCCTTCACCCTTGGTGTCCTTTCCTTTCCCTCCTTCCTCACTCCAAAACCTACAAATGAAGGGTTTGTCTGTCTTTTTGTAAAATACATCAGTTTTTACTAGTTTATGCACATATATTAGGACTCTCATTGTGTCAGCGTTGTTTGTTCTGTGCAAATATGTCTTTTTTTTGTTACGCCATTATACTCATTGGAAAGTGTTTGATATTAGTCCCATTTGAGCTGTCATAATATCCATGATGGTGTGATCATTTGTCCAAACTTTTGTTTTTGCTTTAAATAAGTTTAAATGTAATCATAAACTTTTCTTTTGAGTGCTAACACCAATTAAAATAAAAATAAAAAATCAGTATACCAGTTTGACTGAAATGTATGTAGGAGGAATAATTATGGAAATGTAAAAACACTTAAAATAGTATGAACAACAGCAAATATTGTTTATTTAACTCGGCGTGTATTCACACCAGGAAAGTCCTTTGGTCCACTTGTTTGGTCCGGACCTCAAAAATCTGCACCATGAGTGTATTCACAGCTGCATAAAAGGTCCAGACCAACAGGGGAAACAAACTCTGGTC
>JARVGW010000001.1:30957283-30978716 GCA_031762495.1 Anablepsoides rubrolineatus | reverse complement strand
TTTTTGTGTGTGTGTACAGTGCCCTGAGACAACAGTTGTTGTGACTTGGCGCTATATAAATAAACTGAATTGAATTGTAGAAAATCTACTTTTGAATAATTCACAATTAAATTTAATAGATTCGTTGTGACTGAAGCTGACAGTGTTGTGGAGAGAATAGTGGACAGCATGGGGTTTTAAATGCTGTGCACAGTGTCAAGTGTGAATAGTCTCTCTGTCTGCGATTTTCACTTCGGCATATGCCACGTTTGGTGTATGACACTCACACTGATTTACTGCCCCTCTCCCTGCTAAATCATTTACAGAGATATGACTCTTTGAGCTTTTAATAGGTGTTGTGTGGACCTGTTTGCCTTTAAAATGCTTCACAGGCAAGCAGCCATGTTCTTGGATGGATGGGAGACCTCTCACTTTTGATTAATAAGCTGCTCGGTACTTTAGTCCAAACAGGCTGTCAGGAAACACTGCATAACCAGAAGCAGCTGCTTGGGTTGTGCTCTTTGTATGCATTTGTGTATAAAACCTCAGTCCAGGGCAACATAGGTAATATGCATGATCTCATAAAGAATAGATCTGTTGTAAGTTTTGATTTGCAATTTACATGCAGCATTCACAATGGGAGCCCGTTTTTTTCAGAAATATGAATGGCTTTCAGTCAGTGTTTGTATTTGCTTGTGTAAATACAAGTTCAAAGAGATGTATTGTTGGTTCTTTTTGGATGCCCTGTCTGTTGGTCGGCAAACAGAGCCAGGGAGAATTACTCATCATTACGTCTTTCAAACTTTGTTTTGTGAATACTGACAATTGAAAACGCATTAGTCTTTTACCTATTATAATCTGGTCATGTTTAATGTCTCTGGCAGGTCATTGAATTTGACCAAAAAGACTTTATGTGCCAGCAATTAATCATGTACGTTTGCAACTTTACAACAGGGATTCTCAAACTTTTCAGTGTCCGACTCAAACAATAACAGTGGCAAAAACATGCAATCCCAAATAATGCTGTTGAAGTTTTCAAACATTACTAATAAACCAAGTAACTAACAGCAATGAAACAAACAGCCGCAATCATATTAATTGTAATTTTAAATCAGTTCATAATGTCCATTGTTTAAATGTTTAATGAATACTTTTTTTATTTCTAGATTATACCAAACCTTTTGGATTTTGTGTATTTTAAACCACAACAGAAATTATAATATAATTTTGGGAAGAGCTGATTATTGCCTCCTAAGCAACTGTGCATTTCTCAAAAAGTACATACAGACACAAAGAAATTTGTTTGTATATGTCTACTTTTTTTTCTGCCAGTTATGAAAACATCCTGGGTTTTCTTCCATGAAGCCCATTATAATTCAAAATGTGACAGATGATGTGACCAGAAAGCAACATACTTTGACCTTGGCATTCAGCTTGAATGTTTTTGGATGATATCCTCAATTCTTTTTGTACAATCCTCAGCACATGTTCAACCTGGGGTTGTATTTCCTCTCGTGCCCACGTCCTAGGAGGTTGGCTACAGTCCCATGAACCACTTTTTAATAATATTGGCAGCTGTGGTCAGAGGAACGTGGAGCTGCTGATCCTGAAGACTTTAACATGGACATCTATAATTTTCTTGCTGAGCTCCTCAGACAGCCTCCTCTGTTCCATGTTTAGTGTGGTGCTCATAATAATACAATATCCAGTGGCATGTTGTCTGAATGGATGATGAAAAGCTTGAATACACCTGTGATGCTAATTAGGGTCAAACACTATGTTAATATAATGGCAATAATTCAAAAAACATGCAGATATATGTAGATTACATAAATGGTTATAACTGAATCACTTTTCACCAGAAATGAAGCATTAAAGCTGCAATGGAACCAACAATTGTAACATGTATAATGGGCTTACCTGAAAAAACTAAGTACCATAGGTCTTCACTGGAATTTAACTTAAACTTAGGACAGCATCTTTGTATTTCCTAATATTTGCACAGAATTATGGGCTGCATAAACATAATGCTGCTTGTTAACCATTAAAAACTTTTTATTTATTTATTTTTTATGCAGCATGACAGCTTTTGCTTAACGTTTTTTTGAACTGCATGACTAACAGTAATGCATTTGATTTATTATACCTGTAAATATATAGCTTAAAACCAATACAACCTAAACTATATTTGTTTTAGTGTTATCTTGTAGAAAGTTTTTACACAGTACAGAGTGCAACAGAATCTCATCTGAGGCACACAAAGTTTAGTTTAAAACAGTTCAGCCCTTACTCTAAGTTCTAATGTGAGCCCATAGAGGAGAGATTTTTAAACGATGGTCTAATGTGTGTTTCTCCAGAGTTGTGTGTCAAGAAAATGTTTGAGAACCACAGCTTTTGACAGTCCAAAACTGCAGGGAGGCAGCGTGTATTTTCCAGTTCAGAGCTCAGCACGGCCCAGCGTGACTTCGACAGGTTGAGTGCCTGCATGCTTTCACTCCGGAGTGAACGAACAATATCCCCTTGTTCCAGGCAAAAAAAGAAAGAGAATCAATGTGACAGCTGTGAACAAATATCAAAATGATGGGGTAGTCAGGCATGTGAGATGCAAAATGTTTTTTTTTCCTTCTTTCCTCTTCATGTGTTGTGAACTTCAAAGCTGTAATTGCTAATTTCATCCATGAGATGTGTGGCATGGCGTCACATGGTAAAGTCGTCTGAATGCTAGCAGAGCATTGGTTATGAGTCTGAAATGAACACATGTAAGGCATAGAGTATGAGCATGAGATTCACAAGCAGCAGTATTCCTTATTATGCAGACCTCTGACAACATACATGCAATCAACTGACAAAACTCTTCATTTTATTTTGTGCATGTCAGGCTTTAACGGCCAACATGATATATATTTCTAGTTCTATCACTGATGATTAGTTTTCCGTTGCTCTTTTCTACTCTTTGATTGCATTTGATTGAAATACACATTAAAATCCACAGGAACGCTGCAGCCTTTTTACCAATTGCAACGGTAACACACAGTTAGTCCTCTGTATTTTTATTTATTTTTTTCCGCTCACCATTTAATGGTTCACCCATCTCATCCGTTCAGCTAAATGTGCTTGTTGAAAACTATGTGAACACGCTCTCTGCCCTGGATTTAATTTCCATACACACTGTCAACTGTGATAGCTGTGTCTCAGTGGAATGAAATCTGGCTCTCGGCCACAAAAAAGTCTATCGTTTGCATGTTGCACAGCTAGTGGTGCTTCCTACAGCTATATTTAAGTACTCTAACTGTATCCCGTTTCATTGAAACCTAACCAGTAGGTGATTTGTCTCTATAAGAGAGTGCCATTTACAAGCAGCCATGCTGGGGCGGGACTCCAACCAGAGGACTTGTTAATAGCACTCATCCAATTTGCACCAGATGCTGTCTAGAACAAACCAACATACAGAGAGATGTGTCGAAACCTATTTCCTATGAATGTTAGATGACTGTGTTGAATTTGTAAGAAGATTTAAAATAACTGTTTTGTAAAGTTGGCAACATCATAGAGTAAACAGGAAAGTTAAAACTGTGTAAAAGTCATATTATTTTTGTTGTATGCCTCATTGCGGACAAATAGAGAACACTTGAAAGTTTGGTGCTAATAGAAATGAGCTCACAGAGATCTAATCAGGTTTTCCTTCTTTTTCTGATAAGAAAATAAATAAAATAAAATATATATATTTACCTAAATGTAATAAACATTCCATTTTAAAAATGTTGCTTGATTGTTGTTCTGTTAAAAAGTTTTAAAAGTTTCTGTTGTTTATGTTGCAGCTTCAAGAAACCTCATATTTAGCTTTGTGCAACATGATGTTAGTGATGACTCATTGAAATCCTTCATGGCAGACAGCGTCTCTAAGCAGACTAAACACATAGGTTTGCCTTGAAATTCTGTGAACAGATATTCTACCTCCCCTCAAAAAATTTGTTTTATTTTTCAACTTAATAAAAGAACTTAAAGCAGCTCAACTGGCGAGTCACCAGTTGCCCATCCTTGCTATAGGTTATAAATTGTACATTTAAATAACTAGAAGATGTTTTTTTTCACAATCTTTTAAGCAGGCATTTTTGTGCTATTCAACGTTATTTTTAATAATTTCAGTACCTCACAAAATGACTTACTAACTGATTGTCTTTCAGTTATAGTACTTTTGTTTTTACTATATACTGCATGTAGACATGTGCCTTGTAGTTTACAGGAAACCAGTGAGGAACAAGTTTTGTTAGTTCTAATAGACTAGTATTTTTTTCTGTTTTTGATGTATTCTTTCATTGCTCTTGTACTTTTTATTCACCTAATTTACAAATCATTCTCAGAAGATGACTTTCTTTGTGGCCCATTTAACGTTGACACACAGGAAAATGGAAGCCTTTAAGAACCACCAAGGCCACTGAGGGCAACCTTATAAAGACACTATACACACTGCGCCTCTCTACTCGGATCAATTTGGAAAGTCCTCTCTCTCCCGGTGTAATTACCCTCCATTCATAAAAGAAAAGATTGATTGGAGATCAGATCTCTGGTTATGGTCCTCGGTGACAGCAAAAGAAAAATGCAGAATTTACAGTCTGCTTTTACAGCCGGATTCCAGGAATAATTGTTGCGAGACATGACAGTGAGTTAGCAGTTATAAACCTGTCCTCCATATAAATTACCTAATCAGGAGATCCCAGTGGTTATATAAATTGAGCCACTCATTCGTCTTCAATGGCCTGTGTGTGCATATAAAACCACAAAGACCATCATATACTTCACAGGAAAGAGGGAAGCCATTGGTGTTTACAGAGTTAGAGCGAAATGGATGACTTTTTGCATGCTCAATCAACTGTGAAATGTCCATTTAATCATCCCTAGAAACCCCCCTGGTTTATTTGTGCTGCAGCGTAGATTTACATTTCCAAACATCCCCCATATTAATCATTACTTCATCACGCCCTCGAACTGACAAGATGCATAAACTACCTCAGTGTACTGCCCTGTCGGCTAATGTGTGTATGTTGCTGTCGAGGAGTGTGCGTGTGTGACTCTTTGTGTATATGCAACCCTCTAAACGCGTGAATATGTATGTCAGTTGGTTTTAGGTGAAAAGCTGCCCTTTGACTCACTCACCACTCACTGTGTCAAACAGAAATATGGAGTTTTAGTTGCATGATTGCATTTTTTTTTGTCCGCAGAGGTTTCTGAAACCCAACTTTTCATGCTGCAAAGCCAAATGGGAGTCACTGACATGCAGGTTTTTCTCTTCTTGGAAGAAAAATCAGTGACTTATTTTATTTTCTGTAAAAAAAAGTCATAGAAAATAAGTGGCGTAAAAAAAATCACAACACCTTATTTTTATTTTTAATATTTTAAATGGTGAGGTTGTTTTAAAAAAGGAAGGGTTCAGCTGATATATATATATATATATATATATATATATATATATATATATATATATATATATAAAATACTAAAGTCATATATAGCTTTGAATAAAAAAAACTGCATCGTGATCTCTATTCCCACCGTTTGGACAGCTTGAGTGATTTACAGGTACAGTACAGCAGCCCAAATGAAATTCAAAATGCTTCACCATCAACAATGAATCCTTCATAAAAGAGTGAAGTATGAGTTTATCACTCAGGATGAGAAGCATGTTACATTTGCCACTTTAAACAAGATGAATGGGTCACTCAGCCATTTACATTCTCATACATTTTTATGAGTCTGCCATGAAGTGAATTTGATCTATTGGTAACAAGATAAATGATGGGCATAAAGCTTTGGCAGTTCTGACTTTAAACAATCTTTCATTTGATGTCAGTCTTTTACTTTTACATGATATACTGTCTGTCTTTACAACCTTCAAAAAGCTGAAAGAGTAAAACGGAGCAAATTGCAGCCTTTTGTATTTCTTGGCAATTTTACATCAAACTCACAAAACAATTTCTTCTTCTTCTTCTTATTATTATTATTCACATATATTTAGGCTTTCTCATATATGTGCTGCTCATGATGGGAAACTGGTTGACCTCCAGGCTGCACAAAGGGATGTTATGTTTAACCTGGTTGACAGAGATGTGCAGCCAACCAATGGAGCTTGCCCTACAGCTGCATGAAAAGTAGCTGAAAGCTTCACTTTGCAGCTGCCAGCTCCTTTCAAAGGTTTTTCTATTTGGAATGATGCTCGGATGTGTGTATTTGAACATGGAATTTTAGTAGCTCGGAAACAGAGTTGGGTCACAGGAAATATCCCCTGTCAAAGAGTGATGGAGGATGGTGAATGGAGCTGTCCGAGGGATCAGAGTGATGGAGTAAGACATTTTCCTGACTCTCTGCAGCTCTGTTCTGTCTGCTTTTTTATTTTGCTTTAATACATGATGGTGGCTGGTTGGTTTTGACCATTGGAAATATTCTTTCTTTCTTTTATTTCCCCCCATTTCTGTGGCTTATTTGCAATTTTGAATCAGGCACACCATGAATAGATTCTTGTAGAGACCTTCATGTTACACTTCGAAAGCAACCTTGGCTGCAGTTAGCCACCGGTGGGTGAGGGTTTTGCAGCACAGACAGGATGATAAATCACCCGGTCAGGCGAAATGAACAATTTTATTTCTCACCTCCATTTTCACTGAGAAATATTACCAGAGCACTTTTCTTCACTGCAACTTCTAATGGACCCTAATGTCAGCTAAGCTGACTGGCAAGTGAATTTGCCACTAAAGCATTGACATCATCCTCTTGTGGTGATTTATTGATTGACAAAACAAGCCAACAAGCACGAACACATTTTGGCATGCGCACACGTTTCTTAAATCATCTTTTGTAAGTGAGGCAGAGGGAAAGGGAAAAGAAACAGGAAGTACAACAAACCGTCTTTGTTTGGGAATCCACAATCATGCCTGTAATTTACACACTAATAGACGATGCCATTCCCGTTAGAGACATAGCAGCTCTGAGGGTGGGGGGGTGAGGAAGAGGCGAGTGGGAAAGAGCTCCATCATGGAATAGGGAGCTCCTGTCTGCAGCAGTGGTCCGGGACAAAGCTGAGAGCTCCCAGACGCCCCATATGATTAATGACTTATAGCCACACTGTGTGGAAGGCTGGTAATTAGCTACAGGCTGATTAAAGACAAGTAAACTTCTGCTGATAACCCGATTCTGTTTCTCCCCAGTGCCGACAGTGGCATGTGGAAGCTCTTACTGCCAGGGTTGCAAGAAACAGACCAACATTGAGTATGATGAATGTAGTCTCCAACAGGCGTATACAGCCTCTAATTTAAAACTATTTAGCGTGTGACATATTGGCATTGTGCTCTCTCTGTCTCCCTCTGTTCATGTTCGTGGTTTGCAATGGCGTCCAAGTTTCAGGGGCCTGTTGTTTTGAGTCTGCTCCTGGCATATTCATGAATAAAGTTTTGTTCTGGGTCCTTCCCTTTGCTACCCCCTGGTCTACTCCGCGCTCGTAGGTTTTCCACCAGACATTTGCATTTCCTATATTACCGTACAAGGGAAGTGGCAGCCTGCCATGAGAGTTCATCAGCTACTAGATTGTACAGTTGTTGCCCCCGAAAGATCATACCCCAAGTTGGAGCGAGTCCAAGAAGAGGAAAAACAATGTATGCTAGATTATGAAGTTGTGAAAGCAACTCAGAAAACTGTCCAAATACTTATTTTTGTACTTTCACAAGGCTGGACTGTTCCATTTGAAATTAGATTTTAAAATAGGGTTTTGTGGAGTACTAACCAACAAAAATGTTCAGTAATCGAATAAAACTTGTTTCAAAAAAGAAAAAGAAGCAAAGCAAACAAATACTATTTTGTGATTTTTGTTTATCTTGGGCGGCTGTAGATGAGTGGTTAGGGGAGTTGTCCAAATGAGAGAGTTAGTGGTTCTATTCCGCTGCTATTCAGTTGCATGTCAAAGTGTCCTTGGGCAAGACACTGAAGCCCCACTGCATCTGATCTCATCAGTGTATGAGTGTGATTTAAAGCACTGATTTGTCTCTATAGAATGATTTATACAGATTAGCTTTGTAGTAACCTGGTTGGATAGAAATGTGCTATATAAGTACAGACCATTCATATTTCATTACTTTTACAATATTTAATTAGTATTTGATTAGTGATCAAATATTTTAACACAGTTCATTTTATATGATATGTTATGTTACACACAGAGTATTTTATTATTTCAACATGATTAGTCTTCTGGGCAAATAATCATGAATGTCTAAGTAAAGAACTCTCTACTACTAATGTAATGCAGGGAAAAAGTTTGTGAAATACTTTTTGCGTAAACTGTGTTCAGACCTTTGACATTTGTGTTTTTGTCTTGTCAAATATGCCTTATTTTGACCAGTCCTAACTACAACATAATGTCAAAGATTACCAAACTATCCCTTTAAAAAGCCTAGCACATTCTACAAACCGTATTACTTGATAAATACTGCACTGCGTACAATTTCATTATAGTCCTCATCAACATTAGAGACATCAGCCAGGTTTGCAGCGCAAGCTTCAGTTAACACATTTTATCTGAGTGTTTGTGCAGATGTGTGTGTGTGAGGCAAAAAATAAATAAATAAAAGGACAATGCCACCAGGCAAGCACATGTGTGCTGAGCTGAAATGCTCGGCCACCCACTCCCCTGCTTTTATCACCTCTCTCATAATTAGGTTGGTTAACATACTGCCGCGTATTCAGTCATATTGACCGGGAGCTTAATCTCATTACTATTGAGCTTGCGCCTCTGCTTGCCCCAGGTGACACTTGTGAGTCCAGAGTTATGGCTCTAACCTATGGGAGGAAATTAGCTGTGGAAACAAGTTTGTTCTTGCTCTGCAGCCCTCTGTGTGGAAATATTTAGCAGGCAGGGTGGGACACGGCACTGTAAAAAATGGACGGGGAAAGCACAATGTTCTGCACCGCGTACCAATTCCCAACGTGAAAAATGCAGGACGAGCAGAGACGGGTGCAGCGTGTGTTAGTTTGCCTGGCAGTCCATTAGGGCTGATAGACATTTCACTTACCAAAGTCAAATATAACAGTCCAGCATTCATTAATAAGAGGAAGGGTCCAGGGAATCAAACTCACCATCTGGTTAAGACGACAGTATAATCTACAACTCATGATTAGGTCTAAGGAGTGGAATTTCACTTTAATCTTTTTCAGGGCTTGAAATTTCCATCTGCGCTGCTCGGCACATCATTTTTCTTGAAGACAAATGTGCTGTTTTTCATGTTCCAAAATTAGATCAGAAGAAAACGATTAATCATGTCATGGCCTGGGAAAGGAAACAAAGATCTGATTTTCCTCTCTTCCCTCTCTCCTTCTCCACCCATGTCCCTCCCCTTTCCTTATTTCTTCCTTTTCCTCCCCTCCAGCCTTGACTCATCCCCTCTGCAAGACCTCCCTGCCTCCTCCTTCCATCTCTTATTCCATGCCTTCTTTTCTGTTCACCTAGATTCTGGATGGGTTTGCTGAGCCACATCTTCCCTCTGTCTTTGCATGTAACAGTTTTCCTGTCCCTACCCATTCCTGTGCCCTGACTTCAAAAGAAAGGGTACACAAGATTTATGATTAATACAGAATGACGACGAGTCTTCAATTAGCATCGTCTCCTCCACCCTTTCCTGCAGCGGTGAACAACAGATGGCAGCCTGTTTGTATGTGACACCACAACCAAATTTAAACTGAGAAGAGTGCAAGTCACCAGGACTGCAAATTAGTGAGGCCACACAACTGTCAGGTGCTGGCCTCCTCTGACAGTTGTGGCCCATTACGGGAACATTGATGTTTTCACAGAGTGACAAAAAGGATTCCTTTTTCTCCCCCCTCCGTACAGAGGACCTGTCTGTCAGCCGGCTCTCAAGTCATAACAAATCACTGGCACTCAGCTGAGGCTGAGCATTGGGAGCGTCAGGGGAAGATAAATGACCTGCAGGCCTTTGAAGTGCTTTGGCAGTTCAGATGGCTCGGCGGCGCTGACAGAGAAATATACACAACAGCGTAACCAATAATGAGAACATTAAACATTCCTGCCTCCTGACAGGCTGACAGGAAAGCCCAGCCTGGCATCAATCATCTTCCGAGGCATAACCTTGACAATAAGTCTCCTCTCTGCCTCCAGCTCTCACCTCGTACTCTCCAGACTCCAATACCCAGACTGCACTGGCTGCCAGGCTCAAGGCGGATATGATAGCAGGGCAAAGATGACAGCAGGAAGGCAGAGGAAAAGGAGTGAGGGCCACAATCAGGAGACAACATGATAAGATTGTTGAGGTGATGGCAAATGTGGGTCAAAGCACCCAAACATATCTGGGCTCCACATTTGGACTTATGTGTCACAAACGCTCTGCTCTCTTCTGACTTCTCCTTCACTGCTTACAGCTTTAGGCGTATTTGTTAAAGTTTGTACAAGTACGATTACTCTGATAAACTGTAGATATGCAGTATAAATAAGTAAAATTCTGACTGCTTGTTCAACAATAAGACCCTAGTCACTTTGGCATCCTAGGCAAGAGTTCAGGTGGCACCCCTTGTGCGATTTTTTTAAATCTCATGGCAAATTTACAAACCAAATTAAATAGTTTTGTCTTTGATATTATTGTTTATCTTTAAAAACCAGGTTGTCCAACCATATACCAAAAGTCTACCTCATACCTGCCAACATTTGCTGACTGCAATGAGAAAGACCTGGTCATATTAACGAGCGGCTGTGGAGTGAAGCAGTTCTAGGTCGGTATAGAGGTATACTGAATAGGTAATAGTCCTTAGCCAACACACAAATGGCTATAACTCAATCAATTTTACAGATATTGAGCTACATTTTAATTCTGTATCATAGCAGATGACAACATATGTGACTGGCCATGGGAAAACCAGCAACAAGTCTCCCCGGGGGTGTTTTGAGGTATTAACATAATCTGAAAGTGTAGGTTCTAAGCTATCCAATGATGTGAAACACAGGGCAATCAGAAAAAAAAATGAAGAAGATATGACCATTTGAATGTTGGTAATCTGCAAACAAGATTAGGGAGAAAACAGGCCTCAAAGTGTCAGAGGAGTTGTCCCGACCAGAGGGCTCTTCTTGGGGGTGTTAACAATGGCTGTTCATTTACACTAATTTGCATTAACTCCACCCCCGAGCACTGACTGTCAACACAGGTAGGCTCTAGGAAAGTGTGCAGACAAAAGCTCAGAGAGCTCACAAGACAGAAGCTTGATTTTTGTAACACCACAAGCATGATTAATATTTAAAAGGTACACACAATTATAATTCAAGTCTATTTCACACCGTCATCCTTATCTATGATTAAAATAAGTGTCACACCTGCTCCAATATAAATAGTTGTTTTACTTTGTAAAACAACTTGTTTAGCTTTCTAGCAGTTCTAAACCAAATTTATCTGGGGAACAAGATGGGGGCAGTGTTTTTTCATGGGGGCACACAAGGCAGAAGCAAAAAGTGCAACACCTTCAATTTTATTTATTAATTTTTTTGTTAAAGTAAAACAGTGAGCAGGACTAGTTTTACAGGGGCACTGCCCCCTGCTCATTACGGTTTAGGACCACCCCTGTTCCCACTCCTGCAGCTGCACAATGGACTCTCACTGCAGGTCTTGATGCAGTTATATATTTATGGTTGGAACTGTATTGCTGGGGTCTTTTTGAAACTTCTGATTTCAAAATAAAGTCTGCGTGTATCGTGTCATGTGTACACATTTGCTTCATGCTACATGTTTCCATCTGCTTCCCAAACAGACGGCTCTTTTTACTCTGAAAACAGCCTGAATTCAAATACAAAGTTTACCATTTTAAAACCTCTAAAACTGCTACATGGGGTGGATTCACTGCTTCAGCGACTTGTCAGTGGTTTTCTCGTGGCGCGTAACATATTCAACATATTCTCTTAGCGTGACATCTCACATTATTGCATGAGATTGTGCATATCATTGTTTTCAAGATTTGACCACAACTGCTGCATCTCTGTCATTTCTCAACATCTGACCTTATAAAAAGGTAATTCTAGGCCTTTATTTGCACCTTCTTATTATCAAGTATTCAGTGGGTTCCAACCTATTTTCCTCAAAGCCCCAAGACAAGCTGAGGCCCCTTCCCAATCCCTCACTACTCCCCTCTCCCAAAGACCCATTCAACTTATATCTCTATCAAAATAACAAAAGAATGAAGGTAATAGTTATAAAATTTTATTTGTAAAATTAAAAAAGGAGGTACTGCGTTATACAAAGTTTTGATTGTTCAAATAGACTTGGTTTTGGTGATTTTAATAAATTGATAGGTTGCCCCACTCTCGCTTTTTGGAACCTCCCAGATTGGGAACCGCTGGTTTAGATTACATTCAAAAAATGACCTTCTTATCCATGAAAGTGCATTTAGTCTGACAGCAGAATACTCGAACACCGAGAGCAAACTGAACATATATGTCTCTCACCACTGAAACAGTAGGAGCCAACACCCCCCACCAAAAAGTGTCGGGAAGTTTCTCACTTGTGTTTCCCTCATTAGCTTTCTGCATGTAAATCAACACAGACAAGCTGACCCCCTGAAATGTTTATGTTCTCTGGTTTCCATCACTTGTGCACTGCCCCAGCTGATCGTTGTGTTGCCGCACCAGCAGAGATGATTTATGCGGAATGAAGACGTGTCCCCTCTGACTTGCACATTTGCTGCGAGGTATGCTGAGGATGTGAGTTGCAGTGGTGCAAGCAACCTTTCAAGAGAGTATTTTATTTTACCCTCTTATTGGAAGAGCAATAAATATCTCAGCGACAGGGCCTTCTCATGGTTACAAAGCTTACCTGCAACTGAACTGGATAATTAGCAAGTCTTGAAGATGATGTATGACTTTCATTACCCTCTGGGACAGGGCACACTAAACGAGGACACAGTTAATTGTCGTGCAAAGCAGTCTGGTATTGGGGGAAATTGTGGGGCCTGCCTTTTCCTCTCTGTCCCCATCTCTCTATCTATCTTCAACGGGTCAAAAAATATGTTATAATATCTTATATATCTTATAAGCCTCACTCACTGGCTTCAGGAGTTCATTGGCTGTCCATAAATCAGGAGCTGCTTAAACATGAAACGACCATGAGTCATCAATATGCAATCAGTTGAGTGACAGCCTCCATTACATTACACTCTCAATTAAGTTCTCTTCTGTGCTTTCTCTTTCTCTTCCACCATGACTCTGTCACTTCATCTTCCTGTCTTTGTGCTACATTTGGAAATACAAACCTTTTGCATGTAAAGTAAGGATAAAAACAAAAGCCAGTGTAATCACAAGATCTTCCTTTCTGCCAGGCGTTCGTGTGAGGGAGAAAGAGAGAGGCCATAAGCTGAGTGGATATGAAAAGTGTTTCCAGAGGCAGCCCTTTCAGGAGCGCTATTGGTAGAGAGGCTAATGTCTTAGATGGTGGGGTTACATATGCTGACATCCATGACAGCGACAAAGCCCTGCTCCCCTGCTGACATGCCAATTCAATTCAAGCAAGCTGCTCATTCATTAAAGGACATCGGAAGGCTTGGATAGTAGTGATTGTGCATGTGCGTGGGTTGGGATTGAGTCAGGGGGCCCAGACTGGAACTTACTGCAACCCTTGTGCTGGAACTCTAACTTCGACTTTAGTTACATCTGTTTATTTAAATGTGTTACCTGTTCAAGTTAGAACAACTGGGAGCTTAAAAATACAAAGAATTGGTTTCGAGTCATGCTCTACTTGAAAATCCTAGTTTTCAAGGTGAATGTGTCACAAGTTTGCCTGTTAACACATCTGGCAGATATGGAGCAAAGATGGCATTAACTTGAAGTCTTGTCTCTTGCCACCTGTCAGATATAGATTACTGTTAAAATGTTCCAGCACTTTGCATGCTTGGATTATTCTCCATCACTCTGTATCATCAGGGAGGCGCTGGATTGGCCCCCACATCATTCAACAGTATGAAACAAAACAAAAAATCCCACACATGATGTCGGAGTCAGCGAGGAGTTGGAGAGGTGGGCAGTATTAAAGTAAATTTACTTGAGTACTGTACTTAAGTACAGTTTTTTTGAGAATTTGTACTTTACTTGAGCAGATTTTTTGGAAAACTTTTTACTTTTACTCCACTTCATTTCTCTAAAGGCTTTAGTATAGTTACTTTTTTTTTTGGCCAGGTTTAGTTTGAGTCCATTATGTGTGTAAAATTACACACCACACCAGAAAAACAAGAATATTTTTTGTTCTACTAGTCTTGTCTTATAGATACACAAGGTATACTAGATATGTTTCAGCACCGTTGCAAGTCTTTATTTAAATCCTGGTTCATCCTGATTTTAACATTGATTCATCTTATTTTGGACACAAGTTAGGGTGTTATTCTTTTAGTCCCTTTGTTCTATTAATGAATTTCTACCAAATAAACTGCCAAATTGTTTTATACACTAGTGTCCCTATTTTATTGTAAGAAAATGTTTTGAATTCAGCAAACTAGTACAAATATTAACAACAAAAAAGCTCAGATTGGGTGTAAGGTGCTTTAATTAGTCATTAAAACTAGGTTCTATCAAAACCTGTTCCAAGCCTTGTCCTTGAAGTGGTGATTATGTCAAGACTAAATGAGTTTGACAGTTCTTGTAAAGGGGATATAGATATCAGTGGTGCAGGGGGTAGGTGTTTGCCCTGCAACCAGAGCCTGACCGGTTCAAATCCCTGCCTGAGTGCATACTGTTGTGTCCCTGGGCAAGACACTTAACTCAACTTCCCCATATGTTTGTGTGATTGTGGTGGTCTGGAGGGACTGTAGGAGCAGAATGACAGCCACACTTCCACCACTGGGCACGTCCCACTGGGAGGAGGCCCAGAGGAAGACCCAGGACACGCTGGAGGGACTATGTTTCTCGGCTGGCCTGCACACCTTGGGATTCCCCCAGATGAGCTGGCCCAAGTGGCTGGGGAGAGGGAAGTCTGGGTCTCTTTGCTTAGGCTGCTGCCCCCGCGACCCGATCCCAGATAAGTGGCAGAAAACAGACGGATGGACGGAGTACTATTTGACCAGTAGGATTAGTATTTTGACTCAAGTAAAAAAACTGAGTACTTTGTCCACCACTAGTGGCAACAAATGTAACGCACAAAAAATATGAATTTAAACCTACTTTAAGTTTACACAAATTCTTAAAAGTAACATTTGTTTTTAGTTTAGTGTGTTTTCTGCTGTATTCACCACCTTGTGACATTTTTGTTTTTCTGTAATTTGGTGATGCAGCTACTATGCAGCTGGTTTTTAAAACTGAGGTTCACATGAAATTATAGATTAGACTAGCATTGGGTTTCAATTGCTCTTATAAAAAATGAAAAAAATATCCATCACATGGATTAAGTCCCAAAGCGGCATATGGAAAAATAGGTAGCTGTAGTGCATTTGTTAAACTATTTGCAACAATAGCCTTTTGTCAAAATATATTAAATAAACACATTTTCTACAGGTTGTTTAAATGAAATATCATCAACAAAAAATAAGCCCTTTTTGTGTAGCATAAATGTTTGTTATTTTCTCTGCAAGCTAGGAAAGCCTGTTTTTTATGGTAAAACCCTAATTTCCAAATATTGTTTGACGTTTTTTTAATGATAAAATTTTTTTGTTTAGAATAACCTAAAAAAAGTATTCAGACAAAATATTAATGGGTTATTTTGATTAAGAAGACAAATTAGGGTGTGTCTCTGGAACTGCCCATGACATCGGGAAGATCAAAGTATCAAAATGTAGTTTAAAAAGCAAGAATCTTAAAATGTGCTTAGGTTATTTTGACCAATAATAATATAATATTAATATTCAATTTGATATGATAGTTCACACTTGTGTCTGTTCAAAAGTTATACACCATGTTTTAAAATATCTTTCACTGCATGCATTTTTTATTGTGATATTCTTTATGAGTGTTTGGCCTTAACAAAATCATACATACTCACCCTGACGTAAATTCTATCTAGTGTCTCAAACTTATGAGGAGACTTAGACAAAATACACACACAAAAATAGAGAATTTAAAATCTTTGTGTTTCCTGACATAGGCAAAAATATGTTTTGCTGTGAGAATTTTTCACATAAACTTTTTATTAAGCTATTAATGTGAAGAAAATAAAACAAAACGTGGGCTATAATTTTCAGTGAGACCACAACAGGTTCCCATTTTCTGACTGTCAAATATACTAACATAGGAAGGAACAACACAAAAGTGTAATTTATCATCACCTGTGGTGATTGGGACGTGCGTTTTCAAACTACATGTCCCAGCGGTCTGAGTGAAATGACGTGTACTGACAACTGGAAGCCTCAGACAGGCCTTGAGCAGCTGCAATCAGACGTGTAACAGAATGAAGAGCAACTTGTTTATCTGCTTACAGCTGAGCAGAGAGCGCTCATCATGCTGAGATGTTTTAATCAAAAGACTAAAGACAACCATCTGGAATGTCATCCTAAATGCTACAAGTGAACTCTGTGATTTAATGCTGTCTGCTTCCTTACATTTGCTGTGCAGAAAATGTCATTTGTCTTCACTCTCTCGTGCATGCAGCTGTAATGCTGGGTGTGCTTTGTTTTCTGCATGGGGAAATATAAAGAAAATGCAATGACAATGTAAGAGCATTGAACTGTTATGATAAAAATAAAGACTAGCTCAAACTTTGTGATATTTACTAATTCTCTACTAATAAATCCATATGTTTATTGTCATCTCATGCAACATATTTTTAAACAATACAGCATTAAAACAATAGTTTAGTGCTCCACAAGCTGCCCCGCTTCAATTTCCAGACTGGTCCACACTGATGGGGGACATGACCATCTAGCAGTGCAGAAACATTTGTTCATCCTTGTGCTCTGAATATTTTCAGATTAGTTATTTTGATAACAGCAACCTGATTTGCCCATGGTCTGAGGCAAATTAGCCGCTAGCTTGGACTTTCAATCAGAAGTAAACTTTATTTCTCCGAATTGTCAAAGAGCCATCTGCAGCAGCAGATAATATAACGTTTTTAAAATAACCTTTCCATAGAACCTCACTTCGAAACATTGCAACAATTCCTTTGCAATTATATGTGATAGTTGGAATTGTATTGGTGAGATTTTATTCAACTTTGATTCAAAACATCCACATTTTACTCTGTCATTCTCTACATTTTACAGTACATCCTATTGGGGGTCATTTGGCGTTTAAATATTCAGCTTTTGCTGCCCTTTATAACAATAATGCCAAATACAGAAAAGCAGCTCAACCATCAAATGATTTTTTTTTCAGAGCCTATTAATACCCTCTCAGAGCTTTAAACAAGGTCTTCATGAAACTAGTTTGTTTTCTGCTAATGAAGCAATTGTTTCTCTGTCTTTTTGTCAGCTTGTGAAGCGTCACTAACCTCAGACACAAAAAGCATTTTGAGCTGTCAAGACGAGTTGTGTTTGTCTCAGTCAGGAGAGCCGATCTAAGACTTGAAGGGTACATTTTGGTTTAGATCCAGATGAAACAGACCCAGTGCAGTGATGTGAGGTTGTGCCCTCTTACTGCACAAGAGATAATCATTCAGTCAAACCACTGGGCTGCATCTGCTCTTATGTTTACTTGACTTATTTTATTTCAGAAAAAACAAAAAAAAGATTTGATTACAAGATTAATTGCACCGTAGTGCACATCTATTTTAGGCTGCATGACATTTAGGGCCTCATCAAATTAATAATACCTGAATAGTTTTCTTGACTTGAAAGAGAAGAAAGCTTACCAAAAACAATACAGACATGTTTGTTTCATTTTTCCTTTCTTTAATATTTGTTTTACCTGTTCTTTTGACTTTTTCTTCACATCTATGTCTACAAAAATCAAATCCAATTTTTTTTTTTTGTCAGAGCTCAGTGGATCTAGTTTTTTTTTATTTATACTGACAGTGGGTGAACTCTGCTGTTGGGTGAATTCCTGGTTGTCTCGCGGAGCTGTACGTTGAACACAGCGGGAACAGAACAGGTCTCGGTGATGCCTCTTGTTTATCTCAAGGTGAGAATTGTTTTTGTTCTCACAATTCTCACAACATACCTCCCTTCTTGGCCTGCTGCTCAGAGGTGCACATATGAAGAGGAGGTGAGTGATTCAGGCTGAGACATCTTTCTTTAGTTTCTTTCTCTTTTTTTTTCATGCGTGCTTTTTTTTTTTACTGCAAGGAAATAAAGGTCTAGTGTATGTTTCTTCTTATTGTACAGCTGATCCTAATGAAAGTGCAGTTTATTTTTCACTCTATCCTTGTGTAAAATTCTACTGAAAAGCTATTTACACAATGCTTAAAATAGATCCTAATTTTTAGCACAGCGTTCAACTTTGTTTGCAGTGAGGACGTGCACATACAACCCCAATTCCAATGATTTTGAGAGGTTGTGTAAAGCATTAATAAAAACAAAATACAATAATTTGCAAAGAATTTTCAACCAATTTTCGAACGAATACAACAAAAGACTGGGAAAGTTGAAGAATGCTCAAAAAACACCTGTTTGGAGCATACCTAGTGACATGATAATAGGTAACAGGTGAGTGTCATGATTGTGTATAAAGGGAGCATCATCGAAAGGCTCAGTCATGTGGGAAGTGTCTTGAATGATAAATAATAGGGATATCCCAATTCATCATTCAAGACACTTCCCACTTCTTTTTCTTTGAAAACAAGAGATTTGGGACCATATCATTATACAAAAGAAGTCAATCGTATGTTTGTAATTATATTATTATTTTCTTCATTATACATCCCATGTCCTATATTTATATTTCCCCATCTTTAAATTTCTTAGAACCACACTTCATACTCCTTTTATTGATGCTTATTTGTTGATAATGAACCAAAGCTGCTAAAATTGAGTATGCTTGCTTAAAAGTTAATTCGATCAGATGTTCTGTTGTCTGTATTTTGTGCTGGGTATGAGAATCAGAGGTTACTTTTGATAGCATAATGCAGTCTGTGCTACCTGTGTAAAATTAGCTGGTGAATGTTAGAATCATTTTTATTGTTTTTTTTCTACAGTAGCATTTTTGCTGTCTGTTACTCTAAATCAGTGTTAGTGAGTAGCTGGGATTTGAAGTCTCAGTTGCCTTCATAGCCAGGTGAACACCAGTGTTATAGTAATATTCTATTTACAAAATATAAACAATATATATTTTTTTATAATTATGAAAAGTTATTCCCCAAACCCTTATGTTAATAGTCGAAAGTATGTCGCACAGTGCCGAGGCATCTTCTGCTGTTTTGATTTAGCCGAATTGGCAGCCTTATGCTCCCCAGCAGCCAGTGTGGGGTCTACCCTTCACTTCTGTGACCTCAAGGACCAGGAGGGTTTAAAAACAGCACCTTTTACACCAAGTGATCTGTGTGGTCAATCACCTTCTAGGTGAAATACATTTTTCACATAAGAAATGATAAAAGAGACAATAACCAAATTCCCTGTGGCTGCTTTGGTTTTAATAACAACTAATTGTCACCATTTAAACATTTGATGTGTCCCAATGTGAATTAAATTTGGTGTTATGAGATGTGGAAATCATTGGATTCTGTTTTTATTTAGGGTTCCAACATTTTTAGAATTGGGGTTGTGTATTGGTTTTGTATTTACAATGTTTCAGCTGTAAACCAAAAATAAAACTAATTTCACCCCCTTTTACTGCCATGAATATTAAAAACTTGTAGTCAAAATATTTTTGTGATTAGATATTGTTGCAGTTAAAGTTTGGTGGCCCAATCCTAATTGGACTAACAGCAACGGTCAGACTTCAGGCACATAAAAGTGATTATTTTAGTAGTTAGTTATTTGTTTGTATGTGTCCAAACATCAGTGCCCTACTTATTTAAACCACTGTGGTAATGAGAGATGATCAGGAATTGTGTTGCAATACCTCTGCACCAACTTTATAATGATACGTTTATTTTCTGTCTGCAGAAAAACTTTCCCACAGAACAAACAGTGCCTGTCTACACACTGTTGTTCTACATTCTTTTACCTGCACATACTTATTATTTCTCACAAACACTTCTGTCATTTTGTCAGAGGTGCAAAAAAAAACAAAAAACCTCCCAAACAAACAAAAACAGACATTCGGAGGTGCTGACTTAGTGCTGACCAAGAATAAGAGGTTTTTATTGATATGCAGGAATATATTTTTTAGTTAAAATGCCATCCAAACACATCTGTGCTTCAGTCGACGTCAAATTCTCAGGTGCATGATTGTTTTATTTTGCAAAAAGCAAGATCTGCTGGTCTCCTGAAGTCTTCACTCTAGTGTTTAGAAGAGAGTTTGAGATCTCCATCTAGTTAATTCCAGCATGATCCAAATCACAATGGTATTTAAGGAGGGAGCAATTGTTGGCACCTAAAGTATCCATGAGTGTTGGAAAACAAAATGTTGTTTTGTAGAACATAGGTTCTCTTCTGTGCCTCCTGTCCTAATAGGAAGCTTGTGTTTCACTTTGCATGTGGTACAAAAGAACAGAAGTATTTAAGGAACCAGTAAGTGGTTTTAACTTCAAAGTGTTTGTGTCTGCTGTTCAATATCTGAACACAGTGTTGTTATGCCAAAAGTGAATTTGGCTCACCAGCCTGACCAACAATGAAGACAAATTTATAATATTTATATTTATACAATGATTTTAAGGTCTATGCCATGGGTCTGCATTTTTTTTTTTTTTTATCAAAAGAGCCACATCTGCTCTTTGGCTCACTAATAAATTTTATTTGAAGCCACAAAACATGCTACATGCTAACTGATGGTCTGTGGGCCACTTTAAATATGTTGAATGGAAGTCTTTCTGGCCAATAGGGGTGACATAAAACTAAAAATATATACCAAACTTTAACATTTATTATTGATTTTACACTTCAGGACAAAATAATGAAAAAAAAAAAACTTTTCATGTAAACAAGAAAAATACCATTTGTAGTTTATACCCAATTTAAATAGAGAATTTGCATTTTTTTGTGAAAATGCAGTGTGAATGCTTAATGCTGAAAGACTGCTGCTGAAAAAGCTAAAACTATTTAATACCAAAACTGTTCATGTGAGTTATATTAGAACAGCTACAATATATGAATAAACATTTCTGAAAAGCCCAAATATGCAGTAGTACGACGGAGTATTAGGGCCACATAACGAGTTTTTTAAAAAAATTTTATTACGAGATTAAAGTCGTATGAAAATAAAGTCGTACTTTTATGAGTTTAAAATCGTAATATTACGAGATTAAAGTCATAATATCACGAGTTTTACGTCTTTCATTAACTTCCGCTTCGCTGAACACAGAACTTCCGGTACACTTCAAGATAAAAGCATCAACATAAATCGCTTACAATAATAGTCTTTACACGAAAAAGCCTGCAGTTACCACTGCATTAAAATGAGGAATGTTGA
>JARVGW010000001.1:30945920-30957183 GCA_031762495.1 Anablepsoides rubrolineatus | reverse complement strand
GTAGCAGGACTTGGAAATTGTGCAAACGACTATAAACTGAAGCCGTATTGTATTTAATGGAGGCGATTACGGATTTATTAGTCACGTAGCTAATTTGGATGAAAGCATATTAATCTAACAGTGATCCAAGTCATCACGGACTACTTTATAAACACAGACACGTGGCTGTACAGCAGATGTCGGGAAGGAGGAAATGAGGAACGGAAAACGGACACGTCATGATTATGACTTTTTTCTCGTAATATTACGACTTTAAACTCGTAATATTACGACTTTAAACTCGTAATATTACGACTTTAAACTCGTAATAAAAAAAAAAAAATCTTGTTATGTGGCCCTAATACTCCGTCATACAGTAGATCTGGCATCTCCATGTACAAAACCTTTATTCACATAAACGTCCACATATCAAAAGGTCCGATCTGGCCAGTCAGACCATGTGCTGGCCAGCCCCCCCCCCCCCCCCTTCTATGTGTGCATGTTTGCCAATCATAACACACACTTCATCCTACCAGCCCTTCACCCACATCAACCCATCCCACCCTCGATGAGCAACAAAGCGCATGCACATTCAGCACATATAATAGTCTGTATGAAAATACAATCATTTTAAACCAACAGTGAAACATTTCACAACTTCGGGCAACCCTGCTGACCAAGTCCACTGAGCATCAGCTACCAGTTAGCTATTAAAACATTTTTTTTCCCTGCAAGTGGACTGGAAATTGCAACTTTGGCAGCTATTTATCACCAGACCTAATTTATTACCTGACAACGATTTCATTTACAATTTTAGTGTAATAGTACCAGATAACAGCTGTCATATACAAACAAGGTAGTTGACATTAGCTTGTTCTTTTCTTCCAGCTAAACTGCTATGGCAGTGATTATTCCATGTTGGGGAAATTAAAGGTCAATTTATAGGTAGGGTTAAATTTATAACAGTAACTATAACAGATTGTTCTGACCCTCTTGTATTGTGAGGCTTTTAATCTTGAAATATTTCATCCAAATTTGATCCATATGCTGAGTTAATATCAAGGCTAACCTTCGTGTTCCCAGACACGCAGAGCCAGCAGATTTAATGAATCTTGCTGCAAAACCTACGCAGCTTTCTAACAAATCCCCCTGAGATGAGTACATAATGCTCTACTGCTGTTCCCGATCAGTTGTTAATATTATGTTTCTACCTGACCACACTGAACTTTAAACAGTGTCTAAACTTGGAGCGAGCTCGATGTTTTCCCATCAACATTTCCATTACAACCGCTGCTCGACTAATGCCGTATTGTGGGACATTTAATTTTATTGTTGCTGCCAATAAGGATAAAACAGGAACAAATGAATTACAGCGAGGAAATGTTTGAATCTGGCCAAGATTGTTATGTAATGAGGCACAAATGAAACAGTATCCGCGTATCCTCCAATTTAGTTTATATTTTTCATAAACTTTGGGGCCTGCTGCTGAAATAAAAGCGGTGGGCTTTTGAATGAAAACTGACAAGCCTCAATAAATCATGGTAAATCACGAATCGATAACAAACACATTCTAAATTATGAATAATGGCCAGGCAGTCATAAACTAACACAAGCACAACTCAGCAGGCCATTCATTTCATGGCAGCACAAAATAAACAGACACGTTTCTTTCACGGGACTAATAAATTTCCCTGAAAAACTCACAGAACAGTCCATCTGCTTCAAATAATTTTTAATTTCCTTCCCTGTCCTGTCCCCATTAGGTATTCCACTGAGATAGAGTCAAAATTCTTTCATTTACCTCCTCCCATATGCACCCAATTACCTCCCTCCCTGTACTGGATTTCTCTTGAGTATGGTGCACAATTCCCCCCACCTGTACCTTAAGCAAACTTTATGCTTGTTTTATTATCTGTGAGAGGCTGTGAGTCATTCAACTTGTGCTCTGGTGGATTTGGCTTGGGCTTTCGGTTGATGTCTTCTGGCTCCAGCTTGAAACACCTGCACGTCCTCTGCTCCCTATTTTCAGTCTGATCTATTAACTGACTAAATGGCTCAGCAGATGTTGACACGCCAGCAAGGGAGACCGCTCCTTTCCTCATGGCTGCTCTAGGAGCCATGCCAAAAAAAATGTACGCTCGGAATGGTGGATGACAACAAATGTGGGATTATTTATTTCAAAATCATATTTAGGCAAACGGCCCCCATACGTGTCATCAGTGCTAACTGCATTTTGAAATGAGCTCTTATTTTCCCCGTGAAACAGATTGCGTTTTTAAATCTTGAAAAGAGACCAGTTTGGAGGTCACAGACTCTGATGGGATCCAGAAGTCTGTTTTAATGAGTAATGATTTTAAGAGTTCATATAACAAAACCACAATGAGGGTTACAGAGAAAATAAAAAGGAAGAAAAAAATCCAGCATGTTTATAATATGTGTCTACTTAATGGATATCTTTATATGTTTGTGGACTGACTCCACCAAAATTAGTTTCCATCTAACAATTTTTTGCTGTTTTACAGAAATGCAAGAAAACTATCAAAGTTTTTATTTGATTCAGTCTCCTCCCAGTGTTGTCACATATTGTTGTTTTGATACAAGATGCTGGTGTCAAGGATCCATAGACAGAGACGCCACCAACATGAATTTTGCCACGCTAAACATAAAAAGCCAGAAGTTTTCTCTTTTATAAGCAGTATGAAGACCTCACAGGTTATTGCAAATATTTAATAAAAAAAATATTAGTTTGCTCTCTGTGTCATAGTGCTGTGACTGATTGACCAGAGTACCGAGACCAAAAGACACCTTGTGCCAATTAATACAGAGGTCTCTGATGCAATATAACAGAGGACATGGTGTCTCTTTGAGAATCAATTGTTCCCCTCAAACAAATTGATGGCTCTTGGACTTGACTAACATGTTGATCTGGCAGTATTACCTGGGGTAGAACCTATTGTTATAGGTTGAATGACAAGACCTGAACCCAGAAGATGATATTAGATGAAAATGTATTATCACCGTTGTAAAATAATAAACATAAAAATGTAGATAGAATAAGTAAAAAGGAACAAGCTGACCAAAAAATATTCTGAATGCTGAAAAGGAAGGTCACACCATCCATCTCTGACTGATTGTGTTAGAAAGAATAGATTCCAAAGTGTACATAAAACAAGGAGTTTGCAGTGAGTGCAACTTAATAAAGGCATTCTTTGCTCTTTAGAGAATTTAGTGGCCCAGCAAGAGGTGAGGAGACGCTAAAGAGTCGACGTCTCCTCTTCAACTTGACAGTTTAATGGTGGTGTGAAACTTAAGAAAGGCCAAGCTGGTTTGTTTTCAAGCTGTTTATAAACTGAACCAACATGTTCCCAGCACGTTGAAGCTGATAATTCATAGCTGACATTAGTCACTCATTCTGTCAAAGTCTTGATGTGTGAGTCAAGGTGGGACCTGAGCTTTTATGTGATGGAGTCCAGGTGTAAACGGTAGAAATGTTGAAAAGAAAAAAACAAAAAAGCCCCCAAATTCTGCAAAATCAGTTTGGTAATTAGGAAAATGTACGTACAGATTGTACCTTCTAGCAAAACATTACACTAAAATGAAAATATTTGTTGTTGTTATATTTTATGTCCCTAAGGTGTTTTTTCGTTTTTTTTAGAAAGCTGTGTCAAAAAAAATTAAAAGTGTTAAAATATTGCAAATTGTTTTATTTTTCTAGGAAAACATTATTGCTTTATTTGATTCTCTTTTTTGCTATACCACACAGTGCTTACAGATCACAGCATACAGCAACAGTTTAGCATGAGCTCATTAAGCATTGACTAAAATGTTTCAGACGCAAACAAAAATGTATTAGAACAATTGTACTATATTGCAATAGTAGGTCTTTACAATCTAGTAAATAATTGTGCTATAAAGTCTTTGCAGAAAAAAACAATGTGTTATATTTCCCAAGCATGTACAGTAATCCAGCTAATTTTTCAGAAATAAGTAGTCAATAAAAAAATATCAATATAAAAGTATTCATTGATTTGTGTGTGTGTCTGTTTTATTGGTATGTAATTCCCACTCTAAGTGAAGTTTGACACTATGGACTGTAATCTAAAGTATCATCCAAAATAGCACTCTGTAAGCACCAGTTGACGTGGGACCTGAAAGACACCAGAGGACCAGTCATCCTGCAGGACTCCAGTTTCAGTACTGCATGATTTGAGGCTGCCAACCTGACAAGCCCACCTGCCTGGTGGTCAGAGCCAGCTGGCCGAGACAATGATTAACGGCGAGTGTAAACTCACTCAGCAGGCCCTCAGACACATTTGTGCATTCACTCACACGTACAAGTGTTACATGACGCTAAAAGCTCTTCCAGAGCGGGGGCCCGAACCGAGGCCAGAGTGACACGTAGAAATGTTTAGTGGGACTGAGACGACACAGTTATCACTTTTCAAAAAGAGCGACTTGCTCTCGTCCATAGAAGCACGATTCCTGAGATCAATGGGGCAGGCTTTGTGGGAGATTACCTCCAAACCTGTTTCCCATATCTGCTTTGAGCTTTTAGCCCCTGCTTCCTCTGTAAAAAGAAAATGACTTCATAAAGAGTAAACTGGGGTTGATATCAGACTCTCTGGCTGTAATCCCTTCAAGCTTTTTGATAGCTTTGATTTTCATATTTCAAGGATAGCATACCACTTGTCTTTTGGTAAGACGAATGGTATGTATGCTCTTCAAAAGCATGGAACCTCTGCACATTTCTTCTTCTAAGAAAAACAAACAGCACATGTATTATCAGTGTGACAAAATGCACCCTGCTACTCAATGCTAAGTCTGCTTTAGATTTTTATTTTTTGTTCCGCCCCTAGCACATCCAATAATAATTTTAAGGGCAGCTTTACAGCTTTTAACGACTAACAAACTGGAAATAGACTACATACCAATATGCAACAGCTTTTAAACCCCTAAAACTGGCACTACTGTACATGGATTTGCATAAAATAAATGTTTTTTGTACATAAACTTTCCTAGAGGCTGTTTTGCTTAAACCTTTTTTTTTCCAGGAACATGCCTTTAACTTTTTCCATTGTCAGACAGAACAATAAAACTTATTTTTGTTCCATTTTTCCTGATGATCCCACAAAGACCCTGACCCATTGGGACTTGTTTCTGGTGGTGTCCCATTCGAACACTGGAACTATATATATTAGGTACAGGTCCTTCAAAGCAAAAGGTCCTAGTCATCAGGGCCTACTCTCCTGCATGTTAGAGATGTTTCTCAGCTTCAACCTGGTTTGAATAAATAAGCTTCTGCAGAACTTTAAAACCTGCTGAAGAGCAGGGAAACATAAAGGATAATGACCCCCCTCAATGACCAGGATTAAGGAACTCTGCTTTAAAGCATTGCATAAAGGTCTTGTGGTTCAGAGCTGACCAGTCCATCTTGTGGCTGCTGTTGGAAATGCTTCAAAAACAAGTTTGAAGACTTCAGGTTTGTTTCTGGAGCCAGTTGCAATACATTTGAGATATTTTAACCCATTTCATATTTATGCATTTATTAGTCAGTAAGACTAAAAAAGCACAATATAATTTATTTGTCATTTTATAGTCAATAAAATGTGTACAATACAAAAGTGAAACAACATCAAGTTATGTAAAAAAAAAATCAAGACTCAAAAATTATTTTTGGAAGTTTTAAGGCTGAACTATTGAGCAAAAGCTGCTAAATTTAACCTGAGTAACACTGCTTTATTTCTCTTTAATAAAAGTCAGTTAATCTTTAACTGTGTGTAATTGGTGACTGAGCTATTTTTGCTAAACTGGGTGAAGAACTCCTATTAAGTACTCTTAATTAAAGTCATATTTGTGGTTTTAATGAGGGGAACTGATAAAAGTTGACCACATGCTCATTAATTAATCAATTAATCAATAAATTTGACGTTTTAATCATTTTTAACAAAATGTTTAATAATACATTTACTGATGTGTATTTTTACATTATTTTAAGAAAAAAAGTTTTCAATCTGTGCTGACAAACATTTAAAACACAACATAATTTTACCAATGAATTAAGAAAACAACAGATTATTTTGAGAACTTTTTTCACAAAGAGGAAGCTCAGAGAATTTATTTTTTCACCAGCGTGTCCTGTGATGAGTTGCATTTTGAACCTCAGCATGCTCTGTGGAATATGTGCAGCCAGACGGCGCCTCGTGAGTTTTGGGGGTCTCACATTTGACCAGCTATGAGTGTCAAAAAGTGTTGTATAAGTGGAGGACCCAAATGGGAAGTCAAGCCACAGTTAAGGCAAGTAATTTGTGTATTTATTCGACATTCTTGCTATTAAGAGTCATTCTTGCCAATTAGTTTGAACTAGTTGCACATTTGGCAGCACTAATTCAACAAACACTCCTACTAATAACACATTTTTGCCAACTAGCACCACTGTTGTCCGACTAGTTAGAGCAGAAATCATACTAGTCAGCAATTTTTCCACACTAGTGGTCTCCTAAGGTACTCTTTTTGTTCTATTATTCCAGCTTCTGTGAAATTGTTCACCTATGTTATTCTGCTTTGTACAGGCATTTTTTTCCTGATATACAGTTATAGAAATTGTAAGCCATCAGTCTGAAATATCATTTGAGTTTTAATATAAGCTAAAACACCTCATCGACATCAAATGTGCAGTTAAGACAAAAACACCAATGTATAAAAACCACCAAAGTGTGGCTGCAAGGAAGGAGACAGCCTGTTTAGTCTTTCTGAGTAAACTTTTTAATCTGATGCATTTATGCTATTTTTTTTACATTTTATTCAAAAATCTTTTTATGTAAGTGTTATAAAATTTACAAGAAGTGTCTGTATTTGAACAGATTTGGATTTCTTTAAAAGACAAACCCATCCCAACGTTCACGTTTCACCTTTGTCATCACCACCTTATGTTTTTTATGCACCTTCATTATAGGGGAGCTGAAATGCAGTATAATAAATAGTTTTGCTGTAGTCCCATCCCCAGTACTGCTGATTCACACTGTATGAATCGAATAAATCTTTGGGCTTGTATGTGTAGCTGTGACTGTTATCCCATTATTCCTCATCTAATGATCTGCTACAACCACTGTGGGTGATGTAAAGTCATACATCAAAGCAGCCATAAAATGAAGTGCTTCACAAGTCTTTTAATTTCAAAGTGCAAACCAGCATTTTGAAAAAGAAGCAGAAACACACCCACCCACCCCTCAAACAATCCACAACCCGCATCTTTTAGGGCAGTTATTTGTTAGTTATGCAGATATTGATTAGGAAACTAAGCATGCAGAAGATAGTTGATATTCTGGAAAGGGCACTTGGAAAAATAGGCAGGTTTTTTTTTAATTCCTCCCATGAAACACCGCGGGCCATACCATTGCTCCTGCTCCAATTAATTCCTACACCCCATTCATATTACTCTTCTGTGTAAGCGCAACGTTTTCTAATTGTATTCATCACCAAAAGCCTCACTTAAGTTCCCCCCAGTATATTTATTATCACGCTAACTGGGTCTAAATTATTAAACCTTAATGATGTGGGCTCTGAAAATATGTTGTCCTTTATTTTCCCCACAGAGAATCAATGTTATACATTAGCAGTATAAATTAAGTAATACTTTACCTAGGCATGTTGCCGCCTTCAGTATTTCTTCTCACTAAAATGTATTCTCACAGTCGAATGGCTTGCGGTGCCTCTGGGGAGGGGATGATATAGTTCATTCTAATGAAAGAGCTAGGTACTGCTAATGGTTTAAATGATACATTTGTGCAAGAACAGCAGAGAAAATACATCTGAGGGATCTGGCGAAAACAAGATAATTCACTCTCCCACCGGGATATGATGTCATCGCACTGAAAGTGTACGCCGAAGCTCTGGGGGAAGTTCTGAATGCAAGAAACATCTGCATATTCTGCTCTGATTTAAATGGGTCAGCAATAGGAATGGGAAACACACAGTAAAGTCCATCACACTTAAAGGTTAATTACAATAACTACAATAGTCCTACCTCTTTATGACCACAGAGGTTGTTATTAATCAACTTTAGTAAGTCACATGTTGAGAAGCATAATACGGCAATATTTTCTTATCTGCCTTTTTAGAGTAATCAAATTGTAATTTATTTCAAACTGTTGCAGATAAAGTCCCAGTTGACAAATAACCTTCTTTAAATAAGTTGCCATGAAACCATTTTTTTCCTGTTTTTGCTTCATCAGCTCAGTTAAAATAAGAAATAAAAAAGCAAACAAACAAAAAAAAAAACTCATTTGAAATAACTGATGTCTTTAATTTGAAACATTGTGGATTATTATCTTTTCTACAAATCTAAATGGATTCTTCCTTTTCAGGCTGAGAAGTATCCTCTGTAGATAAACAGAGATTAGAGAGCATTGTCTCATTGCAACAGCTTCATCCATAACATGCTCCTGCCTAGTGACTTCAATTAAATTAATGAGCTAAATGCTACATTGAAGGGACATTTAGAAGTAAAAATAGAGGGTTGCTTGCAAAGGTAAAGCTATTTTGACTGATGACAAACAGGTTGAGGGAATACAGAAAGGAAGAATACATCTGGCTGAGGTAGCCTTGGTATTTGCAAGGCAGAGAAAAGGACCAAGCTTCTCCTGCTTCCCGTTTCCTTGTACCAGGATAAATTCCCACTGATCGCTAATTGCGTGATTCTTCTTGTCTACATCAACTTCAGGCCGACAGCTTATTTCAGCTTGTTATCGGGAAAACATTTATCCGCTTGAAATTATTACTGTGCTGGGGCCTCTGGTGAAACACAAACAGTAGTGAATCTTTTAGACTTATGGTAAGGCCTCTCCTCATTAGATGGCCAATCGACTGGCGGAGCGGAGGGCCCAATCCCAGCCCTTTATTGAGTGTTAAGAAGACACAGACTGACATTTACATCTCTTGCTTCTTCATGACTGGCTAGAGAGAAAATGGCTGCCATAGATCCTAGCGCTGAAGTGTGGCATGTAAGGTCAGAGAGTGGGACGCATCTACATCTTTGAGCAATGCTTCATGGGCAAGATGGCGCATTTGTTCACAGCAGAAAATAAGATGAAGGCAGAGAAGAAAATACAATGGGCGCTTGGAAAGTAATATGTCATTTTGATGAGTTCACAAGTTGTTTCATCGAACAAACTGTGTTCTCCCAGGGAACTGGGACTCCAAAAAAAAAAAAAAAAAAAGGCAAATGTAAGTAAGACAAGTTACCCAATTTCATCTTCTGTGAGTTGACTTATTGAGCAGAAGCAGAGGAAAACACCGTTGTGGATAAAGCACCCTCATACCCTCAACAAACCACAATGGTCCCACACTTCTGAGGTGCTCTTTTCATTCAGTGGCAATTACAACCCACACCTGGCAACGCAGAAGACATCCCAGTGCCTAACAATGTCACAGAGGAACTCTTTCCAAACTACATGCCCAAATTGGCTCTGTAGCTTCGACCCAATTAGGACTGAAATATGGTAACTGCATCAGCCATTAAAGAGCTGTAGAGAGTGTAGAGGGAGAACTCTTGAAGGTTAGGGAGGGGGGTATGCTTCAGCAGTGATATGTTGTGCGAGCTTGTGCTTACACAGCAGAAAAGAGCACCATGACAAGGGGACAGTGGAAAGAAGAAAGTGGCAAAGGAGGGCTGATAAATAAACACCCCTGGGTAGGCATCCCGGGGACTCGCATGGCAGCAAGGAAGAGAGGCAAGATTGGTATTTAAGCTGAAGATTAACTCTATAATAAACCATTTCTTGCATATTTGTAATTTGCATTGTTAACCACATACACAGTGTGCTCAATATTCAGTGTAACAAGTCCAAGTTTTAACAAAGGCTTGCTGAATTTGCATTATATGTTGCTGCATTAAAAAAGGTTTTATCATTTTAATTTGACAAGCCTTTACATAAACTTACATACAAACAATAAAATGTTTCTAGATGTTACATTTTTATCAAAAAAGGGAAAAAAAAGGAAACATCTTTCATATCTGCTCCTCAGTACATCAAGACATTTTAGCCAACCTCCAGAAAATAACAAAATGCTTACATCCTTATTTTTTCCTCCTAGATTGCTGTTGGTGGCCTTACATTCTGCAAACACCAGGCTAACTGATGCTTTCTGAGTTTGATATAAGCAAATGTGTCTGCCTTGAGAAATGGCATATGTCATTTGTTGCAACAATTGATCACCCCCTGCCTTTAAAGGCGGTGCTTGCAATGTACGTCAAGGACATTCAGCCTGCCTGGTCAAGTAATGACAATCGTCTTTAAGAAATAATGGCCCCAGCGCTGCGTTTGAAAAGTTACCAGGCTGCAACCAATAATGAATTCCCGGGTCGATGACACCTTGATAGATTCCTGTTCCTTAGATGGGATACTGTAGCTGCAGTTTAATTGACAAGAAATGAATTCAGCAGGTTGGGGAAGGAATGCAGAGACAATATGGCAGCAGAGAGGAAGCAAGAGGGGGGACTAAATTCTGTGTGATCAGCAAGGTTTCAAACAATCATGGGCGAAGTGAAGTCTCGCCATATCTATAAGTCATCATGTTTTATAGGCCATTAGGATCTCCAGAGAAGGGCCGCGTGGAGACCGCGGCTTTTTGTCGAAATTAAAATGTCAGAGCAGGAAGAAATAGAACAAAACAGAGAATCCGCAATTAATTACCTGGCCATAAAAATTCAATAATCGGGAGGCAATGCTGTTTTCCGCACAGCAGTACTCCTGATCACAGCAAACTGGAATAGAATACATCCATCTCCCCAAATTACATTTCTAATCTAGAAGGGAATATAAGGAGGGGAAGCATTACATGCAGCCTCTGGCTTACTGCCTTGGATAAGCTTAAATATAGACAAACCTATGCAAAAAATTTAATATATTTCAACACACAAGGAATAATAGTACACGTTGATGAACAATTCACTGCATTAAAAAAAAATAAAGACAATAAATAAATATCAAGTGTTAAAATCAAGGATGTTTGCTTTGAGATTCATGTGAGATTAATAATGTGGAATAATGTCTTTGTAATATTTCTCAGAACTGTATGCGAAACATAAATAAGTCATTAGTACTAGTTTGTAAACTAGTGTGTAAACCTCTGTACAGATGCTGCTGTGACATCTGAATTTTCCCTTGTTGGGACAATAAAGGCTATTACTATTTTATTTTATTTTATTTTATTCTATTCTATTCTATTCTATTCTATTCTATCCTAGTCTAGTCTAGTATAAGTATTGTTAATGTGATTATTCAGT
>JARVGW010000001.1:30934520-30945820 GCA_031762495.1 Anablepsoides rubrolineatus | reverse complement strand
TATTCTATTCTATTCTATTCTATTCTATTCTATCCTAGTCTAGTCTAGTATAAGTATTGTTAATGTGATTATTCAGTGCAATTCAATTTCTCCTGATGTTTTTGTAAACCTAAATGACACGAGGAGCGCTGCAAACATGATGTTAAAAGGGCAAATAATTAAAATGAGAGGTAGTTTTTCATGTCAATCTGTGAAGTTAACCAAAATAAAGTTACATTAAAGACACATGGAATTATTCTCTAAATCATTAGGAAATCATATTTTTATGTATGCATCTAAAGTGCTTAATAATTACAGTAAATTACCGCAAGTTTTTTTTGTAGTTCATGACAATATACCAGCTGAACACTGACCATTTTTTGGAAAAATATTAAATACGCTTCTCATTTGACATTTAAGTATATAGCTGTTTCCAATAACACTTAAAATTGAGAAAAAAATAAATAAACAAAAAAAGCACAATAGTCATCACGGATCAAACAGTCAAGAGAAATCCTTTGTGTCAGAATCTTTTTTTTTTTGTTAGTTTTGTTTATAACTTTTAGTGTTTTACAGTTAGTTCTATTTAATGTTTTATGATTCATTTGTTTACTTGTGTTTTCATTTTTCAGCTTCCCTTTGTTCCTTTGTGCCGTTATATGCACCCTGTTTCAGTTAGTTGTCTGCTCCTCTGTGTTTTTCCAGTCAGCCTGCCACACCCACATTCACCTGCTCTCCTGTCACAGCTGGAGCCACTTCTGTCCTTAGTTCCAGCCTATTTTATTCTGTCTGTATTTATTTCCACATCAGCAGAGCATTAATGTTTTCCATGCCACAGTTCGGTTTCGGTTTGATGCCATCACCTGCCTCTTTTGTTTTGCAAAAAGTTAAATTCACTTTAATTACTTTTCTTGAGCTCCTTGTGTTCTGAATCTATGGGTTTGAACTTCTCACTACCACGTGACTTTTCTTTTCATTTTTACTTTATTACAATCAGCAAATTTACTCCAGTATTCAGCATAGCATTTCAGAAGAAAATGATTTAATTTTACTTTACTTATCTCTATTTTAGGATGCAAATAAAGAAATCTGACATCCTGTTATTCTATCGTATTCCTCAGTCAGGAAATAAAAACTCAAAAATGTCCCATATGCTGTTAAACCAGTATAAAGATATAAGAATGCCAGACTCTAAAAACTTTAAGCACAGAGTAATGAATCTACAATGAAACCCAGAATTATTGGTGGCAGAAATATGTGAATTCTGAAGAGTAGATTACTGACTGATTTTCTGTGGTTTGGTGTTTTACCAAACAAAATCAAATGACTAAAAAAACCACAGCAGTCTAGGTTTATTACCGGACTGTAATTCAGCTACAAAAGAACAGGATGGTGTTGCAAGCTTCAAACAGGCTGGGAGATGTGCAGCATAACAAAAACATGCAATCTGTAACAGTAATGTAGCAATAAGTATCAGGCTCTACTTTTTCATTCTATGGAGGAAAAAAAAGTGAAATAACAACTCATCAATCATGTTGAAGTTGTTAATCGCTAGCACAGGATCCAGAAGCAAGGATTTGACTGGTCCTTTTAGTTGTTGTGTGATATGTTTTTTTAGTGAGACCCATTTTACTTTTACAAAATTGATTTGTAGTCAGCACAAAATGATCAAATATTGTAAACAATTTCCCTTCCTTTCCCTTTACCACTAAGTACTTTTACCACGTTTAAATCCTTTTAGCATGTTTTGCTTGCAGAATGTAATTAGCTCATTGCGCAGTTAACATTTTAACTATTGCATTCAAGGATTCTCTCTTTGATTATGTACCAAGGTGAAAACAGGGTGAGGACACAAGTCTGCAGGACTCTTTGTCACTGCAACACTCAGCTCCTTCTGGAAAGGGTGGTCTGAAGGGGAGAAGGAGTGGTTTTAATTTAGGCAATGCAGTGGTGCTATATTTCACCCTCTGCTGTTGTCTCACATCATCTTGGTAAACATCCCAGGTACTAATATGATATATTTTCGAGCAGGCAGTGTTTCATCGTGCTCCCTGCGTGATTGATGAATGACGAAGGGATGAAACAGGGACAAAGATTTATGGCACCCTGGCGCATAGAATATGTATGATTATCAGCAGTGGGGGGAAAGCAGCTCAGTTTGAATGATAGACACATGGAGAAAGATTTACTAAATGACTTCCTTTCCCCCCAAGAAGCCAGAGGAGGAAGCTTTTCTCTTTCTGCTTACTTTATCCTTTTTCTCTGAGACTTGGAGGTTTTGTCTTGAAGCTGAGTGGACTAAAGGTAAAAAGTGGACAAAAAATCCAAGGCATGCAGGTTATGTAGTACATTTAAATAATCATAATGCTTGCTTAAAAAAGGTAAAATACCTTTTAACTCTTGTGAAGTAAATTAAGATCACAATATTGAATGAAACCTAATCATAGTTTTTGAAAAACGTACTAAAAAACGATTTAGGTTATCAGCAGATGGTGCTGAATCTCACACAATCTATTTTCACCTATCTTTGTTAGCCCCTAAAAAGAGGGGACAGTAACTGTCATAGTGGAGAGCCATAGTTTATCCTCTGTTATACAGTAATTCTGTCTGACTTCTGATTTAGTTATAATACCTATTGGCGTCTCTGAGTGCCTCAAACAGTTAGCCTTTAAATGATCAATAGGACGTCATCATAAATTCCAAATCCTATACACCTTATTGATCCTTCTTGAGCACATGCTGCTTCTCTGCATATGCGATTGCCTCAGCCCACACACATGCCAAGTAACAGGCATATTTTATCCACAGGAAGTGTTGTCATACACTGTCTGCATTGTCTTCTGAAGCTGAGAGTTACGGCTCGCCAGCACGGCTTGAACGACACCCTTGAGAGAGCTTCATTTCCTAGTTTCCTCATTTAATATTTACACGAGGCTCATAAATAACGCTAATGCACCGAGGCGATTTGGTCCGAGTGATTGTTTATTTGCCTTCAAGTGCACGGGCTTGACAGCTATTTTAAAGAACCTTTAGATTCTTAACTCAAAATGTATGAGACCATTCTTGCAAACAAACCATGTGTTTTTTTCTTATGATAGACTTGGGTACAAAAATGACCCTTCATAGGGATGATACCCACCTCCAGCAGTCACTATGCTAGCAGGGTACGCCCTGAATAGGTTGCAAGTTCATCACAGGGCCACATAGACACAAATTAGATCAGGGCCACATGAGTGTCATGGTGGCTCTCAAAGGATATTGTTATTAACTTGGAAGTTTTGTGTTTAACTTAAACTAAGCATGAAATGTTACATAAACAATAACTGAGCTCTATGTGGTATTTCCTGGATAGAGACAGCGTTTTACTTTAACAAGTCCTTTTATAAACACTGACAAGTATAACGTGTAAAACTGACAAAATGTACAATAAATAGTACATAAATACTATTAAAGGTAAGAGAGTTTTACTCGCTGTTGAGTTGTGGTGTGTAGCTGCTTTTTTAAATTCTGAACTCTCCCATTTTCCAACAGGGTTTTACCATGCATAATCAACATGCATTATGTGAAATGTAGTTTATGATCAATGCTGACTTTAAATCAGCTTATTTTGAGACAATAATACAAGGCTATTCATTTAAATTACTCAGGCCAATACAGGTACTAAAAGCCAACAGCTCAGGGACGTGACAAGTATTTATTTTTTTTTGCCATTTAAATTTATTTATTTTGTTCCATAGAATCATACACTTAGAGTTTATCATTGATATGAAAAAATGTTTTTTTTTCTTTTTATTGGGAGGCCAGGCGGTTGTTCCCTCTTTTCAGGGACTAACAGGTCAGGCCGTTTGAGGATGACTCTTGGTAATAGGAGCAATTTCGATTTGCAAATGTGTTTTTGGTCAGTGGGAAACTCTTGTACACAAGGAGAACATGCACAGTCCACACAGAAAGGCTGGTAGGAGATCCTGTGTTCTACTTGCTGTAAGGGAAAAGTGGTAATCTCTGCTCGTCAATGTCCTGATACAATACAATACAAAACAATACAACACAATATTATGAAGAACAAAAGACCCTTGAGACAAATTAGTTTTGAACTTCATGCTTTTCCAGTAGCTGCATTGGTCAAATGGTCAAAATGATTACATAGCTAAAAAAAAACAAATAGGCAATAAAAAGGAAATATCTTTAATTTCAACATGTTTTAACGTGTGTTCTACATATGTAAATCTGAAATAAATTCAAATTAAACATTAACACAAAAGGATAATTTTTTCTTCTTTTGTTTTCAGCCTGTTCACGTTCACACAGTATCACATACTGACAATGATTTAAAGCCTGTAAAATCTCAAAGGTAGGATCAAGATGTACTTTAGCACTGATATCCTGATGCACAAACTGTGGTAGAATTAGACACCAATACTAAAAACTTCAACATCGTTCAGGGGGGTTTATTAAAAAAAAGGATCACTCAAGGTCCTGGGAGGAGAGCTGCAGAGAAGGTGTCAAAAATTCAAAAGACTTTAAAGGATGACACTTGAGTTTGAAACTGCTTTGGAACAGTCAGGAGTTACATCTTAATCAATCAAAAATGACTACAGTTAAAACATTCTGCTGCAAAGTAGCATGTGAAAATTACATTTATCCATCCGATTTCTGAAGGTGGCATGAGGTAAAAATCCTTTTTATTTCTTTTTTGTGAATGCCAGAAGGGTAAAGACTTGTTCTTGAGAAATGACTCACCCAGTCTTCATGTGACAGTGGCACGTGTCCAAGTGCAGTCCACAAGGTTAAACAATGAGCGCGTTTGTCGTCCCATAATTGTAATTTAATAAGATCTCACATGGTATCAGTGAAGCCTGACAAACTGGGCCTTCAAGCACTTGTTAATGCAATTGTTCTGGTCAGATGGTGCCGTCGCAAATCATGCTGAAAGTTAGGTGACAGGTAGGCAGCAGAGCTCATCTCGAGAGGCTCAGACAAAGGATGGATACACAGTAAGCCAGGTCAGGCTTCATATGCAGTTCTGCTGTCAGGTTAAAAGTTATACATAGGAGAGCATTTTGGCAAAAAAAAAACTAAATTACTGAAAAGCAAAATGTCACATTTTGTGGAACACTATCAAATGTTATTGCTCACTTCAAACTGTGTATGAAAGTATATAAGAAACACAGTGAAGGCTTGTAATTATAATCTTGTGTGAGAATGTACGAGGTGTTGACAATTTGATGAAAAGCATTTCCAAAATGGAGGTTCTTAGGGATTAAACAATGCCCTCTCTTGACACAGAAATCTCCACCCTCTCCCCACTGCTTGTGTTTCACCTCACTCTTTCAGTGCTGATGTATGGGTAATGCGTGACAGGGGGGGGGGGAGCTCCAGCAAAACCTTGCATACATGCCAAAATACATTTTACAAGCACGGCTCTAATCAGCCTGCAGCCAGAGGCTCATAAATTGCCTCAGTGTGTCTGGAGCTGGTGAGCAAACACATCTTATGGTCACCGCTGAGGGTTGAATATACAGCAGGCCAAGATCCTTGGGCTGAACCGAGTGCTGATTGTGAGTCACTTCAGTGGAGGGAGGGACAACCCAATACCTTTAAATATATATATATATAAACACAATAATTTATGTTCCTATTTAATCAGCTGAGTGGATGCAGGCAAATATTTGCATCTTTGCTGCATTGTTTGAGTCAAACCAAAGTTTATGAGCACATCTTCGTTTTTTTGCTTGTCTGGCTCCCATTTAGAAAATCTACATTAACACAGGTAGAGGCCACATGGTTCCTTGAAGATTTCATACAATTGAGTTTTTGCGAATTATCCAAACGATTTGGAGTGCCGCTGCCTCTTAAATAGCTCACCATTCCACTCGGATGGTTGTTTTGTTCTTTCTAATCTCAGCTGTAACCTTCAGTGTCCTCCACTGGCAGGAAATGCTGTTTATCAACCGGGGATGACACCGGTGGAGATGATATATGCAGGCCTGAACTTCCCCCAGATTACTCTAATAACACAAAGCCCTGTTCTTGCTCTGCTCATTTTTAAACAACAGGGAAATTCCTAAGGGTAGGGTCCTGGTAAATTACCTGATGTATACCAAGTAAGGACCAGGTAAGTATGCAATACCAAGAGAGTACATATGAACCTAGTACTTGGAACATACTGATACTTGCTATACCATGTACCCTATAAGTACTGGTAAGTACCAGTATTTTACTTTGGTAGGTACTTAAATATTGGGCTGTATTTTGTATTCATACCATTTCATCAAACTAAATTTGAACAGATAATATCTGTTAGACAATAGCATGGTATAAAATTACAAATTTCATTTATTCAATTCCAGTTCTTCATTGAAGGACTTGGCACCCTCACGCAATCTTGAAAGTTTTATTTTTACGATGTACCTCCCTTACCAGTAACTATGTACTTACAGGGTTCATATCCAGTGAGTACCATTGGTATCCTGTAAGTAGCAGGTACATACCTAGTATCATGCAACAAGTCACTTCATAATACAGCCCTGCCCCCACAGGTATTATGGAAGTAACAGGTACATTCAATGTAAGTACTAAATATCTACTAGGCTTATACCAGGTACTAATTGGGTATTTACCTAGTAAGTACCAGATATGTACCTTGTAAGTAGTAAGTATGTATCCAGCAAATGCTAGTTATGTACAAAGTAAATGTCATGTACAAATACAGCAACTATCAGCTACATACCCATAAAGTCAGGTACATATACCTAATAAGTACAAGACTGTATTATGAATCGGTACCTCTTTTAAAAATGAAATATTTATTTATTGGCATACATAGAATCCAGTGGATGGCAACACTGAATGGGATCTAAATTCAGACATAATCATATTAAAAATCTTTGATAAAATAAGAGTGATTTTCTTATAAACTAAGAGAAAGAAGGAGAAAACTTAAATGTTGAGAAACCATCAGTTAGCCATGACAATCAGCGAGAAATCAGCAGGTCTTTCCTCAGCTGAGATGGAGTATAAACTTCTGCCTGCAGCTGAGCATTAAAGCAAAGCAGATTTGGTGTGATGTGGTGAACACATACTCTTTTAATGACACGTTTATAGCGGTCCACACCTTCTAACAATTTCTCTTTTTTCATAGATGTCAAGTAAAACCCCTGCACAGTGATGCTCATAACTGCTTTAAGAGTACAGCCAGTGTTGATGAAATCCAAGATACGCTGTGTTTTATTCGGGGGAGAGGATAAAGTTGAGGTAATACACTAACATGCACAAAGTCGCGCACACAAAGACACTACGTTCTGCTGGGGAAAGCCAATAAGTAGGCTGTGGCTTTGGCAGCACTCTGTCTTATTTACAGGACGTTTGTTGCACTTGACATTTATCGTGGCTCCAGGGCCGTGAACTTCATGCAAACACCATTGAAGCATTCAATGCTAAGGGCTTAGGGCCTCCTGTCTCAGCGTCATCACAAGTCTTTTCACGCTGAGATAAATCACTTCCACTGGACCCGAAGCACAGGGAATGAGAGGAATGGAGGTCAGGGATGAGCAGAGAAGGACGCAGGAAAAGGAGCAGGCACAAGAAGAGGAGAAGTTCAAGGAGGAGAGGGTGTTAGCATCTGAGAAATACCCTGAGGTTAAGGCCAACCCCTTGCTAATTGTTGGGTGCATGCACACACATATCACTAATCATTAGCAGGAAAGCATATGGTTTTGCTTAATGCATTTGATTTCTTGGTGATCTAAAACTGTCACCATGTTCTGTGGTAACAAGTCTGCTTATTATTGCCAGAGCTTTAGTTATTTACCATTAAAAACTGACCTGAAGGCTTAAATGGAAGAATTTGCACTTTTCCTTAAGAAAAAAAAAAAAGTTTATAGCTCCTAAAGCAAACAGTACATCTGGAGACAAATTCTGTATTTATTTTGTGTCACCTGGACTGTCAGCACAGCTATTAGAGTAATGTATGTCAGTTTGGAGTTTGCTTTCTGTCTTTTGCATGTTTTACAGAGAGCAACAGTCAGTCATTCTGTTGTTTATTTAAAAAAAAAAGATTAAATCTGTTCAGTGTAGCAGAGCTCTGGAGTTTGTCCTAGCTGTCATAAGGGCAAAGTCGGGCACATGCTGGACAGTTTGCTAGTCCATCACAGGACTAACAAAGGCTTACACGAGAAACAACCATTTAGAAACTGACTCGCTCCCAAGAGCAATTTAGAATCACACATCAACCCAACATGTATGTTTTGGACTGTTAGAGAAAGCTGGAATACCTGGGGGAAAAGAAATCATAGAGACAGGTGAAAATGTAAAGGCCACACAGAAAGTCCTGCACAGACCAACTCACGAAGCCTTAATCATAGGTTTTAAATCCACATCAAATGGAAAATGGAAACTTGAGACAACAATAAAATAAATTTTAAAAAATCCAACTATGTTACTTTAAACTTCAGTGGTTGAAATATGACTCAAGTTCTGCTCTGAAGCAGCTATGTTTGTAACTCTTTAGCTAAATCCCTTTGTATTCCAAATGCTGACTTTTTCTTGTAGTTAACCAGAGATATCAATCAAAAAATAAATAAATAAAAAAGTCTTGACTGGGACAGCATTTTGATACCTGGGATTAGACCAAAGGCACTTTGTAGAGTTCATCTCCAGAACTCTGTTGTTTTTTTATTGCACATACTTACTTTCTTTGCACCTTCACTACAATGTTTCTGATTAGAAAGTGGTAAGATGTGTTTTAACCCTCCTGCTTGCCTTTGAGTCAAAATGACCCATGAGGTCTTTTGACCCGAGAAGAATTAAACAGCTGTAGCTAAATTCATTATCTTATTGATAATCTATACATGTTTAATTATAACCCATAAAACATTCATAACTCACCAACATGACAGAGTCATAAGAATATAGTCCAAACAACAAACAGCAAAGCCATTAATTACTGTATGGAGTCTCAGATCATTTTCAATGAGCAAGTTATAAAAATAAGTTTAAATATGAGAGCCTGTGTCTTTTCACATCTAAGTTTGCAAATGTACCATCATTACCCTTCAAAACAAAATGGCAGGTGAAATACGTTAAAAGCACAAATGTTTGTCTTACACAAGCAGCAGCATTTTCTTGGCATCTGGCATGAAGTACCGGTAGCTGTGCAGTAGTTGCATAAAGTGGGGAATAATCAGTTGCATTCATTGTGATATAAATTGTATGACTGCAAAACATTTTTCTTTGGTTTTACATCAAACACCAATAAAAGTTACAACATATCAGTTTAAAAATTCCTTTAACTGTAATCTAAAGGTTAGAACATATTTTCTGCTGCTTTCCTTTTCATGAGAATGAGGTTGTGCTTTATTACAAGTAAAACTGCCTGATTCATTTTTACTTGTAATGAAGTACAACCCCAATTTCAATGAAGTTGGGATGTTGTGTAAAATGTAAATAAAAACTGAATACGATGATTTGCAAACCTTTGTCAACTTATTCAACTGAATACACTGCAAAGACAAAATATTTAATGTTCAAAAGGATAAACTTTATTTGTTTTTTTTTTTGCAAATATGCACTCATTTTGAATTTAATGTCTGCAACATGTTCTAAAACAGCTGGGATGGGGACATTTTTTACCACTGTGTTACATCACCTTTCCTTTTAACAACACTTAATAAGCATTTGGAAACTGAGGACAGTAATTGTTGAAGCTTTGTAGGTGGATCTCTTTCCCATTCTTAATTGATGTACTTCATTTGCTCAACAGACTTGGGTCGTCATTGTTGTATTTTACATTATGTTATTAACGTACCTGTGTCTTAAATGGGCAATAACATATGAATATTTTATACAACAGAATATAGTGCAAAATGTTCAAAACAACATAGATAACACATCAAAACCTTATATAGGGGCACTTTCAGTTACACTCACATGGCCCTCTATTTCAAAAAAATGTTATCAAGGTGCTAATTTAAGGCTAATGTTTAATAGATATGGAATTTGCTTTTTTTTTTTTTTTTTTTTTGTAAAGTCCCATAAACATCAACAGGTCATGGTGTTTTGTTTTCATGGATTTTGTAAAGGCCACGTCTCTAACAGCCCTGGTAAAATCTATAAACTGAAAATTACTCTTTTAGAAACTAGATGACAGCTAACATGAAGGCGTTAATTTGTATCATGAGCTCATGGCAATCAAAAAGAGATTAGTAAAAAAAAAAAAAGACTGGAAAAAAAAGGCTGCCAATTTGCACAAAAGTGAAAGGAACGGATTTGTATCTGAAAGTGATTCTGCAGGTCTCTAGATGTGTTTGAGGTAGACCTGAAATAAAAGCACATTACAGCTGACAGAAATACTGACAGAAGTCGGTTCCATCAGGGGTAGAGGAATACATGTACTAATAGTAGTACACATTAAAAATGTGGTTTCAGTACAAAATGATAAACGGGCCCATGGAGCCCACCAAATCCTCCCAGCACCTTTCAGAGCAATATATTAACACACAGTCAGCATCAAATTATAAATCAAACTTCTTGCAGATCCAAATGATTCATTGCGATTTATTGACAATAATTTACAGAAGTGGTTTCCAGATGCTTTCTGGTAGTAATTTACAAACTGCAAAACAAAAAAGAATAATAACAAGTTGTATTTCTTCTACTTGACTTGCAGTGCAGTCGCTCAGTGATATAGAGGTGTAAAAAAACGCACCAAAAACCAGACAGCTGATGAAAGCTCACTGATTCAACATCTTGATGTTCTTGGAAAGGCAAAAAGATGACACTGAAGAATTTGCTCCGGGCTGCCTTCTGAGCATCATGCAGAGAGCTCAAAAGGTCTGACTCCGATCCAGTGCAAAAAAAAAAAAGAGATAATTATTTCAGCAAAAACACACCCAAGGCAAAGAGCGAACAGACAGCACCAACTCAGTTCCTATTCTGTTCTTAATCATCCCAAAAGCTCTCTTTTTTATAGTGTTCATGAAATTCAGTGAAAGCAATAGTTTCTTAAGCGCAGCGTCACATAAAGTTAGAGTCACTAATGCTTGGCATGATATTTGGATTTCATATCTTAACCTGTACCTTTGTAAAGTATCATTATGGGCTGCTAACACCAATGTACTCTGAGCCCATTTCTGGGGCCCGGTGACACTGATCAGGTTGACACCAATCACCCTCCCACATCACAGCCACAGCAAAGGTCAGCACAAATGAGAGAGATGTGTGAGCATCGCCCATTCTCCTGTTACAGAGCTTGAGGTGGCCTTAGGCGCTCTGGCTGATGAAACTTAAACATCAGCATGAAAACATTATTTCAACTATAAAAT
>JARVGW010000001.1:30501907-30535269 GCA_031762495.1 Anablepsoides rubrolineatus | reverse complement strand
AAAAAAGTCTGATTACTTGATTATACAGTTCTTTGTGTGAAACTTTCTTTTAATCAGAAAGTAATGGGACTCATGGGTTGTCAAATTATTATTATCAGCTTCCCCATTGAGTGACTGTCCTTCCATTTTTAACACGTCATGTATTTTTTTCCCTCTTCTTCTGTTTGAACAAGATGGACTCTTAAAGTTTTTCTTTATGTTTTTCTTGTTTGGTGAAAGTTCATTCGACCATAGATTTTTCCTATGTTTTATACTTTGTACAATAAACCTGTGCATTTCATCCTGTGTTTAGATGTTTTGTAAAGGATTGCACCATATAAATGATGTTGTTACATATATTTGGTCAAATGTTTCACAGTGAAAACATCAGACTGTGTTGATTTATGCATTATTTTCATTGGTGCCTCACCCCTCACCAAAGCGATTGTTTCCATTTGTCACTGTCACAGACACAGACAAGCAGTCTAAAAATTGATCCTTGCATTTGAGCTGTAGTAGGTGGCTAATCAGAATATATTGGCTACAGTTTCGTGCAAAAGTCTTTAGTCATTTTTTTTATTTCTGTATACTTTTCTTCCAATGACCCAGACTGTCTTGTCGTTGATTAAAGTGGTCCTGAGTAATAATTCTTCAAGAACTCCTTTGAAATATGGCTAATTTTTACTCCCTATCAGTCCAGCTTTTTTAAATTATTTTTTTTCCCGATACTTTGTTCTTTTACGTAACTTAACTCTGACCTACTCTTTATACATCAATTTTGTTTTTGCACATTGTCAGGTCACATGGGCAACAAATTCAAGAGCAAAAGCCAGACGTCTCCTTCCCTAGCGACTCTCCCCAGCTCCTCCTGGAATCATTTTGATACCAGCAGCCCGTCAAGACACAATTTGTCTTTATTTCTTTGTTCAATCCATTAAAAATACAAAAGACAGCAGATTTTGACTCATAAAATGTATTTCAGGACCAACATTTGATGTGAAGATGTATCTCACAGGTCCATTGTCAGTTTTTTCTGTATTTCTTCTTTTTATTCCTATCTCTTAAAACATGTCTTAGAGATGCTGTCCATTTGCTGTAGATAGTTTCTTAGGCTTGACATTTAGTTTTTTTCTCTTCTTTTTTGTTCTCCACTTTTCTCGTTTCTTAAGCACACACTGCATAAAGTGCTGTCATGATCATGCAGAGAAAATTCTAAAACTCTGCAGGTTCTTTTTTTTCTCTCTGGAGCTTTTGAAGCAAATTCCAACCCTTATTTCATATTTTCTTTTTCTCATGATCCAACTGTTTGTATTTTTATTGATTTATTTATTTAGTCCTCTTTATAACTACATTATTATTTGTTTACCCCAGGCTACTGATAGGGACACTGGAAACTTCAGTGCCATGGCATACCGTCTGATAATTCCTCCGACAGCAGAGGGCCAGGACAGCTTTGTCATCGAGACCTACACGGGCATCATCAAGTCGGCCATGATGTTTCGAAACATGCGCAGATCCTATTTCAAGTTTGTAGTTGTTGCCACAGATAACTATGGAAAAGGTTTCAGCAGCACTGCTGACGTGGTGGTGAGTATCCATATAAGAGCGTAGACCAGATTAAGTACTGTATATATGAAAGGATTATATACTCCTTCATGTTGGCTTACATGTCAGTGACATGGCAAACATCTATTGATTTATTCTCTGGATGACTTCAGCTGCAGATAGCTGCACAGAATCCCACATTTTCATTTTTTTCTCTCTTAGAAATCCTCCAGATTAAAGCATTTATTACACAGTGGTTAATATTTTTGTACTTGACATTTCAAATGAGATTTTAGTTAAATATGCATCTTGTTGGGCAGCGAATGTGTCATATTTTTCAGATAGCATATCGGTCTCAGATACAGAATGCTCTCTCCTACAGGTTATGAAAAATTTGTTTTTAGTGAAATATGTTTAGCAAGGATTGTTTTTTTGTTGTTTTTTTTTAAAGCTATGATAGGAAAGAGCAACAAACATTTTTCAAATTAATTAGAAACTTGTAATGCTTGTCAAAACCTGCCGAGTGGCCAAAGAAGTTTAAGGTTTGTGAATAATTTCAAACAAATTGAAAATAAATCAGATGCAGCTGGAAATAATTGGGTCGGCATTAAAGAATAATTTGTTTTGTCACACCACAAGATGATACAGCAAAATATCACTTATTTAGAAGGTATTCGTAAGATTTCTTCCCCCCATATATATATATAGATCCAGAAATGCTCCACAGTAAAAAGACAAATGAGGTGTAAGGGTAAATTTACTCTATCTTCAATAAGATGCATGCTTTTTATTATAATTGTTCAGTAAATATCTATCTTTTGTTTAACTTTGTTTATTTGGTGCTAAATGTTTTAGCTCTAGTCACTTGAATAACTCACAGGAGGTACAAAACACCTAAAACTTGGTCTCTTCTACTTTCTGATGATCCAATTAAGGTTTTTCCTTCAGCCACTAAAATTAGCTGTAAATATTATGTGCATATGCCTTTCCTGACTGTTTGTCTTTTTTCCCTAATAATTTTCCCACACACCCGCTGTTTGGGTGCTGCTTTCCCCCCAAATCAGCGCTTATTTTTCCTGACTGTGGGCAGGCTTTTTTTTTTTTTTCCATTTCAGTGAAATATGTCTAGCTAACAAGTCTCTAATGAGACAGAAGGAGGGTCTGGGACATTGCCTGAATTTGAGAAAGCAGAGAGTGCATAACCACTGCACTCGTTAATTTTCAAGGGGAAACCTAATTTTACAGGAGCCACATGGGAGCTTTGGCTTCAGAGCACAGAGGCTGTTGCCTATGCACTTAAGTGTGGCATCAGAATTATATCCTGTTAAATCTGCTGCATGGCATCAATACAAGCAGGCAATTAGAGAGTCTGACTCGCTGCATCGAGAGAATCATTTAAATGAGTCGACTAAACTCACAGTGGGACACATGAATAATTGGCTTAATCACAATTTGTCTTGATTTTCCTGACCCTTTTTACCTTTTAGTACTTTTACGTTTTCTCCTTTCCCCCCTGTGTTCTGCTCAATCTCTCAGGTTTCCGTAGTCAATGCATTGGACATGCAAGTTGTTGTCTCCACTGTCCCTCCCTCTTTAGTGGAAGAGAAGAAGGAGGAGCTTATTAGGTAAGACAAGAGTCATCTTTCTTAAAAAACTGGAAGTCAAATCATGTTAAGGTATGCATTGGTAGTTGACATTTAGGCCCAAAAATACTTGAGTACAATTCAGAAAAGTTTTACAATTTGGTCTTCAAAGATCAAGATTTGGTATTTTTGGATTGTAGCATTTTGTTGCTAGTCAACTTCTTTTAAATAAACACTATGAGGCATCTAGGCACCTTTACCTCTGATGATAATAAGGCCTGACAGAGTGGCACCACAGCTTTTTGGATGCAAGGTTGGAAATAAAACTGAGCTTTCAGGTCTATCCACTGGAGTCTGTTCTCCTAGGCCAAATTAATTAATAATAGGCATTCATGATTCATCTCTTTTTTTTTCTAGCACTTGGGGCAGAGTATTTAACCAAATTAGTTCATCTGAAAGGCAAATGTGTGCTAGTAGTTGTTTTCCAGAGACCTACTGTGTCTCATCCACACAAGTAACACTTCTGTTTAGATTGTGGGGGGGAAAAAACATAGCTCTCTAGGCGGTTTGTGATTTTGCTCAGTGCTGAGTTGAAATTGTTGTGATCCACAACTATTTCAGCTCAATAGTTAAAAGGTGTATTCACTTTAGCACACAGTGAACCCTTTTGTTCATAGATTTCTCCTTGCCTGTTTTTAGGGCCTTATTTTGCCAAAAGCCCAATGTGGAGAAGAAAATTACTTTTGATTAGGACAATCACTGCCAGAGAGGAGTACTTGGGATTGATGGTTATCATATAGAGCTTATGGCATCATGTTGTCAGATTTGATTTAAAATAAATATTAACCCACTTCTTGCTTATATAAGCTTATATAAGGGTGTAATCACACCAGCCCTGTTTAGTCCTCTTTAATGGAACTCTAGTTTGTTTGGGGAGGTGTGAATGCATAATCGAACTCTGATGCAAACTAAAAAAGCAAACTCTGGTCCACCTAAAAACCTAGGTCTCGGTTTGGTTGAAGTAAACTCTGGTGTAGTCTAAACAGTTCTTCCTTATTTTTTTTTACTTCCATCTAAAAATGATTTTGAGATTCTGGGTTCATTTCAGAATACTGGAGCGCCATGTACAGGACCAGATTCCCGGTGCCAAGGTGATTGTTGAGGCCATCGGACCACGTCGTTACGGTGATGGCTATGAGTTAGAGGACTACAGTAAGTCGGACCTGATGGTGTACGCCATTGACCCACTCACAAACAGAGCCATTTCACCACTGGAGCTCTTCAAGTGAGTGGCTAAAATTTATTACAGAGAAATCCATTGTAACATTTTGTTGAAATTGATGTCTTATTGTCCCTGCTGTGCTACATGTTGTCTCTATAATACCTATTTACTTTTTTTTTAACCCCAAACATTAATACTGTATCTTTTTTGGGTTCCCCTTGGCATCTCTACAATGTCTACAATCCTTTTTTTATGACTTTGATTATCCTGCAGGCGTACAATCTCTGTCAATAAATGAAGATACAGAATTGAAGGGAGGAGGATGGAGTGAGGTCAGAGGGGGGCGAAGTGGGAGTCTAGCAGGGAGTGTTTCAATCAGTGCATCAATCCATCATTCCAATACCTTAGAGGCTGTTCTTGGAGCTGGGAGACATGCCAGCAAAACATTTTATTTCTTTTATTTTAGGATGCAAAGTGCTTGGGGGCAGTCTGTCGGAGACAGTCTGCAAAAGTAGCAAAAAGAGGCAAAGCGTCACAGAAAAGTGCCTGCCATAAATTTTGTCAAACCATCAGATGAAAAGAAAAAGAAGTTGCCCTTAAGTTGGCCCGGAGTGTCTTGCACTTAACATTGTCATGCTCCCTATCCTGTCTGGCCAACCAATCAAACAGTTCTCTTTAAAAGCTGCCTCCACCAGAGCATGAGAGCTCCCGATCAATGGAAACACTTCTCACTCAATCACCCCTTCATGCCGCTTACCTTTCATTTAGCTACCTGGCAGCAGCACCTCTATTTATTTCTTTTAATCCAGGGTTACTGTAATTTCTTTTGGTCACCCCAAAGAACCCTCCTTACCTTCAAAGGGACACAACTTGCTCTGTTCATTTAGAAAAGTGACATTCAGAGATGTTTTATGTATATGCTGGATTGCTCTTTGAACATCATTTTTGTGTCCTTGACCGTCTAAGTGGCACCATACTTTTAAGGATGGAACTGAGATTGGAGCCAACAGGAGGGTGGGTCTTGTGCTGTAAAAACTTTTCAACCAACGCTCCATTTTGATAGTGCCTCCGAGACAGTCTAAGTAATTTGTAAAGAAATTTGCCTTATTCCTGATTTAATCAGCATCCATTTCTCTACATAATGTCAGGAAAATCATATAAATTAGAGCCATAAAAGTATTTATGCATGCAGCACATGTCTGGATTTGCTGAGGGGTAATTGCATGTTTTAGAGCTTCAACTTTGCCATTGTATCACAGGGGGGGGGACGGCCTTGTTAGTAGGATTTTGCTTTCCAACCTGTCCCTCTTCCACCTTGAATGCAGCACTTGCCTCCATTTCTCTCTGGAGAATAAATTGTCAGAGTCCAGTTAATAACCTTCATTTGTTCTTATTTATCTACCTATAGAAAAACAGAAATGACAGTAATTGGACATGGCAGTGTGCTTACTTCTTTGTAATGTGGAATGTTTGGGAAACTGTTGTGTTGTCTTTACTTAGTTTCATAAATGGTACTGGAACAACAGCAGGTGCAAACATATTCATTGAACCAAAGAATAATGTTAATTCTGCTATGAGTCTGAGAGAGAAACACACAGTAGGTGTCAAAATCTCTTTATTTTGATTTGCATTTAAATGTAGGAATACATTTTTGTGATTAGTGTCAAAATATTATAGCCTATTTTTTAGCATAAAGTATGCAATTATATAAATTATGTCACTCACCTTGAAATGATTCGCTCTCAGAAAATGAGACACTCAGACCTGTGGTAACTTGCATATCTGGCAGCGCGAGTGGCAGAAAAATAAATTGTGCAAAAATGTATTGATATTTGATTAGCTTGGGTACATTTTGCTGGCCCTCAAGCTCATATAAATCTTATATTCAAACAGCTTAATTCTGGATTGGTTTGCTACCAAATACTGTGTGAAATGTTTGTCATTAATGCTCTTTTATCAGCTATGTGTTAATGTTTAATGTTTATCAGCTACAGTATGTGTATAATGTTTAGTATAACAGTTATATACATTGAGGTGAAACTAAACAGGACAAAAATTATGAAAATGTGTGTTTAGTAGATTATTACTTTGTTGTAACATTGCTTTTTTTTTTACAGTTGGAAAGTTTGTTAATGTCCCCTTTAAATGGTGCCACATTTGTAAGGAACATGCGATTGTGGGATGAGCAGGAAAGCTGAGTATGTGGGTTGCACACACAAAAAAAATGCCAAATCCTCTCTGCCATTGCCAAACAACTCCTTTTCCTGTTGCTATTGACACTTGTTTTGAGCTTCTGGTGCCCCCAGGTGCTGCCAATCAGGTGCCTGATTAGCAATATCGGTGGAGAGAGATGTCAAGATGAAATTCTGCAACCAGTGGCAATCCCATATCTCCAGAGTCTGGGACAGAACTCTATCTTACAAAATTAATGCTAGCTCAGAGACTACCACTAGTATATAGGAGTGGGGAGGATGGGATGGCGTGTCAGCAGTCTTGATCTAAAAGCCATTGAACAATTGTGGGATCAGCTTGGACTTGTTGTTCGTGCCACATTGGCTGACTTGCAACAAATTCTGATTGAAGAATGGGATGTCAGCCCACAGCAGTGTGTTGGCAGACCGGTGACCAGCACGAGGAGAAGGTGCCAAGCTGTTGTGGCTGTGTATGGTTCTTCCACATGCTCTTGTTTGTGAAATGAATAAATGGTTCAATTGCCAATATGTCTTGCTTCTTCAAACTTCAATCATCCAATCCACCAAACGCCAAATAATCAGTGGCAGGATAAAATGTTTGGCAAGGGAAAAGAGAATTTGGCAAATTTTCCATGTGCACAACCCACATATTTAGCTCTAGTGTTCATCTCACAAATGCATTTTCCTTACAAATGTGGCACCATTCAAAATGGAAATTGCCAGGCTTTCCAATGGTGTCCTTATTTTATTTTTTTTTGATAAGTTTAGTTTTAAACCTACTGAAGAAAACATTATTTTTGGATAAAAACTCGGTGTAATTCTCTTGTTTTATTTTCATGTTGTTTAATTGTTTTGTCATAAAAACAATGTCAAAGTCACAAAATGTTTTAATGCATTTAAAGCCGCACATTGAAAACTGCATTTTCCCTCTTCATTCTAGTCATCTTATAAATTTCAGATTTCTTGACGGCAACGTGCTGGACATCAATAAAGAGTTCCAACCATACCTGGGCGAGGGTGGCCGCATTCTTGAGATCCGCTCACCAGACGTTGTAGCCAGTGTGAAGAAAGCTGCCCAGGCTGTAGGCTACACAGAGGGAGCTCTACTGGCACTGGCCATCATCATCATCCTCTGTTGCATCCCTGCTATCCTCATCGTCATGGTCACCTACCGACAGTCAGTACTCTTTCCCTATTATTAATTGCTGACTTTTACAGTTTGCTCCTACAAACTAAAATTAATAATAATAATAACAATTAGGTTGTCAGAAAAATCTAAGGGGAAAATGAATTACAACTAAGCAGATCCCTGTCCTGGGAGATATTGTGTTGCACTAATGGTTTTAGCCAAAAGGTTTCTATTCCAAAGACAAATCAGATATTTATAATTGGAATGTAAACCATTCTTTACGTCTTGCACCCCGCGGCCTGTTAGAGCAGAGCCAGAACATCCTACAAATCTTATTGAAAAGAATGTTTGTTGTGGATTTAGGGAACACATTTCCTGCTCCACTGCCACCTTTTTTTTTTATTTGTGTGTTTGCCTCTCTTGCCATGAACCTCTCATCAGACATGCTGACTGCGCACTCTGCTGGGCTAATCTCCTGCTCATGCTCTGTGAAAGCTGATTAATTAACACTCATTTGTGACAAACATCTACAGCCAATTGTGATCGTCACAGTGCGTCTTCTCACTTCTTAATCAACTCTGCCCTACGCACCCGCAATAATTTGCGTTGTTTTTTTTTTCCTGGTTCCATCTCTCCCACTGATGCACACTGCAGTTTGAACCAAAATGTGATGCTTTAAAAAAAATTACATTGATGAAGTAAAAGGTTGGCAAATGTTTATTCATAGCAGATGGGTAGAGTAGTTGTCCACGCACAAATGTGCAGATCAAATACCACAGAAATACTGTTGATTGGTGACATTAGACCCTGAAACACAAACTGTGATAGCAGATGGCACTTTGTTGGTGATGACATTACAATGGCAAAAGTTAATTTTCTCATTTGTGTTTGTCAAACTAATTTATTGTTCCGTTAAGCTGAAATCCACTATGATCTTTTACACATCAATTTGTTCAGTCATGTGGAATAATTGAATTCTGTTGTTACTAAGCACTGGCAACGTGAAGCGTATGAGATTTGCTTTAGCTTTTGTTACATGTGGCTCAACACCTGCTTCTGGAGGTTTGTGAGGGCTTCTTTTTAGGTAGAAATTGAGTAAACAAACAATTTTGGGCTAAATACGTAAATATGAGTTTTGGATTTTCAATGAATTTCTTGGTATGTTTTTATTTGGGATTTCTCAAACATCAAAACTGTGTAAACATTTGTTCAAATTGGAAGCCCGAATCCTGCCCAGAAAACCAATTCTCAGTTGAATGTTTATTTCCAAATCTAAAGACTATTTTACTGCTGAAATGTGGCTCTGAAGACAAAACAAAACGGCCACGAATCACGTGATCTTAAAATGTTTATATTAAACCTGGTCACTCCCTATGATGTCATAGTAAACAAGGAAGTACTCCCAAAACAGGTAAAACATTGTGTGTTTACACTGAGCGAGGCACATGTTACTCTGAAAAGAGACCTGTCGATTCTCTTACTGTTTAAAGTAAATGATGCCGATCAATAAAATAAGTATTTATATGAAATGTTGTTATTCAACCACAAAATATCAAACAAGTGTATAAAATTGTATTAATGCCATTTTATTTAATTATACAAACTAATTATATGTTTGCATTTTTGTCTTATATCTTCTCTCATATCTTTTTTCTTGCATCAACAAATGTCATCAGATTCAAGGAGTAAGTATGGTTTTGTTTTCTTTACTTTGTGTCATGTTCAAAGTACATTTTCTTCTGCCTTCATCATTCATTACTCATTTAAAGCCTGATTAGTTGTTGCAACTGTGTCACGAACGTAAAATGTAAGCTTATTTCCACGTCACTTACATAATGACACGAAACAACACCGAGTCTACTTGTGGATTACAGACCCTACATGTAATTTGGCGGAGCAGTTCTTCTCATGTGGAAAATCCAATAAAATTCAAATGGGGAAATAAATGGAAGGCAAACAAGACTGTTTTGCTTTGTTAAAAAACGTTGATTTGTCACGTCGTTTGTTAGGAGTCTTATGGCTTCACCACATGCAGAATAGTGTTTTTTTTAATATATGTAAGTTTGATTAAAAATGAAATAATTAAAAAAAACATGACTTGTATAGTAATGGACAAGATTTTTTTAAATCTGTGGCTAAGGATTAGTTGTTCACCACTTCATTGCTTTTTTATAATTGAAGGCATTCTTGCACTTAAGCTGTTGTGTTGTCACGTTAAAAGCTACATTAGGCAATATCTTTGCTGGCGATACCAGATAAATGCCTCCTTCAAGGGTGAAAGGGTTGCCACTCGCACTTAGAATCAACACAGTAACTCATTTTAATCTTTTACAAAAAACAAGTTCAGTATTTTTTAGGCAAGAAAACAAAAACAAGTTGTTTTTCTTATCAAATTGCAGAAGAAAACAGAAGTGAAATGTTTTAAAATTTCTTTGTTTGACGTTGTTTTTTTTTTCCCACATATTTTGAGAGTTGATTTTCCTACATTGATTGGTGCAATTGCTACTCATTTTCACAGGCGACAAGCAGAGTGTGCCAAAACTGCCAGGATCCAGATGGCTTTACCACCAGGAGGGAAAAAAGCTCCAGCCGCTGCTCCGAGTGCTAACCTCTATGAGGAGCTTGGCGACAGCAGCATGTGAGTTATGTCCCTTTGGTGTCTGTCTCTCATCCCACACATCCAGCCAGTTCCAATAACCTGCTGGTTGTGTATACGGCTGTGCTGGTTTCTTCCTCTGAGGTTCAGATTAGAAGAGTCGCTCCAGATGAAGACTTTTTTTTTTTTGCTTCACGCATCGATAATTTTAGATTCAAAATATTAGTCTTCTCTTCCAAATAATCCACCTAGCAAGTCTGAATGTTTCTCACTGCTGCCTCTGACATATTACTTGCTGCACCACTGAATTTCTGCCCTCTTTGTCTGTTTAAAAATGTTCCCCTTCTAATTTCTGCAAAACACGAAAGCCACTGCACAGCTGGCGATTCGACTTTAGCTTATGTATGTGTTTCTAATCTGACTGCGTATGCATTTTGTAAGTCCCTCTCTCAAGGTAAGCGTGTGTTCATAAATTATTTTAAACCTTACTTTGATTAATACGTACACTACGTTGAGTGCTTCTTTATTTTCCCCATGCGTCCAAAACGTTTTGCCATCAGCACAATTTGATTTCCCCTATAAAATTAAATGCTGCCCTGAGTGTGTAATGAAATGGTAATGCTTGTGGATAAAAGAAGTTTGAACTGAATGAGCTGCCCTGCTGGATTTAGTCATTTTGATTTACAGCATGTTAAACAGTCCTGCGACTAACGTCACTATTTATATTTTAAAGAGGAAATGGTGTTTTAATAACTGGGATTCAAGAGCTTTTTTGCAATCATACGTTCACTAATAATCGTCCTCGTTGCAACTTTTGGTTCTCTAGCATCAGAAACCATGTCATTTACTTAGGTTGTTCCCAACATCTTTACATCTATGCAAAGCTTCCATAGCAGAATGTTGTATGTGTTTAGCATTAACGGAGCTGCACACAGATGTTCACAACAGATGAGTCAGAAAGCTCACAATGTAGAAAATTGTGCCTATGCTTTGTCAGTGCCCCCATTTATTTACTGTCATTTGTTTCTTTGTCTTCTCACCAACTATTTGTTTCTATACTTCCATCATATCTTGTCTCTCTGGGTTCAGACTGCAGTAAGTAATCATTCTTTTCAAAAGTCTGTGAATTAGACTGATATTATGCGTAATTACCCCACAACAGCAGCACCCTCATTTCCCCCTCCTCATCGTAGCTTTTGCTGAACATATGCAGAATCAGTGCAGTTCACATCTGCGTTTGGTGTGTAGGTAAGCTTATTGGAGGAATTTATCAGTCAGTATTTTAAGGCATTGGTATTAACTGACCTTGGTGAAGGAGTAGCATTTTGAATGGGAGGAAATGTTTTCGGACAAAAAGATGTGCTGCTGGTTGTTGAGAGATAGCTTGCTCCAGAAGATATGTCCATAGATGACTTTTCTCACCTTTCCCATTAGACTACTGTCTGTTTTGTGTGTGTCTGCTTTTATCACATTATATGTTCATATCTCTGTGTTGTGACAGATTTTACAGATACACCTCTTGCGGTTTCACAATTATCATTTTTTTCTTTCAACAAAGAATGGTATAAAAGTATTGTTTCATTTCTTATTATGATGTAAACAATTGGACTTTGGTCTTGATTAGAAACTTTATTTTATTATTGGGTTGTGCACAGTTAGTAGGTTGGTGGTCAGTGGTGCAATCATGTAATCCTGAGGCTGCAGGTTTGAGCCCAGGTTGCATCAGGAAGTGCATCAGGCGTAAAACTAATGCCAAATTATTAATGTGAGTTTTCTCACTGTGATGACCCCTGCAGAAGGGAGCAGCTATAAAAGTATTTTTTAAAAAGTTCAAATACACACAAGTTATCATTTAGTATTGACATCTAGTTGATATTTGAACTACATTTTAGCCAGTTTAAAACAACAAACCATTTACGAGTTAAATTCTGTCACAATACAAAGTATCATCACTCGCTGTTGCTTTTTTTTCATCGTTCTTTCTTAGTTTGCTTAATCCTAGTTCATTCCTTTTCACTTGTTTCAAGTCTTCTTTCTTTTTCACTACCACTCTTTTATGGAACAGGGCTAAAAAGTCTCTCTTTGAAGAAGCCAACCACCAGAAGATTCTTAGCAGCTTCGCCTGCCGCACCTCTGCAGCCCGTTGCAACGGAGCATTGCTTGTCAGCTTGCCCAAATCTGAAAGCAACGTCACCCTCCTGTCTGATGGCAACCCCATCACCATTCACAACCCTTTGTACGATGATAACAGTCCTCTCAGCAGTCCTTTAACCTTTGCACGGGGTGAGAGAACATGCGGAAAGCAGTTCTCCTTTTCTCCCTCCCAATCAGCAGGGTCAGGATGTACCTGGCCAATACCTGCTCACATTCATAGAGGGCAGCACAGCAACGAGGTGCCAAGAAGACAAGGTCTTTTGGATCAAGCCAACTGGGAGCTGCAAATACTCCAAGAGGTTATTGGAAACAAGAAAGGAATGGCAAGTTTGAACACCCCTTACTTGAGTGACAGCACAGAGACCAAGTTGTCAGTTCGTGAGCAGGCCAGGCAGTTCGAGCAACAGGCTTTTCAGGAACAAGCCCTTAAGCAAAATAGAGACTCCCATGGCTCCCTTTCTTCAATCCTTGTCAGGGATATGGACAGTGATGACATGCTGGAGCTGACCTCAGAAACCCTGCTTTCTATCATAGATTACCCCCACAGCCCTACATCTATGGGCAGAGATGCGTCCCCCGGCTTTATCGTCACACAGGCTGATGAGTCATGGCCCCTTTCCAACCAGAAACCAGCCCCACCTGTTTTGAGAAAGTTCAGTTCAAGTATCTCTAACTACATGACAGCGCAGCCTTGTCAGATCACAGTTGAAATGATACCAGACCCACCAGAAAACCCTGCACCCCCTCCTCCTAATCTGCATTCCCATCCACCCTCTCCGCCCACATCTCCTCCACCAGCTCCTCCCTTCGTTCCCCCTTCAGGTCCACCTTCACCTCCCTTTTTACGCGAACCTCAGCGCACCGCTTCGTCCTCCCCTCCTCTTGTCTGTAAACCACTCGCTCCCCCGCCGCCACCCCCTCTCCCTCCTCCCTCGCCTATTAACGAGCAGGCGCGTCCTGTCATCCAGTTTGTCCCGACCACTTTACCCCCTTTGTCATCTCTTCGTCCCGTCTCGGAGAGAAAACACCCCCCTCCCCTTACCTCGTCAGAAACTGACCTTGGGACAAAGAAGGAGCTCAAGGGCATCTTGAAAAACATCCAGAACCTCGCTGAAATTGAACGCTCCATTGCCAACCTTTACAACCAAGTGGACAAAAACTGCAAGGTGCCCAAATTTAGCAAGAAACCACAAGTGACTGAGGAGTCAGACTGTGCTAACAAGCGACAAAGCTCTGATCCAGGTGAAAAGCAGAGCTCGCCAAAAATGACAAACTCAGCCTCTGAAGTTCAGGTTGATTCAACAAGTATGAACGGTGCTGAAAATGGAGTGAGTCGGAATCCAGCAGAGGAGTTTCAGGAGACGAATGAACTAAACACAGACAGCTCTATTCCTGCTGAACACTCTGATTTTTCATCTCAATCTACAGTGTTCTGACTTATTTTCTGTTCCGTGTTCTCACTATTTCCATCTCAGCATCGTCCATGTCTGTTTTATTTTTTTCATTTACACTTGTTTTTACTGATTCCTTTTTTTCAGTTTTCTATACTATATGCTTTATCAAAAAAATATGACTGAGTTGTTTTGGAGAAATGTTTTTTACTTGATTCTTTATGTGAAAAACAAATTTTAGATGCCTGCCAAGAAATCTGCTTGTATTTGCCCCAGTGACTGTATAATATGCTTACGACTTGCATTTGAATAAGACAAAAAAAAAGTGTATTTATTCAATCTGACTTTTTTTTTCCTAGTTTGATTATCAGAACTGCAGTGAGATCTGGGATATTATTAACTATTCCCTAGACATATTAGATTTGTGGATTTGTCATTTCAAACATTTTTTTTTTTCAGTTCCACATCTTAGCAATATAATTTCAAAGCTATTTTAATTAAATAAGAATAAATATCCACATTTTAAAACTCCCATAAGTATTATTATTATTATTTCTACAAACTTGCTAGTGAACTATATTCAGAATGTTACTGCAGTGCCACACAGTGTTTTATTAGGTGTAGTTTTTTATTCATAAAATGATGGGAAAAAATGATTGAAACTGCAGAGATGATGGAAGCAGTAAAAATGAGATGCATTTTATGAATACAGGAACAGTAGACAATACTCATAGTGTAGATTTAAACACTATATGCTTACACAGCAGGGCTGCATTAGGTCATGGTCAGTGCCACGGTCTTGTGATTCTGAGGGTGCGAGTTCATGCCCAGGTTGTGTTAGGAAAGGAATTAGGTGAAAAACAATTGGCAAATCTTCTGTGTGAGTTAGTTTGCTCTGGCAACCCGTGCAAAAGGAAGCAGCCCCCAAAAACAAGAGAGAGAGAGAGAGAGAGAGAGGAAAAATGGGAAGCTCATAGAGAGAGACGAGAGAAAACATTTGGGGAACGTGTCCAAATTTCTGCACAGATTCTTTCAGAGTGATAAAGGAGGAACTGTGATATTTCCTCATTGAAAACGCTAATTAGACAATCAATCAATCATTAACCAAGGCTGCCTGTGGGACTGTCGGTGTTAACTTCTTCTCTCTCCCATCCTTCTGACCCTCTGGCTGCCTGCGTTTCTCTCTCTTACTTCCCTTCTTATTTCATTTAGCTTTAATGCCTTTCAATCCCTGGCCTCTACTTGCTAATCTTTCCTTTTGGTTTCTTTTCCTTTAAGTTTCTTTCAACTTATGGAAGTGCAGGTTTTTTTTTCCACTTTTAGAGCTCAAGTATTATTTCTTTTTTTTCGTTTTCTCTCCTCCCTCTAATTTTTAACCCACATACCCATCATGTTTTTGTTTCACCCAGCGTGCCCTAAGGCAAATGGACGTGGCAAACCTCACATCCAGACCAACGTGATGTTTGATTCATCACATGTTACCCCTGATGGGCAGATCAAAGGCCAGCTAATTCTGTATTCCATGTTCACTACATGGGGTAATCTCCTTTGTAAAGAGTCTAGCAGCTCACACGCTGTTTCTGTCAACCGAAAGTGTAGTGAGCCATAATGGATGGTATTCTTTAATATTCAGTTTTTATAATTGGTTTCATCAAACTCCTTTGTAGACTAATTGATAATTCAGAACAGTTCTGTTATTTAAAAAAAATGAAATTGGAAGGACTTTTTTTTTAGATTTTTTTTATTTATTTATTTATTTTTCAAGATAAGGGACAGGATCAAAATGGAGTCGATGTAATTTTTTTTATGTTAAAATTATGTTCTGCGTGATAGGCAATGGTTGAATTGCTTTATTACAGATATCAACTTTAGATGGGGAATAATTTGGGCAGATTGATTCGGCTAACCTTTTTAATACGGAATGCACATGTTAATTAGAACAGTGTATAAATAAAACAGATGGTTATTCTGGAAAGCTCAATTGAATTCAGTTTTTTTAATTTATTTTATTTATACATTAAACCAAGTATTTGTGTGAATGGTTCACTGAAGTGTTTTTCAGGGGTGGCAACAATTGTTATGTTAGATATTGACTGTATTATGTCCTGTCTGCTGTTTCTGAACATCTACATTATTCCACAAGTGCATAGAAGTGTCACACAGAAAAATCTCCTGTTGTCAAGAGCAAGTGGGAAATCCTATTGTGATGTAAAACGGTTGAGAACTTCTTTAGCTCAGAATATAGATAGCAATGTCAAGTCTCTATTGTGAACATGACCTAAAATATAACAAATAATTTATTACAGTTATCTTACTTCGGCCCACTCACTTGGCTGTGACTGAAACTAAACTAAGTAAGGAAATTTGTGTTTTGGTAGATTATTTCTTTGTTGTAACAATTCTTCTTGGCAATCAATTGTATACCAGACACCTGATTGGCAACACCTGGGGGTACCAGAAGCTCAAAACAAGTGTCAGTAACAACAGCAAAATAAGCTGGCAGAGAAGATTTGGCAAGATACTGGCTATAGCATTACTAAAGGTAGCAGAACGACTCTCTTAAGCCTGTAAAATGTTCTAATTTATATAAGATTTCAGGGCAGGATGTTGCTCAGCAAACATCCGAGCAATTATTCACTCATTATCAAAGTCAGTTTTAGCCTCCAGGTCCAGGCACAAAATATAAATCCTGATAGGATTTTAGGGCCGCTTTTCTTTTTTCTCCCTTCATACATCTTTTTTATTACTCGTCTTCCACCAAGACCTCATGTGTGCAAACTTTCCAGGGCTACTGTCCACTGAGCCATTATTCTTGATGTTGCATGAAGCAGCAATGGCCAGCAGGCGAGCCAACAAGTCATCAATCAGATCCTGCTCCCATCATCAAGCTCTGCCTGGGAGGCGTGGCATATGGCTCTGTCCAGTCCCCGCTCTCTTGCCCCTGCACATAACAACAGATTACAGCTCTCCTGAGGAATCTCACATCATTGCTTGGCCATATATCTAAGTGTATGAAAGTCGTCATTATTTATGGGTCCAGACAGGTTACACTTGTGCGCTCGTGAACCTGGAAGTTTCAGTCAAGCTACTTAACTTACAGTTTCTTATTGACTTGACTTGCTAAAGGCTACACACACTGCAGGTGTGTTATTTTCATGAGCAAATGTAAGTTTATTTTTTTCTGTTTTATTAAATCTGAACTATTACAGTTTCCTCACTTATTTGTAAACAAACTAAGCATCAATTGACATGACAGAAAATGAAGAAGCCCAGAGAATCATGATGGTTTACTCTAATCACATTATGATGTAATAACCAAAGACAGATTTATTTGCATTAAACAACAAATCTTTCCCCTTAATCACAACATTTTCCACTTATCTTTCAGCCTATTCTTTCTATACGATCATGTAAACACTGACTTTCTTTTTTATTTTTCCTTTTTCAGTCTCACTTGCTACTTTGATGTTTGCATTTATTGCATCTGTCTTTTCTGTTCTTTTGGATGAGATAACAAGGTGGAAAAAAAAACAGCCTATACCAGCATGATAACTGTGCAGCCTTAGGCATCCTTTTGAAAGCTGAACAATATCTGCAACTCTAATTTAACACATGAAAATGCACAGTAAGTAAAGCTGCAGTTTCGTCTTTGGTCAGCAGAATATAGACATAGTAGTCCTGTAGACCAAAAAATATACTCTTTTCCTTTAAGTACTTAAAATGTTGATGTCAATCCATGTTCATTATTTGTCTTATTTCTTTTTTTTCTACAATGCTCAGAAGAAGAGGCGGCAGGCCGGTAAGCAATTTTGTCTTTTTTTCAAATATGATTAAATCTATAAACTGTTGATGTTCAACTGATAAATCTGAAGGCAAGATATTTAATTTTCTGTGCAGTTTTCTAACTCCTATTGCTTGGTTAACATCTTTACCAGTTGTGCTTTGTTCCATCTCTATTGTATTGCTTCTATTTTTTTTATTTTTTTTTGTCTTTTTCTTTTCATGGTTTTCGCCATGGATCAAAAACCTATGAGGGAAGTGTTTTCTGGCTTTGAATTAAAAAAAATGCTGAACTCTTCGTATGCTTCTGTCTTTCCTGACCATCCTTTCCCTTCATTACCGTATCCCTCGTCTGTACTAACCTTTGGCAGCAACAGCAACTGCTGAGGCCATCTCTTCTGAGACCTGAGGTAGAAACCCTCCCGCTTTTCCTAATTCACAGAGATTGTAGTCATTTCCCTTTTTCTATACTCACCCAGGTTGCTGCTGTTAGTCTTCTTTGGCTGTTTTTAACCTAAGGAATGCTGAGTAATTTCTTTGTCTGCCTCTGTGAACTTGCAGGAACTCTCCATGGAGTCAGGTATCGACCCAGGCCAGGATTACTACACACAAGACTACTATAATTATGACCAAGGGTGAGCATGCAACCAGTTGCTTCTCTCATTAATCGTACAGTACTCTAATCCAAGATACAAGTCAGCATTGATTTATTTCCCAGTGTAAAGAACCATATTGTTTATTTTGACCTTGCCTGTGTTCTAAGGTTTTTTGGAAACCGATCATTTCAAAACTGAATAATTTTCCACACTTTGTCACATACCAAATGAGTATTTTAGCCCTTCCACTCCCACCAAATGAGATCATTTAAGCTGTTTTGACATGAGCACCTGAGCCTCGGAAAGCATTTCCCAATTTAATAGATTCAAGGTGTTTTGGCTCACCCGTTAAGTTGCCCATATGTTCTAAAGAGGCAAAGCATGGAACTCAAAGCCACTCCAGCTGCTGAGAAATTGTTAAGCATTAGACACACTGGCTCTGTTACAGGTGACTTGCCCCACTTTGGGAATTACTGCTCACGTTTATCAGAAGCTTTTACACTTTAGAAGCTTAGATCAAAGAAGAAAACATCAAACTCCTGTTACAAACTTTCATTACTGGAATTAGATGTGGTATTATACTGTAGTTACTCACCAGCTTATAATGCATGTCCCCTTAACTCATTCTAATTAACATGTCTAAATCACACAGGCATTTGTTTGCCAAAGGTTTCATATTTCCCATGAGATATCATTATGTATAAGTTGCTTAATTCCTCCAATAAGTGTGCCACCTGTATGATAGAAAGACTTTTGATTTGTATGTATTTAAAATGAGGGGCAAACTTACTTAGCAGTCAAAAAACAATGTGGGCCAGCAGACCTCTAATGTTCAGGTGACACAGACACACAATTTGCCACTTCCTTTATGTACATTTTTTTCTGAAATCTTAAGTGTCAGTTAATAATCCCAAACAGAAGTTTTATGTAGGAGTAGCTGCAGTCCATTCAAAAAAAAGAAAACACACCTGAAGGTATGTCTAGGTTTTTAATAGAGTAGCATTCTCATGATTGCTTTGTCAAATTATAAAAGAAGTAGAAAAAAATACAATTAAGTTATTTGTAGACTATACAGATTGTTAAGCCACTTTTTCAGTAGGCTCTGATAAGATGTGGCAAATACATTTTTTTATAGTTCCCCAAAACGTAGCTCGCAAAACCTAATGAGGAGAAACTGCCAAAACTAACAAAAAAAAAAACATTTAATATGCACACCAATTTGTGTTTTTCTTGTTACTGTATGGGAATGGAATAAATGTAGTTCTAGTTTTTGTTTTTGTTGTTTAATTCCATTATTTCTTGCCTAAAACAGCAGTTTCTTTATGATTGTGGGTTGCCTGATATTACATAAGGATGTAGGAAGAAGATGGGTGGATTTTTCATGAGTGGAAAATAAAAACAATAAAAATACAGCTTTTTTTAACAAATACACCAAAATCAATATTGCAGATTAAAAAAATAAACACTGCATTTCATTCATGTGAAACAACTGTTCTCCACTGCATGCAATGAAGCAGTTTATTATTCCTACTTCAGTGGCAGATTATATGTGTCACACCCCCACACTGAATCTTTAAGCACTTTATGTCTAAATATAGCATCTGTCAATGACACAAGGTGTTTGATAACGCATTTGTTTGTGGCAATTTGTTTTGCAGCTTGAAATTTTTTATTTTTATGTCATTTGGTTTAAACAGAAAGTAAAAAAATTAAGCAGTTGTTCCTTTTAACTGCATGTCTGAATGTTTTTCTGTCTCTCAGTTATGACTTTCCTCAATATGGCAGTCGGAGGAGGCTGATATCTCCCATGTATGATGAATATGGAGAAGTGATCATGGAGGATGATGGGTATTACTACAGTCCACATGGCCCTGAGGTAATGCCTTTCTTTGAATGTGATTTTCTTTTTCAAATACAATTACAATGACAAGAATGTTCACTAATGGGCTGTAAAAGTTCAGTGTATTATTAAACAGAACCCAGTTTGGGATTCCAGCAGTCTTACTTTATCATCCCAAAAGGTTGCTAAATAAATTATGACTGTCTTAGGGCCGTGGCAGAGGCAGAGGCCGTGGTGGCGCGAGAGGTAGAGGAGGTCCACAGAAGAGGGTTGCCTTTAGCGATCTGCCCCCAGAGGAGGAAACTGAACAAGCTGAGCCAGCAGAGGAAGGCGAGCCTTCAAAGGCTGCCAAGAGACTAAAGTCTGTCATGAAACTCAGCAAACTCCTGGCGGCCGGCAAAGGAGGACAGCCACCATCTGATGCTGGTCCATCTCCATGGAAGAAAGCCAAAATGCTCAAGATGTTTGGCGCTGGAAAGAAGGACAAGGACTATGCCAAGCTGATGTCAGCTCGCCGTATTGACAGTCAGGAGAGCCTCGCTGACGGACCAGCAGCTATGGGGCCAATAGACAGCAAGTCTGATGCTCGCAGTCGACTTAGCAAAGTTTTGAAGAAAATTAACATCACCAACAGGTTACAGATCAGGAGGAAGTCACAGAGTAGTGCAAGTCATGCCTCAGGCGCAGAGAGCGAGAGGGATGAAGAGGCCTCACAAGCAGCCAGTGAGGATGAAAGGAAATCTAAAGTGTCTATTAGTGTGACCGAAAGTGAGCCAGAAGAACGTGCGAGTGGAAGTGGCAGGGAGATTGACTCCGATGGGGAATCCTCAGAGAAAAGCAGTGTGGACAAAGATTATCTAAAAGTCGATTTAGATAGGGATGACACAAATGAAAGCACAGTGGACTCGGAGGAAGAGCCCGATGAAGAACTTGGGGATTCTGATGAGGAGAGCAAGTCCAAATCTGAGGAGGAGGAAACCGAAAAGGGCTCTGTGAGTGAGAAAGAATCGGGGACGGAGAGAGAGTCAGACTCAGAGAAAGAATCGGATTCAGAAAAGTCCTCAGCTACAGAAAAAGAGTCAGACACGGAGAAAGAGTCCGAAACCGAGAAGGAGTCTGACTCTGAGGAAGAGTCCAGATCTGACAAGGAGACAGAATCAGGAACGGGCACAGCGACAGAACAAGAAGCAAGCACAGATAAAGATTCAGCAACTGAGAAAGACTCTGATGAAGAGTCTGAGGAGGATGAGGCTTCGGACAGCGTTAGAGAAAGTGGAGTGTCTGCACGTTCTTCTGTGAGGTCATCAGCTACTGAAGCCAGCAGGAGAAGCAGTGCATCTAGTGTTGGTGCCAGTGAGAGTGGCAGCAGGAGCAGGAGTGGTAGCAGTGCTGCATCTTTATCTGCCTCGACTGTCAGATCATCTCAAAGAACCACATCATCAAAAACCACCTCCGAGAAGTCCGGTGAGGAAGGGAGTGAAGCCGAGTCAGGGACAGGTACAGCTAGCGATGCTGAGTCAATGTCCGGAAGTGAACATTCTTCATCTCGCGGGTCCAGCAAGAGAAAACTGTCTGGTTCAGAGATGAGTGAGAGGTCTTCAAACGGCAGTCAGATGACAGATAGTGAAAAGAGCTCAGCTCATTCCCAGTCTGCAAGTGGGAGTCGTAGCTCTAAAAAGTCTGTCCTGAGCCGTGGCTCAGAGGACACAATCACAGAGGAGAGTGAAGAAGAAGAAGAAGAGGAGGAGCCTGATACGGCCAACGAGAGTAAAGATTCTGCTAGTGAGTACAGTGATGAGTCAGCATCCAGGAGGTCCAGTGTGGCATCTGGAGACCCTGGACCCTCAGCTCCCTACACTGGGCATCAGTACAGCACTGACATTAGGAGCATGAGCGAGAAGTCCGAGGATACATACGGAGGGCTGTCTCCTATCACTGAAGTGGACGAGGACGCCATCTCTTCTGACAAATCTTCAGTCAGCGGTTCTGGATCGAGGGGCGGCGCCGCATCAAAGGGCTCAGACGAAACCGAGGAAACGTCAGATGGTGATTCTGAGTCGGAAGGGAACTCGACATCCTTCTAGAGACATGTTGTCACTGTGAAGTAAGAGTGAACAAAATCAATTACCTTTGCATGGGAGTGAAGAAATACTGCCTGCATCTACAGAGTGTTTCAAGTGTCCACTTTTCTCATCTCTCCTGTTTTGAAGGGGGAAAAGCCTTGTGGTTTTCTACTGCATATTATCTGAATCTGACTTTTTCTATCATCTTTGACTTCTTCCTCTCTTTGATGTTTTCTGTGTGCTTTGTCATGCCTTTGAATTTTTCTAGCGTTATTCCCCTTTTTTCTAGTGAGTCTCCATGTTGCAGTGAGAAATATTTTCTCCAATCTTTTCCCATGATCTTAATATTTTACTTAAAATAAATGGGTTTCTTTTCTCTTTGTAAACTCACTTAAAGTGAGATTTATACTAAAAAACTTGGCATAAAAGTATGTTTTTGGTCATTTATATACAAATAATATAATATATATATATAATAACTAATTTAAATATCAGCATTTAGTGTTTGCATTTCAGTAGTTGCTTCAAAAAATTAATGAAAATGTCTTACCTATGTTAAAATTAAGAGTTTGGACAAATAGGCAGAAGGTAAAAACTGAGAAAAAATTTGGAATCAGCCCTTGTGGAAGATGTTCATTCAGATATTTTACTGTGGAGAGAAAAAAAACACTCACATAAATGACAAAAATGGTACCCGTATCTCGTATAAAGTGTGTGCAAAGCAAATTTTATTTTTCAGAGACTTGGACACTCAATGTGCACTTTAATTGAAAAAAGAATCTATATACTGACATTGACCTTCCTACGCTCTCTTTATTTTCAGGCTGGAGGAAAAAAGAGGATCAAGCTTGTGGTAGATCGCGAGAATGAGACCACTTCCACCGGAGACGAGAGCACTACAGAAAACCAGCGAAACCGACTCCCCAACAGCCACAGCAACATCAATGGAAACATCTACCTCGCGCAGAACGGCACGATTGTTCGAACTAGACGACCGCCCCATTTAAACAACCTAAAATTGGGCTCTCCGTGCCGACTAAAACAGCATTTTAAAAAACTTGACAAGTTAGGCGTGACTCGCGAAGAACCCCCGCCTGTTGTTGACGCGGAGAATTCCGAAAACAACACCGAAAATGGAATTGGCACATGCGTTCATTCAAGCAAGGACGTAAACCTCAACACTTTGTCTTCTTGTGGTTCATTGGGATCAGCGATTACAGATCTAAAAAGCTTTGGGTCCAAAACCAGTATTGCCAAGGCCATAATTGACAGAAGCAACAGTGAGGAGCAAGAGACTGCTGTTGACAACCATAAGAGCAGCCGGGAGACACTGGAGTCACACAGCGAACACACATTATCAGATGAGGATGAGCTGTGGATGGGACCCTGGAACAGCCTGCACATACCAATGACGAAACTATGACTGGCCATTCTCAAAATGAACTTCCTTACAGTTATTACTTTTTTTTTTAAAGAGTTTTATTTAAGAGAATCATCCTAAAATGTGTGCCTCAGCTTTAAAAAGCTCTAATCACTGAGATGTGATTGCACTTCTTTTATTTTATTTGAAATGAGATGTTAAGGCTTGCTTTAATCCCACCTGTATCACCGGCAGGGCAAAAGCAGAGAAAGGCAACGAGTGCCTAAAAAAAACAAAAAGTTTTATGAGTACCTTGAAGGAATTTGATTTTGTTCTTTATTGAACATATTAGACTACATTTTTTTTATTAAGTCTTTGTTTAAACCCTCATTTTTATTTTTTTATTTTATTTCCTTAACATAGCTCAGCGTTCTTTTAGCAAAGATGTTAAATATATTTACAGAGCAAATCTGATCAGATGGGAAAACAAATGTGATTATATAGTAAATGCTAAAGAAGAAGATAATTATTTTGGTATTAGTGTTGAATTTGCAAATAATCCAGAATGTCATTGATGATTTCATGTCGTGATTACTTGGAAAATGGTTTTATGAAAAATTTATGGAAAATATATCAAATTATTTTTGTCTATTTTGTATCTAACAGCAATGGAGAATCTTAACATGTGACACTGCAAATATAATATATACATGATTGTCATCACTGAGTTTCAGCAGTGAAAATGACAGTTCAATCATAGTGTTTTATATGGGCATTTGTACTTACAGAATGTGGTATTTTGAACCCTTTTACATGATGCAGATTCTCTCTGTTCTTGTCATAAGTATTGAAAGAATACCAAAAAAAATTGGTATCACGTTCACCAATAAAGCTCTAATCTATTTTACTTTGTGTTGTTTCATAATTGCAAATGCACATTGATTCAGCCACTTTGTCCACTGTAAAAAAAAGTTTTGAAGGGGGTTGAATACTAAATATTTTAGTGTCCTAAGTTTAAACTGAATATATTAGCTAAGATAAGAATTAAGCAATATTTAAATGATAAACTCTGGTTATGTTGTAGTGTTGTGAGTGCATAGATTCCAGTTTCGACAGAACTTTGTTAGTGAAGCTTAAGCTGCTTCTCTCAGCTAAATTAAGAAAAAATGTACTGTGTTTCTATAAAGCTTTGAAAAGCCCACTTTCATACCTCACAAACTGGCGACAGAGAACAAAAAATGCTTTAGATGTAATTTAATAAAAAAAGGCAACCTGAAAGTGGTGAACCACTGCTTCATATGATTTTATCAGATTGACATATTTAACACACTCTTGATGACATTTACAAAAATGACTTTATTCCCCCCTTACAGTCATTCAAATGAGAATGCCACTCACTTTCATCGAGTTTTGTCTGTTGTTAAAAGCACAGCAGCTGATTGCCAAAGCGAAGCAGCTTGGAAAGATTTTCTGAAAAAGATTTTAAAAATTAGCGGATATTACTATTTTTAGTAGAAACTCTGTTGCAAAATCTACTTTTCAGAATCATGTTTTTAACCGGTTTTCTCATGAACACGATGTACTTTGTTGTTTTAGATTAAAGCTTTGATATGAAAACAGTACTTTTAACCAGATAAAATGAATATTTTGACCGAGACTCTTATCTGCGCCCACAGCTTTTTGTAAAGTTCTGTTTCACAAAACAGAATCGAAACATAAATGTCTTACATAGAATCACATTCAAGGCCTCCTTTTTTTACACTTTAAATACAGCTTCATGGATAAAAATGTTCCCCTGTGAAAGTGGCACTTCAAAGGACTTATATTTCAATGTCCCACTAAATTAAATGTTTCTGCCATTTACTTGCAATTCTATGGCTTTAACGTCCACTGATGTCATGCACCCCTTTATTTTTTCAAACTTTTCTTTTGAATATATGACAACAGCAAGATGCAGTACTGATACAAGTACTGACAGAAAAAAGAAATTTATGCATCGTTCTAATAAATTTGAGAATGTTTCAGGAACAGGCAGTTCTTAAATGACAAATGTTTGATAAAATACATAAAACAAAATATATTACCATATACAAGATAAGATAAATGTATTTTTTTGTTATTTTATATATTTATTATTAGTATGGTTTGCCTACTTCCATGTCATTGTTGCAATGGTCAAATTCAGTACATTATATTTGGCTAGGATTTATTTTTGTTAAGTATTTGCTAACCTTTTTCCTTTCAGCAGCAGATGCAATGCACACTTAAAAAATGTTTTTTGTTTGTTTGTATTATGTGTCATAGCTTCATAAAAAGCTAAACTATTAGTTATAATTATTTTTTTATGTCACAAAAACAGTTTACAGTAATAAGCATGTCCAGGCACATCAGGAAATAATTGTCATCATATTAATAAGTTAACAAAACTTAAGCAGATCACTACATTTATAAATGTCACAGCTTTTATTACTTTTTTTCTCACTGTCATTGTCAAAAACTAAATTCATGATGCTGAGTTTTTTTCAATTAATAGATAAAATACTGCACATCTCATCAGCAGCATCAGTTATTTTTTTATCTTGACTGTAGCATTCAGTGCTAATGCAATTGTTAGCATAATAAATATGTTAAATATGTTGCTCGTTGTGCCATTGGTTGAAGTTTATCTCAACGCATCAAACTGGCTCACAGCAGTACACAGAATAAAAACACATGATATATTGTTGCACTTGTTTTTTTCTTTTTTTTATTTTTTCAAATCAGGAGCAAATAAGGTTGCAATGATGCAATACTCACATTTGAAATGCCCTCATTTGCCATCATTAAATTGTTATTACCACAAGTCATCTTGACTTTACAGTAGAGATATATAAAAAAATGCAGCTTTATCAACTAATCACAGACGGGCCAAACAGTTTCTTGGTATCCCTGTAGCAGATAATCTTCACCTCGGGGTTGATTTGAATGTATTTATACATCCTCCGAAACAGCTTCCGCCACAGTTTGTGTTAATGTGAAGTCATTTTCTGCAGCAGTAATTCTGTAATAGACCCGTGGAGGTAAATCATGACACAAAAATACTGCTGTGCTTCAGAGAGATTCATAAGCCTCTAAAGATTTTATGGATAGTGATTATTCATCTTCTGGGGAGCCTGCTAAGTAAGCTGTGCTATATGTGCATCGAAGAAACCTACACCGGGGTCATGCTCGGTCTTTACAGTGGCAGATGCTTATTGTAATTGGCCTTTGGAGCCCTTCTGCATAACTTGTAGCTTAATTACTTCAAAAAGCCAAATCATGCATGCAACTACATTTTACCTCTTTAGAAAATGAGCATATTCATTGGTTTAACAAGGGTTGGTGTGTGTTATTGCAGCACAAAGCTTCTGAGTTCTTTGCATTGTTTGTCAATAGGAAAATGTGAAACTAATACAGAGATGCATCATTATTAGAGGTTCAAAAAATTTTATGTTTCTTTTTCTACCATTTTCTCTTATAAAAAGTCACATTAGTCTGATATATAATGAGCTGGAAGAAAATCTTTTCCTGCTGAAACTGAAATGGGTACCCTACTGCACTTTCAAAGAATAGTGATTTGGTGAGTAGAAGGGTGCAAACACTAAAACTGCCAGTCATAAAGGGTTCTGCTCACAAATTTTGTTTTATCACTAATAATATGTATTACCACATGAGGAATGTGGTAAGATTTGTTTTACACAAGTGTGAAAAAAATGTAATTTACAATTTAATTGTATTATTAGGCAATTGTGGTTCTTTCTGTGGTTTTTATGATTTTGTTGTTGTTTTGTGTCACTAATGTTTCCTCCATTTCACCAGCCACTTCTCCCTCAATACTTTCCCAGTCGTCCTGCCATGGCCATCTTCACTTGTCCCATGTTCCCTCAGTCACAGCTGCAGCCACTTCCCTCATTAGCCCCAGCCTTTTTATTCCTGCAGTTTTCACTCTAAAAGCAGTTGGGCTTTATTGGTTTCTATGCCACATTGAAGTTCTTCCCATGTCTCCTTGTGCTCCTCCATTTAGTAAGTCTTTGCTGCCTCAACAGCCTTGTTTGTTGTGTTTTACTTAAATGTTCAAGTTTACTGGAGCTCTTTGTGTTAGTCTGCAATTTGAGTCTAAATGTCTTGTTAAAACCCTGACAAATTCAGACAAAAAGTTTTAAAATTTAACAAAATGAAACTTAAGTCATCTAAAAAGAATCTATGCACTTCAGTAAAGATATTATTTTATTAGCGCTTCTCTCTGTTTACTGTTCCTTCTATACTTAAGGCCTGCAGACCAAATGTTGACCCACCACATCATTTTATGTGGCCTGAGATAGCTTCAGAGATGTAATAATGTCTTTAAAATAAGCATCTGCTGCTTTAAAACCAGCATTGATCACAAACTTCATCTCCTAAAATGCATGTTGTTTAATGGAGTCTAGACGAAAGTTCAACCCTGGAAGACTAATCAACGTCACCTGCTCCATCCAGCAGCTGCGTCACAAGCCCAGCCTCAACCAATCAGCGTTTAACCGACAGTGAATAAAAGTATCCTCTTCAATCGTTTCGTCTGCTTGCCAGCCGAACGTCAACCTTCCACCTCCCTTCATCTTCTGGCTTCCAAGGACTTCCCTCTCCTTTGACCTCCACCACCAGTGTCGGGCCCTGGGGGGGAAGAAAAACCCCTACCCCTTATTTTAAGCAGCTCATCTGAGCTTACAGCATCTCACAGCGCTCACATCCTCTGCCGGGGTCTGAGCGCCAAACTATGTCATTCATGTCAATAAACCTGCAAGTCACTCATGTCAATAAACTTCCTAATTTCAGTTTGTCTTCCTGTGAGTCTCTCCAGGTTGAATTATACCTGCAACATGTTGACATCCCACCACTAGGTAGAGGTGCACAGGCTTCAGAAGCCAGCAGCAGCGTAAAATCTTCACATAGCTGCATTTTTTTTGTCTGCTACTTTTGTTGAGCCCCAATTGTACCGGGAAGTGGGAATTCCATTAAAATTGGAACGGCCCATGTGGTGGGAATTTCTTGTTGGAAAGTGGGAGAGTTCAGAATTCAAGATGGCAGCTGCTCAGCACAACTCAACAGTGAGTAAAACTCTTTATTTTACTCTTGTTAGTGTTTCTGTATTTATTTTACATTTAGTCAGTTGTATTTTTCAGTCTTTGCAACCGAATGTGTTAAATGTTTCTATGCAGGAAATACCACATCCCTGCTCTAGGATGAAAAAAGATTTCAACCATTCATCATTTTTTACATAGATATAATAAAATGATGTAAAGTGATGGTGTAAGATGAAGATGCCACAGTGGAAATGGATTATTCTCAAAGAGGAATGTTTCCCATGAACAGGTAAGCATTGTTGTCATTATAGCCTCTCCCAGCCTGTCGTGTGACTCTCACCTATATATACAACCTATTTAGGATATCCTGACCTACAACTGGGAATATGGTAATCTACCTATGAGTCATTCTAAAGGAGATTATCACAAATACCCAACAGAGGAAGGAGGAAAGTCCTCATAATACCTATCCGTCAACATTGCTTATTGCATGCTCAGACCTGGAGGGTTGTACCCTTCATTACCTCCAAAGCCTGACTCCAAACAAAATGATCTATTTCACTACATCTGTATTGAGGTGTGAGAGAGAAAAAGAAATCTCCTCTTGAGGATGTGAATGCATACACAGAAAATAATCCTGACACACAGAAAAAAAAAGAGGCAGTATGTTTTTGTGAGCACACACACCGGAGCTGCTGCTGGTGAAATAACAGCACACGACAAGCATCCACACAGTGTCATTATTTTTGTCGCGCCGTGAACTCTGACTTTTCACCAGTTGAATATTGGATCAGATGTGCCCTGCAGCCAGAACAGGGACAGATGGGGAGAGTTTAGTGCTATCGGGTGGACCGGAGCTGGTTGGTTATTTCAGCGGAGCCACATTAGACGGTGCTGTGCAATAATGCTCTCACACATAGGCTGCACCATCTGGTGTTAGGATTATTGCTTTGATAAACAGCAAAAGTGTGAATTGAAGGTCTTTGATGCTTTCTAGCTTTGATGTTTTTTATTTTTTTTTTTTGGGGGGGGGACTAAACAAGTTTCACACATATATGGGATGCATTTGTTAACTTGGATTCCCATGCTAAAGGACATATAGGCAAAGGCTTGTGATGTAAATCTGAGGAGTCCCAATGAGATAAATCTTCACAAGTCTACAATAATCCATGTTCTATTCCTGTTGCTGCACTGAATAGCTTTAACATGTTTTGGACTAAACAAGACATGAAAACTGCATCTTTCACTCACAATGAGAGGATCTCTGCTTCTCTTAGTTCTAAATCAGGTCATAAGCTGAACATGTGTTGTATATATGTTATGAATGAATGCAAAACATTATTAGCATGTTATATATATAAATGTTCTTAAGTGCTTTAAAAGGAATGTATGCAAAATCCACTTTTTTAGCCGTTAAATGCATTTTATTGTTTATTTGGATTCTCTAGAGGTGAAGGTGAAGGGTCTTGTGGAGTCACAAGAAGGAGGAATTACAACCAAAGCATTGCAGTTACACTTTATATAGATGGATTTAAATGTGAAAAAAGATTTAAAATCATGATATGTCTCCTTTAAAACTAAATTTGTGTCCAATTTGGCCTTGGTATAGCTAATTTCTGAATATCAGATGTTATAAACTTGATAATATTGGACAAAATCTACAGTCTTGCACAAAAAAGTTGTTAGTTAAACTATCATCAATGTTTTATAGTCAGCTATAAAAGTCTGAGTAGTTGGAAAATGTCCACATCAGCAAAACTGTAATATTGTTTGTTCCCTGTTTAGGAAAATGTAGGTGAATCTAACTGATGCAACAATTCATAATGGTTTATTTCAGTTCTATATTTTATACTAAACAGATGCAAACAAGATAAAGGTGGAACAGTTTTACTTCTAAAAGTAGAAGCAAAACAGCAGAAGATTGTTTTTTTTTTTTGTTTTTTTTTTCATCAACGCTTTAATGAGTTGGAGATTTGTTTTGTTGTGTTTTGCCTTACAGGTTAGAAAGCTGCGATGCTTCTCTGATATTGATGTTAATACAGAGTGGGAGCTCTGAACTTTCTTGGTCAGTGGTTAATTCATCGGTTTCTGCATCAACAGTAATTGAATTACCTGCACTCGAGAAACAATTCATAAACACTTTCTCTGAGGGCACACGGAGGCCAGCTCAATCATTTTCAAATATCGCCCTGCAGCTAAGTTTACATTTAATATATTTACTTGTTAACACACAAAGGGCGTAGCGGCAGCTCGGTGATCAGTGCTGCAGTCTGAGGCTGCAGGTTTGAGCCCAGAGAAGAGCATCTAGTGTAAAATAATTGCCAAGTTGTTCATTCTTGTGGCTGTGACCCCTGCAGAAAGGAGCAGCTGAAAGAAAAAAACATTTTACTACTTAGTATTCCAGCCTGACAGTAATATAACAACTTTTGGTATTTCTTAATGACTCAAACAAATAATCAGACTTGATGATAATTCCACTTAGAGACGCCCCATGAAATGATAGCAGCGTATACTGTTTTCAAAGGAACAATTCATTTACAAAATGACAAAGCGTATAAAATTAGTTCAGAAAAGTAATGTTGTTGGCAACATTTCAAAAGATTCATATTATTGTCTTTGCTCATTTCGAGTAATGAAGTTAGTGAACATTTTTCGTTGCTCTAATGACAAACATGAATCATCTGTCAGTCACAGGGATTCCCTGCTGTCAATCATCCTGAATATATTAACACAACACTTGATTTTCACATCAAAAATTTGGAATGCCACAGAGAGAGATAATAATGAATATTGTAATGACTTAGAACCGTGGGGCCGTTTGCTTTGGAACACATTAGTCACTGTTACATAAACTGGTGCCTAGCTCTTTACCATGGGATGCAGTCGACAAACAGAAATAAATGTGACTTACATGAATGCTGTGCCTTTTATTTTCAAAATGTTGTGTCATCATGAAAGGTTAACAAAGAAAATAAAACTGAAAACGTAAAAAAAAAACATTTTTCTTGTTATCATCCTGAGTACTCTTCAATATTTCATGAATCATCTTTGGCTGCAGCACAGGTGCAGTTCAGGTACGGCCACAAGATGGCGCCTGTTACTCACAACTTAGAGCTGATCTCTGCTTCAGAAGTGAGGATCCAGATGGAGTGATGGTGTGGAGTTTGTTTTAGAGGAGAGGAAACTGAGCATCAGTACTTTGGCTACGTTTGAGGCATTGCAGCTTATTTTATTTGGGAGTAAACAAAATATGAATATTGCTGATGCTTTTAATTGTATTCTTTTTTTTTATTAAAGTTTATTTTATTGCTGCTTACATTTTTATTCTCTTTGCTGTATAATAAAATGTTGACAATTCAGTTCAAATAATTAGGTTGATTTTTTTTTTTCTTTTTTTTCTTTTATTTTGGTAAATACATCACATAACATTATGCCCAATGTGACTTTCTAATTAAAGAAACATTTCAAGTTATCATTTTTATATTTCTATCTTTTACGCTGAAAACAACACATAAATTCTATTATTATAGAGCTGCGCTCAGGCAGCGTGTAGAGGTCCATCATCATCTTCTCATTTCCTGAAGCTATTTCGGACTGCGCCTCTCCAAAACAGGCATCCGATGACCGCAGCCGGAGCTATCTGGGGAACCTGCCTTCAGACTAATTCAAGGATATTAGGATGTCTCTGAGTGTTTTGTTTTGACATTTCTATATCTTCATTGAGTGTTGTGTTTGTGTGTGTATGTGCTAGTGTGTGTGTAGCCTGTGCACCCTCTGACTTGCTGCCGTTCCTCTAAGATGCTTTTGGGCTTCTATAACTATATATTGTACATCTTGAGTGCTTTATAATTTCTGTCTTGCACATTGTTATTTTGGAAATGAACTCAAAACCCAAAGTAAGGTTTAACTGACAGAAAGGTCTCTCTCTCTCACACACACACACACACACACACACACACACACATGCTCACACATACATGCTGCTGCTGCAGTAAGCCCAGTCTTGTGACATGCCACCCAAAGGTTATATTCCTTCTGAAATGTTAGGTGTGTTGTAAAATACATGCTCCACACTGTCTGGCTCTACTAATGAAGGGGTGTGTGACTGGTATAGTCCCATGTCAGTACCATGTATAGTGCACCACTTTGCTGCTGTATGCAAGGTCACATCATGTCTTATGCGACATACCAGCTGTGCCACGCTGCATTTAAATCTTATATGTTAGACACAGTGGAGACATTATTTACCCATAAAATAAAAAATATATATTCAAAATTGTGATAGATTTTGAATACAAACCATTATTTAGTGACTCAAAGGCCTTTTGAAGCATTGCTTATTTATTTATTTTTATTTATTGATTTTTATTTTAAAAAAAATATAAGCAATTATTATAGTACTTTTTCTGAGTTTGGAGAAATTAGGTTTAAAAGTTGAAGGCCTGACTCAAAATACCTCTAATCCCAAAAAATCCTAGTGATTTACCCATCCATGTATTTTATTTATTTATTTATTTATTTAATTATTTATGTGTTTAACATCTTATCTACTGTCAAATCATGGAGGCAACAGGCACAGGAACCATCTGGTTAAAGTGATTAATAATTCATAAGCCTTTGCTTACACAATCCTCAATTTCAAATATTTATTCTGGCAGAAATATTTTACTATTTCTGCAAGTGCTACAGCTAGCTGCTGCCGCCGCTATTTGCACAGCATTCTATGTAAAAAAACTACATGTTTCTAAAGTTTAAATTATATAAAACAGGACTATCTATATCTATCTATCTATCCATCCATCCATCCATCCATCCATCCATCCATCCATCCATCCATCCATCCATCCATCCATC
>JARVGW010000001.1:30487191-30501807 GCA_031762495.1 Anablepsoides rubrolineatus | reverse complement strand
CATCCATCCATCCATCCATCCATCCATCCATCCATCCATCCATCCATCCATCCATCCATCCATCCATCCATCCATCGTGATCAAGGGGGTGTTGCCCAATAATGGTCGGGGAAACACTGCATTATGTAAAAGAACAAGTATTATCTTTTACCTTTGAAATGTGTTTATTTTGTTGCGTTAAATCATAAATTTAAAATAGATTTAAAATCCATTTTTATATTAAATCAATAGAAAAAAAAATGAAAGTGGCCGCAGGCCGCCAGTTGAATAGCCCTGATATAAAAGGTTTTGAAATAATGTTTGCATGATCGTCTGTAAATATTTTGAGATTGAAGTTGTTTTAGGATGGCATCAGTCCACTTTGGTTGAGACCCTAGCATTAAATTGTCATTCTGGCTAGAGTCAAACTGCATTTTTTTTTTCAAGCTGTCATCTAGCAACAACTCATCTACAACGGGTAAGATATTCATTTGTCAGAACCTTTCCCCAAAACCCATGCTTCAAACAGTTTGATCTATTGTTTCACGTTCATAAATGGAGCATGATGAAGTATTTCACACACACACACACACACAAAAATAAAATAAAAGCCTCTCTTTATTGTGAGTCTGGCAAAGCCGTACTTGAGCAAACCTGTCAGAACGTGAGCTTTCAGCACCCACAGTGTTAATGTATAATGTCAACGCAGTAGGGAGCCTTGTTAAAAAGCAATTAAGCCAAAATGATTTAAACATTGTGTGGTTTGGCCACTGGCAGTCCTCGAGGTACACTCTGTGTTGTTGTCGTCTTAAAAAGGAGTATTTCTCTGTCTGCTCACACAGAAAACCGCTATTTGTGTGAGTGTAGCCCTATAACCACACTTTCCCACACCCGCCAAACCGTACCAAACCACAGACTTCAGAAATGTGTACCACACACACACACACACAGGTACACACATGTACATACACACACACACACAGAGTGTTCACATGAAAAGTAATTGAGGGGTTTGACTAGTTTTTGGTGCATTAAAACAGTAGCTGTTTTAAATGACAGGGGCTGAGACATACTTGCATTGATGTCTGCAAGGCTGGTAAAGATGGCTGATTACTCAAAGAGGACGTGGCATTCAGTAACTCTTATTATATTCCTCTTTATTTAGTGGAGTTTGACTGAATCACACCATTTAAGCTGTTCCTGGCGGTAATACATTCCTAATCCACGGCTTTCTTGCTCAGAACACTCGTTCCTTGAGTGACTTCAGGCACAAGCCTTTCGGCAAACAGTGTTATACTTGGTCTTATTTCTGATGCTCAAAACATTACTGCTGACGGTTGGGAGTCTTCATCAGGCAACTCAGAAGTCTTAACTTGTTCGCTCTGTTTCCAAAGCAACAGCTCATTTTCTATTCCATGTAATAATTTGCTGTTATGTGTCTCCAAGTAAGTCAACCAGAGTTACGTAAGCAGCTTCAGTTTTAGTGCTAGTGGTCGTTGTCTTAGACAGATTACCGCTAGGCCACAGTCAGACAAATTTTAGCAGTTGGCAGATTGTTAGCTTACACCCTGTGTGCAAATGTGCTCATCACAGCCAGACTGCTTGGATGTGGTTTGGAACATCTGTGTGGTCCACACTCCAGCTGAAGACAGACAGGAGAGAGACAGAGAGGGTGAGGAACCGGGGAGGAGGAGGGGTAGGGTGATGGGACCCCGGCGTTGCTCAGAAAAGACGCCCTCAGTTTTTCCACCGCTGCTGTCGCCACCACCGCAGTGGTGCTGTTGCCTGCGAGCAGAGCCAAGGGACATATGTAAAGTGTGTGTGCGTGTGTGTGTCTGTGTGTGTGCAGAAGGAAAAGCAAGATGAAGCAGAGAAAGCAAGACTGGGACAAAGCAGCTGTGTGGGGAGCTGTCAGTCTAGCAGATGACTTATGAAACTGAAGGTTAGGTCTGGTAATCACTGAGCTGCTGGCGGGGCAGGGAGGAGGGGTGCTGAAAAGAGTTTTGGTCCAAAGCTGCGGTCAACTACCCCACCAGCAGCAGCAGCAGCAGCACCACAGCATAGCTCCCCGCCTGTATGCCTGTGGTGTTTATTTACGAGCCCGTTTAACCACGGCGCGGTCCCTGTGGTGGACTGACACAAGATGACAGCAGCCTAAATGTCTTGCCCTTTAAATTCAGCCTAATGGTCCCTTTAGTTCTGTGGAGACACTGGGATAGGCGCCTGGGGTCTTTTCATTGGGCCCCTCTGAGTAACACATCAGCTAACACATCTACGGGCCACCATCCAGAGCCTTATTACTACCTGCTTCTGCAAATGTGGCGCCACAGATTTAGCCATGGCTGTGTTTCGAGGGACAGTGTGAGCATGGGAATAGGCACTGTCCTCCAATTACAGCTGATCTAGCTGTGATTATTGATGTGAACGCACTGTTAGCGTCAACATCTTTTGGTCGCTAAATGGCTGCTGCACAACAAGTTAGAATACCAACTCACCCTCATTTTAATTTTTGGTCTTTTCATCTTGTTAAAATGGGCCAAGTTACCAAATACACTTAAAGAGAGTGTTTTATTTTCTCAAACAAATAAATAAGATGGCATTTATTTGTTCAACTGGTGGCTGAAACTGGTGTTTGGGTATCTTGAAGTAACCATACTTAGCACAAAAAGTAAGGAAATTTGTGTTTGGTGGATTATTTATTTGTTGTAACACGGGTTCTTGACAATAAATCTTATAGTGGGCACCTGATTGGCAGCACCTGGGGGTATCAGAAGCTCAAAACGAGTGTCAACAGCAAAATTTTGCAAAGATTTTGCTAATTTTTCATGTGTACATCTCACACGCTCAGCTCTACTGCTCATCCCACAGATGCATGTTCTTTATAAAGGGAAATTACCAGGCTTTCCAAATGCATAAGATTAATTACCAAGAAAGCATTGTTACAACAGAGAAATAATTAACCAAACACACATTTTCTTAATTTTGTGCTAAGTTTAGTTGTGAAATTGGAGATTGAGTTTTGTGGGGGTTTTTCACATTGGTGTTTCTCTAAAGTTTGCTATTAAATCTGTTTATTTAATTACTCTTTTTAGACAGGTAATTGCATTGAAACAAGTCTCATTTACAGAGGAAATCTGTAAGTAACAGTGACAGAAATGCATGGTTCAGTCTCAGACACAGAATGCTCTTGTTTGCTTTGTTGATGTTTTTAAGTATGTAGACCAAATAAAAGAAGTATTAAGGGCAAACAGATATGCACGAATACCATAAATCTGTCTCAGTATGTTGTCAATGTTGCAATAATTTTGCAATTTTTTTAAACTTCATCAGAACAGGGATTTTAGTGTCATATAATAGAGGTGCATGTTTTTTTCAGCGGCTGCATGTTGTCTTCTAGGAAAAATATTAATGAAATTCACTATATGATGTATAATGTATTTTTGTTTGTTTGTTTTATTTTTGTATTTGTAACAGGTTGGAGTTGTTTTATTAATGTTTTTGGTTTACTCAGACATTAAATTCTGTACTCAAATTCTGAAATTTATCTAAAATCGTTTGCTGCCATTGTCGTCAAATTCCTTCCTGTTCAGACCAGAACAGAAAGAGTTAATCCCTCGCAATTTTGTCTGAAGTAACGTTGTGGTAAGTTAATAGCAGATCTGAGTGTTATTGGGAAAATGATATGCAATATGAAAGCAAACATACACTTCACATAAAAACGACCTGCGTAAACACATCATTCATAACTGCATACCATTCTGTGTGGGCTCACCAGCCAATTGCAATTAGATGCTTTCTGGGAGGAAGAAGAGATTATCCTCTCAAACCTTGTGTCTTGCTCAATTCATGTGGAGAGAAAAAAAAAACCCAGTTTATTTTGAGTGAGATTCTGGCTGTCAATAATTCTCAGCAGATCTTAGTTTTAAGTCATCCAGATCACACCTATGGGATGTTTGAGAGGAAACAGGTAGAGGGTAAAGTAGTTCGCCACAAATCCCACGGGAATCCTTTTCTGCTGAAGTGTCTTCCCCTGAATCACCTGTTGCCATTGTGCAGTGTTTGTACACCAACCTCAACATATTGCTCAATGCACACACACACACACACACAATTTATACACATAAGCATTGAGCTTCACTCTGCATGTTTTGTTCTTGTGCAAACACAGATCAGACCATGCTCACCGGGGCCGTGTCTCTGGCACTCATCAGGCTGTTTGTACTGCAATTTCCTCCCAAGTCTTATCCATGTTTTGTCCAATGTCATTCCAACAGGATTAGGGGATGCTTTCATCATGCAGGAACATCAGTGAAAATGCAAAGAAGACATGCTGCTTTGCTCCTCCCACCAAACAGTGTTACCGTCACACGAACGCTGCAGTCTGAGCATATCGTTGAAAATAATTCTTGTTTTTGTTGCTGATCTAGTCTATTTATAGTCTATTTATCGAAATGCAAATATCGAAAACAACATCTGCTAATTTAATCACTGAATCACTGCAAAACGCTGCATAAATGTTAGTTTCTGCTAAGCAAAATGGAAATGTTCATAATAAACATGTATATCCAGAACTTTAGTGTATGTTTGCTTGAATTGCTTGAAGTTTACAAAAAATATCTGAGAAATGTTATGTTTAAGCTTTTGTTATTTAGTGAAAAAATTAGAAACTTAAATTTTTTATTAACTATTTAAGCAGCTAAATTCTGAAATACCAAGTGGTTTACTTCAGATTTTATTTTTACTTTGCAAGAATCTACATGCTCTAGTTCCATAATGAGTACTTGCTTATTTCAAAATCTGTTTATTTTTGTTCTCCAATGTTCTGAAAAAAATACAGTATTAATCAATTAAGTCACGCTTTTGTGGCTCTGTGTAATTTTCTTCCTAAACTTGACTCATGATGTCAATCTACCCGACTGCAGTTTCTCAGAATAAGTCATCAGAGTAGATTAAGGCTCTGTCTAGACACAATCTGTGGTTAGTGTTGTGTTTTTTTTCTCCATATTGGTTGAGGCTTTGGTGAGGTTAAGATTATCCAAAGTCACAGGAGGCTTCGGCCACTAGTGGCTCTAATCTGCGGAGGGAGAGTTGAGTTGATTTAGCCTTTGAAGAGATGCCCATCGTCTCCAATACTGATGAGCTGTTAGTCGTCAGCGCTGCCCAGCCTTGCTGATGTGGTTTAGACCTGCCGCCTCCCTTCTATCCAAGAGCCCTGTTCATCCCAAGACAAACAGGCGCAGTCATTACAATTAAGCAGTGCTATTAAAGGGACAGGCTACTGGCAGATTAAGTGAGGAGAAAATGAAGTGGCTCTTTGTGTTTTTGCAGGCTGTCGACTCATTAAAACTTGAAAGTTGTGTTTGTTGTTCAAGAGTCTTAATTTTCTTATTACATTACATGTGCAGATTTGTGTTCAAAGACGCTCTCCTGGAAATTAAAAAAAACTGCTTTTTGGCTATAAAATTTTGGCTGTTTTTGCACATTAAAATTGTCTCCCTAATAAGATCTCTAAAGTAAATGACTACAGACCAGAGGAGCCGCTGAGGACTTAGTCCTTAAGGGGTTTTGAGACTTGAAGGATTAAGGGGGAGGTTCTTTCAAATGACGGATGGTACTAAGTGTGAGAGGCAGCGAGGCAGGGCAGGGCAGGAGTCTGTGTGGCGGACCAGCAGCAGCTTTACTCTTCAATCAGTGCAATGAAAATTGCCACTCGTGTCAAAGTAGATGTATTTACTGAGAGGAGGACAAGAAAGAATAAGAACCCGGGAGAGAGCTCTTGAGAGGGAGAATTATGCAACCTGTATGGTCCAGGTTCCCATTAGGCAAGACTGCTTCATTTGACCTATCAGAGGTGAAGATACTACCTGTGTAAAGAATGTGCGTGTTTAGAAAGATGATTTAATATAAAACTTAAATCTTTATTTGTCAGCACAAAAAGCAAAATGACATTATACAAGTCAAGCTTTCTCCAAAAATAATAAACAGCATCAGCTGCAGGGCTTTCCCTGGATTTCTCAGTGAAGACATCTAGAACGTTTGAGTTTTTCTGATGAAAACAAGCCGTAAAAGTGCAAATTTTTGCACTTTTCTGTTGATCCTCAAACTTCAAAGTGAATGTAACTATTAAACACCCTGACGTAACCTCAAGAAGGGTTTCAAAAAGAAAAAAATAAAGGAAAATAATGCAGATTTTAGGACTGTCAATAACTCCCAGTTTTATTCAACTTAATTCTATAGATGTTAAACTGAAGGATCTGTTAGGGATGTGTTTTTGGTTCACAACCTAACATTTTGGTTTCTACAGAGAGCAAAAATTCAGTTAGATCCAATTGGGAATCATAACAACATTGCAGAGTGTAAACAAAACCTGAGAAAATAAACCACTTGACTTACAGCGAGACGTTGTGCAGCAGTTAGGCCGCATTGTGTGGCTGTGTGGGTGAAGGGTTTCCTGAGCAGAACTGATGCACAGGTGAGTCAGACTAGTTTCTCAGTTCGGTGAAATAAATATTGCAGTCAGGTATTTGGATTTAGTAATACAAGAAGAGAAAACCTTATTAAAAACTTAAAAAGAGGTTTAAAAGTTGATGTTTTTTTCCCTTTAACTCAAAAAACTCGAATAGCAGTTCAATCAAGCAGAATTTGATTTATGTGAAGCCCCAGGTTCATTAGTGGTACATATTGAACACTCTGCAAGGTGCTGATCTGAAATAAGCTAGAATTCTTTTTTTTTTCTTAGTTCCTACACAAATATTTGATTGTTCCTCACTGTTTAGTTGCTATTTTTCAACATTCATAAAGTGTCCATCCAAGGATTTTTTTGTATAAAATATGTCCAGTTTTCTCATGAGATATTCTGCTAACAGAAAGTTGACTCCAAATAAGAAAGTCTAAACAAAGCTTTGCCTAATGTGTTAATGCATAAAATATATGTTGGGAAACAGTTTCAGCTGCAACCAAATCTAATTTTAGGCCAATACATGCAAAGATTCAGTGTTCTATCTGTAGCTGTGTTTTTAATGTAAGCTGGTGATCTTGAGTTGAAATAAATTAGTGGCAGGGTATAATAATTTAGTGGTTTACAATATTGCCCAAAAGGATCTGTGGTGCATTTTAAGTTCTTCTCATTGAAAGCAGTTTTGATGAAGAGCAGTCAGGCCTGTTTATCACTGTAAGGCTGAACTTTATGCTTTGACCTTTGACTTTGTTTGGCCTCTGGGGGAGGGAGGGGGGGTGACTTTTATAATTTGTTCTTTGTCAAATGCATTTTTAATGAGTTTTTCCTCAAATTGAAGTTTTCTTTCTGCCATCATCTTAAAGAGCTTTACGACCTCTATAATCCAGAGACATTTCATGTCGACAAGAAAGAGCTGCTAGATTAAATGCTAAATCATATAGCTTTTAAAGAAAGAGCATTATATATTTTCCGATTGCCCCCATCGTAAATCAAAATAATAAAAGCCAGCTAGTGGTACACGCCTGTCTTGTTTGAATTTGTATTAATGGCATGCACAAGACACATTTCTAATAGCGTGTGAAGGTTAATCTGCCTCCCTTTGAGAATGTATGAGAGGGGAAAATGCCTTATTGAATAGTAAATATTCTATGTGAATTAAAAAAAAAAATCTTTCACCTTTTACTTGAGATTGCCCACTTTATATTCCTTTTTGTTGACTCAATGATCTCCTCTTAATGATAGGATTTAAAGATTGTTGGCATGTTGCTTCAGACATCAGAACTTATGAGCATCTCTGAGCTTTCCAGGAATAACTTTATGGGAATAATATCTTGGTCTTCAGGCTAAACGCAGTTAGACACTACATGCCTCATACCTGCATTTATATAAACCATTCAGAGACAATTCTCCTCTGTAGTCCAGACTGCAAGCATGTGAACATTTTCATGTTTCTTGTCCTCTGGGTAGTGTGTTTCATCGCGTTTAATTTGACATGAATTAATGGGTTCTGTACGGAACAAGCCGGGTCAAATCCTCGGTTGTAGTGTATTTGTGTTAACAGTTGACAGGATGTGTGAAAAATGGTGCCCTTTTCACACACGTTGCACAAAATGCAGCACAGAATTAATTGCTTTTGCCTAAATGATTTTTTATGCTTTTTTGTGCAGAAAAAAAGACTGAGTGGTTCTGAGTTGACTGGAAATGTTAAATCTTGAACATAATGTGACGGAAACGAAGAGTTAATTAAAAGAAGTAAGTTATACACTTTTAGATTTTCTATTTGTTTTTACCTGAAATTGTTTGACTTTTTTTTTCTCCATGAAATATCTTAGGCAGGATCCTTTGTTGTCATGATCTTGATGTTTTTTGTATTCGTTTGAATTTATTGTGACTGTTTATTTCCTTGAGATTGCTTGTTTTCTGAAGGCTTTCTGCTATTTTCCTCCATGTCAGTTATCATTGTTTTTTCCCTCCATCACTCCAGAATTGTTCTTTCTAGTGTTTTTTTTTTGTTTTGTTTTGTTTTTGTTTTTTTTTTTTGCTGTCCTATTTTATGTTTTAATTAAAGTTTCCAGTCTGCATCTCAACACATTTCCACAGCAACCTATCTCATGCGGCCCTTTAAATAAAAGTGGTTTCATTTCCAAGAAACAAACTAATAAATAAATAAATAAAAAAAACTTTAAAGACAAAAAATAAATTGTCCAAATACTTAAAAGTCTAGACTATGTTTGGGTTGATATTACTCAGCGTCCACCCTTCATCACGCACTGCAATTTACTTAAATGTTTTTTTAAAGAGGTCGTGTTGTCTAAAGAGGAGGCAGACGTTGAGAGGCTAAACGGTGGAATGGTCTTATCATAAAGAAGCTCAGTAAGCACACAGATGAAAAACAGCCTGTTAGAAGTATTTATAAAACGCTCAATGATGCGACACATGAACAAATGATGTGTTTGTTTTTGGCACTAAACAATGACATCATAAAGTTCACAGCTCAGCATGAGTTTTAAAGCCTGCTGTGTAATTCTGTAATGTTAAGTAATAAGACTTGGTTGCTAAATGTATTTAATATATGGCTCTTAGAATAAACTTTATGAGAATATTTGGGTCTCAGCAGGGACCAATTTGCAACACAAAGCTCGCTTCTGTTTTCCAGCTAAATGATTTTTGAATGTTCCAGTGGGCTATGTTTAAATCAGTGTTTTGTTGGATTTTTAAGTAGGAACAGCTTACATTTGGCTTATTTTATGAAGAACATTAATATGTATTTCACAGTTTAACAACAATAAAAAAATTAAAATACAAATGTCTGATAAACTATTATACTGAAGTCAAGATAAGTCCAGTTCATAAAATCTTCGCAGCACTGGTGGCTCAGGCGACAACAGCACAACTGGCTGTCTGTCAACGTTTCCACGAGTCGGCTAAAGTCTTAAGCGTAGACCTGGTTGTAATTACTATAACGGAGACTGTAAATCATGACTCCGCATGAGACTAATTTGTGGTGGGAAAAAAAAGAAGAAGAAAAAGAGACCTGGTTCTTTAATTCTTTTTTGAGTTGCAGTTACTATAAAAGACACATATAACACACACACGCAGACACACACACAAACACACAAAATAATAACTCACAGGCAACAAAACAAAGTAGAGGAGCCACAAATAAAAGGAGGGATGGCATCTACAACTGCTGTGTGTTTGAGGTGTTCAGATGAGTGGAAAATGCAGGGTGACTTATGAAGGTGTTGTGCCAGTATGACATGGAAAATTAGTTTTAATGTGCATAGACCCAATTATGAAATTTATTAACAGGACAAAAACAACAACAAGGATTACATGGGAAAGTTATTTGAAATATAACTAATATTTAATTTAAAAGTATTAAAAGTCTTTTTTTACATCTGGTTTGAATATGGGCTATTTCATCACAAAATTATAGTTTTAAGTATGTCAATTAACACCTGTTATATTTAGCAATTAATTAATCAATCAATCAATCAATCAATCAAACATTTATTTATAGAGTTCTTTCCAACAGCCAAAAGGTGCACAAAGTGCATGACAATACAATAGTTTAAGATAAACAATAAAAAAAAGCAATCCAAATCAATAATAAATAATAAAAAATGCCAGAAAGTCACTAGGTATTGGAAACCTGCATGAATAAAAAAGTTTAAGTTTAGATTTAAAAAGGCCCAGATCAATAACAGAGCAGAAGTCTTCAGCTTCCACATTCTGGGTGCAGCAATCAAAAAAACCAGTTCACCACAGCTCCTGTATTTTTTATACGTATATATATATTTTTTAATTTCAGACAGCAAGGAGGTTTTAGCTAATCCTAAAATTCTCCTAAACTCACAAACAAAAAGCTACTAAACCCGTTAAGTAAAGTGGGACGAGACCATTAAGATATCCATTTAAAATCAATTCTAAAATGGACTGCAAGCCAATGAAGGAAAAATAAAATAGAAGTGTTGTGTTCATGTGTTGCAAAATTGGAAATGTCCTTGTGCAAGTAAACATTGATCATAAACATCTCTCTGCAAAAACCTACAAGAATTTTCATCCATGAGACATGCAACGATGAATCTGTAATATTCAATTAATTACTTAATGTCTGCTTTTGCATTAATCTTTTTTAAAGAATCTGGGCTTTTTCACCACAAGGTGCACCAACCCAGGACAATTTAATGTTTCCAATATATAATATATTGACCTGATGCCACAATATTTCAGCATTTGAAGTGAGACAGGTCTCTTAAGTCCTCATAGCAATACAGTTTTCTTATAACATGTTATTTCTCAAGCTACAAAATATGATGTATGGTGTTAGGTACAACAGAGGTGGATGGAACACTGAAAAATGTTGCTTTAAAGGCTTCTTGGCAGCTGAAACATTTTAAAATATAATTTTCTCTCCAGGGTCTTCTCTCATTTAACATCCAAGGACTGGGCTTTCATCATGTTTTTCAGTTGAAACAATTATGGGACATCAACAAGTTGACACACACTTATTACCAACAATGTGTTTTTTAATGCGTTTGTTTTTTCACATAACAAGAACACAACTTTGCTTACTTTCTGCACAATAATTAAAAAGCTTCGGCGCAGGTAAACAATGGAGAGTGACGGAACAGAAGGAGCAGAAACAGATGAGTTTAGGGTAGTGAGAGGGAGATGGAGTTTTGAACACCTTGTAGTTTTTTTTTTAATCGTCTTGATCACCTGATGCTTAAATAAGCTGAAGGTTAGTGAGTTGCTGGAATCCAAACTTTAACCTTTATTTCCGGAGTTGTGTTTTCAACAGGATTACAAATGCCAAAACTTAAAAGAATGCAAGGTGAACCAATTCAACTATAAACCTTTGTAAATGTATTTTTTGTCTCTTTAAACTGCTGTCCTTCTGTCTTAAACCAATTTTTTAAATTTATTTCTGATCTGGTTTTAGCCCAGAACAGTTGACGATTGTGACATTTTTCAGGGTCATCTTGCTTACTGTGAGCTGAAAATTAGCCCTATACATTATGATTGCTTAATTCTGTATTCCATGTTTTTGGGCCAACAGCCATAACACTTATCCTTGGTTATATATTTTTGTGCACAAACGTGTCTTGATTTTTGTAAAAACAAAAACAAAAAACCAAACATATGTGACATGGCTGAAAGGTGCGTCCTTCCTGAGAGGCTAAAGAAGTATGCCATGACTAATAAGCATTGTAAAGACTCCCTAATTTTTCAAACCTTCCTTGCTGCACAAACAATGTTTAGAGAAGTGCTCCGTCTGCTCCTTCATCTTGGCATGTTGACATGTTTTTGTCTCTCTTGCCCTGCTTTTTCAGTTCAACTCCTTTGAATCGACCTCTCTGGGTCAAATGATTCCCTGGCTTCACAGCCGTTCTGTGGTGACTTCACTAATGGCGCTGTAATTTTGCATCTCTTTGAAGTGCTCCCCGACCGTTGTGTTACCTGAAGTCTATGTGCTTCTCTGAGGTTTTGGGCTGGGGCAGGCTAGCTTACCCTCTGCAGCCTAATTAAATGTAATTGCTCCATTTTGTAGTGGTGCCCGTGTGGAGAGGGGAAGCCTTGTAATAAGAGAGATTGCGTGAAGGGTCCGAGGATCACAGACGCCAAAGAGGAGCCACGAGGAGACGATCGGAGACGCTTCCCCCTCTGTCGCCTCGTCTGTCCTGAGCAGACCTAGTCATTACCCCTCCACTATTCTCGCTCTTCCCGGCTCTTTTTCTCCTCTCTTGCTTTTTTTTTTTCTTCTTCTTCAACTATTCCAACTTCATCACGCTTCTTTCCATTTACGGCCGGGCAAAGCAAGAATGTTTTGGACAATATCCATGTTTCGTTTTTGACAATCTGTACTGTAAACACTTCTACCTGGGCATGAAGCAGCAGGAACGTTAATCTTGTCTGTATACAGGAAGTGTCTGTTATGATCTCTATGGCATATTCCCTCAGGTGGCGTCACGGTTGAAGGAGCAAAAGCAGGAATTTGTGGAATCCTTCAGGCACCTTAAAATGACTCAGACAGTAAAATGGACTGTTTTTGCCCACTAACGCTGGCTGGTGGTACGAGGGGAGAGACATTCTTTCCGGGAAAAGAGGAGCGGGTGTGGGGGTGGAGGAAATTACAGAGCAGGATGGAGACAACATGACATAGAGTGAGAAGTAGTGCCAGCATGACAGCGACCCTGCTGGATGACAGGCCGACACAGGATGCGTGATGATGATCTGTGTGTGTTGGGTACAAAGGTGACTTAGATGCGGAGATAAGCACCGTTTCTCTTCTTTGTTGTCTTCTTTTTTTGCAGGCTGAGGTGCCAGAAAAACTTCCACCGGGCCTGGTGATCTAAGCACCACAAGACCCCTCCTGCATCAGGGCGTCCGTCGGGGAGATTTGCCTCCCTCGTCTTCCTCCTCCTCCTCCTCCTCCATTCGTCTTCTCTACTCTGTGGTGCCAGTGCGTCTGCCACACGTCCCGTTAAGGCTAATGCGACGCAGGCTCCGTATCACATTTCAGCCCCGCACGAGCACCCCCACAACCCCACTTCACCTCCCCCCCATCCGCCTTTTTCCTCTCCTCATAGCTGACTAGGCCTTGGCCCATTTGATCAGAGAGAACAGAGATCAATAAAAGACCAAGATCCCAAATCCTTCATTTGGCATTTTATGGTCCAGGAAAGTGTCCGCCAAATGATTTCTGCGCTTGTTAAAATAGTTGTGTGAAGCTATAAATGGGGCGGCAGTAGCCAAGCTTCTGCTCAGATGAGAAGAAAGAGCATGGGGGGTGGGTGGAAATGGGTGGGGGGGGAACGGGGGGAGAGTGCGTCTGCTTTCATGACAGTGAGAGTAAGGGTCTCTGAAGGAGCGATGATAAAAGAAGAAACATCAAAAAGTGTGGTGGAGAACGAGTGTGGTGGGATCGCACACAGCGCCGGGCCTGCTGTCTTTCTCACGACCTTTTTGTCATGTGGCTTCCATGAGAACCAAACCAGCCGCAGTTGTTTCCATACAAAACCCAAGCCACTTTGTTAATCCGAACACGGCTCTTTTCACTACCACAAAGCTAATTGATCGAATGTATCTGCATGTCAGCTCTTTTATACAGTATTTGCAAAGCCTTCAGCACGACAAACTGTTGTAAATGGAGTCACTTTTACTTGTTTATCACAAACTTTATATGCCCCCATTAGGACCAATTACGATCTCGATTCTAACCTTCCATGACCCATTTTCTGACTTATTCTTGTAAACTCAGATGAAAGAGTTCAACAAAACACCTTCTTGGAACATCAGACTTGTGTGCATGTTCTGCAGCTCCATAAATCTGCCAACCTGATCAGGCTCCTGTTCCAAACAGGGGGCATAACCAATTAACAAAGCCTACACAGTAATTAGCTGTCTGCATGCTGAATAACTCCACACTTTCAATTCCCTTTAGTGGCATATCATAAAATGGTTCATAATTATACCATAAGCTGTATAGGTGCTTGATTCATAATTATACTATCTGTATAATTATAGAGATGTACCCTCTGCAGACTGTTTTGACACATTTTGGATGCTCTTGTGATTAGAGCTATTGGTGTAGAAAAGTTATTCCGACAGGGATTCTGAATGATTTTTTACATTTTTTTTAGTAATTTTCTTCAACTTTAAGCATTACTGCCTTATCTGAAAATGTAAATCCATCAATCTTTTGTCTGTAAATAGTTCTTAATCATACAGAGGCCTATGCAAACCATTTAAATTCTATTCTTAGCAAACACATGTTTTTTTTTTTCTTTGGTGGGAGTCAGGGGTTGTGGGTGATCCAGCTGGAGCTATGAAGTGTTCACAACATGAATCTGCATATTTCCCTGTGTGTCCGGTCTATGATTAGTGCATTTTCACCAAACAGGCAACGTAATAGTAGGTGTCCTGGAATTAATGTAATTGTTTGATGTGTAAAGCATCAGATGGTATTCATTTATAGAGGTATCAAATCCAGATGGAGCCATATTTTACTCAGCGTGATTCAAAATATTCATCTCTTTGAGTCTGTTTGCAATTAAACCATTCGGTGGCTGTTCAACAGCTTCAGAAATAAGAGTCTTTTTTGGAATCAGTGCAACAAAAGCAGCGTGAGCTGTTGACACCCATAAAAGACCACCCCTGATTTTGACTGTAAA
>JARVGW010000001.1:30309811-30328421 GCA_031762495.1 Anablepsoides rubrolineatus | reverse complement strand
AGGGCCAGGATTGACTATCCCTGCTTTACTCCCTGTTGTCCAATTAAAATAGTTAACAATATAAGTACTTAAAAACAGAATACCAGAAGTCTACTTCCTGCCAACATCTGCTAACAGTAATGAGAAACACCTGTTCATGTAAATAAGCAACTGTGGAGTGAAGCAGTTCTAGGGGGGTCCTGGTGTATACTTCACCCATTTTAAAACATAAAATCAGTATTTTATGAACACTGATATCCAGGCTTTAACCTGAACTTTATCTGAGATCATAACTGAAACTTCCATTATTCTTATTTTGTTTTCTATTCACACTGAGCACCAATAACTTTATTCACAATATATTCTCTGCACCACATAATGCCACATGTAGTAACAAAACTGGCTGAGAAACCCACAGAACAAATTACCTTTATAAACTTGAGTAAGCAACGACTATTCTACAGACTAAATAAAAGTTGGAAAAAAAATGTCATTTATTTTTGGCTCCCCCAAACGGATGGCACCCTTAGAATTTGCCTATACTGCCTTAGTCAAAGGCTGATAACCGGAAGAAAAAAATGAACATTTTGCCCAAAAAGCTAACTCTAGTTTTCGCATGTGAAAGAAAGCCTTGTACAGTCACATGTGATAACACAGCACAGTTCACTCCCTATATTTTTCTTGACTTCATGAGTGAACATGGCATCAAGCAAAACAGTATATTTCAAGTTCTTCCTGTTCTGACAGTTTATTATTGTCATGGCTTAAACTCAAATGATTGCTCTACCTCATGTAGTTTTCCATGTCGAAATGCAAACCTGTCATTCAAGTGTGCATCTTGGCGTTATTTTTTTATTGTTTTCTGATGATATTAAATTTCAACAGGTCATTCTAGCAATAAGTATAAAAGATATGGTAATTTTATAACTTTTTTTGGTACTGCAAAAATAAGGAAGGTGTCTTTTCAAAAATACGTCAAAAGAAAATTAGAATTAATTAATACAAATTGCTTTTAAAACTGCAAAACAGTCAAATCAATAAGGAAACAATGGCATCAAACCACTCTCCTGCCTGTCAGTTTTATCATTTAATTTATTAAGTTAGTCAAAGGTTTAATTTTAGATGTACTTTTTTCTGCTTTGTTGTCATAGCTGTTAAAAATATTTGATATGTAACAATACTTTACTACCTACATTCAGACAAAAATTGTTTGCTTCTTTATGCTAATCATGGTTTTAATTATCTGGTTCAACAGGTTATATCTGTTAAGTTGATCTGAGGTAACTTTGGAAATGAGGCCATAGGTATGGCATACAGTAAATGTTAAATGAAACTGCCTCCTGTTCCATGACGTGTTCAGTTGTCCATGCTGTTTCAAAGAACAAGTGGGTACAGCACTATTTACGTAAAACCTGTTAGATAATTTTTTGTATTAATATGTTAAAATGTTCCTGATCATATTTTTATTCAACTGAACTGCCTCCTTTTCCTGTGAGGTCCTTAGAAATAGAACGGGTTCATTCTTTTTTTAAGACTTCAGAAGAAAATCAAACCCCATCATGAAAGAGTAGGAACTCTGTCAATTACGAAATCTGTTCAATCTGTTCAGAGGGAAGAAGATTCAAACAAAACAAAAAAAAAATGTCAAAGACCAAAAAGAACATCAAGTGCTTTTTACGCAACTAAACAATGAGGATCATTCTGAATGAGTCTGCCATCAAAAAAAAACACAGAACAATGTTGTTGTGTAACTCTTTATGGTGTCATCTTTTTAACAAATTTAAATGAGTAAAGTGCCAACCCACACATTTATTGTTGCTAGTAAAAATGGTGCCAAACAACTGAATTATGGTTGTGTTAGGAATGACTGAGAGAATTTAGGATGGTTTCCGGTGGTAATCTAATCAGGCAAGTTTCTAATCACTTCAGTTGCCTTGTTTTGTTCAGTAACTTTGAAGATATTTAAAGATGTAATCTAAAATATGGCTTTGGCTTAAATTTCATGACTGTGATGTTTGGAGACTAGTTAGTGGTAATAGGTGCCTTTTTCATTGCATTTGTTTGCAACCAAGTGACCAACGTCCGCTTTTTGAACTGCCAGAATTAAAAAATCACAGCCTATTTTTGGTGCAGCTCACAAAATGTAATTCAAGGTCATGAACATTATTTTATCGCCCATCTTTGTCCACTTGCATCTACTGCCAGCACAGGAGAATCCCTTGTTTGCCTTGTTGGGCTTCATCATAAAACTCGTGATTACACTTTTCAAGAAGACAAGAATAACATTATTCCAGATCACTGAAAACTGAGTTTTCAAATTGTCACTCATAAACAAAACATGTCGCTATAGTATGGGGTGATGAAGTGCCAACATTTGACAAACTATGTATAATTTCAAAACTTTTGAAATTAAAAGAAAAATGTTTTAAAATTACTCAAAATTGAAAAAATTCAACATTTTGCTGACACAGATCAACTACAAATCACTAACCCTGTTTCCATCATTTTATTTGCATTAAAAAAGGTGGATGGAAACAGCACAATTTGAAAAAAACTTTCTCTAATTCGCAAAAACCTTTATACGCTTGCTTGGGTTTTTTGAAAGAGTTAATGCATAAAAGGAGAGATGGAAACACATTTACCGAATAAGTTCTGATGTAGCGAACATTAACCTTACATGGTTGATCAGCTGTTCCCGCTGTCTGTCCGGTACCGGTACTAGAGCGACTGCAGCCGTGACTGCAGCTGAACCCACCTGACCACTGCCTGTCGGGGTCTTCTCATTTATTCCTGTAACGTGAAGAGAATTGCATTTCTCTCTCTCTCTCTCTAAGCCTCCAGACACCATTTAGCCTAACATCTCCAAGACTAGTTAGTACAACATTCCCAATAACATGTTCCTGACAACTTCTTGAGATGTGTCCCTGCGAGTTTGCAACTTCTACTTTCTGTTTACTACAGCCGTCCATGTAGCCTGGTTAATTCGCTTCAAACCAGTTGATGGAAACACGTCTGATTCGCATTTCTTCTTTTTTCCTTTTTGCAAAATTTTTAAAATTTGCTCAAAATAGACATTAAATTTGAATGGAAACACGGCTACTAATTCTGAACTGGGCTCAGCCCCCAGGTGTTACAAGAGTCTATGAACGTCCTTGAATCTTTAATCAAACTTGATGTGTTTGTAGATATCTGTCTTGGGATGACTTTATACAGCCTGTAGGATTATATAACTTGAACTTTGTCTTGAATACACCTTGCTTGAATAAGTACTTATCCCAGTAGGGCAAAGTGGGACTGGAATGACTTTTTCCCTAATTTCTTGGTTACTGACCGGTTACTGCAGTCCCTTTTTTATTTATCATTAACTCTGGGCATAAACTGTTTGTGTGCATAACTCGAACATTTTGTGCGCACATTCATACCCCTCAAATGTGTCTTCAGTCGGATACCTAACATTTTAAAGGAAGTAGTGCAGAAAATAAACAAATGTTGCGCAATGACAGCCGACTGTTTGAAGATGGTGCTCATCCCGGGTTCTGAACACCGTGTTTTAGTTTACAGATTAAAAGGAGCTCGCGGCATTTTTTTATGTAAATGTGTTGGACGTCTAAGGATGAGGGAGGACCGGGGGACGGGCCAGCCGGAAAGCTACGTGTCTTGAAAGCCTCTTTTTAAAGCCCAGTATTCGCCCCCTTCACGTTTTTTTTTTTTTTTTTGACGCCTCCCTTGAGATTCGGTGATTAAAAACTTCGCGGAGGGAGAGAGAGACGACGTCTCCCGTGTGTGCGTGTCTGTGTGTGTTTGTGTGTGTGTCCCCGGTGTCTGGCTGTCCTGTCTTGTCCGTCGGCGGTGTGAGCGCTACAGCGAAATGTCCGGAGTGAAAAAGCTTCGTACGGTAAGCAGAGAGAGAGAGAAAAAATGTTAAGACTTTTTAAGTTTTCCTAACTTTATTAAGCATTAATAACACGAGCATTCCGACATGTCCTCTTCTGTTTCACGGTGCTTTTTCAGGCGAAGCAGAGATTGATAAACTACAGATTTTCTTTCTCTCTTTTTTCTTTTTTCTTTTTCTTTTTTTCTTTCCCCCTCGAAATGACCCAGGGGGATGTTGCTGTGAAGCAGCACTGAAAAGGTGTGATGGTTCCAGACTTGCATGGACTGTGAATGGGCCGCTTGTAGTAGCCTATAGGACCAGCTCCATGTCAATCTGTCCCACTGCGAACATAGGGGGTCTTGTGAAGGGGGGGAGAGAAAGGAGCCACTGTGCACAGGAATGCTGCCAATTTGCAGAACATACCGGTGTGTTGACTTATAGGCTCTTTTAATGTAAAATAATGGAGGAACAAAATAGGCGTCTACAAATGTATGACATTTTCTTTTTTTTATTTAATCAATGGTTTCATGACTCACCCTTTTTTTTTTGAGGAAATTGTGACATAGTGCCTTCAAGCTAAGAGAGAATACTTCCTGTAGGTTTCCTCCTACATAAGATGATTTTTGAGTTCATTTTTCTCACTTTTCTGATGTAACAGCGGTAAAAGCACTGGTTCAGTGGATCCCATAGTGTGAGTCTATACATCTAATGAACACGTGTAAAATGAAAGGTCTAAAGACTCAAATGCTGAGAGGCGTTTTGGTCAAATTTAATGATATTACGCTCTTAGTACATGTTGGGATGACTCTCGGCTATGACAACACCCAAATCTTAGTACAATAGCTGTCACGTTTTGTAGAAGTTGGACCCAGAGATGTAAGTGACATGAGGAACTCCCATCAAAATTAAAATAAAACTTGGTTTTCAACAAAGCAAAAAGCCTGACATGGCACCAAGAACACACACAATGTCAGGCTGATGTGAGGTGAAAAGCATAGAGGGTAAAAAAAGGCGTGGACTGATGAGGTAATTGGCTGCAGCTGAGACTAATTGGAATGAGGGACAGGTGTGAGTGGCAGGAGGAGAACTGAGAGGCTGACTGGAAATTTAATGAAGATGGAGAGGCAGAGGACAAGAGCCTATACATAAATGAAATGTCATAAGAAATAAGCATGAAAAAAAACTCAAAATAAAAAGCTAAACACTTAAAAATCCAAATTATAACACTATGTGTTAGAGCGATTTTTATGTTGGCTGACGTCAACTAGCTGTGACAGCCAGCTTGAATGGGGTTGTCTCCAGAAGTTAATGAGTTGAAGACGCACATCCAGTGGTTACTTTCTGGGAGTTTCACTAAAATCTGTTCAGGGGTTCAAGAGATATTTTGCTAACAGACAGAGTTGATGCCAAATAGTTAATGACAAAATGTGTGCTGTATGTTTGCTCTCCTAATACATGTGTGGGACCAGTCACAGCTTTTATCACACCAAATTTTAGATGTAAAACTGACTCAGTTATAATTTGCCAGCCGTCCTGAGTTGGGGTGAGTTGTGAAAGACATTGTTTGATTTTCAGTATCTTAAGATAAAAGGTAATCACTTCATAAAAAATCAACAAAAACTGATAAATTCACTTAGAACATAAATGACAAAGTTAATTGTCATTAAAAACAGAATTAAACTGCAGCTGTGCTTTTATATTTTGACAGAATGATCTCAGTAGTTCCATTATCTCCTCTCCATAAGACAGAACTACGTTGGTGGTACAGTACATTTCAGTGCTGTTTGTTTTTCTCTTTTTATCTGTTTATCCTGTCAGCAAACTGTTGCTAAAAGTACTGGGACAATTCTCATGAGCCACTGGCAGATGGATGGAGGAAAAGGGAAAAAAAATAGAACTTCAATCTGGGTGGAGAACTCATCTGAATGTTCTAGTTCTTTTATCTCTTGTGCAATCCTGAAAGACTGGATAAAGGCTGAGTAGAGAAAATAAACTGTGTAGCTCCTATGACCTAAATCTTTGACACATCATTGGTGTCAGAGGATTGTATTATCAGTAGCAATACTGTGTTTGTTCAAAAGAGGTCTTTTAAACAGGGGTTATCAGGTGTTGACTGATCCAGTGAAAGCACAAATAGTCAGGGTGGAGTCTGTTAAACTAATGAATGAGCTGGTTCTATAGGACGGCAGATCCTGGAAAGAAGGGAAAAGTGGGATGATGTGGGCCCGAGCCCTGCCTGCCACATCATCGCTTGGCCACAGGCAGCACACTGGACGCATTGTCCAGTCAGGCCTCTCCCTCCCTCCCGCTCCTTCCATGCCTCAAGTCTCTCGTCCGAAAGTCAATAAAGAGCTGTTCATCGAAAATTTGGTGGCCGCTTTCCGCAACGTCCGTCCAAATTTCGTAACGTTTGGTACGGCTTTTTGTGTCATGCTGACGATGCTGTTTTAGCTTCAGGTGCTCACCAGGGGTGCCTGTTCTTCTGCCTGAGTATCTGCACGTCTCTTTCAGGATCTCGTTAGGTCTACCAACGTGGTGTACCAGGCCCACCATGTCAGCAGGACCAAGAGAGGGCAGGTCGTTGGCACCAGGGGAGGCTTCAGGGGCTGCACCATCTGGCTCACAGGTACGTTTATCTGTAATCTGACATTTGGTTAAGATTCATATTCACTTCTCAACTTGTTTGTATTTGTTAGCTGCACGTGTTAGGACATTTGACAGTCACTAGTTGACTGGAAGTCATATTTTGTGTTGAATAGTTAACGTGTAAGAATTTTTGCTGCTTACTAGATAACTTCTAGGACAAGATTGTTGTTTGCTCCAGTGGTCCACTAGTGCAGTTAAACGCAAACAAGTTTGGACTTTTGGATTAGTGTGACAAAATGACTACAAGAGGGCAAAAGGGTTAGTTGAATTTGTGCACCAGTGTGCAAGTAGTGCAGTCATGATCTATATATATATATTTGGCTCATTCTTTGTTATACAAAGATTTATGTGATATCCTGCAAACTATGCCCACTAGGTTTATCAGGTGCCGGGAAGACCACCATCAGTTTTGCCCTGGAAGAGTATCTCGTGTCCCACAGGATCCCCTGCTACTCACTGGACGGAGACAACATCCGCCACGGCCTGAACAAGAATCTGGGCTTTTCTGATCACGACCGCGAGGAGAACATTCGACGTGTCGCTGAAGTGGCGAAACTGTTCGCAGATGCAGGTCTTGTTTGCATCACCAGTTTCATCTCTCCTTTTGCGCAGGTCAGAAAAGATCCCCCCATTACCTTGACTGGCTTGTGTGTTTGCAAAACCTCATTATCATACACAAATGGATATCTTGTAATTGAATAAAAGATTTTTGCGATCTCTTTCGCAGGATCGTGACGAGGCGAGGAAGATCCACGAGAGTGCCGGGCTGCAATTTTTGGAAGTGTTCGTCCATGCCTCCCTCGAAGTGTGCGAGAGCAGGGATGTGAAAGGACTGTACAAGAAGGCTCGCGCTGGAGAAATTAAAGGTAAACACTTTTTCACTCAAGCAATCCCAAACTTTCTGTTTACCCTGCTTCTCATTCAAGTTGTTGAAGTGGTCGGACTTCATGTTTTGCCCAGGTTTTACTGGGATTGACTCGCAGTACGAGCGCCCCGAGGCACCTGAACTCGTCCTGAAAACCGGAGAGCTCTCAGTGAACGAGTGTATCCACCAACTGCTGGAGCTGCTCAGGGATCAGGTATGTGGGACCACCAAGAATCTTCTTCTATGCTTCATACAGTCACAGTGAGATAGCTTTTCTTTTTTTTTTTAAACGAGACGTGACGTAAAGAGCTATACTGTAGGTAATGTTAATGTCAAATGCAAACATTGAATTGTCAGTACAAAGAACAGTTTATGTCTGTTTAAACAAACTCTTTGTTGGATGTCAAGAAGCCAGTTCAGTATAATCAAGGAGGGGCTGCTAAGGTCTGTCTCACTTTCTAAAAAGCTATTTATTGAGGATCCATAACTTTTTATTAGTTTTAGAAGCTCAGCTACAATAGTTGAATTGAAAGAGAGAGCATATCATCAGCCATCTAAAAGAGAGCGTAACGTTAGCCTCACAGCATATTTGCTCAAGACATATTTGGTCACAAATGACTTAGGCATATATGCTATTAGGCTAACAATAAATCAGAGTACTTAGTGTGAACAGATTCAGCTTTATACTGTTAAACTAAACCACAGAGTGTGAGCTCTATGTGAGGTGTGGCTCCTGTATATTAGTACAAAAACTGGTTTAACCAACATTGGTCCATTCTTGTCATACCATAGAAAAAATGCCCCCAAAAAAGTCTGAAAACCACAGTTTAAATATTAAAAATAAGTGAACAATCATTTTCACTCAACTTGGCTTGGTGACAAACAAAAAGATACATGTGTTTTTCTTTAAAAAATGAAATCGAAATGGGGGTTATTTAGTGTAAATATCCAAAAGATGAGTTAGACGATAACACTGTAGATCAGGTTATAGTCCCTGTTTATTTTCCAGCACATGTAATTATATTTGTTACACTCAAACACAAGTCAAACTGAGGGAAAAAAGTTGTAAATCACCTCGTGGTTTGCTAAATTACCTCTTCTCACAATTCAAATACATTCTTGAATTTTAATAACCGTCACTGCTTCTGCTGCCAGGTTACAAATAAAGTTTACAGACACTCACGTGGGTTTTTCTTTTTTTCACGGCCTTATTGTAAAGGTGACAGATGACTCAACAAAAGATATTGCTGTGTCATCATGACAGAACAAGTTTTTTTTTCAGGTTCCTGCACTTCATTTATCACTAGATCTTGGCACACGGAGAATGACTGGCACAAAGCCACGCTGTGTTCAATGGCTTAGTGTGAATGTATTGAATGGATTTGCAAGCAGCTACTGAGAGATTTGCACTTTGAGGAATTTGAATATAGCACCTAAAGAAAAGATCAGGAACTAACAGAAGATGGAACAGAGTAAATTAGAATATTATTGATTAGATCACAAGTTGTTTTGGGATTGAAAAGTAAGTTGAATTTAGACATCTTTTGTAGATGTTTTATTTTGTAGATGTAACCAAGAGAAAACAGCTTTTTAACAGCAGGAATTTAGTTTTCTGCTTCAAAACATTTGTAAACCATTCACACACACATAACTTTAGGGCACATTGAGTGCCAACTTCACTCAGCTTTGGTTTCAGGTGGCTTCAATAAACTGGAAATTCCAGTTCTTACGCATAAAGTCTTTTTTTTTTTCTCGAGCTACTTTAAATAAAAACTACACATTTATGGTACTGTAGGTGACTCCGAGTGCATTAAATAAAAGCTGGAAATCCATAAATGCTTAAACTTTACACATACAGAGAAAATTCTTGGGATTGTCAGCAGGAAATCTAAGCGATATCAATGTAAAATCTTAAGGAGGATTAATGCAAATATAGTTACTTTTGCTCAAAATGCTCAAAAATGTTGAAAATTAGAAAATAAAGTCTAAAATATTAGTAAAACAACATGTACTGATATGCAATGCAGCAGGTCCAAGAAACATTAGAACATCCTTGTTTATTAAATTTGTGATACTTTTGAAGACTTAAACATAATTCAGTAGAATAAATATTATTTAAAAAGGAAGTTAAGCATTTGATTCTAGGTTTTTTTTTTACCTGCCTGGAGCCACACCTGTTGGTCAGCTGCAAACTAATAAAAGTTTAAAGAAGCCAAAAAGGCAAAAGAAACGGAAAAAAAAGAGGACAGGAAGTTCCATGGCTTTTGTTCGGTTTCTCACGAGTCATTTCCTTCCTCTAAAAACTCCTCTGCTGTTCTCAAGAATGTAGACTTTATGATCAAAAGATAAAACTGCTGCAAAATACAGCCAATGCTACTGATTAAGTTGTATGAAAGAACTCTGCTTGGAAATTGAGACACATCAGGCCTTTAGGACATAAAATGTCTTAAAGGTCCAGCATTTCTTGTTATTTATTAATGAAATATCAATATTTTAGGCTTGTTTGAAATGATAACTAACACATATCTATACATTTGACCAGATAATATTAATTCTTCATGTATTAAATGTAGAGCATTGTGCCGGGTGAGATCCTGGAGGAGGTGATCGAACTCTTTGTTCCGGAGAACAAGCTGAATCTTGCTGTGACTGATGCAAACACTCTGCCCACCATCAGCATCACCAAGGTAAATCATCGCCCTGCTAAATAAGCTTCTCTTTTAGTGCCGTGTTTGATCAAAAGCTCAGAGGGGAATCAAAGTTTCCATCAAGTCATTAATTAGAAGAACAGCCTGGGAGCAACTTGTTTCAGCCGCTGTCTCAGACAGTATCAGTGCATCACTCAGGAACGCCAGAGATGTTCGGGACTTCTTCCACAGTTGGTGTTCACACAAATGTACTTCACAGCTGGAGATGTGTTCTCACAGCGTGAATCATGAGGGAGGTGGGGGGGGAATAATCTGTGTAGCATGTGGGACGAGATGCTAAGAACTACAATGTATGGAAATCTCTGTCTCTACGTTTTTCTGCAGCGACACAACCTCCTTTTCAATCTGCTGATTTGTGTGAAGACTTAAAGTTTACCATAGATCTCCTGATGTGGAAATATTTATTTATTTATTTATTTAGCATTTTCTTTTATGCATACTGTCTATGATTTCTTCTGTTAATTCTATCAATGCCACTGAAGTTGATCTGTTTTCTCTGAAACCTTATTGAAAGTCTGTTATGCTTTTCAATAAAATTATCTAAGCTTTCACTAAACACTTTTTCTAATATTTTAGTATGCTATTTGAATAGACGAATAAACTTTCATTACAATTGTATTTGCAGATGTACTTCAGCAGGTCTGCAATATCATCAATTATCTTCTTAATAAGTGACGTGTCAATTCCATTCCAGTCCATTGTTATTTTATTCTTACACTGGTTAATTATTTCTAAAATTATTTTTTGTCTACAGGTTTCAAGTACATTGAGGATGTATTTCTTATTATATAATTTTCCCAAATGTCCCCATCCTGTGGGTTTTGAGTTATTTATTTGTTCTGCTAATTTAGGCCCCACATTTACAAAATATTCATTAAATCCATTCACTATCCCAGCCATTTTGTTCAGGGTTTGTCATTATAAATAAAATATTCCGAGTAGTTTTGGAAGATTTCTTCCTTATCAAGCTATATAATGTTTTCCTATTTCTTTAGTGTTGTTTTTAGTTTTAAATATAGAATAATATTTCTTCTTACATTTTCAGTTCTTTTTTTTATAGATTTAAAATGTTTGCTCTACCTCTAAATTTCTATATTTTATAAATTGTTTACATAGATTATTCATTTTCTTACATGCATTTTGTAATCATTTAGTAAACCATGACTTATCTTTATGTTTTTGCCTGTAATTAAATAAGACAATAGGACAGTTTTCATTGCATAGTGCTTTAAATATTTTAAGAAAAGCTCAAAAGCTTTATCAGTATTGTTTTCTTCATCTTTCCAGTTTTGTGATTTTAACTCATTTCTTAATGCACATATTAGCTTTTTATGTATTTTTAATGTCTTTTATTAATGTTTTTTCCTCTCTTTGTTCTCAGTTGGATCTTCAGTGGGTGCAGGTTTTAGCCGAGGGCTGGGCCAGTCCTCTAAAGGGATTCATGAGAGAAAAAGAGTTCCTCCAGGTCCTGCACTTTGGCAACCTGCTGGATGGTGAGAAACGAGCTGATTTGTTTGTTTGTCTGTTTGTTTTTTCTGACTATTTGTTTTCATTCTAACTGTCAAATTTGCCTCAACATACTTGCTCTGTTTTGGTCTTTTGATACTTTAGGTTTTAGCTATTGTTCTGCTTCTTTTAGCATTGACAGCTCAGTTTCATCTTCCTCATTAGAGTCAGTGCTGCCTTTTCACAGAAAATCTTTGTTTATTCTTAAATATCTGCCAGGATTAGATCTTTTCACCAACCCACTCCAGTGAACCCACTTTAACCTAATATTAGATTGTATTTTTATTTTCTAAGTGGTTTTATTTTTCCATGTCAGGCGGGGCCATCAACATGTCCGTTCCCATTGTGCTGCCTGTGAGCACTGAGGTCAAGCAGGAGCTGGACGGCAGTGCAGCTGTAGCTCTGGAGTATCAGGGTTCACGTGTGGCTATCCTCAGGAAACCCGAGTTCTACCCTCATCGGAAGGAGGAACGCTGTGCCAGACAGTGGGGCACCACCTGCCCTCAGCACCCATACATAAAGGTGTTGGATTAATAGTACATTATCATGCAAAAAATAAAAAATAAAATCTGTATGACATCTCTATACATGAAATCATCAAATGACCGTTTTTTCCCCTCTTGTGTTTTGTAGATGGTTATGGAGGGAGGTGATTGGCTGGTTGGTGGTGACCTGGAGGTGCTGGAGCGAATCAAATGGAATGATGGATTGGACCAGTACCGCCTTACTCCTAAAGAGCTTAAGCAGAAGTTCAAAGCCATGGGAGCAGGTGAGAAATAAGTGGAGGAAACAGAATGGCACTTTGTAATGGTGACAGCTGACAAAAATGTTCCCATAACTCTGAAAGGAAGAACTGGGTAAAGATAATGGATGGATGATAAATATGTTGTTAAACTACATACTGTTCTATAAGTTTATCCCTTTTCACTGTTTGTTTTTGCTTCAGTTTATGCTGTTGGTTTTTAAAAACAGTCATTGACTGACAGTCTTTGATTTAATCTAACATATTTAAATATGCAGTCTTTGCTTTGTCTTAGAAACCATTTTTAAATGTCTTTTATGTAAGGAGCAGTTTTTGAAATTATCTAAATGATATATCTAAATCAGAAATGACATAAAAAAGCAGATCAAGATTATTTCACATCTCAATAAGATAGTTGTTTCAGTAACAAGTGATATCATTTTTATTTATTAATATTTGTTTATTTTATTTGCTGTACCCCAAATGGTAAAAACATACTGTGAACACATCTGTATAATTGACTTTGTCTTTCAGAAAAACAAAATACAAAAATGAAATAAAACCTTGACAAAGGACCAGATCAAGAGTTTGCTGGTAACTGTAGATGCATGAAGGTTTTATCTTTCTAATGTTGGGAGTTTTTCACTAAAATAGATTTTATCACCTTATTTTACTTATTCACATTGACATGGCATCTGTACTCAAAATATTTTATTTTTATTTTACAAAGTGTGTATTTTGACAACTTCCTGATGGGTTCATGTTCGCTTGGATTGTCCTGCGAGTTTCCTCTAGTTTGTGTCACCCCCACCAAAACGCCACAACCTGATTTATCCAAACATTTGCTTAACCCTAACCCTTTTAAAGCACTTTATACACATATATTATTGACAAATTGTGTTTTTTTAAATATAAAATAGAGTAGCTGCTGTCTTTGAAACATGAGTCAGAGGAAATCTCTTTATTTTGAGAACAATTGTTTGTTCTGACTGTTTGATTTACAGAGACGGCAGTAAAGCTTTGTGATATAAAGCAATCATTTGCACCCATTAATCTCGTTTGGATTAGTTGATTGTTTGCTGTTGTGTTTTCAAAGGATTAGTTGGCAGTTAAATAAATCAACACTAACACCAAGAAGTTGCAGTGTCACATTTCTAACCAAACGCTCTGTGAGTTTAAAGTGCATGATGTGCCTGTTGGCTGTCGTTTATCAGAATGAACAGCCACTCGGCCAGATCCTGAAACAGCTCGTTCCTCATCTTCAGAGCTGTGATAAGACTCACTGAGACTGGTTACCACTGACACCTGAACTTTGTGCTTCTCCTTAGATGCGGTGTTTGCGTTCCAGCTGCGTAACCCGGTCCACAACGGCCACGCCCTGCTCATGCAGGACACTAAGCGGCGCCTGCTGGATCGAGGATACAAGAACCCCGTCCTCCTCCTCCACCCGCTCGGCGGCTGGACCAAAGACGACGACGTGCCTCTGCAGTGGAGGATGAGGCAGCACGCCGCCGTCCTGGAGGAGGGCGTCCTGGACCCGGCCAGCACCATCGTCGCCATCTTTCCCTCGCCCATGATGTACGCAGGTCCAACGGAGGTAACGGGTCACTCAGAGAACACCATCAGGTGGGAGCAAACCAACCGCAGGTGACTGAAAGTCCACTTTGTTCTCCAGGTCCAGTGGCACTGCAGAGCAAGAATGGTCGCCGGATCAAACTTTTACATCGTTGGCCGCGACCCGGCAGGCATGCCTCATCCTGAAACCAAGCAGGACTTGTACGATCCCACCCACGGAGGGAAGGTTCTCACCATGGCCCCGGGTCTCACCTCAGTGGAGATCATTCCCTTCAGGGTCGCTGCCTACAACAAAACTAAGAAAGCTATGGATTTCTACAGCCCAGAGCGGTGAGGGATTAAAAATTGGTTTCAGTTGTTTATTTATTTCTAAGCTAATCATCCCTAACTTTGTTTTTTTTTCCATTACATCCTGTGAAATTCTTCTCTCTGTCAGCCAAGCTGAGTTTGAGTTCATCTCTGGAACCAAGATGAGGAACTTGGCTCGGAGCGGAGAGAACCCTCCCGACGGGTTCATGGCCCCAAAGGCCTGGAAAGTCCTGGTTGAGTACTACTCCCTTCAGAAGAACAACTAATCAACAGCGTTCGACAGCTTACTGTGAAACGATAAAAGCTTGGGACTGACTGATTTCTAAAAACAAAAATAGATGAGTCACTCGGGCTTCAGTGGGTCAGCGTGGGACGGGTCTCGTGTTGGATTCAAAAGATACAGTTCTAAAGAAGAAAAAGCTTTTTTTACATTTATATAAAATGATTATTTTATAAATCCTTTATCTTTTTAATGACATATTAACTTAAGCTTTGTATTTTATTAAATTAAAGGTAACTTGATACTCTTTTTTTTTTTTTTACGTATGTTTTACTTGTTTAGGAGCACATTCCAAGAGAAAGAAATCACTTTTGATATTAACACTTGGACAAACACTAGTGTATGTCAGATTTACAGCAATTAAACAAATATATTATTGTACGTCAAGCTATGTGTATAACCTGTCTCCTCCTAGTTTTGTAACTGCAAACAGTGCCTCCATGTTTTCGATTTATGCCTGGTTTTATATGTGAAAGTGCCTTTCTCTGACATGTCAACCTGAAACTGAATTCCTGTCTGATGTTTGACTGAAATGTCTGAGATTTGTTTGGTGTCATGAAGTGGGCCGGTGTATTCATGCAATGCAGTTTTTAGAGAGATGAAATGCAGTAATAAAAAGAAGTTGTCTGCTGCTGTGAATCATTGTGGGGAACTGTTTGAATCATAAATGACACGCTCCGGTTTTTGATTTGCCTGTGCGCTACTGGTTGTGCAACATTAGTTTTTATTAAAGTTTGCTCAAAGTACAGTTTGAATAAAGGTCGACTGAAATGTGTGGCAACTGAAGGTTGTAGAGTCAAAAAGCACAATGCTCCCATCTGGTGGTACATTATGGTATTTAAGAAATTAAAAGAAACTACAAAATAAAAGCACTGTCAGTGGAGTTTGTGATCAAATTTAAATTTATATTTGTACTGATCAAATTAGTTTTAATCCCTAATTCAATTCTTTTGTTGCTCAATAACTCTAAAGAGTTAGAATTTGTGAATGAATGCAGCATTTGTAATTGTTATTTTACACATATTTGACTTCCCCTATTAGATCTGTAATAAGCAATTTTGGAAAATCCGGCTTAAAAGTACAATTCAGATGACTGAGGCAACATGGGAATGCTGAATAATTTTTCCGTCCATTAAGCCGTCTGGTAATCTCATCATCAGAAGACCCAGCCTCTCCTAATTAGCCTTACATAGGATCAGATCATTTAATCTGCAATGTTCCAGGTAACCCTTTTCACCTGTTCCAGGTAGTCTGCTGAACTCTGCCCTCCTCAGTGCATCACAAAGTTTCCAAGTACGATCTCCATTGTGTAATGTGATTCTTTTATATCTCTTGGCACACGCACAGCAGCACAGTGGCTCAGTTGGTAGAGCTGTTGCCTCCCAGCAAGAAGGTTGCCGGATGGAGTCCTGGCCGGGGACTTTTCTGGGTATAGTTTGGATGTTCTCTCCATGCATGGGTGGGTTTTCTCTGGGTACTCTGGTTTCCTCCCACAGGCCAAAGACATGAATGTTGGGCTTGGTGTGAGTGAGAATGAATGTTTGTGGCCCTGTGATGGACTTGTAACCTGTCCAGGGTGTACCCCACCACTTGCTCATTGACTGCTGGACATGGACACTAGTGACCCCCATGACCCTGAAAGAAAGAAGAGGGTAAAAGATGATGGATGGATGGATGGATGGATGGATGGATGGATGGATGGATGGATGGATGGATGGAACACACATAGCAGAAGTTTAAAGTGCCTGTGACATCAAATTTTTGTAAGAAACATGAATGCATTTTTGGAAAGATAACATTGATAACATATTGCAAAACACATTTCACCCCCCCCCCCCCCCCACTCTTGTGGGCACCCCTGATGTGGACCAAATAGCTGTACATGTACATGGGGGTCAAGTTTGCTTCATTTCCAACTGCAAAGGCCTACTTTATAGGTTACTTAGAATTTGGATTATGGGTGTTTTTTTATTTAATTTATTTATTTTCTACACATTTTGAGAGTTTTTAAAGATGTTCATCACAGTAGGGTGAAGTGATAACATGATGCATCTAGTTTGCATTGTGTCACCTAACTCAAATGTGCATCTCAAGTCAAACCATACACGCATTTTGAGTTAATTTGTTGTTATTTTTAAATAGTAAATACTAGTTTGTTTTAGGGTTTTTTGATAAATGACTTTCAAATAGCTGTTTCTGGATGATTCTAGAAAAAATTGTAGCAAATACACAAAAGAAAAATGCTTCCCACTTATTTTAAAATACACACAGAGGAACTTGGCCTTTCTGTGTGTGTGTAAGGTGAAATATTTCCATATTTTAGTAACCCAGTGGTTTTTAAACAGTAGCACAACTTCACAAGGAATACACCTTGCTTGAACGCTCACAATGAACAGCCACATATGGGTGTGCAATGACTGTAGTGGTCGCTCATTGCATATTTTACTCCAACTATCAAAAGAAATAAAACTTTAGTCAAAACTTAGTTTTAAAAATAGCAGAATTTTGGGCCTATTAAGAATGTTTTTATGTTTAAATCAATAATATTCAGTGTCACAAGTCTCTGACGCTGTTATACGTGTTACAGAAGCTGAAAAAGATTAGGAACCACTGTTCTGCAGTTTAAAATGACAGTTAAAACCACGAAAAGTGACATTATGTTGGAAACTTCCCTAATTACAGTCACACGTGACCAGTTTGACAGAAGGGAACCGTTTCATGCAGACACGCTTTATCCTTCCGCCAGAATCACACGAGAACAAGGTGGTTTTTACTTTTTAAATAACTACAAATATGACTGGGTGATTATCCGCGTCTAATATTAATTGTTGAACTCCTGTTTGTTAAATCTGAGCTCGCTGGCTTTAGTTAATCGCCGGACCTATATACAGTAACGGCGGAGGAATATCTGTTGTAAAATCCCAGCCTGCTCTAGCTTCTTTTTTTCCTTCGATTGGAGGCCATGACGGGAGCCTGAGAGTTCAGCTGGAGCCAGAAAAGAAGATGATTCCCCGGGACGAAACTGTCAAATCAGCCCGTGCAGACTTCTGATCTTTGTATAATCTATATACAGCCTAGGTGGAGTCTGTCACTTTTTGTTGTTACTTTTTTATTCTTTTCAAATGTGTTCTTGGCAATCAGTCGATGACAATGTTGAATTGTTAGGAGGTTTTTGGATCGAAAAAGGAGGCTAGCACGGCTAATGCTACGTCTTATTAGAGACTGGGTTCTGGAGAGCCGGTGAGTTCTCGCTAACCAACCTTTCGCTGTCAATTGCGACAGCCGTCTTTGAGCCACCGCTTGGTCCGACATCTTAAAAGCCGCTCGGAAGGTCGCTGCATGTATTTTATTCGGGGGAGTTCTTGGCGAAACGAGTCGCAGGATTGGGGAAAGTCGGGCCTGCGCGGAGGAGGAGCAGAGCAAGGCCCGTCTTTATGATCCAGAGAAAGCCTTTTCTAATCCTACATCTACCGACAGCCACTGCTAGCTCTACGGGCTAGCACGCTCCTCTGCGAGGGACCTGCAAAAGACTACGAAACATACTCTGGGAAAGAGAGAGGGAGAAAGAAAAAAAAAACTCATTCGTTTTCATCGTTTATCCCATATGGCTACAATGACTGCGAAAATAAAGGAAATTGTCAGTCGGAACAAAAGGAGGTACCAGGAGGATGGTTTCGACTTGGACTTAACATGTATCCTTCTTTGTGGTTTGTGTTCTTTTTTTTTTTTCACCAGCTTTTCATGTCATGGTTTCATCGATCAGTCAGTGAAGCTGGATCCAGAAATGTCAGCGGAGTAACGTCAGGTTGGTCGGCGTGTTTGAAAGATGGTGGATCTGTCAAACCAGCAGGCAGAAATGTCACAGCCATAGAATGAACCGTGCTAACAGATACGTAAAAGTGGACACTAGTGCATGTGATTTACCATGGACAGGACATTTAACTTGCACACTATTCATCCCGTAGTAAACTAATTTATATATATATATATATATATATATAAATATAACTCAACCTCCCAATCTTTGGCTAATAGGACACAGTCTGACTTTGGACTTTACTAAACATACCACGAATAATTTCATTAGTTTACTACGGGATGAATAGTGTGCAAGTTAAATGTCCTG
>JARVGW010000001.1:30277228-30291233 GCA_031762495.1 Anablepsoides rubrolineatus | reverse complement strand
CGGACTATGGCCGTGTAAATCCATCTGATAACCGTTGGGGTAGCACCCCAACGACTACCTGCGATTCTACGGCACTGGTAAAATATGTCTTATAGTTTAGGAGATATTTTGTTAACAGATCAAGTTTACTTGTAATTTTAAATGAGAACATTTGGACAACAATCTCTTGCAGCCTGTGAGTGCTCTTAATACGTGTTGAGGATCAGTCTCAGCAACAATCATAACAAATTTTGGGTCAATACTGTATTAAACTGAAGGAGTATGGGTCATATTTGTATTTTGCACAGTCAGTTAGATGTAGCAGCTTCGTTGAATCATATGAAGGTAATAGTTTTGTTCAAATTTGTCAACTAGTTTATTAGACATTTTGCTAACAAACAGGCAAACAAATACACACAGACATGAAGAAAACCACAATAACCCAAAGGAGTGAATGAGAATGCTACTGAAATGTAAAAAAAAAAAAAGCTAGAATAAGTAAAGTAAATAAAAAAGAACGGCTTTCATCAGCTTGTGTTGTCTCTTTTAATGCTTATTGTTTTTAGGTACGAATCCACCGCCGATGAGCGTACAACCGCCATCCACACGATAATATTTTCTCAGCTCTCTCGTGTACTCATATGTCGGCTGTGTGAACTTGGTCCCACTTTCAGCAAATCCTCTGCATAGTTTCTCTTTTCGAAAGCACTGAAATAGCCTGGCGATCGTGCACACAGGAACTATGGTGAATGAGGAAGTGGAATTGGGGGGGGGAGAAAAAAAAAAAGAAGGAGGGAGATGTTTGGAAACACAAATCTGGGCAATTGATGGAAATCCATTGCAGGGCTTCTCGTCATGTGTTGGAGCAACGGTTAATGAACGTACGGTAAATGTTTACAGATGTTAGTTTTTGCCTTCAAGACCTGAGTCACCAAATGAGTCACACAAGCTCAGAGCTTGTGTGATGGAGGAAATGTTGACATGGATATGCCAGCTTGCTTTGTCAGTCTTGAGTTTTTATGTTCTTCGTTGAATAAAGAGAAGCACATGGAAACACTTACTGTACTGCTGACCAACCCCCATCAACACACACCTTTATGTGGGATCAATGAATGAGTATGAGTTTGTTGCATTGAATAAAAGCCAACATCCATTGCCCGAGGTGAAGAAGGAAAGTCATGGCAGAAGCGTGTCACATATCAGTTTTATGCAGACACCACAGCAAATACTCTCACACCGAAAGGAATCCAGCGCCGACTCGTGCTTCTGTGACAAGCACTCCGGGGAGTTTTTTTTTTCTTTTTCTTATGGATCTCTGTGCGTGAATTTGCACACGAAAATCTACATTCATGTGCCAGAGTCGGTGCATTTATCAGACTTTACGTTGACAGGCTCTGTTCTCTACCTGACTTTGTACCCTGAAATCTTAGAGCTGGCGTAATCCCCCTCCCCCCCTTCACCCCACCGCCCGAGCTTTCTCCTCCTCCTCTCTCTCTCTTCCCTGCTCTCCATCTAGTGTCATCGGGAGGGTAATATGAGGCATATGGCTGCTGATGACAGTCCCTAATCCTCACGCTGATAGCTGATAGTTACCCGCGTGCTCCTCATCCCCCATCATCTCATCCCTTTCATACCGAGAACAAGAGGGGGGTAGGGGTGGAAGACGCGAGTGTGTCGGCTGATATTCCAAGACTCCCAGCTGAGAACCATTATCCAAAATGAGTGATGTGAAAGAAGGCTGATGGGCAAGGCCGATATTGGTGTTTGTGCTGGTGTGCGAGTTACTTCAGAACTCCAGAGAAAATAAGAAGTTGCTTCAGGGTCTTGGGAGTGTGTGAAGGGGATTGAGTCAGACCCCTTGCACACTTGAGCTCCTTGCTGCTTTATTGGAGTTGGGATTTTTATTTGCTCATAAATTAACGCTCAACTGCTCCAGTTTAAACCAACGATACATCCACTAAAAAAAGACTTTTGACCTTTTGGTCTTCTAGAGGTTTAAAAGCAAATCTCCTCGTTTGAGTGATGGGTAATAATGTTTCAGTGTTGAAATAATCCAAATGAATGCTCTATCCCAAACACATACCCCAATTAGTAAAGTTCTTCTTTTGCTTCCTGCAGGATTTAAATCAAAGCGTATGAGACTACAGTAAAATACTTTCAATCTCAAGAGTAATAACAGCAAAATCGCTCTGTAATGCCACCATTTGTCTGCGCAAATTCTGTCAAAAGTTTGCTAACATTAGGCACTGAAGTCATAAAACAGTAAAAGCAAAATCCCCCTGAGTGTACTGAAGTGAGCAATTTAGATTTTATTGCTTATGAGTCCCACTTTTCATTTGAAAAAAAAAGAAAAAGAAATGAAGGCTTGCCTTGGAAGGTGTGACATGATGTTCAGTTTACCCCTGATTTCCAATGTTTGGCCTTCAAAGGGTAGTCTGGTCATTTTTAAGGTGATAGTTATCAAACATTATAAAATTATGAATCACAGAGGCCCTCGCTATTAGCATAACCTGGATGAAGATTTTGCCCTTTTACTTCATGCTCTGTGACTGATGCCTTGGTTGATAAGTTTCTATTGATAACTATGATCAAATTATGTTTAAATCCACCAGTGGAGGCTAATCCACTCAACAAGAATTGTAGATTCATTAATGCTAAACAGCTAAATAGAATTAAAAAAAATAGTAGAAGCTAACACTAACCGCTAACTACTAAGGCAACTCAGGTTTTGCTCTCTGGCAAATTGGCCAATCCCCCCAAGAGATTTACATCTCCACTTTAACCTACTCGGAATAAAGCATATTTATTTAAATGTTGTTAAATGTTATTTTATTTGTTTTTACCACTCTTAATTTGAAGTTTAACACATCCAGAACGGCTTGTAAGAGCGGGTAGATTTCATTTAATTTGGGACAAATTCCATAAAACCCTAAGTTTTAGAAGGTCAACGAAGGTGAATCAGTGGAACTTAATTTAGCCAAAGCTAATCAGTCTGCTAACGGTTTCCAAATTTAGAAGAAATGCTAATTTTGTAAATGTGAAACTAGTTGCATTATTAGCGGGTTAGCGGAACTGTGCCACTAAAATTCACACTTAGTTAAACCCAAAACCAACTTTTCAGACAAACTCATAATTGAACTTTGCTCACTTTATCTGTTTCATGCTAGCAAGGCTAAAAATTTTATAAATAGCTAGACTCTTTTATAAGTTTCCATTGAGCTTTATCGGACTGTGTATCCAAAGCTAGGCTCCAAAGTATTTCCCAGATTGTTGAACCATTCTCACAAGTCTTTGGACTAGAAAAAGAAAATGGCAGCTCCTGCAGCTCGATCATATCTCACCATTCCACCTCACATCTCCAATGACAAACATCTCGTGTAAACCGAAACGTTCTCCCCCGCACATTCTGTTTTACTGCACGGTATAAACCTTCCTACGAGCCAGTCAACGTCTCATCTGCAAAATGTTTACGGGGAGGGCTATTTTTTTTTTCTCCACGAGCAGCAGGAAATCTCTGTATCGTGCGTATACTTGTACAAACAACTGACATACATTCTCTAGTAGACGTCAGTCATGGGAGCGGGTGAGCAGCGTTCCATCCTCTCATTAAGAGCCCTGCCAGTCAGCAAGCTACTCAGCCAGCCCTGAAACCAGCCAGCCAGGGCTTTTTAAAAAGGCCGTCTGATTTGACAGAATCCCATGGGGTGGGTGGAGGGGTTGGATTAGGATTAACAGCTGTTTCCCCTCAAACAGTGGAGAAGATACGCTACAGCTACACCACGCTGATGGCAAATTAATAGATGAATGGAACATGCGTGTGTCGTCTCAGATAATGTGCTAAAGCTCTCCGTTTCTTAAATAGCGAGGAAGGTGTCCTTTTTTTGAACCCGGCTCTGTGGATCTGCTGTCACACACACACACACACACACACACACACACACACACACACACATATATATATATATATGGAGTAACGGAGGCATATTGTGTCTGTGAGAAAGATTCAAAACACCACTTTAATCTGAGAGCACAAAGCCAGCTACAGATTATGCCTCTTGCCTCTCAAGTGATTCTGCTGCAGATCCGGTTTAGATGACCCCCGCTAACACCCTCAGAGACAGGGGCTTTTAACCCCAAACAAACACTGATAGCAGCCACCGAATGAGAACACAGCATCCAAACACACACACACACACACACATACATGCAGACACTGCGAACACCTACATCGCAGCCGCAGACAGCAGCCAACACACACATACACACAAGCTTATGTCAGTTTCACTTGCATCCACCCCCAGGGTTATTAAGGGAGACAGGAAAGGTCCAAACTGTTGTGAAGCTAACAGGTTTTTGGGGTAAAAATGACTTTTTTTTTGCCCGTCACACACAACACTTAAAGTGAGAATGCAGCCATGCTGAACAATCGCATCGAAAGATTTGCCACATGAACCTCAAAGGAGCTGAGACACAGTAAGGTACCTCACAGTAGTTTTTTTTTTTTTTTCAAATTGAAACCAAAGCACCAACCACACAATTACCTCCCTTTGAGTTAATGACTAGTCTTCTGTAACGCTTACAGAAACAGTCAGAGGCCACATCGGAGACTTGAAGAACTAAACTCTACATCAGTCGGGTGCATATCACCATATCTAATCAACCTCAGACAGTCTAACAGATATGAAGCTAATATTTGGTGTGGTAGTAGCTGAGATTCTTTCACAACACATACTCCAAGCACGGATAAATTAAAACGCCTGCATTTCTGAACTCGAGATGAACTTTGTCAAAACCTTTGGTGTGAAAGACGGTGAGCGATTAGCTATTTGTTATTTATTTATTGCACTATGTAGTAGAGTTGCAAAGCCTACCCACTAAAACCACGTGGATTATGTCTCCACACCCTTAAATATCGGTTATGTGCGCAAATGTGCGTGTGTGTTGAAGGGAGGGAGTGCACACCCTGGTGTTTCCTGTCCACAAATAAAGACAAACAGCTTGTGTGTGCACATGCACTGACAGTATGTACCAAATAAAGTATGATGTGTGTGTGTTGTGCACATTAGCATGTACAGAGTGGTTAAATATTTTTAATGCAAAAGCCATCTCCTGCAGTCGAAGAATTTCAACAAAAAGTACTAAATTAATGGTGCAATCACAACTAGGACACACAGTTATAGCCACCTTCCTGTGACACTATCAGTCTTAACGCAATGTCCTATCTTGAAGGAAAAAAAAAGTTGTCATTGTGAAACACTTAAAAGCCAAATTTGTCCTCATTATTATTATTTTATTTTAACGCATTGCCCTTGTGTCAATCAGCCGATATCACCTTTCTGAGTGATTTCAACCATGACCGACTTCAAGCAGATAGAAAATGACATATTGCCGAGGTTTCACGTCTGCTCGTTTCCTCTGTGATTTTTTCTCTGAAGAGAGAAAGTATGCGTGTGTGTGTGAGTGTGTGTGTGTGTGTGTGTGTGAGTGTGCGTGCACGAGAGAGAGACAGAGAAAAGGAGAGGCCCATATCTGTACTTGAACACTCACCACTACCACAAATAAGTAAGCGTGATTCATCACTTCCTTCCTATTGAACATGAATAGTGCAAGAGCAGAGGGTGTAAACCAAAACGCTACAGTTCGGAACATGCGGCTCGGCCCCCTTCACCACCCCTCTGCATGCATGCATGCAAGTGTACTGGGTGTACAACGCAAGCTTCAATGTGTGTATCTGCAAACGCACACATGCACGCCGCTCTTACAGTCAACATGACTAAAGTCAGTTGGACTTGCGTTTCTGATCGTGCAGGCTTTGCATATAAAAAAAAATTGAAGCCTTGTTGCATGTTTTGGGGGGTGAGGAGGTGGGGGTGTCTAAAAAGCTTTGCTCTCGACCTCTGGTGCCATCTGCCAGTGACAGGGCAGAAATGCAAATCAGATACAGACAGAGAACACCACTATGCTTGCTCCTTCCATTAGAGCGGCCTAGCGAAATAAACTAGGTCAGACAGACCAGCAACCAGCTGTGTGTGTTTGTGTGTAATAAGGCACATGCGCCTCTCTTTGTGTGGGGAGACATGCTAGATTGTGTGTGTTTTTGGGGAAGGGATGATTGGGTTTGGGTTGAAGGTTCCTAATACTTGCGACGGTACACACTTTACGGTCACGCGTATCATCCAGTCAGCAGGCCTTTTCGGGCTCTCCGAGGCTACGTGATGGGCCGAAGGAGACCGGTGACAAATAAAGGCTTTTATCTGAGGCTGAAATTAGACCACAGCCAGGGGGCAACTGATAGGGAGTGTATTAAACTCTAAAAAAAAAAAAAAAAAAAAAAAGAAATGGCGAACCTCCCGGGAGGGTGATGCAACGCAGAGGCAACGCTGGCGTAATGCAGACAGATGCGTCCTCCTATCTCTCCCTCTCTGTCTCTCTCTCATATCACTGCGATGCCTCTGAATTATGAATGAGGCCCCCGTGCATCTCTTCGGCGCAAATGTCTTCTTCTCTTCATATGCACCCATCATATAGGCTTTGTTTTCTATTAATGCCTCGTGCTTTAAATGCAGCCACCCACTGTTATTGTGTAAAAAATAAAAATCTTAATCAAAAAGGTTTGAGGCGGTTTCACATCCCCTTTTTTTGTAACTGGTATCCAACTGTGCTCATTTAGACACAGATCTTAGATAATTTTATCATTATGTGTACTGCTAAAGGTGCAAGGGCGATGACGTTTTTGCCTGTTCTGGGATGTTAGCATATCTCATAAACTATTGGACGAATAGTAACCAAGCCTATAGGTAGGTCAAGCAGCTGCCTAAACACATCTACGACTAATTAGCCTTTGGAGTATCCCTGTTCAAGAAGGCCGCCACAGCTCTGCGATACAATCAAACACAAAGTTAGCTACAATTTAGCAAATTATACAAATATTGAGCTAAGATTTTAAGAGCGATAATAGCTGAAAATCATTCAAAATATAATCAACATTAACACAAAAATGACTGACTCGGTCAGTTTTACAGGCAATAAGTTAAGTGTGTGGTAGTCACTGAGAGTCATTCCTAACACATACTCTGAGAGATATTGCATAACATCATATACAGGGTTTGACCGAAACAGCTGTACGTCTGTCCCTTCTCAGCATGGAGTGGTTTTAGTTTAAAACTCTGGCATAGAAGGCAGTGGGTGAGGTGAGATTCTTATTGTAACATCTAAAACTTCCCTTTCATTTTGCAGGACAAACGCATCATGGTTAGCATTGTTGTCTCACAGCAAGCAGGTCCTGAGTTTGAATCTTTCTATGTGCAGTTTGCATGTTCTCTTTGTGTTTGTGTGAGTTTTCTAAGAGTACTCCGGTTTCCTCCCACGGTCTAAAAACATGCATGTGCAGGCCCAGGTTGCCCTTGAAACAAAAATCTGTGATCTCTAAAGAATTCACCTGGATAAAAAAAAAACATAATATAAAATTTAATCTCTTTCTGTGCAGCATCAGAAATGGACGATGCACCAAAATCTACATGAATTCAAAATTATTCACAGATAAACTGTACGTTGTCACAAGCATGATCCGCTGAATCCCGTCTCCAGTCTTAAAGCTGCCAGAGTAAGAAAGTAAACGTCAGTTGAAAGCAGGCCTGTGAAGTTTCTTTTAACTCGTTCAACGTGATAAACATGGAGCAATATGAGCTGAATAATAAATGACTGCACGCCTTTCAGTATCATTTCAAACACAGGCCTTCTATTTATAGTCGCTCAAACATTTCCTTCTCCAGTGAACTTTCTCTGTTTTCCTTTTCTTCCTCCAACCGATTTCAGGCACAGATTGTAAATTCGGTCACAAGGGAGGGCCAGTGATTCTCATTTCCTGCAGTTTGGTCCTCTTTAACAAAATGACTCCCCACTCCCTGAATTCTCTGCAGTTCCTCTGAGATATCTGCAGCTGCTTGTGTGTCTCTCTTGTTTGCAGGCGGGAGGTTTTGTGCACTCGTAACGCCAGTTTGTAACGTGCAGCACGGTGGGTATATCTGGAGGCATGTGAGAGTGCCGTGGTGCATGAAAGTTGGACGGAAAAGTGACTTGAGATGAAAAGGTTAATATTTTCCAGGCTTTCTGGGTGGGAGGTGATAGCTTTGTTCATGTGGTTTGTGTCTGCTCTGGGTGTGTGTGTGTTTCTGTTTCATCACATTTATGGGTACTTTTTGTGTGGGTGGAAACCAAAACTTTCATGTAAAGTTTTGCGACGTTCTCAAAACGTGAATTATTTCACTTAATCCAACATGTGGAGTGGTTAGCTATGGTTAAAGAGTTTAGCTAGTTGCACAAGTGCTGCAACATGAATGGCACAAAAATTTGTTGTATTGCATGCCCTCAGTGTTCTATTGGTTCTCTTGACTTTTCTTGGGTGAAGGCAAGACACAAGACCTAATGTTTAGTTTCAAACGACCACAGCTTAGTCTGTATTATACCTACTACTACATACTGGATCATCCCTATGTTTCCCGGTACATAAGTTATTTTGTGGTTAATAAAGAAAGTCATGAAAGGTGCTTGGCTCCCCTTTCAAATGTATTTTAATACAAATGAAAAATAATAATAAAAATAAATAAATAAATAAATAAATAAATAAATAAATAAATAAATTAATTAATTAATTAATTAATTAATTAATTACAGTGCAGGCAATTTGGAACATAGGTACTGGGCAACATGAGTATTGGGAGCATTAGTACTGTGCAACATAAATACTGGGAAAAATAGGTACTGGGATTAATAAGTACTGGTGAAAATGGGTACCAGGAAACATAGGTATTGGGATTAATAAGTACCAGTGAACATTGGTACTGGGAAACATAGGTTCTAGGATTAATAAGTATCTGCAATAGTAGGTACTGGTAAACATCAGTACTGGGCAATAAATACCAGGAAACATAAGCACTGGGATTAATAAGTACCAGTAAACACAGGTATCGGGAATAATAGATAGGAACTGTGAAACATCCCCACTGGGATTATTAAGCATTGGGAATAATTGGTACTGGGGACATGAGTACTGGAAAACATAGACAATAGTAAACTCTCCTGGTAACATGGGTACTAGGGATTCTTTAGTATGGGGACACATAAGCACTCGAAAACAATAAGACTTATTTCAAGGCAGTATATATAATAAAATAAAAGTCTAAATCATAAACCCAATTTAAATCCACTTAAGGTAATTCAAATTCCATTATAGTGCAATACATTTACGTAATCCTAACCAAACAGAAAAAAAATAGACCCCCCAGATATCATAATTATGAGATAAGATCTTATAATTACGAGATGAGAAGTGCAGAAGTGACTTCCAGCAGGTCAGAGTGGGCTTTTCACCTGAACAACCCCAAGGACTTAAGATACTTGTACAACTAATATTAATGCCATCCATATTAAGGAAACTCAAGATTTCCTAGTGTTTCGTGTCACATATCAACTCAGATAGCACAGTCCACTTTAGTATAAGTAAGCTTTACTTTTCTCATAATTAGGAGATAAGTATTTCATAATTATGACATCATTTCTTGTAATTATGAGATCCTATCTCATAATTATAATTTCTTATACGTATATCAGGATCAGGAGTCCAATGCATTTTTATTCACGTATACATTATGAAATTAAAAGTTATCTATCTAAGGAATCCAGCAGATTAGATCAAATCTTCCAAGCAGCACATTGGTGACAGGGGAAAGGAATGTCTCCCATTTACCAGGAAAAAACTCCAGCAGAACCATACCGTCTGCCTCAACCGGCTGGGGTTTGGAAGGATAGGAACACGACGAACACAGAAGGTACTGGTCCAAGCGTGCAGTATATCTACGACAAGAAAAGACAGAAAAATCAGGTCAATGGCAGCAATAATTACATATCCAAACATGGAGAGTAGAGCAAATATAGAGCAAAAACCTCTGCAAGGAACATATGAAACGATACAACCTCCGAACCCATGTTTTAGAACCATAACTACACCCCACACCTCAAACAGAGAATGCATAAAGCCCACAGACTTAGCAGCTGCCTCAGAAATGAGATAACGGTTGTTGTTGAGGGACCAGGAGAACGTTCTCCCACATTATGCCTCATACAAAGGATGAATGAGCGCAGCAGCTCTGCTTGGGGGCAAAGAGGACAGGTAAAATATGGGCCATGCAGGGTTTGCATCATCGTGGCCTTGCCTGCAGCTCCTACCGAATATTTCCAATGCCAACAGTCCCCCAATAAATCCATCTCTAAGGGGGTTTAAACTGGCATTATTCCTGTCTTTTCTCTGGAAACAAGACATCCAATCTCCACTCTTCACCATTGTCTCCTCACCAGACAGCCCAATGAATGAACGCTCACGGCCAAATCCCCCTTTTTCCATGTGCAGCCGCAGACTCCACTGCCCACAGATACTCTCGGTTCTAATTAGGCAGACCGCTGGACATGTTGCTGGAGGGTGGGTGGGGGATGTCTCTGCAAAGGCTTATCATCAAGTGACAGCTTTACAGATTTACGTCTTTTCATCTGGTTTGTGTGCAAGCGTGTAAAGCTGAAGGGGGGAAAGAGTGATGGGGGAGATACTGTAATTACCATTTGTTTATCATATAGTTCTGATGTATAGTAGGGCACACAGTGTGACTGCGTTTGTCTGCAACACGTTGCACAACCCCACTGCTCATGCACTGAGTTTGCAGAGCTTTCCCATGAGACCTGCGTCATCAGCAGCAAGGTTATTTCCTGTAAGAGCAGCATGACTCTTTTCCTGTTCTCTGTGAGAAGAAGCACTGGGTTTGTCCTCCCAGTCTTCTACAGTGGGCACGGTTTTGCAAGGTGCATACAAAGTTATTAACTAATATTTTTGTCTTGCACTAGTTCATTCCTCTAAAACATATTCTTAGAAGTTAATTTTAAAAATCATCTTTAAATGTAAAAGTTGCATGAGAATATATGTTTGGAGAAAAAAGCTAAAAGGTGCAAATTAGCAGCGGTTTAATAATTACCAGCAGGCCTTTTCTGTGCTGGCTCTGCAGAAAAAGTGCAACAGCTCAACTCAAAATGTACGTACGAAGCAGCGTTTCACATCAGGAGAGAAGTGTGAAACTCTGAAAAGAGAAAGGCATAATGAGGGAGAAGCTGCAGGTAAAAGTGTGAGACTGATGTTGACGCAGTTACAATTTTTAGGGGGGGAAAAAACTTGTTGCTTTATTTTTAGGTTGTGACCTAATTTCTAAAAAAGACCACAAAAAAACACGATTGAGGGCACTGTAACTAGAGTTGGCTAAATATATAAAACACACAGTTTTAATGAACTTCAGCCTTCAGAAAGAACAGCTTGTTTTTCCTCCACCACACTAAAAAAAGATTCTTAACTTTCCACTTCCCCTGATTTTCTTTAGATGTTTTTGCAACACATGCTCCTTCCAGCTGATTCCTCCGAACAACAAAAGCTCTGTTTTCTTCTTTTTAATCTTTTTTCTCCCTTCCCCTCCATCTCAGTGGAGCTGTTCCTTTGCCTCGCAGTTCGTTTGACCCCGGGAGCGACAGAAGGGGGGAACACATTGGGTCGTGGATTAGAATACGTCTCCACAGAACACAAATCTATGAGCTGCAGCTCGATGCTGGTGGTTTTTGTGGCAAATGGGTTTCTGTTGTGGAACATCACCCTATCTAAGGTGCCTTTACTGTGACCTGCTGCTAAACGTCTCGTAATCTATCCTTCTATTTGTTTTTAGTTCATGAGATCACAAAAACTGCACTTCTGGTCACATTAGTTTAAATAACGGTTTGTGAACTTTATCTTTAAAAGAGCCATATTAAACATTCCTACTAAATAATGTTTATAAGGAGCCCCAAAAATATACATAGCTCCTTAAAACCTTACTTTCTTTTTTTTAAATATACATCCAAAAAGCAACTATGATTTATATTGTGTTCTATTGTTTTCAATATATAAGGAACAATAAGAAAAAATAACTATATAATTCTACGTTCGTGTTTGGAACGATGCAACACTTGAAGACAAATGACGCGCTCACCGCAGACTAAAATTAAATAAAAACCACATCCTTGATCTGGCAGTGTTAGGCTTTTTTTCACAGTCTTGTATAAAGTTATTTGTACGTTTTGATATCATATTTCAGTGCTTTAAAATCTATCAAATCCAATATGTGTGCAAAACTCTCTTTTCTGGATATACAACAATTTGCCTTTTGCTACAAAAAACTGAATTTTCTGGATTTGGAGAATGCACTCTGTCTGAAAGTTGCAAATACAAAAAAACAACAACAGGCTAACAAACCATATCTCTATTGTACATTTTTAATGATTTTAGTGAGAAATGGAGTCAGCAGTTTCTGAAACTAAAATGATGGTGCGTTTATAATAACTGATATGTTGATTTGTTTCTGTTAAAGAGTTGCCCCACAGAGATCTAAAATTTGATTATTAGAGCCATACTGCTGCAAATGTTTCATGCACATGTCAGAAAATATTTGAACAGGTGAATGGCTGACATTATTGTTTCCTATTCACAGTTTATTAATAAAAACTGTGCAGGTTCACATTGTTTTAGTCAAAGTTGGAGCCACTTCAGAGGGTCTAAAAAGAGTCACATGTGGCTCCGAAACTGCAGGGTGTAGATCCTGGTTTTAAAGTATTTAGCTTTAATACATTAAGTTTATTCTAATTTAACTTTTCATGACTCTATACCACCCAACATAACATTTTAATAACGCTTCATAAATATTTTTGTCATCTTTTTAACAATTGTCTATAAGCATAAATGCGATTTTTTGTTGTCTTATTAGATAGATAGGCATCTAGATTATGTTTTGCATCATATTAAAATGGAAATTCACAATTTTTCAAGCTGTAACCTTAAGTATTTTTCAAGTTTGCCTCTGCGTCATGTACATATTTCAACTCCTAAAGCATCTATGTAAAATCCCCACAGACTGAACACCCCTACTTCCTCCTGCCACTCTGTTGCACTGATATAAACATGCTCCCATGGTCATATTAAGATGTCAGTGTAGGTTTCAAGCAAGCATGATGCTGACATATTCACCTTATACATCTACCATGTGTGAAACGTCAATGTCTTTGCCAGACCAGAAACAACTGACTAAATCTGCCATAATCCTATAAGCAACCAGCCTGTATTCAATGCTGCAAGTTTGAAAAGAGGACGACCAGAACATACATATTATACAACACCTACAAGTGTTGAATTTTGCTTTTTAAGTGGGCAGGCAGGTACAGATCTGACACGGACACTGAATCTGATGCAAAAACATTCAAACCCCATGAGAGTTTTCTTCAAGTTGAGGTTTATTCCCACTTTTACCCTCCGTCTTTATTAAAAAATAAAAATAAAATTTTGCAGAGGTCAACCAAATAATGACATTTCTCTGGTATATGAAGTCGAAGCAAGAATAAGGTTTCTTAGGTGGCACCAAAAATGAAGAAAACTGAAGGCACATTATCATTGTTGCATCTTGATGTTATACTTCTGTTTAATGTAATATGAGTCATACAGTAATATGAACTTGGGTCATGTTTAACAAAAATGTGGGAGCTGTGAACCTCTTCACAACATTTTTGCTGTTCAGCAACAAAATCAAAGGAGCAACACCGCCTCCTAGTGGTAACAACTAAGTATAGCATCTACGTTTGTTTTATTATAGTGTATTCATGATTTGTTATAAATACATCTTAACCTTTTGACTAACACTTTACTAGATTATTAAGATAGATTTGAACTTATATAGATATAAATTCCGACAAAATTCCAAGAAAAGCTTCAGCTTTTAGGGGAATTGGTTTTTGAGGGACTTTCCAAATGATTTTGACATTCCTGACCTGTTCATGTAAACTGTCATTGATTTAATAATAATTTCCCTTGAGTATGGAGCTTTTTATGTTTCTTTAATATTCAAACAAAGAAAGTCAAAGTGAAATAAAAAAAAAAAAATCAAATCAAAAATTTAAAAACAGCAATTAAATAAAT
>JARVGW010000001.1:30187491-30203221 GCA_031762495.1 Anablepsoides rubrolineatus | reverse complement strand
TCCAGCTCCTTCAGCTTCTGGGTCTCATGTTCGACTAAAAGGTGGCATTTCTCATTCTGAAACAAATGTAAGGAAACTGTGTCAAAAATAATAAATTATACACCTTATATACTTGATTTGGCTGTTCGGCCATTTAGGGGTACTGTCTGAAAGAGCTTTTAATATCCCAGCTTTCATAGCAGCCTTGTGAAAATTTGTTGTATAACCTCAGGTGATTAATATATCGTCAGAATTTTAAATAAGTCACCATATTTCAATCTGGGTGCTCTTGGGGTGCACTGTGTACAGGAGTGTGAATGTGTATATATTAGTGTGTAGTTGGATGTGAATGTCTGGAAGTGAATTTACTATTCTAAAATTTAGTATTAACCTAAACTTTATTCATCCAGCAATGTGGTCCGGGCTTTTGTCCCCATAAGAAACAGTAGGTCCTCACCAGGCTGTGTACTGGGGCAATGGTCAAAAATTGTCCCCACCAGGTAGCAAAAACAAGTAAACACACACACCTCCACCCCCCTACATGCATTACAATGTAGGAAATGGTCATGGTCTATACAATGAATTTGACATGTCTGGAATGAATCAATAAAAAATGAGGTATACCACAATACTATCATACCACCCTAATCTACTGTGAAAAATTATATTGCTTTTAATTTAAGAAACTGACAACAAATCCTGAACCTCCTTGTGTTTTATGCATTTTAACTTAAACATTTTGTCAAACTCTTAAAATGTAGAAAGAAAAAATAATAATTAAAAAGTGATATGTTTTATCCTGACCTGCAGCTGCTGCAGCTCCCTGATGTTGGAGTCGCACTGCAGCTGCAGATCTCTCATCTGGTTCTCGTGTTTCTGGTGCTGATGGAGTCTCTCATTCTTCTGCCTCTTGTCCTCTTGTGAAGCAAACTGGACCAGGGAGACAAAACACAGACAGCTGTGACAACAAACTTCCCCATAAAAGCTCTAAAGAACAAATAAAGCAGCTCATTACAAACAGTCTACTGTTCAAAACTAGTACATTTTACTGCTTTTTGAGATGATTTCTTCTGTTAACAACCTTCTATTTACATAACAAACATAAATATTTTCAAAATTATAAAGTCAGTGCAGTTTGTGAAATAGTTTGTACACTTATGACTCACAGATAAACAAAGACGTCATTTCTTTGATGAACTAATTGCACAGGGCTAATCCTAGGTGTGGCTGTGAGCCAGAACAATACAATTTATCACTTCTGCATGTCACAATTACAAATAACAAAGCAAAATTTGTGTGGGCACCTGTTTTATTCGTTCTCTCTCTTGATCCGGAGTGATGGCTCCCGTGGCGGTGATGCGGAGGCTCTTTTTAAACATGGCCATGCGAGTCTTGGCATCGCTGCGTTGGATCTTGGGCAGGCGAGCCCTTTCTTGAGTTTGTTTGTTCTTCAGCTCCTCTATCAATCGCTGGTTGTAGCGCTGCATCTGCTCCATTTCCTGGAAAATAAACACACACCCCGTTTTGTAGTCCAGGGTTATTAAAAGGCAGAATTTACTCTCTGATCTATGGAGCCTGTCCCGTAACATTGAATTTAAAAAAATTTAGTATTTTGTGGTCACGAGATAATAACGCACAGCTGCAAGATACTTTTATTTTTTAAATTCAATGTCACCAGACAGGCACCGTATTGATCTCCTACTTTTTCATGCCGCTTTAACAGCTGATGTCTCTGCATGAAGTACTGGTCTTTCAGCTGCTGCTTCAGCTGCTGGTGCTTCTCCTGTAGGTGGCGCTCCTCTAACTCCCACATCGCCGCCTCCCGAGCTGTTAGAACAAAAACATGACGTAAAGCTGTGAATTCGCAAGGTAGCTGGGGACGTATGTAGAAATGAAAACAAACAGACAAACAAAAAAGAAGGAGCAGTCAATAAGATGAACAGGTTTCAACATGTCCTCTCTGACAGCAGTTGACTGCAGAAGGTCTGTAATTATCCACATGGTAGATTTACTAAAATGCACTTCCTTTAAACTGACAAAGAACCAAAGAGTCATTTTATACACAAACATCTAAATCTGCTGTAGATTAAATGTTTGTCCATTAGAGCAGCTGGACAGCAGGCTGAGCTGAGTTGTTTGCCTTTTTATCAGAATTACTGGTAACTTGGGTAGATTTGAACAGACAAGGAAGCAAAAACTCTGAGTCAAGCTACGAGACTGGGCCTTTATGTTCCCAGTCTTCGTCTCTCACCTCTCATTAATTGCTGTTTGTGGTTGAGGCAGTCCCTCTCAATGGTGGCTATCTCCAATTTATGCTGCTGGATAATTTTCTTCAGAGCTCCGTCCAGCTCTTGTTGCTGTTTCTGCAGAAACTCCTGCTCCTATGGAGCCACAGAGAGAGCCAAGTGTGAGGAGCAGCGTGACAAAGAGTTAAGAGATCGTAAAGTGGGACAGCGGAGAGGCAAAAAGAGAAAACGGGACAAAATCTAACAATACAAATGTTTTTATGAAGACTGCCTGGAATAAAATAATATATATAGAAACATATAGCCACTTCAAACTCATCACAACACAGAGCGCCGGGGTGTTACGCCATCATTTGGACTTGGAACAGGAGACACTCAGATCATGGATGACAATGATCCACATTTGAAATTATGAGAGAAGAAAATGTTCAGTAAAGATTCAGACTCTGTTATGTTATGACCACACAGTTAGAATGGCATTTAAACTGTTCAGAGCACTGCCCAAACCTTACGTAACTAAAACTAGGTGTGTAATTTAACTAGCTAAACCATGGAAATAAACATCTACTGTCTCGTACTGCAAAATGAATCAGAGGATTAGTGGAGTCCATTTATGATTTTAAAGGTGCGCCGCATCTGAAGGTCATAAAAGTAAGTCATAAAATTAGTTTTATTTACTACTACATCATCATCATTATAAATAAATTGGTCATAGCATTATATAATAACACAGTAGAGTGAAGGATAATTCAGTACTTAATATTGTTTACACACAACATTCCCAAACACTGTTTACATCTAGCAGTCTACTCAATCACACTGATTTCTTTACAAGATAAAAGATATTAGGCATCTTGTGAGGTAGTCTGTTTATATGTACACCTTGTGGATGAGCAGAAAGGCTAAATAAATCCTGCATGTACACTACCAACTCTATCCAGTTTTATGTAAACAATACCACACAAATACCATACAAAATACACAGACTAGATGCACAACGAGGTTTGTGGTTTTTGTGGAGGAAAAATACTGAGCAGGAGGAGAAGAACCACTCCACACATAGTCGTTACAACACAAATAACACAGAAAAATAAAAATGTCTCAATAAAGCCCATGCTTACATGTGTAGTTCTGAAAAGTAAAAGTGAGCGATCCAGTCACTTCACTTCACACACATCTAAGTATGGGCCAGAGACGGAGAGAGAGATGGGGTGGGGAGGTGGAGGGGGCACTTACATCCTGCATCTGAGCGTTGAAGAGTGCACATGAGGACAACTGAAAAGATTGTATCATAACCTGGGCCACTGCCTGTGGAGGAGAGCACACAGCGGACTCGCCCTGATCAGGGTCAAACAGCACACTGAGGAACTCTCACACACCCACCAAAAAAATGAAACAAAAAATAACAAAACAAAAACAAACACACACACACACACGCCAGTTCCTCCTGTCTTACGCAAAGACATGGGTTTACCACTTTGGGTCAATTAGTAAGTTTAAAGCGAACAGCTTTGTTTTGTTTCGATGTTAGAAGAAGCCAATAGCCAATTAGTTATCATAACATGCTTCAGAACAGTTCAGAACGTTTCATTTGAATCCATCGTGCAAAACAAGTTCTATGAGGGGAGAACAGGGACATTGTCGACGTAATCCACCTCAAACTCTGAAACAAAGTATGGAGAGCTATTTCAACATGGATGTGCAACAAAAAGTTATCTCAGGTCAGGATCTGGTAAATTATTAGCAAACACTTCCTCTCCATTACAGACCTTATTGTTCGCTCTGCTCTGATGAGGTTTAATACAATATTTACAAAATTACATAAGTAAAGCTTAAAATCAACAGTCTAAAAGAAATATTTTTTTTCCTTTGGTTTGGTTTTTATCATTATAAAACCAAAAACATGTTTACCATCAGAGAAATATATGTTATTTACATTTGTAGGTTATGCTTTATGTAGTGACCTCATGTGTACACTGTGCTGCTGTGTGTATCACATTAAGATACATAAGTCAACAACATATTAAAGACATGTCCATAATAAAGTTTAAAGGGTAACCCCCCCTTTAACTGTAAAAACTGTTTAAAGCAGCAAGTATTTTATAGCTGAAAGTCTCCATATAATGTTAATTGATAAAATTCACAAATGACAGAATTTGGTTTAGTGCCATCTCTTTTTGTCCTTAGAAAACTGAGCAACCTTTATGATAAAATCTGAATATCTAATCAAAGATGATTTACTGAGAGAGTAGAACTCAGCCGGTAGACGATCTGACAGGAAAGAGAACGCTCATCTTTATATGAAACAGAAAGCTAATCTTTAGGTGAAAAGGTCAGAGGAAAAGAAAAAGTAAAGTTGTGTTTCAGACGCTTTACCTCTGCAGTCTTAAGAAGCGACAGGTCTTCTTTTATGCGCTTCATGAGCTCTTTTCTCATGTGTTTAGGTGACTGTCCAACTTCCTGAATGGCCTACAGTGTGCAAGTACGCAGAAACTAGTTGGTGCAGTTTCTGAAAATCTACCAAAGCTGGACAACAACAGAGGACAGGAGGAGACATGCACGGCTCACTTTCAGTACAGAGACTCAGCATCGGATCACCACGGCCCGTGTTTAACCTCAGCATGCTTATTTCCCACAACCTCCTTTGGATTTTCCCTTTTCAATGATTCTCAGTGTATAAAAACAAATTGTGGCTCTCAGCTTGAACTGAATGGGTTAGATTTATGTCAAATCAGTAGATGCATGCCAGAAAATGTTAGTTTCAACAATCGCTTTACTACTTTAATTCTAATAAGTCCCACAGTCACCAACTACTTCGATTATTTTGACTTTTGAATTAAAAAAGCAGAGTAACTGAGGTGGAATGTTTGAATGAATGAATGAATGATACATTATTGATCCCTTTAAGGGAGATTAAGAAATATTTACTGATCTGTACAATGCTGAAACATGAATAACAAATACACACTGGACTTATTGGGTTATTAAAATAATGTGTTGCAACTAAATATATTTTACTACTGATTAATTAGCTGATTGGTATTTTGGTGAAAAACAGAAGCAAAACAAGTGAATGTAAAATACAATTTACCTAAAGTTTTGGATTTTAATGAGTATTTTAAATAAGAAATTCCCACAAAGGGGGATTATTAATTAATCTTAGATCGATTACTCATTTTGGATCCACTTGAGACTTTTCCATTTCAGTTACTCTGATGCAAGACTTGTAAAATTTAACCCAAAGGAACCCAACACCTCTTCAGAAAAATCAGACAAAATTGGCCATACAAAGACCAGAGCAAACTCACACACTCATGAAAACATACATGGTTAGTTCAATGAACATTTTGACATTTTTAAACGCACACATTTTAACACTTTTAACAATAAAAACAGTTTTAAAGACAAATATCAGACCTAAGAACATACTGGAAAAAGGAAAAATGCTTAGAGTTTTTCTCAGATTTATAATCTCAAAATAAAATGATATTTTCTGGTATACTAATTAACTGGCCTCAAAATATAAAGAGATGCACCACAACACCCAGAAAGTAACAGCAAAGCACAGCAGGAAAAAGTCTATTACCCTGGAAAAATACAATAAAATAAAAAAGCTGCACACATCAAACCTGTAAGCCCAACTAAAACACCCAGCAGAGCAATAAAATGGTCGTTATAGAAACAAGAGATAGAAGATACTTATAAAAAAGCAGAAAGCTGAGGACACCATAATATGCTCAGCCAGAAACAAAACAAAAAAATCTCTAGTAGCAAAGTATTTCAAAGGAAACAACCAGAAGGAGAAGCAACAGAAGCTTGGAAAAGAGATAAATGATGGATTCAACAAAAAAGATCAAAAGACGACTCAGTCAGTCTGCAGCCATCATTAGCTATAAGGCTGAACAGGAGGGGACAACATTCACACAGGATTAGTTTAACAAAACATTCAGATTAAACCAAAAATGTTGTTGAACACATGCACTATTAACATGCAAAACACTGCTAGAAATGAAAACACAATGAGCCAACTCCCACTCAGAAACGGCCATGCGGCACCGTACCTCCTTCTTCCTGTTCTTCAGCATGTTTTGGAACTTGGACAGTTCTTTGTCTTGATCTGCTTTGATGCGTTTGGCTTCGTCTCGGAGCCGGCTGGTGTGATCCTGTTCCAGTCGCTCAATTGTCTGTTTCTGCTTCTTTTCAAGATTCTCCACTTCTTGGTCATATTGACGTTTCTTTGTCTGTAGGATTAAGATATACAAAATTGTTGTTGATGTACAGACCAGTACAGTTTGGATGAACCTTTTTTTAAAGGGAACCTGAACTGGTTGTTACATTAGACATTATTTGATAAACATTTACTTCAACTATGGCAATAGTTGGTAATATATAGCAATAACACCCGAACTAATGTATATGGTGTTAACTATGTATGAACTAACATCAAAAATGTATTAGTAATTAGTAGTGTTAGTTAGCTTGGGAACTAATGCTGTACGACATATGTAATACCTTAAGGCACTAACGTGAAAGCTAACAGGCTAAGCTAAGGTTCTCTTTCAATAAAGCAGCTCTGTTGTCCTCCATCTGCATTTTCAATCAAAGGCTAAGTCATTTCTACATTCTCCTCTCAGCCAACACAACCTGGTTTCATTTTAAAGGGTTGATCATCAGACATTGTCCAAGATTAACCTGCAGGGTGGATAGAGGTCACAGTCTCACACTGGAGCATCTAGTAAATATCATTATTTACCTGTTATGCTTTGCTTCATAAATAATATGGCGCCATCTGTGGGACAATATATTTACAGTTTTTACAGTTGAGGTAAATGTTTATCAGTTAATGTCTAATGTTACAACTAGTCAGGGTTCCCTTTAAGGCTTTTTATGTTTATGTGATATGGAAGTAGATGTACGTGTCATGTTGACTTTATTACATTTAGATCAGATCTAAGATGAAGTGTCTCATTTCTAATGAACTGGCTTTCAAAAGAGGAAAAGAAAAGAAAAGAGGGGAAAGTAAAAGTTGTCAAACCACAGAGGTACAAACATGGAGACTCACAGTAGTTTCCTGTTCAAAGCGCCGGTAGATTTGCTCTCTTTGCTGCTGCAGCTTGTCGCTCAGCTGCTGTTGGGCTCTGTGCTCCTCTTTTTGAAGAAGGCGTAACTCTCTCAACTCCTGCCGCCTAAAATACAAATGATAAAAAAAACAATAATTGTGTTGACAAAATATCCCAATATATACTTATTTAACTAGTTTATGCAAAGCTTCTGAGACATGATTTTATTTCATTTTGTAATGTAGAATGCATAGACAAAGAAAAGTCGTTTTCTCCTTTGATACTTCTACTCTTAATCATTTTGGATTACCTTGTATGTTACTGACATAAGGCCATGAACCAAACAGAAAACTGTAAGATAGCACATGCAAAAACAGAAGACCCCAGTTTATGTCTTTAAAAGGTAACACTGGAGATGACAGTAACATAACACAGCATTAATAATGACAGTTAACCCATCTGGCAGTTGTAAAAAGCTGTGGGAGTTGTGAAATGAGCAAAAACTATTTAGAGCAGACATGTTAAACAGGTCACGTTCCATATTTAAACAGCGTATCAAGCTGACTGGATGCAGCCGTACCTCAAAAACCTCATCTCCTCACTCTTGGTGTCGTTATCTGTCACTATTTTAGACGTCGTCACACTGACTTCCACGCCATCTACCATAAACTTGCGTGTCTTCTTCTGGGTCTTCTTCTGACGTTTCGACTCCTACCGAAACACCAGTGATGCTTTAGAGGGTGAAATGATCAAGCCACTGTTAAAGACTGATTAACGAGTGTAATACAGATTATTTTACCTGCAGAGATATGGAGCCTCCCTCTTTGCTCTTCGACAGGAAGCTGGAGATGGACAGATTGAGGTCAAGGCTGTTGCTATCAGCGGCAGAGCTGCTTCCAGAGTCAGAGTCCTTCTCCACATCTGACTTGACCACAGCAGGGCTTCCATGGTCCACCTTGGTCTCTGAATCAGCTTCACTCTCTTGAACAGAAATGGCATCTTGGGACGTGATTTCATTGGCTTGAGCTGCTTTCTCCCCATCTTCCTTTATAGAGTCATCTTTAGATGCAACCGTCTGGTCAGAAACCTTACACACGTCTTTGACCTCATCACTGACTATACTAGATTCATTTGGTGCTAGTTCTTGCAGTTCGCTATTCTTTCCTGCCAGATCCTCTTGTGAAGGCTGCTCTGCTTCTTCAGAGGTCTTAACCTTTGGCTTCTCCTCCAACTGACTTTCTATGATCTTGTTTTCTAACTCGGCTTCAGTGGAGGACTCCTCCACACTGGTTTTGATGTCTGTGTCTCCATTTACCTTTGTGTCCAGTAAATCTGAATCTAAATTATCTGTGTTTACATTTTTTCCTGTGACATTGTCTTCTAATCTTTCTTCTGTCACTTCATGTGTTGACATCTCCTCTTTTGATTCGTCGCACACTTCTGTAGGCTGCATGACTTCCTGTGATCTAGTTTCTGTTTGCATTGGTGCCTCCTCAGGCTTGTCTTGTGATTCTACAGATTCTTCAACCTGTTCTGACTCTTGTTGTTCTTCTGTTACTTGGGTAGTTTCCACTTCCATTTTCTTTTCCTCTGTCTCCTTCTGTCCTTCTATATCTTTACCACCTGCGTCGGGTTCTTGGGAACCTCCTGAATCTACAGTTTCTTTTGTTTCTGACACTACAGGTTCAACAGAAACATCTCCAGTTTGAGCTACTCCCGGTTTAGCAGTGGAAGAGTCTTGAGAGGTCAAATCATTGCTGGTCTCCATTAGTCCAGAAGCCAGGTCTTCATTACTGGCATCTGACACCTCATTGAGCTTCTCCTCTTCATTCTTATCTGTTTCGCTTGTTCCAAGTCCCTCATCAGAGAGCTTATCACTGGTTTGGTCCTCAACAGATTCGGCTTCGGTCTTTTCTGTAACAGACTTGAGGTGGGAGGGAGTTGGTGGGACTTTGTCATCCTCTGAGCTGGCCATACTAATATCTGATGGGGCTCTTTTGTGCCCAGGGGCTACCTGAAGAAAAAAAGAAAAGAAAACAGCACTTGGTCATTAAAGAATGAGCGGAGTGGTCAAAGATTTTCTTTCATCCAGAACTGTTGTGTTGACTAATTGGCTCTCATTAGTCAGGGTACATATCTCTATTCAGGCTTACTGTGGCAACATGATAAACTTTATAAAACCAAAGACCTGTGCTTTCTGTGGATTTAAATAGGTCATTCTTAAACAATGGAGCTAACTCAAAACATTATTTTTGATTAAAAGTCAAAGTTCCTGCTAATGATTACACCCACAACATCCCATATCTGAGCACCATAATCTTTGTTGTAAACATTAAAATTACCCACCACAGGTGTATCAGGTTCATCCTCCTCCTCTTCCTCTTTGCTATCTTCAAGCTCCTCTGTGACTTCTGCTTTGGCCTCAGCTATAAGTTCTCTGACAGGCCTGCTATCAGTTACACTTGTGACAAAAGGATGCTACATACAGAAAAGGAACATTAAAAAATGTTTTATTTCCCTCATAGTAAAACAGATTTTAGACCAATAAGCAAAGCAAAACAAAACAAAACCTTTTTTAAATAACAAATTAAATATACTGAGAAGAATGTGGTCAAGTATGCTTTTGTACTGTGACAGAACACCAATAAAGATGAAAAGCTCACCTGCAGAAGCTGGATTGAATTCCACCTATTATCCACATTCTTGTCCAAAGCTCTCCTCAAAAAGTCATTAAATTCTGGAGACCTTTAATAAATAAATACATAAATGTCATAAAATGCTAACTAGTTCTGGCTTTATGGACTCACATTAATGACAGTTGTGGTACAAAAAACAAAAAAACTTTATCATACAGTTCCAGATTTAACACTCCACACATCCTTATCTCAAATCTATAAACGTTTCACTGCCGCCTCTTTTGTTATCACAGAAACACCATCTCACCAGCGAGAGGGGTGCATGAGTGTGGGTGGCTCAGACTTGGCTATTTTCAGTAACACCCTCATGGGATTCATCTCGTGGTTGGGCGGTTCAATCTGTGCCAGTTCTATGAGAGTAACCCCGAGGGACCAAATGTCGGCCTTGTAGTCGTACGGACGGTCTTTGGATGTTTCGCACATCACCACCTCTGGTGCCATCCTGCAAAACACAGTGGGATAATGGTTTGCACTTGCATTTAAACGGGAAGAATGCCAATAAAAATTTGCATGAATTTATCTCAGTCTAGAATATGAAAAATAGGATGTTTGGTCTAAATATTTAAAGCACAGTTCATTCTAAATTCAAGTGGTCTTTTCAAACATTGCCCATTCATTCCTGCTGCAGAAAAGGCTAGTACAATTATCAGATGTAAATAGTAGCATGCCTGCTTACTGTATATTTAAGCTATGTGACTCACCAATATGGAGTGCCAATGAAAGAATCTCTTCTCTGTAATGTGTTGGTATTTTTAGCAGACACTCCAAAATCAGCTGAAAGTAGAAATGAATAGCAATTTGTTTCATCGGCAAAGCAAGCACAGGTTTTCTAACTAATCTGAGTTAAACACATTAAAGTGACTGTGACGTCAAAGTTTTGTAATAATATGAAATTTCGAAAAGATAACATTGATAAAATATTGCAAAATAATTCATGGTACTCAGATGAACAGTTGTTGAGATTTTCGCAGTCTTTTTCCCACACTACTTATAACATCTACATGTTAGAGGAATAAAAACATTTATCAGGCCTCTGATGACTAGCTTGATAATTATTGTTTGCCAGGCTGCTGTATGACCCTCTGCCTACGGAACATGACTCATCAGGGAGAAAGCAGAGTATGTACGCCACAGCAGCAACATGAATAGTTTACTTGTGGAAAGTTATGTAACAAATCTGATGTATCACCAACTACAATACACAAGTAGCATATAAATTACAGTACAGAAAGTCCATCACTTTGTTTTGTAACCTTTTGAAATTTATTCAAAAGGACTGACTCCTTGCAGTTTCTTCAGCTAAGCATTTAGAACTTTTCTACATTATTTTTAGCTTTAAATAGCAGACATCCATTGCAAAAGGTGAGATTTTTTACCTAATTTTACTTCTCCATCCAAAGAGAGGAGAATGTTTCCAGCTTTCAAGTCTCTGTGGATGATCTTGTTTTCGTGGAGATAAACCAAGGCCTCCAACGTCTGCTTACACACCACTCGAATCTGAGGCTCAGTCAATGGTCTCTCCAGTTCTGAAGAATAACACATGCAGTTAACTGAGACAAGGGCATCAAATGTAATTTGTCAACGACAAACAGTAGTTCCTGTAGGAAAACCTTACTTCTACAGTGTCCAATGTTGCCCAACAAATATAGTTGAGTCAGACCACCAAGTACAATGAATACATATTTAATACTTTAATCAAGTCATGTTTGCTCACAATAAAAATAAAAGAAGTTATACTTCTCCTCAGGCTTCAAAGCAATACTTAAAGTGCAGACTGTATGACTGGAATAACCCCGCCTTGAAACCTGAGCTGCAATAATTACATAGTTGGAACGGCCTCTCAAACTGGGAAAGGGAAAAAAAATCCCACTGTGGAGGCTTTGGGATGGAACAGAAAAAGTTGGCACCTCAGAATGGAGCAAAGAAAAGCCTCTAGAACGTTATGGAGCTTTTCTGTTACTTTCAGTACGACGGGGACTTACCCAGCATGATGGCATCAACCGCACCACCGGCACAGAACTCAATCAGAATCTGAAAAATAAATGTGGAATCGTAAATAACTACACTGGAATAAGGCTTCAACTTGACTTTTGGGGAACATCATCTGCTTAAACTAAAAGCTTGTGTTATCCAAAGGAAGAAGGCAAAGTGACCTTCGGTGGAAAGACTCAAGCAATCCCATTCTGTGTTATTGATTACACTGAAGAAACATTCAAGGAGACAATCAATCGGACACTAAACACCCATTCTCTGCATTTACTACAGACATGCTTTACAATTTAGTATGCTCTAATGTGTCAGATTAAAACATCAGTAGATGTACTTAGTATAAACTAGAAGCAACTATAAAGACAAAGTCTATTAAGGTTACAGCTTTTTTGGTTTTACAAACTACATCACAACCCAATAAATTTCAGGCAAATGAGTTTAAGTACTATATTGTAAGGATCTTGCAAGTATCATGAATGTGTTTTGTACGCCTGAGGACAATTCATGCTTTAATATCAACTTTTAATGTGTCTCAATATATTTCTTGTCATCACACTAAAATGAACAGCTGTCCAAAGCTAAATAAACAGGGTTAACAATAACAATACAGCAACTTCATGAATGAAATTTACATAGCTAAATGCATGTTTAAGTTCTTCAGCTGTTTTTATTTTTAAAAGCCACCAAAAAAGGTTTTGTGTAGAGGTAACCCAGATGTTAACACAACACCTGCTTGACAGTTAGCCAATCCTACATTAAACTCTATAAACTGTTTGTCAGCTTCCTTAGGATTTTAAATTTTAAACTCAGGTAAGTGCTTCAACTCTGTCTAAAAGATGATCTGAGCAGAAACAACAAAAAAAAAAAAATCACTAATTCAGTCCAGAGTATGGATTATTGTTTATTTTATTCCAGGCAGCATGATTGTCCGCACTTGACCATCTTTTAAATCAATGTTTTACTTAAAACTTAAACCAAACTTAACCAGATAAGAGGTGACAGCATTTATAGCAGATCTGTTTTCTTTCTTTAACACAGAACAGAAATTCTGACGAGCATAAACTGGGCGACTCACATAAATACCTGAACTTCATAGTTACCCATTCACAAAAACATTCATAGTAATTCTGTTAACATACCATGCAGTTTATTACACACTCCTCACGTTACCAAGGTGTAAAAGGAAAGTGCTTTAAGCTTCAGCTGTAGTAGCTAATTTAATAGACAACAGTTAATTTTATTAGCTTTATCGGTTTCTACAATAAGATGGTGAGAATAAATCAGAGCCAAGATTATTGTGGTTTAAGGAAACAAACAAAGTGAAAGAGAAAATAGTGAACCTGATCGGCTTTGAAGCCTAATAGCTTTAAGGTTAGACAAGTTTTCCATTTGAGCTATTAATAACTTGTTTTATAGTAAGCTAAGCTTATTTATAGGCATAGTAAAAGAATAGTTGTCTGTTTTCCAAAATGCAAGCAACAAATATTTTTCAATGTGAAAAAAATAGAACAGACATTAACTGAAGATGCAAAGCAGAGACAGTTGTGTGTTTATCATGCTGCTTAAGGACAGAGGCCAAACCTATGACCTGCATTCAGCCATGAATTATTCACAGGCACTTTCTCCAGCCACCAAAACCGCTCCATTATCTTCCTATAGTTGTGGCCTGTCCACAAGGGGCGGTCACATGACACCACCTGACAGGACGTAATTGCTCTGGGGCCTCTTAGTACTCTCAGAATGAGACTGTGTATTAATCCCTGACTCTTTGCTCACAATAAAACAGCTGCATTAGGTTGCCGGAGCAGAAATAATATTGTACAAGAAATGCTCTTTTTCTGGTCACATTTTCACTTCTTGAAGTTGTCCGATAGTCAAAATAGGTTCAAAACATTATCTACTACCACAGTGAGGAGCTAAATGCTTAGTTTTCTCTGTCAGGCCCTATGCCACTTACCCAGAGTTTGTCTTCAAAATAGAAAGCATCCAGCAGCTTGACAATGTGATGGTGGCTGCAGGAGGCCAGAATTTCAATCTCCACCATGTAATCCTCCAGTTCTTCCTCTGTTTTTGTGTCAATGACCTTAGCAGCTGCAAGGGTCCCATTTAGCTTGTTCTGGGCCTGTAAACCAACATACAACAGTAAAAATATAGAGTGCACACTAAAAATTTATAAAAACAAGAAGAAGAAAAAACAAGACATTGTAAAGTTAAAAAGATATGCTGATTTATATATTTCTAAAATTGTTTGCTGGCTGCAACACTGGCTTATTATCAACTAGCTTGATTTAAAATTTATACACAAAAAAGAGCCAGTTTTGAGTTGAGAAATCAACATTAGATGTCCAGCACATTTAACAATCTATTTGAGTATCTAAAACCTTGAAATAAAGTCGGACAAAAATATAACTATACAATTATCTGAATCCAATCATGTAAAACACACCTCTTTGCTGCGTGACCACAACTATCAAAAACTGATTTGTGAAGCACATTTACTTCCTCTTCTTGTTTTCATGATTCATTGTGTTAAATACCCACTCTCAATGTTAAGCAAAAAATGTAAAACAGGTTAATCTATAATTGACTGACGCTGTAATATATCCCAAAACTTTCACCTAAAATTGAGGTGTGTGGAAGATGGGGACAGTAAAAAAAAAAAAAACCCAAGAAGCTACAAAGCTATTTCTGGCTGGTCAGGAACTTAATGTTTATGGATACAGAGAAAATGTCAAGGAGGCAAAAAAAAAAACAAGACAGGGAGTGTTAACACTTACTGCTGTGTCAGACCCTAAATTTAAACACTTTGACCTAAAACACTTTCCGCCTCTTCCTTTTTGTGATGGCTGTCTGTTTGGCAGACTATACATATTTCCATTGGTAACGTCACAATGTAATGCATCACTTCACTGAGAATCCTACTCTCTGTAGTTAGTATAAAAACTGTATTTTAAATCAAACAAATAAGAGTCTCAAACATCTTATATAAGGCAATTTGTCATGCTCTTAACTACTGTTTTGAATTATTTAAATATGAATAGATGTAGGATAATGACAATTTTTCACAACTCATTTTAATATAGCAGGGGTGTTCAAACACCTTCCCTAAGGGGCGCAAGAGGTCTTGAATGAGAGCATGGGATGAATCTGGAAGTAGGGAAATTTTGCCTTCTGACAGATTCTACAGAGCATTTTATTTTTGGAGCAAAGCAAAGAGCGGAAGGTTACTATGGGCATGGGCCGACACTAACTTAGCATCATCTGTTGCTGTAAATTCTCAGTCATCTATGGGAAATGAAAAGAAAAAAGATCACACAACTGGACTTCTGTTCTGTAACTGAAGACATGCAGAGTTATGTGCTCTAAACTTCAGACTGGGACCATAATAATACATTGATCAATCCGCTCACAGGTACCACAGTGACGTTATAAGTCAGGTGAAATGAGACATGAGCGTTGAGAGTTGCTTTGTAAAATATCTGATACATTGCATAGTGGCCAAATAAAATCAGATTTGGGTACACAATTACCTGCATTGTGTGAATGTAACCTAACAGTAAAAGATAAGCGGTTGTGCTGATGTAAGGGGATTTAAAAATATATATATTTTAAAAAGCACAGATGTGTTTTTTTCCCTTTTTTTCTGGGGAGATGTAGTTGTTTATTTGATCTCGCAGGGGGGGCTGTACACTTTGAAAACCCTTGTAATATTACATGGACCTTCATATGTGAATACAGAATTATACATGTGATAATTAAA
>JARVGW010000001.1:29978883-29990883 GCA_031762495.1 Anablepsoides rubrolineatus | reverse complement strand
CTCACATCTTGTGATCTCGCTACTGAGCTCAGCTTTTTCATGTACTCGTTACTCCCTATTGACTTTAGACACTGATGTGCAGCCTGTCAGTAATGTCGGAGACATGGGAACACGCGCTGATGTACGCTCGATGGAGCCACTGAGGGAGATATCATCCAAACAGTCATCTGCCTCGCTGGTCTGTTTTGGTCCCTGAAGTGGATCGTCACTGACCCAGTTCAGTGGGTCAGCTTTTTGTTAATGAGCCAAAGCCACAAACGTGTCGTCGACTGTTAAAGAAGAGCGTTTAGTGGCAATTACAGCCCGGGTGTCAGGAGGATTTTTGTCATCGAGTTTTGTCGTGTGGGTGCAGTGGCCCTGAGGTGTGAAATACAAGAACAAACTGGAAAACCACAAAAATATTTCAGAAAAAAAAGGCTTTTTTTTTGTTGTTATTCGGCCCAAATGCACCATCTCATAGAGCATTCAGATTCGATTTTGAAACTACATTGATAGTACATAAAGAGCATAATGGAAAACAATCTATGCCGATTTTTAAAGAAAGCTTAAAAAATTAACAGATAATTTTGAGGTTATTCTGCTTTTTAGACTTTCATCCATCATCTTTTGTTTTTGGGGAAGGATTTACTATTTAAATTTTGATCTTTTTTTTTTCATTTGGATAAACCTGAATTTGTGATCAAATTATGCAAACCCAAAAGTGGCAAAATTCAAAATACTTAAAAAAAATTATATATATCTCAAATAGTAATAAATACAAAGATCTATACCACGAATACAAGGAAAATATATGTGTAAAAAATACATAGGAAACTATTTATTAAATAATAATATTATTTTTTATTCAATCTTAATTTATTGGAGTCATTTTCAAAAAAAAAAAAAACAGTTTTTAAAATGGAGGACAAAAAATGCTTACTTTTGTATAAAAATTGTTTTTGGAGAAAGAACAAACAGTACTAAATAAAAAAAATCATATATTATAAACATCCAAATAAATTTCAAAAAGTAAATCTAAATGAGACAAAGACTAAATAAAAAAAAATCAAATCCTAAAATTCTAAATAATGCTTTGTTTTTATTTTGCAATGTGTTTATGTTAGCTTTACAATGTTTTTAAATGATTGATTTTTGTGCCACTGATTGATATTATTTTTATATAATTCTGTATTAATTTTAGTATTTAGTATTTTCAGTCAACCATAAATAATACCTGAAGTTGCAGAAAGCTGTGAAACATATTTTAAGTATAATGTCATTTAGTACCCTATATGCTGGGCTTTTAATTCCCACTGGTAAAGAAGGAACTGCCTGCAGTTTGACACCAATAAAATCAATTCCAGATTCAATTTGCCTTGTGGTATTTATAACATCCCATGACACTGAGTCACTGTTGTTAGCAAAAAAAGGCAACCGAGGAGACAAACGATCAGCAGTTTGTCAGAGTTTTTCTCTTGTATCTATTTTTCAAAGCAGGCAATTAGGCCAAACATCACAGGCATTTAACTAAGTCTGTACTCCAAATTGATTCAGACTCCAGCTTTGGACCTTGCAGACACGGTGCATTTAGTTATGCAAATGCTTATCTCGCTGTGTGATTGGTTAATTAACCTGCAATGCAGATAGTCCCGGCAATGCACAGTGGCCGTTTGATGGCTAAATTGTGGGTCAATTGGGTTTTTAACATTTTCAAAGCAGACTCAGTGGCGTGTCTTTGTTCCTCCGAGTCTGTGTGGCTTTTCACGGTTTAATAACTCCTTCCGTGGGTCCCACAAGGTTAATGTGTTTAAACTCACTGTAATTGAGCTTTTGACCTATCGTTCATGCTTTTTGTTTTAAGAAAGAAATCATCATATTATGTTTTATGCCCCTTGATTGTTATTATCCACCATCCCTTCTCCTCCCCTTGATGCTCTGCCCCAAACTCTACCAATCATTCCACCCTGAGTTATGAGCATCCACATGGGAAGTCATTTATAATGCCATTGGAGTGACAATAATGCATTTGCAGACCATTTCCCTCTGCACTCCCTGCCTCAGCAAGCTTTTACAAGCCATGTTTTTATTTTCACAGGAAAAAAAAAACTTTCCCCAACTATGTCCTCAGAGAACATTTAAAAAAAACATGTTTAACCAAACCTGAGCAATGAGCAACAACTCATGTTACTCACTAACAGCATGTACTTTCATCATTCGACATCAACATTTGTTTACAATTTTGCAGCAACGACGATTGAGAAAAGTCTAGGTGGAGGGGGAGAGAAAAAGAATGAAAAGAGAGGAAATGGGAGAGAGGGAGACGCAGTAAAGCCAATGAGAGTGTTTCTTTTTATTGTTCGCTGAACAATTATGTTCAGATTCCGCTGTCAGGTGGGTATCATTCCACATGAGATACAGAGACAACTCCTGACAGCCCACACATATTTTTCTTTCTTTTAAATCCAGCTATAACTCGACTGACAAATCTTGACAACATGACAATTTCTTGTCATTGGGCTAAATGCTGTATGAGGCTGATACTTATTAGTAGAGAAATGTGGCGTGTGTGTTGTATTCATTCTCCATCATTAGGCGGAGGTAATAAAGATGTGTGCTGAGGAACCTATGTGGAGGTTTTCCCATGCACAGCTTTGTGTGTAATTAAATGCTTGTGTTGCCATTAACGTTGCAGGTGATCCTGATCTTGACTAAGCTGTATGACTTCAACCTCGGTGCCGTTACCGAGAGCTCACTCTGGAGGTAAGTTCCCCTCGTGTTTAATCACAGCTCCCTTATATGTTTTTTTTTCCTTTTTTCATCTAAATACAAAGGTTAGGGCATCAGCCTCAAAACAATAAGAATAATATATTCACAAAGAGTGCTGTATATTGTAAGTGAGATTTATCGTACTCTCCCTGACTGGGATATGAACAATCACGTTTCACAGCGAGTCTGTGTGAAGTATGTTTTAATAAACCGTTCTGAGGTGGTTCAGATTGAACCATCCTCTTCCCTGCTTCCTGCAGCCCCATAAATAACACAAGTAACACTGCGGCACCCTTTTAGAAGAGCCCCCACTTTCTGTCCATCATCAGAAAGGAAACTTTTTGAAAGGCTATTTCTGAAAAGATAAACCGGATGACTGATCTGAGGTCTTCTTTGTTTGGATCTGTGCTGTTTTTTTCCTCTGACCTAGAAACTTTCGGATGGCGTTTTTTTTTTTTTTGTGATTGATTGTCATCTGTAACCTTTTGTTTCAGAAGCAGTTGACATGCAATAGTCCTAGTAATTTGATTCGGTCTGTATTGAGAGGTGAGTTACAGTGCCCTGTCAGGTCATAAATAAGAATAGAATTCATGAAGGATTATACCGGGCAGTCCAATACTGTCTTTGATATGCCTCCTCTCACCTCTCCAAACGCCTGCGGAGAACTCATTTCATTCTGAAATACACATGAAAAAGAGACCATCAGTTCACTAAGCATAGAGTTTCAAATTAATATCTGTTCCTCCAGAGGCATTGCTAAGATTTACACTCGACTTGACTCAGTTTGAAATTCCATATTGTGTACAGGAGGTATTCCATCATCAAGGTGTCTGCTTAACAATAGCCTACAAGTAAATTAGAGTACCTCGGGGGGTCGTGGAGGCTCTTAGTATGGGCATTAGTAAAACAGCAATCTGAATGTTATGAAAAGAAAAGAGAGTAAATGATTTCTGTGATAACACAATAAATGATTTATGCCTACAGCTGCAGGGCTCAGTTGGTGGCAAAACGCAGTGTGTGGATCAATGGGCGATTTGCATGAGATATCTAAACACGCACAGAGTCCCTTTGTGTTCTGAGATGAAATGTAATAACACCATTTAAGAGTCCTTCTTCAACCTCCACAGTCAAAGACAGGAGAGCCATCAGAAAAGAGCGTTTAATCTCCAGTGTTTTCAGTGGGAAGTTTGTGGAAACAGTGTCGGCAGGAAATGGACAGTTCAAGTTAATGCATTGACAATGATAGCAGACTGTGGGTTCCCATCCAATTATGCTGTGAAATTACATTTGGAGGCACCCAGGTGAGGAGAAATATGGAGACATGAATGACAAACACGTCTGTCCTTGTCACGAGCGGCGGTTTGGCGAGGCGCTAGCATCCTAAAATGCAGCAATGGACATTTTATTTTATTTTTATACAGGTTGTTTTATTAATAAGACCAAGAACTGGGGTTCTACTATGATGAAATTTATCAAATTGTTATTCTAAGGCTAGAAATAGTCGAGTTTGATTATATTTATGTGCTTTTGATCACTACTTTTTTCTTAACCTAGGAGCCTTTTCCTATTTTTCTCAATCGATTTATTGATATTCAATCATTTGCAGTAGATTGACTGAAGGAGTGATCATTTCTAACCAGATCATTGATGTTGAATTAAAGAAAGTGGACTCTGTAAGTTTGGTTTTTTTGGGAATTCTTTGAAGCAAAAAACTTGGCTAAATGGTAGGACATCCATCTTGAAACATATGGTATGCTCTGGAGAGGCAGTCATCTTAAGGGGAATGTGTTGTTTAACAGTTAATGGACCAAACATGCCAAACTTTTACAATGGTGCACTAATGAATTTGTTTCCTCTCTAAAACATGTGATGTTGCTTGTTTTTGTCCAGGTCTACTGATTATGGCAGCACCTACAGCAAACTCAATGACAAAGTGGGTTCAAGGACAGTTTTAAGCTACCTCTATGTCTGCCCTACCAACAAACAGAAGGTCAGCCTTTCCTTTTGGCTTTTATCTCTCTCTCTCTGCTCCTGTATAAGCGTAGTCCAGACATCAAACTGAGATTTCTCAAAATTACTGCCAAATGAGGGTTTTTTTCTGTCTATTTCTCCTTCTTATATATCCCTCATGCGGCCATCTATACTTTAGATAATGATGCTTAGTGACCCAGAGGTAGAGAGTGCTGTTCTCATCAGTTCAGATGAAGGGGCAAGCTTTGAGAAATATCCCATTAACTTCAACGTCCTGAGCCTCCTCTTCCACCCAGCACAGGAGAACTGGATTCTGGCTTACAGTCATGACAACAAGGTAGCTTTTTACTGAATCCGCAATCAACTTTTACCTTGAAAGAAAATACTAAATAATGCATGAAACAATATATTTGAATTTATTTTAGAGTTAGTTTGCTGTGAAATGAATGAATGCTGCCATGCTCATTACTATATTTCTCCACAAACCTTGAAGAGACAGTATGATATATTTTATCATTATTTTTAAGTTTTGAAGAATAGGGCAGAAGTCTTCCTCCAGGCTAGGCTAATGGCTAGTCAAAGGAGGACCCATTTTATATAGTTTACCAGGCTTTTAGAGCAACTATTTCTCCAAAATGTATTTTTGGTGCGAAAAGAAAGCTGCATTACGTAATATTAAACATTAACACCAAGGGTGTCAAACTCATTTTAACTGAGGGTCACATGAGCGTCATAGTTGCCCTCAAAGGACCAGCTGTAATTATCTTCACCATTTCATGCTTAATGCTGAGAAAACATAAAATGTCATGTTGCTTGTCTCATTGCTATGACTGAGCGCAGCTAACAAACAATAACTGAGCTCTACATAGTATTTCCTGCTTAGAAACAGTGTTTTAACATATCCTCTGATAAATAGTGAAAAGTATTATGTGTACAATGGACTAAATGTGAAATAAATAATATAGACACAATATTAAAGGTAAAACTTTAAAAGTAAAAGATTTTTGGATGGTTTTACTCACTTTTGAGTTGTGGCAAGCATGGCTCCTGAACTCTGACAAGGAATTCTCACTGGAAGGGGTGTTCAAGTTTAAATTTACCAAGTGGGAAATTCACTCTTCCCAGTACAACTGGGCCGCAGGAAAACTAGTTGGCAAAAATGCAGTGAAATGCATGCAGTGAATTTTGCCAACTACTGGCTACTGATTACTTTTTGATCTCTGTGCACCTCCATCTAGTGGTGGGATGCTGTCATTTTACAGGTAAAAAATACATGCATTTTGAAAGATGCTCTTCAAATATGGAAGATGTAGTTTATGGTCAATGCTAGCAACATCCACTTGTTTTGAGACGGTCTCGCAGGCCACATAAAATGCCTTGGTTGGCCATATCTGGCCTTCTTAATATTGACACATAATGTTGTTGATGCTGTGGCTGCTGAATGTATCCACCTAAACAACACGTTTTGTCAGTCATAACTTGACTCATGTCCTGCTGGAATGATACATACAGTAGCCTTTAGCCTGTCCTGAAGGAAGACTTCTGCCCTTTACTTTGTACTCTATGACTGATAATGTCACCCATGTTAAGATACTGCTGATATCTATTTGACAGAACATGACAATAAAACTAAATTACAAAAAACAGATATGTAATAAAAGTTGGTGTCATTTTGTTTTACAGGTATACAGTTCTATGGATTTTGGAAGGAAATGGCAGCTTGTTCATGACAACGTGATGCCAGGCAGATTCTATTGGTATGACTATGTGGATTTCTTCTTTTTACCTGTTTTGTGTTCAGGTTGATTGTAGTTTGCATAATGATGATGTTCGTGATCAGTCTATGGGAAGAGTCCAGTGACCTCTTGTCAAAAACAGATTTCCACCATTGAAGTCCAGAACCGAACTGATTAAATCCACCTCACGTGGACCTGATTTAACAATGTGCTTTCTTTTCCGGAGCACAAACACAACATGCTGTTTTTTTTGTTGTTGCAGCCATTTAGCAATCTTTAGTGCACAGACACAAAGCAGTGAATATTGATGGGAATCCGTTTACCCTGCTGGTCAAAGGATGTGTCCAACCAAGTGTGCTTTAATTTATTTATTTTTATCCAGGAAATAAAGGACATTGGTTGGAGGACATTCTCTCTACATGTGAACACTCTGATGTTTCACAAATTAGAGGAGCACAGTGGGTACAGCAGCACCCGAAATAATGCATTATTTGTGCTCTTGAGTATTATTCTGTCATGCGCATTATGTCAAAAAGTTATTTTTTCAAATCTGTTGCAGCTGCCTGCAATTACATAACAGCACACATTGTCTATGGTAGATATTTTTTGGAACAGTGGCTGCCTTTGTTGATGCCTTGGTGAATTGAGATTAATTGCCACTGGTGGTGCAATTTCATCTCTGAGTGTATTGCAGCTGACAAAAAAAAAATAGCGTTGTAGGTTTTTCGGCATAGGGATGACCATCTACAGCTGCTACACCCAACCAAGCATCCCCTTCTTTTTTTCCTAATTCTCATTTATCCCTTTTGTATCAACTAACCCTATTTCTGCTCCCCTCTGTCTCCTCTTCCTGTTCCTTTCAAGGGCGGTAATGGGGCTGGACAGAGAATCAGATGTGGTCCACATTGAGACACGCATCACAAAAGGCCGTGAGTGCTGCAATTCAGTCTGCCGCTGTAGCAAGACCCACAAGACCCCTTGGCTCTCATTTAGAGGGAGGTCATGGGCAAGATGAGACCTGTTCTGCTGCTCAGATTGGTCCCCGAAGTCTAGTAAAGCAGAATAGGTGTCTCCTGGAAAAAACAGCGAGTTTTAGAGAGCTGATGGATGTTTCCTTCCTTTAATCTGTCCCCAGTGTTTCAAAGACAAACCTCAGCTTCTCCTTTTTAAACAAGACTGCATATTCTTTCAAAGCAGTTGTAGATGTTTCCTACCTGGTGGTTAGGGGGAAGAGGGTTGTATATGTAATCCTCTTATATGAAAATGTAATGTTAATTTCAACACCAACAAAGTGTCTATATGTGTCCACACTTGCTGGTGCATTTGTGAAAGTGTTACATTTTAACCAGTGTTTAATATTCAAAAATACTGAGTGTCATATTAACATAAATAGTTTTAGTGTTAAAATTTAGTGTTAAAAATAACACCGGCCAGTCTTAAATATTAAACAATATTGAGTGTGACATTATCATTTCAACAGTGTTAAATCTAGTGTTAAAAGTAATACCAGTGTATTATTATTAACAAAGGAAATTATGGTGTTAAAAATGTTAAAAGATACCACAAGGTGTCAATACACCATAAATTTGAGAGTGTAAATTAAATACTGAGTTAAAATCAAACTATTTATAATGTTGCATTAATGCTACTCAGTAGTCAGTAAGAATCATGGAGACAACCTTCACACACCAGGAAGTACCTCTCACTCATGGTGTTGATTTATGGCCAATAACACAAACTTAAACTTGAACAAATTGATCAAATTGAACAAGACAACTAACCAGAACAACTATTTTTTACTCTCATGATCTTCTTTATTAGTCATAAACATACAAACACATAATTTCTACAAAATTACCCAGCATTCCTTGCTGTGAAAACACTGGTCTGTCTGGCGTGAGGTGGGAGAGGGCGGGACTTTTCAGAATACTTCTTTCAACACTGAATGGTGTTATATAAGATAAGGCCTTTATTGTCATTGTACAGAGCACAATGAAATTACATTTAAGAACACCCATTCAAAGGAGACATAACATAACAAACACAGGAGAACAGGTGCTCTGGGTCATGCAGCCACAGACCCCTGTACAGAACAAGGATCATCTTAATGAAGACATCATGAGGAGGCGCTACCATTAAAAGAATAACTAAAAACAACAAGGAAAGATGAGGGGAAAAACAAAACATCATATTATGTCAGCAAAAAAGTGACACACTATATGTTTATAGAAAAAAAACTCTGCATAGAGCACATTTATTAGCCAGGAGGAGTAAGTGAGTTTAGGGGGTCGTGTATCTGAAACCATTAGTGTTGTATGCACTTGTGTGAATATCTGAAAAGTAAGCTCGAAGAATCAAGAACCCAAAACCCACACAGCCATTGTCCATAATATTGATGTTAACTGTATAGCGACACTGTTAAGTGTTATATAAGACTTAACAGTCGGCCGAGCTTATTTAACACTGTCCAGTGTTGAAACAACACTGAGGAAATCAACACTGTGGATTAACACCAACAGTAGGTGTCAGTTTACTCAGAAAGTGTTAAAATAACACTAGGGGGTGTTAAATCAGCACCCAAAAGTTTAACACTGAAATTTTAACACTGTGTGTACTTGTCTGTGAATTTTCATAGCAACTCTGCTTGTCTAACACAAACGTCAAACTGTTTTTATGACAAACTAATGTAGCTTTACTTGTAAAGTTCAGGTCAAAGTAACAATACCTCTAAATATAGAATATATACAAAAATAAAAAATAGAATATAAACATTTAAATATGAATTCTAAGTTTACTGTACAAGGAAAATTTAAAATGCACATTTAGAAAAACAAAATACCCTAGAGACAAGCATACACAACCTGTTCTAATATTAAACCTTTAACAACATCAAACTTCATTTTTAATTGTGTATAAAATTGTTGGATAGGAAAGCATATAAAACAATTCAATTTAAGTGAACCAGCATTTTTACAATCACTCTCCAGATTATTCCATAATGTATTTCTTGAAATTCTGTCCTTCAAAGTTGTTTGAATTTTAGGTTTTACAAACATCTCAATTCCCTTAAGATTATAACAAAATGTAACTGAATGTTCGAAGGTAATACATTTTTATGAGCCTTATACATAACCTGCAAAATATTGCAGTCAACCAACTCATAAAACTTTAATAATCTCAATTGATGAAATAATATATTTGATGTATGCATGATGCATTAATTTGGTTCTGACAATTGACGCCTACTTTTTAATTTGATGAAGTTCTGAAATAAAGCTGTAAAACTTTATTATAACTGTAAATAGCATTAAATGGTGATTTAAACATTTTTTTGACAAATTAACATCAGTTTAAAGGGGTAGTATGCATTTTACATTTAATTCTATACCACAACCAAGCAACTATGATACCTTCAGTTGTTATGAAAATGTTGTATATATTAAAAATGAATTTGACTTTGTCTCATCTAAACTCCTACTTTAGCACATTTTCAAATAATGCTTTGGGGAGGGGTGCTCAGCTGCAGACTGAGCTCCAGGGAGGAGCTTTGTGTAAATAGGCAGTGCTTTGTACCAGCAAGCGTTTAGGCAACTCCAAATGGCTACCACAGGAGATTCAAGGATTTCTTAAACATGCATGAATGAGTCAAAGCAACCCTCTGGGGATGTTTTTAATGAGGGAATGACATAACATGATATGAAGCTCATAAAAGTCAATTTTGCATAAATCACTTTAACACCAGCATTACCAGTACAGTAACATTACAGTGACATTTATGTTTATGTTTGTAATTGCATACACTGTATTGCTTATTGAGACTTTCCTGTTCATTAAGATACATTTTACTATTGTTTGTAAATTTAATTTACTGATTCAAAACTTTTAGTTGTTGTGTTTTTGTTCATTTCTTAGTTTTTACTGTAGATGAAAACATGTAGAAAACTACGATGGAGGGCCACACAAGATTTATTTATTATTTTTTTTACGAGAATAAAGTCATAATATTACGACATTAAAGTCGTATAAAATAAAGTCATAATATTATTAGAATAAAGTTGTAATATTACAAAATTAAAGTCATAATATTATGAGATTAAAGTCGTAATTGTATGAGCTTAAAGTCATAATGTTATGAGAATCAAGTTGTAATATTACGAGATTAAAGTCGTAATATTATTAGAATAAAGTTGTAATATTACAAAATTAAAGTCATAATATGAAATTAAAGTCGTAATTTTACGAGATTAAAGTTGTAATATTATGAGATTAAAGTCATAATATTCTAGCCTTTACATGAAAAAGCATGCATTTACCACTCCATTAAAATGAGGAATGTTGATCAACTTGTCAAGTTGTTCTTTAGTATTGCCCAAAATAAATAGTTAATCTTTTAGCACATTAGCATCAAGTATTCAGTAGCAGGACTTGGAAATTGTGCAAACGACTATAAACTGAAGCCGTATTGTAATTAATGGATGCATTGACAGATTTAGTCATCACGTAGCTAATTTGGATGAAAGCATATTAACCTAACAGTGACTCAAGTTATCGCGGACTACTTTATAAACACAGACACATGGCTGTACACAGCAGGTGGAGAAAATGAGGAACAGAAAATGGACACATCGTGTAAGATTATGACTTTTTTTCTCACAATATTACTACTTTAATAACTTAATATTATGATTTTATTCTTAAAAAATTACAACTTTCTCGTAGAAAACTGATACTTGCAGCATATATTTTAGAAAACATTTTGTGCATTGTCAATATTTTACCCTAAACACTGTTAGTCATAAAGTACAACTGAGTTTTGAAAAGGGCCAATTAGTATTGAAGGTTAAACTTTTCTACAAGCATTAAATTAGCACCAAGGCAGTAAGTTTTAAGTTAATGTAAATAATAAGAAGATCCATTGTTTGAATGTAAACAGTTTGATTTAACTCTCAAACATTTCTTTCCTCTTTCAGGTGCTCAGTATGTAAAGTGCAGAGCCCAAAGATGCACAGAGGGCAACATACAGTACCTCTTTCCTGGACATGTAGACACCAACTCCCTTGTTGTACAGGATGAATATGTTTTTACACAGGTTTGTATAACCACCATTTTCTTTTCTTCATAAAAGTAAACCATTTGCCCTTATATTTTTTTTACTTACAAGTTATTTTATCTGTTAACTTTGATTTTCTCCTCTTTTTACATTATTTTTTTTTGTTTTTATTTTGCTCTCTTGTGCAACCCATTTATTCTATTCCATCAAAACCCACATAATGGCTTTTCCCAATGCACCTGTTCCCCACTGGCCTGGTGTGTGTTTTGATTATCTTTCATCTCGTTCATGTCAAGGCACGCTTAGCGAATGACATTCTGCACCAACATAATCCATACCTGGTAAATGTGTTTGTTCGCCACAAGTACATACATGGCAAAAGAACCAATGAATGGACAGGTCGATGTCCAGTATCATTCATTCTGTCTTTAGCCCTATTCTGACGGGATTAGTTTTACCTAGGGACCCCATGTAATTTGTAATAATTACAGAGATTGT
>JARVGW010000001.1:29960576-29975527 GCA_031762495.1 Anablepsoides rubrolineatus | reverse complement strand
TAAAAGACTTGCAGCTGTAATTGCAGCAAAAGGTGGCTCCACAAAGTATTGACTCAGGGGGGCTGAATACTTTTGCAACCCACTGTATTATGCTAGTATTCTGTAGTGTAGTTTAGAGTCCTTTGCAATGCATAGACTGAGCACTACACAACAAACAACAGTTTTATAAGTTTTGGGCCATTTTTTTTTCAACTTGTTCAATTTTTTCTATGTTCTATTCCATTTTCTGAACTATCACATCAAATTATTTGTGATGGAACAGACATATAATGTGTGGAGTTACCAATTACAATTCAGTCATCTTCATTCTCCTCTGGCTCTACAGACTCTGGCTCCAACATGTAAGGCTGGATGGACAATTCTTCTATTTTTGACATCTTTTAATTCATTTGTAAATAAAAAAAGTTTCTGTGCTGATCTATAATTGTAAACCCTACTATCAAGTTAGAATGAACTGCTCTGGAAGCAGGAGGGGAGTGTGAAGCACCTCGTTTGCATCTAAAGAGACAGCCTCAAAATGAGTTGATCTGAGACAAACCTCAGAAAAGGGGTGAAAGAAGGGCTTGTGGAGTTACAATAAAAAAGAAATCCAGACAAAAGCATTGCAGTTCCACTTTATATAGACCCCAACTGAATGATTGAAATGTGAAAAAGAAGGATTTAAAAGCACGATATGTTTTCTTTAAGAAGATCTAAGCCAGTCAGGTTGCTTGGCTTTGTGGATTCCAATCAGAAGGGTTTGGTAAAGAAGTTAGTTCTCTGCTCTCTGGATGGAAATTTAAAATGCATTAGTGGACACATTTTCTTGGAAGAACCGGAGCTGTTTAAGTACAGTGTGTAGCTACACCAATGTCTCGTTTTATTGGTTGTTTTTGTTTACAGCACTTTGTAAACTGAACTAAACTGCTTGAAACAGCATAGTTTAATTAGCATTAACTTTACTTTTCACTGTTCAACAGGAACTTTTTTCTTGTTTCTTAATTTTTTTAATTAAAGCAATGCTCCTTCAAGTTCTGATAACAGAATTAATTTTTTCCCCTTTACTTTATCATTAAGGTAACCAAGTCAGGACGAGCCAGTTACTTTGTCTCGTATATGAGAGAAACTTTCAAGCAGATGCAATTACCAAAATACTGTCTGCCTAAGGTGAGCAACAGACGCTTTTGTTTCTGCCATTCCTTTTTTGTGTGAGTGTGGACGGGTTTTTCCTACAATGTGGGGACAATTTTCCCCAAAAAAGCAGCCTCGTGGGGACCAAAGTGAATCGTGGGGACCAATGCCAGATCCCCACGGGTCCAAATGCAAAATACGGGTGTGGGGTTAGGTTTAGGACCAAGGTTTAGGTTAGTTTTAGGGTTAGGTAAGTACCTGTGAGGTTAATTTTAGGGTAAATGGTCATAGTCTATTAAGTCTAAAATGAATGGAAGTCAATGGATGGTCCCCAAGGGGTTCAAGAACAAACGTGTGTGTGTGTGACGTGTGTGTATATGTGTGTGTAGAGGACAAGCCACACAACACATTCACTAAGAAATGTCACATAATTAAAAAAAAAGACCACATAACTCCCTTTATGTTTTCTTGTTTGTGCCTGTTATTTTCTCTTTCCATCTGTCTGTCTGCCCCCTGCTTCAGGACATGCATATCATCAGCACAGATGAGAAGCAGGTATTTGCTGCCGTCCAAGAGTGGAATCAGAACAACACTTACAGCCTGTATATCTCCGACTCCCCCGGGGTCTACTTTATCCTTTCATTAGAGAATCTGAGAACCAGCAGAGGGCCCGCTGGTAACCTACTGGTTGACTTTTATAAGGTTTGTTGTCAGCTTTGTTCAAGGACTGCTGCTGTTTCCGCACCATTAATTTCTCCTTCCCTTACAACCCAACCATGTAGGATCAGCTGGTTAACTAAGTTGCGATTACAGTTTAATTTATTTGTGCTTTTACTGTCAGATTTTTTCGACTGCCACCTTCAAACAATCAAAAATTAATTTATAGTTACTGCTTTTTTGTGTGTTTTATTCCATTAAGTGAATTAAGTTTCTAACAAACCATCATTAAATATAAAAAGTATCATATTTATGCCATATTTTTGACGTCTGTCAAATTGCATAGAATGATAGATTTTACATGGTGAATGTGAGACTTCCAGCAGATAAAAATTTACATGTGATATTTATGATTTCTGTCAATGACCTGATGCATTCTTACAGTTCTGAAGCCCTCCTAAAATCAAGCTTTATGTTTTGAGGAAATGTTGCCAAAAAAATGCAAATTTTTAAAAAAGAATGCAAGAAATTTTCTTGCATTACTCAATTCTGTAATGCTTTGCTCTTCTGATTTACAGGTAGAAGGGATAAATGGCATGTATTTTGCCAACAAACTGGTGGATAATCATATAAAGACTTTCATCACTTACAACAAGGGACAAACCTGGGCCCTACTGCCAGCGCCTGCCTCTGATGTGGCTGGAAACAACCTGCACTGCATACTGGTGAGCTTTGGAGCTAAATTATGCTCAGAACATGTATCATTCATCAAAAAATTTCAACCTCATCAGTTGTGCTTGGGATGTTTTTTTTTTTTGTTTTAGTCAGGGCCATATTTTTACATGGCCAGGTTCATCCCCAAAATGTTTTTTTTTTTTATTATCTCTAAGTAGATGAGAAGATGTTTGGCTGAAATATTCAGATTTTTGATGTAAGTCACAGAGTGTCATGGCGTTTAGTTTCAGGAGTCCTGACTTTCCATTAACCTTTGTGATTTCAATTTACTACCTGTAGTCAAGCTGGACTAATGAATGTTAGATTACACAGAATCACATTAAGGACGTGTGTTGTTATTCAGCCAGTATAATCGAACCTAATCCAGCCACTACATTTTTAAGCGACAGAAAATATATATTATTCAGTTAATAGCAGGTTACAGCCTTTCAGTGTGTTGTAAAAATGACCACTCTGCTTCTGCCTGCTTCCCGACCCCCACCTCCCCCCAACGTCAGCTCTTTCAAAAGCTTTATTGATGTTTTTTTTTTCTTTTTTTTTCCAGTTTGCTTCAGTCAGGAAGATGAGTGAAATGATTTGAATCAATTTTGCCAGTTTTATCAGTGCATCTTGGGGAATTTTAATTACATGCCTTGTTTGCTTTGGAATGAAACAATTTCGAATGCCCTCCGTGTCCTCTCAGCTATTTCCTGTTTTTTTTATTATCATGGCAGTAGGAGATGACAGCATCAACGGATCTTTGTTTCGGAAATGGCCTCTGAAAATGTTAGCAGCTTCCCATCGCTGGGAAGAATAGAAAAGAAAGGGAACGCTAATTGCTCTCGCTTCTGTTAAGATCTAGATCCTCTGTGTCTCAGCGTGCTTGTGTGCTGTTTTGTGTTGTTGACAGCCATTTTGTTCGCTGCATCTTCATCTGGAGATGTCAGAGACTCCCTACGCGTCCGGACCCATCACCAGCAAAAAGTCGGTACCAGGAATCATCGTGGCAACAGGTACGGTTGCATCAAAGCTGTGCATTTGAAGCAGTGAGACTTTGGAAATGTCTTGTTTCTCAGGTGAATGCATTGCAGCAGCACAAACGCACAGACGCGCCGAAAAAAAATGGCACGTCGTCCTCTTTCTGTCACTGCAGAAATCTCATGCAGAAACTTCAGCTTCTAAATGTTTTGATGATTAGGTTGCAGATAGACAAAAAAAGTGTCCTCCAGTGAAAAATGAGGACATGCACACATTTACTTATTAATGATTTTTATCAGCTGATGGTGCACACGCAGAAAACGTGATATTGGGTCTTTTGCTGTGTGAATACACTCTGGTTGAAAATCATTTTGTGCTCAGGTAATATTGGAACTGAGCTGTCCTCCAGCAACCTTGGGATGTTTATGACATCTGATGCAGGAAACAGCTGGAGACAGGTGAGAACCGTCTATAAACCCTATAAAAACAAATCAACACTTCACTAAGATGGACTTTTTTTTTAAACCATTTTAGATTTTTGATGAAGAGTACAACGTTTGGTTTCTAGACAATGGGGGGGCTTTGCTGGCAGTTCTACATGCACCAACCCCGATTCGACACCTATGGTAGGTGCAGCTTGTCATCAAAATAAGCGCGCTGGAGGTAGGAACTGTAGGTGTTGGAGTTGGAGTGGAAAATTACCTAGATGTAATTTAGTTTTGGGGAAGAGGAGAGGAGGGGTTGGCGGTGCGGCATATGATTACATTTAATGTTTTGAATTGCTGATGGGCCAAGTTTATGTGATTATTGTATCGGCACCACGGCTTCAGAACTGTCATTTCCAACATAAGAGAGTGTGTTACAGCTTTGTACTCTTGGTTGGATATGAAGGTTTGAGTGCTTTTATGTAAATGAGAAGTAGAGCTGGGTGGAAATATGAGCCTCAGAATGCCCTCATAAGTCGCTCATTGTGGGAGCTTTGTAACACTATCTACTTTGATGTCCCTGCACACTACAACCCTGTCAAAAGTGATTAAGCTCTAAGAAAGGCGATTTGAAAACCCCAAATCTATTTCTAATGTTAGAGCCTGAGTCATACCCTTCCTTCTGATGTTTTGTCACCTTCAGAAATTTACCTGGGCTGAGGGACATTTGTTCCATTGTTCAGCCCGCTGTCAAGATAATTTTTCAAGTGAAGAGAATCCAGCGCGCTTCATTTTTCAAACACGGCAAAAAGCTAAACGACCTCAAATCTTTTATCGTATTTCATTTAGCCTCGTTCTCTACTGCTCCACCTGCGCACAGGCTACATTCAGTGCTGTATGCTTGGCAAAAATAATACATTTGTCTACTATAGAGAGATAAACATCGGATTGTCATGTGCTGACAGCTGTTGTCTTTTTCATGCAGGATCAGTCTAGATGAGGGGAAAAAATGGGATCGCCACAGCTTCTCCTTGGCACCTCTGTATGTGGACGGAGTTTTAATGGAGCCAGAATCTGACAATCACATTATCACGTAAGCAAAGACACACGGGAGGATATCAGGCCTCAAGAAGTCGCTCCTTCCTCAGTGTAAACAAAAGGATGGTCCGAAGGGATTTCTCTTCTGATAAGAGATGTTGTAACATCTGTCCACATGGATCAGCCACACTATAACACCACTTGTCAAATGCTTGGTAGTCCCCCTCTAGGCTGCTAAAACAAGCCTGAGCTGCTATGAAACGGACTTTAGATGTTTGAAGGGATTCTATACAGTCACAGCTTAAAGGGGACATAGCACATATAGCTGGTCAATGCATTTTGTTGTTTACTTGGAGTCTCTAGGAAACTAAAAATTGGAGTGAGGTGTGAAGCTCCTCTTGTATTTAAAGAGGCACACCTCAGAAAAGGGGTGAAAGAGGGGCTTGTGGAGTTGCAATAAGGAGGAATGCAGATCAAATTATTACAGTTCCACTTTATGTAGACCCCAACTGAGGGATTTAAATGTGAAAAAGAAGGATTTAAAAGCCTGGTATGTCCCCTTTATATCTTTGGATGTTTGCTCAGAGTGTTCAGGTATGTATGGGCAATTATCAGAACATCTATATGAATGCTAGCACATTATTGCACAGCAATTAAACTATCAATGCTGCTACCTGATTATGATTTTATTGTCATAAAGACTTTTATTTATGGCATTTTATTACTGCAGCTGCTGCAAATCAGAAACACATTAAATATGGTAAAGCTGCATTTCATGATGATTTCAGCTGCAATTAGTTATTTTTTATTTAATCATCTTTCAGTTTCTTTGGACACTTCAGCCATCGGTCAGAATGGCAGCTGATCAAAATTGACTACATGGGTCTCTTTAGCCGGAGATGCATGGATGGAGATTATCAGACATGGCATCTGCACAACAAGGTGACAGGAGTATTTATTTTTTGTGTGAAAAAAAAAAAAGCTCTTCAATAATTTCTGGAGTTTCTGCCAGGCCCGTAAGAAACTCAGTCATGTCTGTCTTTGTTTGATAGGGAGAGCTGTGTGTGATGGGTGAGAAGCAGATCTATATGAAGCGCAGGCCTGGCAACCGCTGCATGTTGGCTCAAGACTATTCCAGGCTCTACTCCTCAGAGCCGTGTCTCTGCACAGCTTATGATTTTGAATGGTGATGATTCCCACTTTACTGTTTCTAGGCTGAACAATAATACATGTAACAGAAACGTTCATCCTTTAGAATTAGTTTTCTTTTATAGTTTTGTTGTCTAAGCTGCTGAGGTTTAGTACTTTGACCATGTCAGACATGTATCTGTTATGTTAGCAAAATATCTCATGAACATCTTGACAGATTTTAACGAAACTTCCAGCTAATCAACCTATGATATCATAATATCTAGTTTATATTGCATTTTGTTAGTAATGTGATCCTAAATATAATTAGAAAAATTAGAATGTTTCATCAGGCTGCCATGATTTGCATAAAGTCAAGTGACTTATTAGAATTCAATTAATAATGAAGTGCTAAATTAATTTTAAATCTATTTTATCCATCCATCTAAAATTCCGTTTGATCTTGCTTGTCTGACTATCATGTCCCCGTTTATGATCCTAAAATATTCCATGAAGCTCTAACAGCAGAGCTTTTTTTTTTTTTCCTCGCCACAAAAGCTTGTAGATTATTTTGAGGAGCAGTGTTTATCATTTTATAAAGTGTTGCAAATTTTTTTTTTTTTTCCTTTTCTTTTTATTTCCTTTGGCAGTGATTATGGGTGGGAACGCCAGACGGATGGGAAGTGCTCTCCTGCTTTCTGGTTTAATCCAAATGGTGCGGCTAAAAGCTGCAGCTCCAGCCAAAGCTTTCTTAACAGCACCGGGTAAGTGGGCCCCAATGCTCAGTCCCTCGAAAAACAATATCATTCCATCTCACCTTGTTTGACAAGCTGTCTGGTATAAAAACAGAAAATTATAGTTTACTGCCTTGTGAAGCTAAAAAAGGGTCTCTGTGAGCTGAAAAATATAAACAACGCTGTGTCTCATTGCCTTTAAGGCTAATATTACAAAGCAAAGATATGATACTCAACACCATGTTTACTCATAGAACTTGACTACATTTATGTATGCAAGTTAAATCCAAGTGCTGTTGATGACATGTTTTATAAAGATCTGCAAAGTTAAAATGAAGGACCTGCTGACAAATTTGTGAATAACAGTAATTCCAGTGATATGTGTGATTCCACATTTCCATGTATTTTGATTGCGTACAAGTTTGCTTCATACATTTTCCTCAAATATACTACATTTTGTAAAACATTTTACTTTCTCCTTTATGCCTCTAAGGTATCGTAAGGTTTTATCCAATAACTGTAAGGAGAGAGGATGGAATGTGTTTTCGCCTAAGAGGGTAGCGTGTCGCCCCAGAGCACCCCAAGGCCTCCGACTGTCCACCAGTAGTGGAGAGCTCAGCGCCACCATCGGAAGCAACGTTACTTTCATGATCTACCTCAATCATGTGAGTCACAGTGTTGTGAAAAAACTACCAATCACACTGCCAAAAATGTGGCTCGACAAGCAAAAAAATACAAGGTAGCATTTGAGTCGTGTGTTAGCAGTCTCAAACCATACAATTTGCTTTTTTTTTTCTAAACTTAACCGTGTGCTATTTTTTAATGTTTAATTTGACCATGTTTATCTTTATTGCTGAAAATGAACCTATCAGCACTACTTGAGTAAATCTTTGTGCAGATGGGGCTCAGGTGATAGTTTGTAGATTAATGCCTTCAGCTGTCTGCTTCTACCTTCTGGTCTGTATGAGCTTAAGTGGCAAGTATAAAATAATTACCCTGACAAAAAAAATGTAGGCATGTTTGAATTTTACAACAAATACAGCAGTATTACATTAACATTATCAGTGTTGATTTAACACTAATTAACACCGTTTAGTGATAAATTACCACCAATGTTGTTAATTTAACACTGCTATATTTGCTGTGTAAAAGGCAGTAACAGTTAAACAGATTTGGAGCTCTTAAATGTTAAGAGTTTTAAAATGTTTGTGTCTTTATTTTAAAGTTTCTCCTTGTTCTGCCACAAAGCTATGACACAGTTTGGATTGGGCTACATTTGAAACTCCCAAAATTATGTATTTGTTTGTCCATTCTGTTAGCAAAATATCTCGTGAACCGCTGGTCAGATTACATTGAGATTCTCAGAAACTAATTACTGAGATTGTGTGACGACCTAATTCAAGACAGCACAGCTAATCAACCTTAGCTTACAAAAAATGTCAATAGGGCAGTAAGATTTGCTGATATAGGCTAAAATTTGGTGTGATATTACAACATCGACTCCAACAAATCATGCACAGTGTTGCAATTTTGTCCGTTTTAAGGGTTGGCCAAAATGGCTACAACTTAATCATTTCTCAAAACAAAATGATCTCAGTATCATACTCTTGCATGGATGTTGGCAGGAGATCTGCGATTTTTAAGGAATGCTAGACCTTTATTGTAGCTAAAGTCGACAAAAATCTCTGATCAAACATTTGTCATTTTCCCATGAACTCACAGAGCAGTTGTTGTATTTTTTTTCTTTTCTTTTTTACTTTATAGTGTTATATTTTTTTCAAATGCTGTGTTTTCACTTTGCAGGCGCACACTAATGAGCATAATGGGAGCTATAAGGACCCTTAGTCATCTTACATTCTCTGCCCATAAAGAGATGCTACTTCTAAGCCACTGTTGCCTCCAAGAAGGTCATAAAAACCTGTTTGTGTTTCAGCTTTTTTAAAAACACATTTTCTTTTCAGTAAAAAGTGGTTTCTATAGGTGAAAGTGACAAAAACTCAGATGGCAGTGTGCAGAGCAAATGCTAATTATAATAGCAAAATCAAAAGGCTGCTTACATTACACTGAATAATCCACAGATCTTACTGGAAACACATTTATTTGATTTGCTTTTTAATAAAATAGAATCCCTAAAAGTGCTGACCATGTTACTGATTTTTTTGTTTGTTTGTTTTTGCTCAGAGCACCATAATTAAACCTACTTGACATGTTGCTGTAACAATAAAAGAAAAGTCACACTGCAAACATTTCAAAGTCTAGACAACTGTAATTTAAATGCACCACATTATGATTACATCTAATGTCAAATAGTTTATAGACACTGATTCCTACTTTTCAAGCTCAGTGACCTTTTTGCCCTTTTGGTCTCCTTTTTCACTTCTCCTCTTGTTTCCCCATAGGAATTTCTGTCACCTTTTATTCGTATTCACCTACAGAACTTTAGTGGCACAGCTTAAAGGACATCTGAGCCCCTGCACTTAAGTGACGGGCCGAGCTTCCTCCAGTTTTTATGCGGCCCAGCTAAAGTGTCCTAACCTAAGCCACGTTGACAGATGCTGTGTCGTACCACGTGTCCGCAGGGAGACTCGCCGAGCACCAGCATCCAGTTAGACTTCGGGGACGGCATCAAGATCACGTACTCCAACCTGAGCAGGACCGATGATGGCATCAAGCACATCTACAGGATGACTGGGATTTACCGAGTGACAGCTTCTGCCGAAAACAGCCAGGGCTCTGACAGCAGCACGCTTTTTCTACACATCACCAGTACGTGAAGAAGTAACATCATTACTCATTCCTGCAGCAATGCGCATCGCATGAAGCGTCCTTCTTTCATACATACTCACGTCTGCATGTTGCTGAATTTGATGTCAGTCATAATTGTATTTTTTTTTATGTGTTTCATTCTTGGAAACTGCAAAAAGCAGACTGAAAGTACATAAGTTCTGATCACAATAAGTGTTTTTCTCTCTTTGTGTTGGATTGGTGCATGTATGGATATGTGCTGATGGATGTGTCGTCGCTTCAGGTCCAGTGGAGCGCATATATCTCTCCGTGCCTATTGTAGCCAACAGAGGGAAAACAGCTAATCTGACTGCGGTAGTTTGGCCGAGCCACACCAGAACTCTGACCTTCTTCTGGTGGTTTGACAACAGCTCCGAGGTAAGAAGCTCGCCGTCCTCCTCCTCCTAGCGCTGTTTGCACTGCACACATTGTCTTTGTCTTGTTTACTGCCCCTGTTTTCACTCTCCCTGTCCTCCTCATGTCCTTGCACGGTTGTTTACAATTTTTTTTTATTTCTTTAAATCATAAAAATCGGCAGAGCTTTTGCACAGATTATGTAAAAATGTGACTGAATGCACCTTTGTGAGAGATCCAGCCCAGATGCGTTGTGATATTTATTTATCGCGTTGATTGTATTCACCAAAGCAACCCTCATTATATGGTGTGTCAAGGGCTGCATATATGTGGTATTTATTCAACTTTTTTTCTGAGCATTTCTCTGTGTTTTTCCCCCGCTTTTGAAATTCAGCCCATTATAACTTTGGAAGGAAGCATCTCCCACATGTTTCACAGGGAGGGAAAAAACAAGGTCACGGTCCAGGTTGCCTGTGGAAGCACCGTGATGCAGGACTCAAAAGTTATAACCGTTAAAGGTGAGCAGGAAAAAGACAGACTTCAAAGCACTTTATTTGGAAATACATGAATATGCAATATGGTATTTTGGGGGGGGAAGTGTAATGTCTCTCGGTCAGCGCTGAGAGCTGTGCCTTGTGTATGTCAACGTAGACCTACCTAATGAATAAAATGTCACGGTACGCGAACACGAAATCTGGAGGAGCAATTAACTTCAAGGCGTATGCTCCCAAATGAAAAAAGACAAAACTGCACATCAGATTAATCAGAAGCCAAACCAGAAGTAGCATTCATATTCTAATAGACATTACCTCAACCTTCTCCTTTTTTTTTTTTGCCAAGAGTTCTTCAGGTCGCTGCTGTTGTCGTTCTCGCCGGCTCTTGACGAACACAACCCTGACATCCCCGAGTGGAGGGAGGACATAGGCCGTGTGGTGCGGACAGCTCTGTCACAGGTACATCAAGTCCCAACAGATCTTTCCTGGAAACAACATCGGACTCCACTGGCTCTCAGGGTCATTACTATTTTATACCTCTGTGCAATAATAGCACAGCAGGCATGTTGTTACAAAACCCATGATCTCTTTTCAAGTTGATCTGTGATGACAATCTGTGCAATTTGAAGCTTGTGTCAAAATGTTACCTAAAGGGCCGAATTGGATGTTAGGATTTGAGCTTTAAAAATAAATTACAAGCCCAAACTTTAACCTTAATCATAGAGTCTCACCTGTCGGTTTTGCTGTCTGATCACTGCAGGTTTCTGGAGTTCCTGAAGATCAGCTGCTCGTGTCTCTCTACCCGGGACTTCCAACTACAGCCGAGCTCTTTATCCTGCCTGATGAGCAGACGTCAAATGAGCACAAAAAAAGGAGCGAGGAGGCGCTGGATACAGTAAGCGTTATGACGTGTAGAAGTGTTCACAATCATGGTTTTCATTTTAATGGAAATGGAGAAAATTTGCTGCTAAAATAATAGCTGCTGCTTGAGAATTTCAGATAAGTAGCAAACCAGAAAGCTGAAATTATCTTATGCTTCGGTCTGGATCTTCATTCTGACTTTTATACCCAATAAAATAATTTCTTTATGCACATTTAGAAGATAAAACTAATCAGGCTTTGTTGGAGTGACAAATCAAAACAGATTGATGTAGCAGAAAATAGTGTATATACTGTATGTGTAGAACCAAAAACATTGGTTATGTATTGTAACCCCAGATTCTATGAGTGTAATGCTACGTCTCAAGTTGGACACGCTACGTTCAGACAGGGACAAAGACTAGCATGCATCTGAAAAGGGAGGAGCTTCTTGGTTTTTGTCTGTCTCAATGGCAGATGAAATAAAGATAAAATAAAGAAAATCTTAAGACTGGGTCAATGAGTCTCACCGATTTGCCATACACCAGAGCAGTTTTAAGGTTATTATTTAAAAAAAGGCAGCTGGTTCTGGATCCAAGCATCACGGACAACAGGAGCTCTACGCAACAGAAAAGGAGATTAGTGGCTGAGACAGACAGGGAACCAGATGATTTACTTAGTAACGCCACAAACCTCTTTAGAGTGCGGGGATTCCGAGGAGAGACCTTGAGTGACGTAGCAAGTCCGGGAAGACGTCTGGTGGATCCGTAACCACTTCCGGGTTGGCGAGCGTGGCGGTGTTTGTTTACCGCAGGATTTTCCGAAAGACTGGCGAGGGTCATACACATAAAGGCACGAGGCAGACTTTGGTTAAAAGGAGTGGACTTATCTCATGGTTGTGATACATAGGCTGAGGTCTGGAACCGGGCTGGACGAGTTCGACAAGGGCAAGGGCAGAAGGCGAAGATCCAGTGGAGGAGGCGAGGGTCAAAACCAGGAGGTCTGAGTCCGACAAAGTACCAAGGGGGGGGGCGAGGCAGAAGATGAAAAACCAGAAAAAGGGTCGAGACCAGGCAGGCAAGACATGATGAGAGAATGCTAGACATCTACTTGGAAGAACCGTTCAATAATCAGGTCCTGGTGCTGTGGGAAACTGGAGCGTAAATACTGGAGAACACAGGTGAGTGACATGATACTGATTGTGATTTCTGTGGCAGGAGGGGTGAAACAATGAGAAAGGTGAATGAGGTGACATGACATGGCAGCGATTAGGGGAGATTCATGACAGAAAATGGCTTTGCGTTATAAAGAGCAGGCGAACGTTGCGCACACCAGATAATTAATTCACCAAATTATTTAGATGCGGTTTGTTTGGTTAGTTTCGCCACTCCAGGAGCTGCGAGCTGATGGACTATTTTTTTTTGTCCTGAGCCCAGTTTAACACCGCGGTCAGTTAATGAGCTGCTGAACAACATCAGTGCTGATATCTCCAGCCAGAACACCAACTACAGACGATCAATTTCAACAAAAGAGCTCCTGTTCGTCTGTTTGTGGGAAACATTCAGGAAACCGTCACGTCGAATAAGGAGTCTCTCTGATTGGTTGTCAAGATGAGTCGAGCGGCAAAAGTTCTGATTTTTGAACTCTGGAGTCAGCTGCTTTTGCCGCACTGCATGCACAGAAAATGCTCTGCCGCACCTTCCGCATTCCTTGCAATGTACAATATGTACAACATCACCATATGTACACAAAAAAATTGTCTAATAATTTAGACATCGTTCATTGCCCGGTTAATGTTGACTGAATGTTTAAACAGAAACCTACCAAGACTGGGTAGACTACATATCAATTAACTTACAAAAGAGAGAAGTAGTGAGAGGGTAAACACAGCATTAGTAAAGTGAGCAACAACGTTTAGCTTTGACCTGTATATTATGAATGATAATGGGAAAACAGTGTGAAGCACAGCTTGAAAGCTGCATTTATTACATAATGAAGGAAAAAGATGTAATTTTGGTTGTACTTTAATTTAGAGGCAATGGTTTTCTTAACCATTTAACAATTAATTTGAATGGTATCAATTTTGCTTCCTTTGTAATTATTGCTGCAGACTCATCTACTGTAATCAGAAATGCATTTACAAACAATTATTTTCTGTCTTCAATAAGCAAACTTCAGATTGTTCTTGTATCCAAAAGTGTTTTAAATATGACAGAAACATCTGCTACAAATCTTTTTAACACCTAAGCTCTTTAGGTTTTCTACAAATTAGTGTTTCTCTAACATATTTTTTGTTTTGTTTATTTGCTGTCTAAAACAGATATCAGACATTTTCGCCACTGCCCTGAACCAAGGCCTCATCCAGTTTGAGCTGAAAACCAACGTTCGCGTTATTGTGTACATGACTCAGCAAACTTTGGGTAAGTCCTGGCGCAACTCATTGAGGTGCAATTTTCTGCTCGCAGCTGTGAAATCTTTGATAAAGAGTTTTAACCAATGCAGAAAAAACTAAAGTACAGGATATCACAGGACTTGAACATCCTTCACAGTGTGACAACATTTTGACCTGAGGCTGTGGTACAGTAGCTCTGTTTGAAATCTGACTATCAATGAGGTGACTGACAAAGAATGCACTTAGTATGCACTGTGAAAATCGGCAGGGTCACCTGCTCATTAGCATATTGCAAAAAAAAAAAAGTGTCGATCAGGCTGCGTTGGCTTTACCCTTTTCATCCACCGATGGATCTGTCTTCATTTGTGTCTGCATACAAAGGTCTGGGTTGCCTTTAAAAGATCCAGAAAGGTCATACACTTCATGGGCTTCTCTCTGAGGGAGAGAAGGATGGGTGGTAAGGGGAAACACTTTGAATATTGCATCCCAGCATGCATAAGCTGCTACCTTGTGACAGACCCTGGGGAGAAGTAGTGGACATTTTAAACGTTCTTTTGAACACCCTCGGGGGATTACATGCAAAATGCAGTTGCAGTTGGTGCATGACATGGGGTAAAGAAAGTAGTCTACTTGAATATCTACTGGAATAAGATGTAGAAAAAAAACAGGATTTAATCCACGCATCTTAATCAAAATTTCCTAACTTTTTAGCGCCACTCGTGGATGCCAACTCCATCCATAGCGGGCCGGCCATGCTGATGCTGCTCAGCGTGGTAATTGTCGGTTTAGCTGCTTTCTTTATCTACAAATTCAAAAGGTGAGTCTGCTTGCTGTGTGGTGGTTTAAATCACCTTTTAAAATGCAAAAAAAACTAACTTGTGTCTGTTGATGCTCTGTTAGAAAAATCCCGTGGATTCATGTGGAGACTGAGGACCCCCATGAGAAGGATCCGGAGGTGATAAGCACAGTAGGTCAGAATGACGGCATGTCCAAGGTCAAGCTAAGCGAGTTTCCATCGCAGAAAGAACTGATGGAAAAGGAGCTGGAGGGAAGGAACAGGGGTAATTATTCGTCGTTTACGTTTGTTATGTGGCAAACTAGATTGAAGCATTGGTGGAATATGCAGGTTTTTTACTCAAGGGAAAACTAGTTTTCCACAATTTAAAAAGCAAAGCGTATTTACAATGTAGCTAAGATTAAATCTATTGTTGTTGCAATAATGATGAAAATGCAACATGTATCTTTGTTTTTATCTAAACAGATTTAGATATTAAGGGAAATAGAA
>JARVGW010000001.1:29806447-29827413 GCA_031762495.1 Anablepsoides rubrolineatus | reverse complement strand
TCAGATCTAATGCTTGCTTTTGTTTTTTCTGAGACGAGGCGGCACCTGCTTTATCAGCAAACGAACGTCGTTTATTTTAAACATAAATGTCCAGCTGTGCACGTGAATAATCTTTCTCCACGAGATGAGTAAGAAGTGAGAGGACATTTTGGAAAGGGGAAGTTTGGAATGCTGGTGCAGAAAGGACATTAGGGTTTGACCTAATTTACTTCATTTTAGGAACAAATTGTGAAAGTCTTTTGACAACAAAGTATTCAGTCTGGCTTCAGAGGTTTTTGCTGGATTCTGCAACTACATACATGCAAAATGTTATTGTATAAAAATAAGTCTTTAGCATTGTTTTGCTGAAATATGCAAGGCCTTCCCTGACAAGAAGTCCGAATGGAACCACATGTTCTAAAATCCGTACAGTTCCACTATTTTCAGATATGTTTTTTTTGCAGATTGTTGACTCTCTTCCCATCATTACTTCTACAAGCTTCAGCCTCTCTAAAATGCTCTTTTTATCACAAAATGCTACTCCAGCTGTTTCTTATCTGTACAACTTACTATTAAATAGTTGTGTTTATAAGATTTGCAAAAAAAAGCATTTATTTTACATAACATCCCAACTTTTCACTGGGGTTGTAAATAACTCTTTATTTGACATTTTAAACTTGTTTTTTTTTGATGTACTGTACTTGCTTTATTCTGTCTCTGAAGAGAAATGAGCCTGACTACGTGTCCTCCCGCAGGCGAGCACATCTCCGCCTGTGTTTGGAGAGGTTGAAGTCACTCATCCCTCTGGGACCAAACTGCAGTCGGCACACCACACTGGGACTGCTCAACAAGGCCAAAACACACATCAAGGTGCTGTAGTCGAAGCTGTCTGGTGCTTTTGCGGAACTGGGAGCAGTTTTGTTCTCAAAAAGTTCTTCATCATAAGCAGAGGCTCCTTCTTTCTTATGACTCGCGAAGAACTAATAATACATTATTATAAGTTTGGAAATCTTGCAGCGACACGATAAACTGGTAACAGGATTTTTTTTCACAACACAGAGTGTGTAACCACAAGCATTTAGAGCTTGAGTCCACAGTCATTATACAAATGAATTCAGCATTTGTTCATTTTACAAACATCCCCAGTGAATAAGGCTGTGTGCTTGTGGTTTGTGACATTTAGCCTTGTGTAAATTTCAGTTACTCACAAATACGTTTGCCGGCTCCCTTGAGCAAGAATATTTCTGTCATGGTGATTTGTTCTACAGGGAATGAAATGAAATTATTTAGGTCTGCAGGAGCCGTTTTCAAAACACAGTTTTTCAAATGCAACCCGTTTTCATTTTTGCTTCTGCACAGGAGAAAGAGATTTTATAGAGCCTTTTTAACTCCTATACTTCAGAGTAGAAATGTTCGCAGCAGGAGGGAAACCATCTGTGATGCAGCTGTTCAGTAATTGTTGGAAACTGCACACTCAATAGTCCATTTTTTTCTTGTCTACCACCATCCAACTTACTGTCACTTTAGGTTTCTGTTTGCAGCACAAATGCAACAGTCCATACTAATGTAATGTCCTATAGGTCCCTCAGTGTAAACCCCAGAGAGCTGTTAGAATCATTTTATCCAAATAAGACTTACAGTAATAAGATCACTCTGACCATAAGAACTTCAGCATTTCCATTGAGCTACAGGGTAGATTAGGCAAATTAGATATTTTTGAGTAGGAGTAGGTCTGAGAAGCCTACACAGTGAAACCAGGAAGTGCACTTAAGTTGCTTTAACTCTAAATGTAAAATTGTTGCATTTCCATTAAGTTGTGGGTGGTTTTTTTTATTCTTTTTTTTAAGCAAAGTGCTGTGAAACAGTCAGAGATCAGTGTTTTATTGCTTTAATTTATTGCACACTGCAGTGGAATATAAGAGAACAGATCGTGGAAATGACTGTGGAGATTAAACATGACATGACTGATGCAGAATGTTTGGTCTAAAAGCAGAGGGTTACATTCATACAGATGCTACAAGTGTCACATCAAAGGAAAAAAAAAAAACATGTTGAGCTCTTGTCCGTGACCGATTTGGGGTTAAAATGTTTCCCAGAACCAGTGTTAGCTTCAAGTTCCAGCACATAAAAACAAAGGGAGTCAAGGACGGAACCAAGAAGTCACAGTTCCAGAAAAAGTTACCTGTAGATAAAAGCTTAAAGTGACTGTGACATCAAATTTTTTGTAATAAATATGAATGTATTTTTTGGAAAGATGGCATTGATAAAATATTTTAAAAAAGATTTCATGCTGCTGAGATGAACAGTTGTTGAGATATTTGCATGTGAAGTAACAAGAAGTGATGTCATAGGGGAATGTCTGCATGTGCTACAATGGCTAACAACACAGACTGAAGAGAAGAATGATGTTTCTTTAGGTTATTTGACTTTTTGTATTTCATGGAAATGCGTGTCACCTGCAGCATTTTCAACCTTATGCAATATCGCAAAATCTTGTGGGATCTGTTTTGGCTTGATGTATGTGTTATGAATGACTCTCAGCTACTACCACACCAAATTTTAAGCTTTTTAGCTCAGTATCTGTCAAATTCACAGAGTTATTACAATTCTTGTGCAGGCTTAGGTCAGTTAGCGGTGGCGGCCATCTTGAATCAGGTTGACTCCAAAAGTTAATCAGTTCTGGATGTCAACCCAGTGATTACCTTCACAGTGTTTTTTTTTTTATTAAAATCTGCTCTGTGATTTGAGATATGACGACTAATAGTACAAACGAGCACACACACACATACACATACACACACACACACACACACACAAAGAAACATGGACAAAATAAACCTGCCTATGCCTTCGGCGGCGGGTGATACAAAGAATTCCTGGAAAAGGTTAAATAATTCCCAATAACTAATAACTAATGAACACATTGTTATTGCCTGAGCAGCCAGAACACTGATCCGGTTTTTCCTGTGTTTGTTGATAGAATCAGCCTGTGTGCCTATAATTACGGCTGGCTGCGTGTGAGCAGCTGAAACTAGAAAAGAAAGCTCTGACTCCCCTTTTGGTTGCTCCGCGTTAGTCGTGTTTTAACAACATAATGAGTGTGCACGGTGACAAAGGATGACTTCTGCAGAGTGCCTAAAAGAATTCTCCTCGTGGCTCTTTGGCCTTCCTGTCAGGACATTTTGCAGCTTTAGTTTCCTCTTTGACCCATCTCCCTGGGGCTGCTGTAGGCTGCCCTCTGCAGGATTTTCAACATCAGTTAGTGTTTGCCTGACTGTGTGCTGTGGGTTGTTTTTTTTTACACTGACCACTACAGGCTTCACATCGGCCATGATTTGAAAAACTGCCTGTTCTAATCAGTGTCTGAGTTACGCCAGGCCGAATCAAAAGACTCCAAAGCATCCAGCACTCTAGCTCCCCTGATAGCTGCAATTACAGTCCAATCAATTTTTTTAGAGGAAACAGTTGAGTAGTAGTAACAGCTGAGGTGTGAGAGCTGTGATATGAAAGAAATCCTGACAACAATCTGTGGGAGTTTATCACTGCGAGCGGGAAGAAGTGAAGCATCCCTGATGTCAGCTGTTGACTCTGGACTTGGGTGTTTGAAGTCCAGAACGTGGGCCTTTGAAATGCTGCCGGACTGTATTTTTAGAACCAGAGGTTGTTCAGTTCCAGGGTGCAGCTGGTATAAGGCCTAAAGATTCAGACAACAGAAGAACACAACAAAACAAAACAAAAATATAGACATAATAGCTTCATGAAATGCAGTTATTAAAAGTTGCTCATTCTTGCAATGAGACAAAAATGAGCTCTTGGCCTACCATGAGTTCACTCTCAGCTTGATAATTCATTAACACCCTCTGTGCTATGATTTATTATTGTATATAAAGTATTATATTATCCAACATGTAACTAATTATCCTTCCTGTATAATTCTCTGTATTATTTTAATAGAAGACATTAGTTGAATTAACGGATTGGGCATAAAGTGGAGGTGCTTTAGTCTGAGCTAAAAGTGCTCAGCATTAGGAGTTTGATATTATCAACACCAAAATGAGCATTGGTATCAGATCTATGCTAACGCAGTGCAATCTATTATTTTGTTTAAACTTTATTTGCACTACTAACTTTATTTTTTTTTTACAAAAAAAGTCAGTGCAGAGTATTCGAATTGTTTGGAGTTTGAAGTCATAAGTCCTCTATTTTTTGTGTTATTGACATTGTTATATTCATATTTCTTACATTGTAACTTATTTCTCAAACAATTCTGTGTAGTAGAAGACATTAAACTTTAAACCTGCTTGTGTACAAATTAGCGGGGCATTTTTACAATGTTGTAATAGTTGGCTGTATCAGATTGGTTCAAATAAAATGAACATAATGACCGGCCTGCTGGGGGTTTCCACAGGGCGCTGCTGCTAATAACAGCAAATAAGACAACCTCCAGTTGTACCACACTGTTCAGTTCAGTCATATTTCACATGTATCCTCCACACTCAGACAGCAGCTATTTCTGTACATCCCAACTAGCATCTTGTTAAATAATTTATTGGGTGGTGGTGATGCTGTCTGTCTTGGGGTGTGTCTCACTACGCAAACCTTCGCGCATGAGAGGTTCACCATCCTCGCACGCAGAATGATGTGCACAAGTAAATGCAACGAACAAATCAAACTAATGTTTTTTTTTTCTTGTGGATAAAGGCGTGAGATTTCATCCAAATGTATGTTGTTGTTTTTTTCCAGAAACTTGAAGAGGCAGATCGAAGGAGCCAGCACCAACTGGATACTCTAGAGAGGGAGCAGAGGCATCTGCAGAGGCAGCTAGCTCTGCTGCAGACTCATGGAGAGTGGGAGAGGGTCCGCACAGACAGCGTGGGCTCCCGTATGGATTCTGATCGCTCAGAGTCTGACAGAGGTCAGTGTCGGCCACCCCCAACCCCTTTTTTTTTCCAAATAAATAGTTTTTTAATTGGTGTATTCTTGTTTGTGTTTGAGCAGAGGATATTGAAGTCGACGTGGAAAGCACTGAGTTCTCCCATGGAGAAATGGACAGTGTTAGCACCAGTGGTGCCAGTGACCTGGATGACCAGAGCAGTCGGCAGAGCTCGGCCAGCGACGAGGGCTACTCCACTTGCAGTCTAAAACTGGCCTTCTCTGCTTAAAGCACCAGCCAATATTTTCCACTTAAGCTGCAATCTTTTATGGTTTTCACCTTTTAAAGTACCAGCTCCTTTACTCCCCAAACGGTTTAGTCGTCAAAAAGGACCAGCCTCCTTCATGAAACATCTCCATCCAAGAACCAGCCTCATGTTCAGCTTAGTCCAAGTTAACCTCGTCTCCCACCAAAATTCACAACTATTTTAATGTTGACAGTAGTTTTTTTTTGGATATATAAGGTTGGCTTAACAAGTCACCTGTCCCTTTCCCCGTAATCAACTCGAATCCACCATGTTTTATCCTGCTCCTGTAAAGGACCATTATTGCACCAGTGTTAAACACTAAAGGGGGACACTCTATATTAATCAAGTTGATCCTCAGAAACCAGCAAAACACACTCACACACACACACACGACACCAGCTAAAAGCTCACCATTGGGAACATTTGCGCCATATGCCTTGTAAAGATAAATTATAAAAAAAAAAAAGACGCCCTTTTTTACTGGAAAATGTATCCAGAAAGCACTTCTTGTCAAAGTACAAGCCAGCAAGGGCTACAATATCTGCATTCCAAAAGATGCGAGACATTTCTTTACCTGTCTGCTACAGGACCCGCAACCATCAATTTGTGTGGCGTCCCTCTTCTTCAGAGAAACGGTCTAATCAGAACAGGTGGTACATAGTCCACCTTTTTTTTTTTTATTAATATATTTTGCATGATTTTATTTATTTTTGATATATTTAATCGTACTTTAGTTGCGCCTTGATCATGCTTGAATTAAAAGCAGATAACCTTTTTTTTTTCGTTTTGTTTTCATTCATTGTTTTTAAATGTCCACCAAACTTACTTGATATAAATATTCCCACTAAAACATGTTGTGCTATAAGTTTAATAGTACTCATTGTTTGGTTGGATGCTTTCACACTGTGTGCAAAGTCACTGAGTTTAGTCAGTAATAAGCTATTTAGCACTTGTCCAAGCACAAAGCTCAAGCAATAATGTCTAGTTTAATCATATCTGTGACGTTGACTGGATTTAGTACGTTTCTGTCCGTCCTGCTCCAAATAAAAGGATTTCCTCTTGCTTCAGTAGTAGTATCGGGTACTAATAATCAGCAGTGTACTGATTGTAATCGACTTAAAACACTATGGTGCATGTGTCTTGAATGTAGCCTTTTTAATTGTATTGTGCTTTGGATTGATGAGTCAGTAATGATGTCTGTAGCATGAACAGTGTACTTTACAAAAACAAAACAAGTTTTGGTTTATACTTCAGTATTTAATCTCTTTTTGTACTGTAAAATTCAAAGCTTAAACTCTTGAAATCGGGAAACTTCTGCTAATTTACGACATATTTAAAACCAAACTGCACTGCTGCCCTGTTTGAATAAATGAAACCAAATGAGACGTTTTAATAAGACCATTTATCTGCATTCTTCCTGTAACAAGTCCTAGGCAAAACCACCAAATTGTGTCTTAACATGGGGATTGACTCTTGCACAAAGTTCCTTGTTTAAGATAACTTCTATCACTGCATTTGGGTAAAAAAAAAATGCACTATTAAAAATATATATGTTACGGCACAACCCAGAATGTTTTTTTTTTGTGTGTGTGCTTAATCAGCCATACAAGGTGACTTTTGTGCAAAAAATATGCTGCTGGTCCCCTGCTAATACTTTGTTACAGCTCCTGATGACCATTCCTGAAATCTCAATAAACCTCTAAACACAAATTAACTCCCGTTGTCTTATGTTTAGCGCACATGCTGCAGAAAATGTTTTATGTTGGAACAAATGACATGCAAAAAAAAAGTATTGTTGAATGTGTTATTAGTGTAAACGCACTGAATGTTTCTGTTTTATGTAAACAGACAGAAATCTTTACTGCCATCTACAGGACCTAACCCAACTAGAATACAATGTAAAAAAAAATAAACAATGTTTTTAAAAAGTAAACACAAATCAAATGTTTATTTCACTGTTTTTTAAATATATACAGAAAAAAATGTAAATTAAGTCATTTCAAATTCACAACAGTGTAATATTCAGTGATGAGAGAAAAATCCAGCCTCAAATGGGTTTAGTTTACACACATCCTTGTAGGCATTTGGCCTTAGACTGTAATGGAAACTAACACTTTTCTACAACACTATCTTGAGTTTGTATAGACGGGATCTTGTATCAGAGGTGGGACATTTCCTGATATAGATGGTTTTTGTTGAGTTTTTTTCAGTTCTAATTGCATAATGTACAAGAAAATTACAACAATGTGTTAAAACACTGGTGTGCAATCAATTCCTTTTCAAGTTTTCTTTACTTGAGTAACTTGGATCCTGTATAAACACCATGGAAAGCACTGACACAGCTAGTATACAATAGGTTATTATGTACAAAGTATATCAGGTCATTGTGGCATTAAATGTCTGACGTTGTATTTGGACGTGTCATTGTACTGGGTCATAGGTTTGTCTGCAATACCACAAGTTCCAACTCCCACCTTCCCGTTTACACTTTCTGGAGATGCAAATATGCTCCTTTTTACCTACAAAAAACAAACAAGAACAATTTTTGTAAGTGGTCAGAAGCAGAAAACTGTGTAAAACCTTAACGCTTAGGAAACATAGGCAAATTACCTGTCCTTTCTTGTTCTTTGAATAGGCTTTGTTGTTAAACTGTTGCCACTTCGACTTTTGGTCCTCCCTCTCCTGCTCCAACTCCTTCATCCTCTGGACCTTTTTCTGAGCTTTCTTCTTCTTATACTCTCGCTGCTCTGCTATCTGCTCTTTCCTGGGAAGTCACACAAAAGGAAAAAAAAAAAACACTTGAAATTAGAACTCACAAAAGTATACTTTGTAGAAAACTGGACAAAAACAGACTACTGCAAATACAACATGAGCAGATATAGTATTGTAAATTTTCAACAAGAACACACTGAAACACTTGATAAAAACTGCTTTATAGGGGTTTGATTTACTGCTGAGCTGGCACTAGAGGAAGTCAGAGCCAAATAAACAATTGTGTGTACACTCTTATAGAAGACAGGGGGTACAGCAAAACATGAACTCTGCTGCATCCTAAATAAAACTTTTACAACATACCAACACCTCTAAATACTCTGTTTTAAGAAGCAAAAATAAACATCTGCATTATTAAAGCTTATCTTTTTTTTGCTACAATAGAGTTTGACTGCAGTGTGAGAAAGGCTTTTATTGTATATTTACTCTTTCCATTAAAACACTCAAACCTGAACATAGAGCTGGAAGATATAGTTAAAATTTATATAACGATGTAACTTCTAATTTTGGTCAATATAATTTTCATATTGATGTAAATAAATAAAAAATATCAGAAAAACTGCCAAAAACACCAATATTTACTGTATCTACAAACTTGATGTCATTTAAAATATATCTAATTGGAATTATAACTAGTCAAAACAAAAAGTGAGATATCTCAAATTTACTTTATGACTAGTCATAATTTAATTGTTGATATCTAAAATACGTGTTTTAGATTGTCATTATTTTATTGCAGATACTTAGATTTGGAGTCTCCATACAACTTAGAGTTAAATTTGACATTATTATACTAGTTAAATTGGTATTTAGTCAAATAAATTAGAGACAACTTAATTAACTAGTTCTAGTCATAAACCAAATTTAGATATCTGGAATGTAAATGTGTTGAAGCTGATTATATGTCACAACTGCTTGCCATAACTAGCTGCGTTTTGCAGTATCTGTTTCATTTCATTCTGCTGATGAGGAGAAGGCGATGTTTTAGGAAGAGGGCTTAAACTTTTAGGTTGCTTCATTTTCACACACTCTGAATGTTCTATCAAGTATCGGATGGTGGAACAGATTTGATATGTTTGATGCGAGTCGGCACATTTTACAGAAGACTATTTACTAGATCTTTGATACTTGAACCACTGAACTAAAGTTGTCTTTTCTTTATGAACTATTTAGTCTGCCTCCTTTTCAATGGTGAGCTCTTGGTCACTCACCACTGTTGAGCTCATTTTGGCGCTGATATCCACTGTTGTAGGTAGTGTTAACATATCAACAGTGGTAGCGCTGAACACTGGTGTTAAGCCTGTGGTGTACGGTATCATGCACTGACATATATGGATCGAATTTCATTTTAAGTCACATCACCGTTCTTGGAACATTTTCTATTTATCGATATTAAATTATTATCCAGCACGATCTAAACACGAATCAAACTTATGTCAATATAGTTATCATAATGTCACAATAAAGGGGTATTCTTTATTTAGAATCACCTAAAATCATCTGTAAATGTAGTTGTTATTGTAAATTTACTTTGTTCAACAACTTACAGCTTCCAGTGCCACAACAAGATCTTGCAGTCAAGATCAAACATGAAATGTGTTTCAATAAAATAAGCATTATGACAACACTGATGATATCAAGTGTGTGTTCATACTTCGATTTTGGCTTCATGCCTCCATCATCTTCAGATAGTTTCCCTTCCTCCACCGCTTTGAGGTTCTGCAGAGGAATCACTTCAGCATTCCCATATCCAGTGAAGGTTACAGCTGCCGTGCTATTCTCCCGGTCTATCTCCTCAATCTCGGCCTCATACACCCTGTCAAAAAATGACGTCTGTAAGCAGGTGAGTATGAGCTAAATACACAGGCTCTACTTAACTGGCAAAGCTCAAAACTATTAGAGTGACCACTGGCTAATCATTCACATAACTATGGTAGAAGTTGACAATGTGTTTCATTAATTTATGTAATTTGTTTCAATAAGTTACATATGAAATATTTAGATACGTACAAATGAATATGAGTAAACACACCATAATCTGCTATAAGGGAAACGTCTAACAAACATGCTGGTATGTAAAGAGTAGAATTTTCACCTAACACAAAACATACAAAATTATTGTATTATTTTGAAGTATGGGTATGGCTATAAACCAAATTTTTGGATGGAGACACTCACTGTCCATCATTACTCCACGTAGCCATACACTTGTCTCCAGCTTTCCAGTGGCGCTTCACAGGCACTGTGTCTGAACTACTAGCTGTGGAAGCTACATCGACGGGCTGTGAAGTTATTAAATCTTTTGTCAGGTCGATGACTTCCTGCAGAAAAAATAAAATAAAATAAAAAATACAGTCAATTTCATCAGAGGCTCTGACGCTGTTTTCTTACCTGCCTGTTTAGAACAGAAAATGTTATACCATATGTATCCATCTATAGCAGTACTTTCAAAAAGCCATGAAACTTAACAAAATAAAGCAACTTTTAATTGTGTTTTTAAACACCATCTTATCGATCAAGGACACCAGAAAACTTTGGACCTCATTGGTTTTTTTAATGTAGAAAACTCAAACTGCATAGAGTTCACAAGGAAAAACATCTTGAATTTTTTTTTACATAATGCTACAGCGTATTCAGTGACAGCGTTCATTCATTTATTTTAAACTTCTATTTACTTTGATGCGTTCCCAACTACACTTGACATACAAACCTGCAAGTCCTTCTGGAGTTTGCGAAGGTCTTCATTGTCTTGATCGGTGGATAATGCAACTTCTACTTGCTGCAGCTGGGCTTTGTAGCTGCTCAATTGTTTCGCCAGATCCTCCGACATCTGAAAAATACAGTGTTATCCTGACTCATACGGACAACTGGAGGCATTGGTAACCAAATACAAAAACGATATAATATGCGACTATACAAATAAGTATTCCTTTAAATAGCAGCGCACAATAAGCTGTCAACCACAACATTCATGTTAGCACAAGCTAAGCCGCGTTAGCAGGAACCCTGGGCCTTGTTGTCGACATAACGATAAGCTTTAATCGTTGATGTTGATGTAACAAATTGAGTTTGTGAGTAATGTTACCTTGGTTTTGATGCTCTTGGCCGAATAATACAAAAAGTTATTTAGATTTCGGCTCCAAAACTTCCCAAAATGGCAAATATGTTTTAAAAATGCGTGCGCTCTTTCCTCCGTAATGCTAACAACTCAGGTCACGTTGAAAATATTCTCGCGCATGTTCTCGCGATAGTACAGCGCCCCTATCGGACAGTTGTCGATAATGCATTCTGCACATATTTCCTTATACTGAAGAAAGTCAACCTCCAGAATATTAAGATTTTACATGTAAATACAGTGTACTTCTCTCTCAATACCTCACAACATACAAAATACATTTTAAAACAATTGACATGCTGCTATGCAAGTCCCAGCACATATTCTCCATTGAGTTTTGCTCTCCTATAAATCACTGAAACACATACGCTGTTTTAAACAAAAAAGGGCACATTTCTTGAAATACATATGGTCCGCCTTTCATTCCAGCTGATGGATTTGTTTTCAGTGACAGGCGTTTGACTATGATCAAATTTTATAATAAAGTTGTGATTCATACCTTAGGGTTTACTGTTATCACGCTAGAATCTACCAAAGAAATGTTGCAATCATTAAAATAATATGCAAAAAAATATGTGAAATGAGAAGCAAGAAAAAAGAAAACAATACTAAACTTGAACTTAAACAGAAAAACATTCCATAATGATTTCAAGATTTGTTATGAAAAAACATGTCTTCGTGCCAAATTCTCAAGCTCATATTTCTTTAATAAAAAAAAAATCACATTGACTTTTTGAGAAAAGGGAACACTGATCTGTTTGAATGTTCAGCCTAATATACTCTGAGCCTGAGCCTTTTTGTTATTAGCTACAAACTCTGTAAGTGACTTTCATCTTTTCTCCAAATGCAACTATGATTTCGGGCCATTTTTCAATCAAAGCATATTAGAACCTCGTGAACTAGAACTACAAGACCGTACAGACTGTTACACCACTGTAATCTAATAGTCTACAGAAATTACTTCTATAAATCAACTAAAAAAATAATAATGTCAGAAGCAGCCAATGGCTTGGCTGCCTAGAGGTACCTCCAGCAAATAGACTCCACCCATTTTTGTTCTCACAGAAGTGGAGGCAGCATCACAGATCTCCAGCATCTGATCAAGCATTTCACTTCAGCTTCAGCAGATGAAAAGACCTGCCTGGGCCAGCCCTGCCTGCAAAATTATGTTTTAAACCATGTCTTGGAAAGGATTAAAATGTTTACGTCTTCATTTTGACTCTTTAAGGTAGGTGGATGAAGATTTATTTATATTTCTGTTAGCAGTTTTCTAAAAGAATACATTTCATAGTCAAATGATGTGAGAAACCCAAAACAATACCTTCAAATATTTGATGTAAAGAAACATTTCTTGCCTATTTTTTCTAAGAAAAGTTTGTCTCTATTGTCTTACTTTCAGGCAAAAAATAAGAGCTTTCTGATTTCTTCAACAATCCTCTCATGTGAGCAAAATGAAAACTCTAAATCTCTGACACTGCTGTCTTGAATGAATTTGCTTAACACTCATACAGAGCACCAGTCAGAACGTGTAGCCAACGTGACATCTCACCCTGATGGGTTGTCTCAATCTCACCAGCAGAAATGAGATTTTGTCTGGGCAGCAGCCTTTTACGGTGCAGACCTCTGTGATGCTTACAATCCTGGTGGGCATGCTCATCCTGCTTACTCTGTTTGGCAACGTCATGGTTGTAATCGCAGTGATCACAAGCCGAGCCCTGAAAGCACCCCAGAACTTGTTTCTCGTCTCTCTGGCGAGCGCAGACATCCTAGTTTCCACTTTGGTGATGCCGTTCTCTTTAGCGAACGAACTTATGGGCTACTGGTATTTTGGCAAAGTGTGGTGTGAAATCCACCTGGCTTTGGATGTCCTCTTCTGCACCTCATCCATCGTGCACCTGTGTGCCATAAGCCTGGACCGGTACTGGTCTGTAACCAAAGCGGTTGAGTACAACCTGAGACGGACGCCTCGCCGGATCAAGTGCACCATCTATTTGGTGTGGGTGCTGGCAGCCATCATTTCATTCCCTCCACTTATCACCATAAAAAAGAATGAGGGCAAAAAGGACAGCCCTGTGTGCAAGATCAACAAGGAGAAGTGGTACATTATATTCTCCAGCACGGCCTCCTTTTTCGCGCCTTGCGTCATCATGATCATGGTGTATGTCAGAATCTACCAGATTGCTAAGAAAATAACAAGAGCTTTGCCAGGCGAAAGGCAGAAAGACAATGGCAACGCAGAAGACCCCAAGCTCGATTTGGAGCCCCAGGAAAAAGAATACAGAGAAAGAGACGAGGAGGACGAGGGAGCTAAAGAGGTGAATGGGCTCGATGTGGAAGAGGAACCCTCCTCCTCAGATGGGAACGAAACCAGCTTGTGTTCTTTGAGGAAGAAGAAGAGCGCAAGAACAACCAAAGCGACTCAGGTGAACCCTGGAGAAACCTCTCCAAAGACAGAGGGTCCGTCCCCTGCGAAGGTGAGCAAATGGAACGGGAGACAGTACAGAGAGAGACGCTTCACCTTTGTCCTGGCTGTCGTCATGGGAGTGTTTGTCCTCTGCTGGTTCCCCTTTTTTTTCACCTACACGCTCACCGCTGTGTGTGACGCCTGCTGCGTCCCAGAGACCCTGTTCAAAATGTTCTTCTGGTTTGGCTACTGCAACAGCTCACTGAACCCTGTAATATACACTATATTCAACAGAGACTTCAGGAAGTCTTTTAAGAAAATCCTCTGCAAAAGTCACAGAGGAGGTTTGTGAGTAACACTATTCGGCTTGTCAATCATTTGATGTTTGGTTTCTTTAAAAAAAATTTGTATAGAACCTGTGAGTTAAGATTGTGCAACTGTGAAACTGTAAATGACAATTTATGTGAAAAAAAGTGCTCCTTTTGTGGCCGTCTACAGTATTTTAAGTCAGATTCCTATATGTTTAATGCTTTTAAATGAGTGACAAGCAGAGAAATACTGCAAAAAAGTCAACATGAACCTTAAACTACACATTTAAATTGTTAAATTATTCTCTGATAGAATAACATATTTACTTGTGTTAAAGTCTCCATATGTTACAGTCGTGTGAAACTCATGAAACGTCAAAGGTTTGTAAATAAGCTTGGCCAGAGAGAGAGAGAGATCATTACAGAAAACCTGGGTAACGACAGCAGCAGCAATCATTGAGAAAAGGAAATTAAATGTCAAAGTGATGCATGAAGGAAGCTAAGGAGGTCTGTCACAGTTATAACATAATTACTGTATTGTGATTATTTGGCCAACTACTAACGATTTTTGCATAACTGCTGCATCGTTTTCGCATTACCTGAATGAAAACAGAAATAAAGCTACCGGAAACATCACATTTGCTTTATTGACATTCTTTTTCTTATTGTTTACTGCTTTTTAAAGTTTGGTTGCCACATTTCAAATAATGAATACCTCTTTTTTTTGGCATTGCTACGCATAAAAAAAAGAATTAAAAGGATTTCTTCTATGAAACAGACTGGATTTTTATTAGGTTTCTGTAGATGTAATTGGTTGTGCCCAACAAGAATATGGCCTGTTTGGATCACAATTTGCAGTATTTGTTCAGTGTTCAATAAATGCATTTTCATCTTTGTAAAATGTGTATTCCTTAAACAATTATAGCACATTGGCAAAGAATAAAAAGAAAAAAACAAAGACAAATTATTGATGGCAATAACATTTTTTGAGACGGTTTTACAAACAGTTGCTTGAAAGCCCTGAAAGCAATCAGCTCCAAAAATGGATGTTGTCCTCTTCCCACTAACTATCTCGCTCTCTCATAACAGGCACTAGAACAAGACAATTACTAGAATAGAAAATTATGCCTGGGAGCCTCGGACGGCACAGCAATATTGAACACAGTTTATCATGAATTATAGCCCTTCATATCAGGGTATCATTAAACCCTCCCCTGGAGTCAAACAGAAGTCATGCAGAGATAGAAATATGAGTGGCTGCTGCAGATGACACTCTGAGGTTAATATCTACAAACTTATCAGCGCTCTGTGCTCCTGCCTTCTTCTTTTTTTTCTCAGTACATGTTTCATTCGTTAAACACATTATATTATACCATCAATCAAGAGAAAGTTCAAAAGTAAAAGTGAATGCACAATCTTAGCAAACATTTTAAATTTATATCATTACTAATAATAGAGGAACTCCCATGAATCAGTCTCTGGGACTGTAGGATTTTTAGATTTCTCAGAGTCCTAAAATATAACATTTCTCACCACAAACAACAAACAAAAAGTCAGAGTGTTTCTGAAAGAATTCCCACAAAAATGCGGAAATGAATAAAAACAAAATGTATTTGCGATTTTGTGGCGAAGCATCATTAAGGACCGTAGATCTAGTTCTGCTCGAGTGCACAGACATCTCAGATTTCTGATTGGCCAGCAACAAAAATAATTTGTAAAGAGGAGGACTTGTCATCAAAGTGGTTTGTTTTAACATTTATCTTTGAGACAAATATCTCAACATTACTTTGATTTATCACACACAAGTGTTTCTATAAAAAAATAAAATAAAACTGCTGTGATTCATGCTCAAAGCCAAGCGTTAAGGAAGGAATGCATATCACCCATTTTCATGCCAAAGTTATAAACTGCAATCATATTTATTTGAGAAATGACAGAATAAAGTTAAAACCATTTTCATCAAAACTTGAAAATAACTCAGATGAGTTCATGCATCACAAGATGTAACACTCCGACTATGTGGGTAATGGCTCAGTTACTGTCATATCAAATTTTAACGACATTGTTTTTTTAATTGACTAAATATTAGCCATCTTGAATAGGAAATCGACTCCAGAAGTTAATCAGTAGATGTGCATCTAAAAATAATTTCCTGAAAGTTTTTAATAAAATCTGTTCAAGTGTTCGTTAAGACGTTTGCAAAAAGACATCGGAGTTGACTTAAATTCATTAATTGCAAAACACAGCAAGGATTTTACAGAGGTGCTACTCAACTGGTGGCTCTTGGGCCACATTTGGCACAGGTGGCTTCAGTCTGGCCCACGAGTGAAGCCTTGGCCCACCCTCTCCAAAGTATATTAATTTAATATAAATATATATGTTAAATCCATCCATCCATCCATCCATCCATCCATCCATCACCTATACACATTTCTTCCTTTCAGGGTCACGGGGGTCACTGGTGCCCATATCCAGTTGTCACAGTGCGAGGGGCGGGGTACACCATGGACAGGTCGCAAGTCCATCACAGGGTCAATGTGTTCAATCTATTTAAAATTTTTAAATTACGATTCAATGCAACAAAATAACAACATTAAAAAGGTAAGATTGCTTGTTCTATTACATAATGCGGTGTCTTACTCCTCCCTGCCTCGCCATATTTCGACCCCCAGACCCGATGACTTTGACTACCTGTGTTCCCCTGTGCAATTTAGTTAAATAGCCATGTTGTACAGCATATTATAATTTGTCTCCATACTAACTTACTAAGATTTTGGTAAATATTGGCAAAATAATACAATTGAGTTGTAGCAATTTTAAACATTTTTTATGTCTGGTGACTCTTGTGACCAGCTTTTATCAAGTTGACTCAAAAAAAAACTGATCGGTTGTGATTACGTGTTTCATTAAAATTTGTCCAGTGGTTTATTAGATATTTTGCTAACAGACAGACACACGTGCACACACAGACACAGAAGCGAGCAAACACTCTATAGTCTGTTTTTGCCTTGCGGTGATGGGGCAGTAGTTAAAAAAACAAAAAACTTTTACTGCCTAAACAGCTGTACACACATAACACCACAAAGTGTAGTCAAGCAAAAAGAAATATTTCAAGTCTAAATGTTTTGTTACCCTCCTGCCTGAAAAGAGTGTTGTCGAGTGGATGTGGCAAACATTTGCTGCTGGTTTAATGTGAACCACAAAAATGCTGACATGTGGAATTAATCAAGGTTTCAAATCTCCCTCCACATTAATATGACTTATGTTTGGTTTTAAACCGTGTCAGACCGGCTAATCTCAGAGTACGTCCTGTACATACAAGTCCACTTCCACAGTGATTGATTCCCTCCTGTAAACGCCACAAATCGTCACTGTTTATGATCGGGACATGGCTTCTTACATAATATCCTTTGGAACATGTTCCCACAACGTTCACACAGTTCCCTAGACAGCCCTCTCCACTGTCCACCAATTTTCCAATTTTCACTACGTACAACTCAATTACTAGTTTTTTTTTTAAACCTTCTGGTCATTTTTAATGGGTGAAAGTACTGATAGATAAAGAGCAGCTTTATTAGGCTGCATCCCAGACAAACAAGGCAGGATAAATGAGAGTCTGGCAGAGGCATTAGGGCCACAGTAACAAGTTTAAAGAAGGGCAAGTGATGAATGGAGTGGTTTAATTTTAATGGTAGGCCATTCATTATTTATTAAACATACAGTAATGCACCCTGCAAACTGAGGCATATTAAACTTCCTCCATTTTGAATTGATGAGAGCAGGAGAAGATAAAATTAAATTGTGAGGGATGTAAGCAGCAGGGGGATCTATACAGTTTTTTTAATTACTTCTGTGTTACTTTGACTATTCTGTTCAGTATATTGAATATTTTACCCACTGTTAAAATGCTGGGGACATAAAATTTCTAAGGCATTTATGCAAGAGTTTTACTTCCCAAGCTGTTCAGTACAAAAGCAAAAAGTATGGGTTTAGTTGTCCTAAACAATCAAGATCAATTTATTGATACATAATTAGTAATTTACACATTTTACCAAGCAATTTGACTAATTAACAGACTTTCTGTTTAGCCACAGGTTTTCTTCTGAAGACTGAAAACATCCACTAATAGGTCCATTGGAAACTATGAATACGGTTAGGAATACGTATATGTGTACCCTGCAGGGCTTTCATGTGTTTCTGTCATGCGTACTTCCACATTCTTAGGCAAGCATTACAAAAGAGTTTCCCTGCAGGGATTTATAAGTTTTTTTTTTTCCCAACCATGTCTGATTGAATCTTCATGACTTTGCAGCCAAATGTTTCTTGTTAGATTCGACTGGAAGTCATTATCTCATGAATAGGACATGAGGAATAAAAAAAATCTCACAGAGGAATAAAGAAACTACAGTGCATATATCCCATAAAATATACAACATATTTCAATTATTAGTATTAACTCTTGGTTTACGATTTTATTGTAACATACAAAAAATAAATGAATAATTCAGATTATTAATTGAAGATGACTTTATAAACCCACTCTTCTGGAAAAGGCTCAGTCTGTATGCCAAGATTGGTGCTGTTATGTAATCACTACAACAAATTAAATTTTCTCAGTCTGGTTGAAGATGATTGCCACAACTAATAAATTGTAAAAAACCCAAAAGTGGCTACAATTCAGTCAGGTTGACTGATACTGAGCTAAAATGTTATGCTGTAGCTGAGCGTCATCCACAACATGTTCTCTAAATCAGGGGTTCTCAAACTTTTTGGGTCTGTGGACCCCTTACAGGGGCAAAAATATTCCAGGGACCCCCCCTCATAAACCCCATGCTGTTTTAAAAGATAATTTACTGCATTTTTAAAAACATATGAAATTTTTTGAGGACCCCCAAGATACCTCTCGCAGACCCCTGGGGGTCCTGGGACCCCAGTTTGAGAACCTCTGCACAAGATTTTTGTTTAGAACTTTAGCAAGAATTGTTGGAGTTAACCTGTCTATTAACAAAATATCTCATGAACCACTGGGTAGATTTTTATGAAACTTTCATAAATGAATCAATGGACGGACATCTACAACTGATTTACTTTTGAAGCCAAACCAGTTAAGAATAACTACCACAGGTCATCAACCTTGGACAACACAAAACAGGCTATAACTCAGTCCATTTTAGACATTGAGCTAAAATATTTGTGTTGTAATAGCTGAGGATAATTCACAATACAAACAAGAATAACATGTTGCACAGAATCATGACTTTATTTTTAAGATTGATTAAATGTTTATTGAAAAAATAGGATGCTAAGTATTGACATGTTCCTTTCATTTAATTTAGAAATTGTGTTTTTTTTATTGTAAATAGATTTTTCTTCTTTAATGAATGAATAAAATGAATTCAAAAAAGATTTGACTAAATTAATCTTCTCATTTTATTTCTAAACATAAGACTAAAACTGCAGGATAAGTGCATTCTTACAAGATTTGCTACGTTTAATTTCACATAGTTTTTGCAGCAGGTGTAACAGTAATCATTAAGATCATTAGCAAAATAATATGACGTTGATTCACTGAAATAGATATTCAGATTTTTTTATTAAATTAAAACAGTATATTTTCCCTAAATTCTTCACAAACATTTCTTAGTCATTGATCTCTGACCTGAAAAAAAAATCACTAGGACAAATGAACATTTCAAAGAGGTTTTTCTTTGATTTCACATCCTTGCCAAACCTCTGTAATTTATTAGATTACATCATGGATACCAAACTTAGATTGGGCAAATCAACTCTCTCAGAAACCATTATTTTCTTCAGTAAGCCTCTTATCCTGTCTCTACTGATCATATCTCAGAGCTCTTCTTTGATCTCCTGTGCTTCTTTTTGCACGCATTTCCCCGTCGTACCACGCAGACCATGTTCTTGGGTGATGCTTCACACACAATTCACAAAACAAACATCAGCTTATCTTTGCTCCCGTAATACATCATCTTCCCTCACCAGCCAGCTGTTGTGGAAAGCAATTTATCCTTCAGTGTTCTGTCGACTATTAAACACCTACGCAAAGATGGGACAAACTGTAAACAGACATCTCCACAGGCTCTGACATCAACAGTGTCTTAACTTGTATTAAAAGAAATAAAAAACTGTTCGACAGGTGGGAATAAATCTGTTGACAAGAAGTGTGGATCCAAAACCGACCATGTTTGATGGTTTGATGTGCAAACAAGACATGGCAGGGTGCACAAAATGGCAGAATTAATATTCCAAGTTTAGTTTGTCATGAAATAATCTTGATATTATGTTTTCAAATTAACTCTATTATTTTTTTCCCAACCATTTAAATGAATGAGGGGCTGAGCAAGCCAACAAGAAACTTTAATTGCATGATATTATTTTCTGAATAACTTTGACCATTGATTTTACTGATGAAATGGTAATTTATTTATTATTTATTTTATTTACATTTTACTGACACTGTCTTACACTATGTAAAGAGTAACTCTTAAGTGGTCCTGTTTACATTAGCCTATCAGTATATTCCATTGTTTAAGAGAAATGTATGTTTTCTACAGTAAAATATACATTGAAATAGTCATCTTACACAATAAAACACTTTATTGCAAAAGCACCTATCAATATACTGTAGTACACCAAGGACAATTCATTTGAATGTGTGTGCTTGTGTGATATATATTTTTTGTTATTTTATTATTATTTTGTTTTGGTCTAAAAGTGATTTTAAAAGCTGTGCATATTTTCCATAAATTGTTTCCTGCCTCGAAAGGCAACACATCGCCCCAAAAAATAACCTCCTGCTGTTGTGGAAATAATTAAATTTTGGAAGAATAATCAACCATCACAATCTCCATGGGAGGGTAAATAATTAAATTTGCCTGTCTTAAATTTGGACTTGCCTAATCAAGTAGAAATGAGCAATAAATGTTTGTTTACCTTGTTACAGCAGCATATTGTCAGTCCATACGGCAACTGTTTGTTTAAAAACACAGAATAATGCTAGGAAATGGATTATTGTCCATCCATCCATCCATCCATCCATCCATCCATCCATCCATCCATCCATCCAAATGTTTAAAATTTGTGACCCATCACATCGAAATGAGGATTAAGTCCATTTTGGTCAAAATGACCTAATCATGTTTTCAGATTCCTGGCTTTAAAAGCTACATTTTGATACTTAGATCATTCTG
>JARVGW010000001.1:29784432-29806347 GCA_031762495.1 Anablepsoides rubrolineatus | reverse complement strand
CAAAATGCAATTTTTGTAAGTGTTTTAATCAAAACAGTATATTTGCCTATTTCTCCATATCCCACTTTTGGACTTAATCCTCACTTCGATGTGATGGGTCACATTTACTTTGATTTTGTTTAATTTCATCATAAACATGTTGAGAGCAAAGTAATGAAGAAACATGCAAAAACATTGCAAAAAATAACATACAATATACAATAAGATGAAATGCAGAAAATCTGAAATAAATAAATAAATAAATATTGGACAAAACATCAAGTGTTATGGGATGAACAATTATTAGTCCCTGAGAGAAGAGAAGAGTGATGAGTTATTGCTGCCATCTGCAGACAAAAGTGTGAAACTGCTTTAAACAGCGAATGTGAATCTGAAATATATAAATATATATATGCTGACATCAAATTAGTTTTTCAAAATAATTTAATGTCGTATATATTATTAATTATATTGTTTAGAAAGTAGGCCTAAGGCGTCTGAGCATGCGCGTTTCCTCTGACGTCATACGCATGCTCGATGTGCCTCCTTTCTGAGCCAATCCTGTTTTAGATAAACACAATATTGCGTCATTGTTATTGTGGTTGTTGAAGCTACAGCTGCTCGCGGACGTTTCGCCACCATTTCACCTACATTCAGGTCTTTTTTTTTATTATTTCAAGTGCGAACCTCCCCACAAAATTATATCAGGGAAATGTCGCTTCAGAAGGACGTTTCGTCTGAAGAGAGTTTGCAAGGTAAAGTTGAGACAAAAAAATACGAGGGGAAAAAAAAAAAAGCAGCGTTAACCCCGACAAAAAGGTGAAAAGTGGAGGTTAACCACTTAGGTTAAATCTTCACGATAAATATTACGTATTTTTAGACCTCTGTTTTAACAAGACATTATTAGACTATAAAAACGGATTTATTTGCCCAGAATCGCTATACTAAGGCAGACAAAGCTTGTTACTGTTTCGCACTTTATTATCGACACGCCATAACGCATTGGATGACAAAAAAAACATTCGTGTGTATTTATTTTAAGGCTCCTGGGTTGAGCTGCATTTCAGCGGGAATGGCTCACAAGGTTCAAGTCATCGGGGAAGCCAGGAGCAAATCCTCACGTCCAACCCGGAGGGCGACGTGGAGAAAATGCTGCTGGAAGCACAACATGAGTCAGGCAGAAACAGCTCCAAGGGAAGCTCTCAGTGCAACAGGTTCGTTGAGTAAAAAAAAAAAAAAAAAAAAAAAAAAAAAGAGGAAGAACAGCCATGTCAGCATTTGTTGTGTAACAGCCTGTTTTCCTAGAAAATTTAACAGCTAAAGAGTTACATGTTTTATCATCAACAGCCCACTGAGATCACAGACCCCCCTTCTTCTGTGGAGAGGCTCAGAGGGTAACAGCTCTCAGGTAAACCCACTGTATTTGAATCTGGGTTCCATTATTTAGGTGCAGTTTTCAAAATGGCTCGCTGACAACACTGACATGTGCCGGCAGGAAATATGTAATAATGATCATCACGTTCCACTAGGCAGAGCTCTGCTTTTATGCCCCAAGCTTACGTTATGCAACTGAGTTGTCGTTGATATCTGTAACTGCTGAAAGGTGAAGGCAGACGATTATGTTTTACCCAAACCTATGACATTAACCAACACAAAAACAAATATAACTCAGTTTATTTTACAGATATTAGGTTAAGATTTGGAGTAGTTCAGACTCACATACTCAAAGCATGACATTTTGCAAAATCACAGAACAGTGCGTGGTGTTATATTTATTATATGTTATATTGCAAAAGAGATTTGCAATCTCAAAGGGATTTGCCTGGTTAAATAACATAAAAACAAGGTTTGACCAAAACTCCTACATCTGTCTCAGCATTTATGATCTTTCATTAAAACGGGCACATCAAGCAGAGGGCAATATATATATATTCCTTCAAGAAATGCTAGGCATTTAATTTCAACACCTTGTTTCTCCTGCTGTGATATATGGAAACATAGACCTTGTGATATTTGACAGTGCAATGTTGTAAAAGTATATTTAAAGGCTTTTGCAACACTGTTTTGCCTGCTCTTGAATAGCCACAAAACCTCTCTTTTCAGTCTGATGAGGACTTCCAAGAGAGAAGACGGGAAGTGGAAAACCTTATGAAGAAAAACGCTGACTGGATCTGGGACTGGTCCAGTCGTCCTGAGAACAGTCCACCAAAGTAAAGAGTTGTTTCAGTTAACACTGTTATTTAAATATTTAGGGCAGAGGATTTGACTGTGAAGCCACACTGCACTAACAGTGTACATCATTAAAATGCTTACATGTTTTCATATATGATGCTTATTTGTGATTTGTAGACTTTAGAGTGTGTGCGAACAGAGGTGTTAGCATGACATTAAACTGGAGCTCATTGATCTTTAATCTATTCAAAAAGAGTGAATTATTGATGTGCTCCTCTGCAGGGAGTTCCTGCTGAAGTACCCCAAGCGCTCAACCTCTCTCAGCATAAGAAACACCAGTGTCATGAAGAAGGGAGGCATTCTCTCTGCTGATTTTCTGAAGCTTTTCCTTCCCTCATTAATCATTTCTCACATACTTGCTGTTGGCTTCGGGTAAGCCACTGGATTTCATTTCTAATGCTGGGAATATTGTGGATTTTCACAAACAAATAGCCCATTTATTTATGACTGTATAGTTAATGTACTTTTACATGAAGCTATTTCCCTCACAAATGAAATATGTTTCTTAGATCTTATCAATATCTAAATAAATTGACTCTTTGTTGTTATGTATCATCAATGATACAAACACAAATAAGCTTGTCTTCTAATAATTTCAAATACACGGATTAGTTTTGTTTTGTCTCGTTTGATTTACAATTATATGTTTAAAAATATTTTAGAACTACAGTATTGTTTTTGTAATAGGACAGAGCACAAGTAAATCACTTCTAAAACAAACCAGCTCACCATTGTAATGTGTAGCAAGATTAAGTGATTTAATGGGCAGATTTTGACAGCTTATTTTTCTCAAGTATTGTATCTTGTATTTAATAGACAAAGATGTACAAGACAACATATATATATTAAAATGAATGAATGAATACTTTATTTATCCCAAGGGGAAATTACAGGGGTTACTCAGGGGTGTCAAACTTATTTGCAATGGGGTCACTTGAGTGTTATGGTGGCCCTCAAAGGACCAGTTTTCATTAACTTTGACTTTCCTGTTTAACTTGGATTAATCATGAAACATCAGGTTTCTCATCTCGTTGCTACAGCTGAACACTGCTAAAAAACAAATGTGCTCTATGTGGTATTTTGTGCATAGAAACAGCATTTTAACACATCCTCTACGTGTATGACTGACTAAATGTGAAATAAATAATACAGAAATACTATTAAAAGTGAAAGTAAGAGAGTTTTACTCACTGTTGAGTTAGCTGTCATCTTGAATTTTGAACTCTCCCATTGTCCGACAGGGAATTCTCATGCATAATTGACATGCATTATGGGAGATGTAGTTCATGGTCAATGCTGGTTTTTAGGCAGCTTATTTTGAGACATTAATACAGCACTATTCAACTGAATTGCTCAGGGGGGGGGGGGGGGCACAGTTACTCAAAGCCAACAGCTCAGGCCACAGACATGTATCATTATTTTTTTACTTTTAACCAAGTAATATGTTAACATTTTTAAACATTGTTTTTTTTTTACTGGGAAATCACTGCAAAAAACTTTTGTTTTTTACTTATTTTAATGTAAAAATAGATCTTATATCACTTGCAAACTCTGAATTTATGATTCAATGCAACAAAATAAACATACTTCATAATTTCTTTCTTGCTTTTCAGGATATATATTGGAAAGCGCCTGACATCTCATCACACCTACTAAAGAGGGTGGTGGTGTTTGGACACGTGTACAACCAACATGGCATGCCTTAAAATGGGACCTTCTGAAGACTGAGGGAGATGTGATGTGCAGTTTTGACTGAGCGCCCCCACATCGGCAAAGAGAGTTCAAGATTTCTCTTTGTGCCGCGTTATTGCCTCTGAATTCATCAGCGACCAATCCACTGCTCCTGTTTCGCTGCATTATGCTCCTTAAATCTGCATGTTTGAGAGCTGAGTTGCAGTTTTCCTTCACCAATTCACCACCCTTTTGATTGAATTCAAATCAGACTTGATTTTTTTCTTTGAACAATGAAACAAGGGAATTTGTGTGCAAATGCAAGGAATCACCTGCTTAAGAGTGCGAGCACGACCAATGACTGCACACTTGTAATTGTGACTCTGTGAAAGCCAAATGTTAGCTTGATTAGCACTAATTTGGTTAAGTTATTCAGGGCTGAGAACCACTGATGACCCAGATTGATGTAAAAATTAGGTAAAGTGGACTTCATAATAAACGGAAAGGAAAAAGATGCAGATGAACACAATTAAAATTTTATTGAACTTTGGTCAAAATAATAAACAAGTGAATACATTGTCACCATGTTAGGAATCAGTGGACAAAGACAATGCATTGTGTTTTTAATGTCATCAGTATATGTTTTGTGTAGTTAACCTTCGTTTCTGCATTCACAACTACAAAGATAAGATCCACATTTGTGATATGCGGTTCAAATTCGGGTGGCGACCCTAATAAATGGACGAAAGGAAAAAAAAAAAGGGCACATGTATGAGGCCTGTCTTTATTTCCTACTTATTACAAGAGTTGGAGGCACTCTATTATTACATAAAACTGTATGTGTGGTGTGCAATTTTCCCCATTCATGTGTTTTCATAGACAGCCACATATAGCAGCAGTGGTTGAGGACATGAGTCTATAAAATAGGATTTACAAATAATGCACATGAGGTTCGCTGAACGTCTGGGGACAAAACTTCTAGCTTTCACTGATAAAAGTAGGTATTAAGGCTGCAGATTCCCTTTGTCCTGGACTCAGTCTTGTGCCTTCCAGTTTCCAGCCTGCATCCTAAAACATTGTCAACTTTAATCTCTGCTCGTTGACTTTCATAGTTCCCAATGGTGGCTCTCAAACTGACTGCCCCAAATTGCATTTCCTTGAGAAATTTGCTCAAGATCTGCTCAAAAGACAGTGGTGTGACTGGACAGTTTTTTTTTCACCTCTCTACAACATAAAAACATGCAAAGCAATAAACATGTTTTAATACCATACTTCTAAAATTTAAAAACACATCTGTAGTTTCTGTAGTTTTAGTTTCTTTTATTATGTGGATGACAAGGTGTACTTGAGTAGATACAGTCAGTGAAATGATGTCACTGTATTAAATGGGGTAAAATAAGAGAAGGGAAGGGAGGAAGAGAAACAAGTCCACTTGCCAAACTCATGGCCGCCTCCACCATTAGTTTGACCTGAATACAAGGCCAAATGGGGGAATGTTACAGTTGGGCTTATTGGCCATTAATCCGTGCTTCACAGGACCCAAAAATCTCTGAAAGATGGATACAACCTTGACAAGACGTCATTGTACGGACTTCCAAGAGTTCTGTTGTTAAATCGTGAAATGAAGGCTTAAAATGTCAACACAAACACCAACGTTCAAGAGTTTGACCTCTAGGGAGTGCCATTCCATCAATTAGACCCGAATTGGGCTTTCTGGGTCAGGGGGTGTGTTGATTGCCCTGGTGCCAAAGGCAAAAAACAACCTAAGCTCATACTCAAAAATAAAACAGGCCTATGGATCAACCTCCTGTGGCAAAAAAAGTAGACACGTGCTTTCAAATTCTTCACCAGGAGGACAACAAGGCTGTTTCTTCTTATACAGATAGACAAGTAGTAGGCTTAACTACACAGGTATGGTAAAAGCCCTATCCTCTGAAGCCCCAAATCTTTTAGTTGATTTTGTCCTGGAAAATGTACAAGTTGTTGGTGGCTGCCACGGCTATCACGTTATCTTTGGGGTGCCAGGCAGTGTGAAGGATTTTCTTGTTGAAGTCCAGGCTGTCCACGCTGATCTCATCCTTCTTCCTCTTGCCACCGGTGGACACTTTACGAGGTTTGAGCGTAGCCCGTGGTTTGCTGCTCTCCCGGGACGCCTCCAGTGTGATATCCCGCCTGGTGTTGCGGTCGAACATTCGGAAGAAGTTGTTGTAGGAGCCGGTCATGATGGCACTAATGGAGAAAGAAAAAAAAACAACAATTGATCATCTCACCCGGCTTGCCATAAAATAGACAGATTAATGATGCTGAAAGACAGAGTTCGATTGAGAAACAGATGAAGTGGCAGAAGAGAAATGTTATCCTATCCAACAAGACATTTACCTGTCACTGCCATTCCAGCAGCACTCAAACTTGTCAAAGATGCAGTCATTTTCATACAAAGAGCAGAGTTTACTGCGAAGATATTCATGGACCTGGAACAATACAAAGCCATGATTCGAGTGAATTATACCGGTTTCGCACAAGACATCTAGAAACATTACGAGGATTTAAGAAGGAATTTCTTTTCCTGACAAAACAGGGGTGGGTTTATGCACCTGATACGTCTCCACTGGCCTGTTCTCCATGTTGAGGTCCCACACTTTGACTGAGAGGTAATCCCGTGTCATCATATAGCGTCCACTGTGACTGAACTTCACGTCTGAGATGGAGGAGATGATCTCCGAGAAAAAGGATCGGCTGCTCGGATCCTCCGGTTCCTCAAAGACTAAAGAGAAAACAATAAACCCTAAAATTATTTAAGGGTAATCCTACTTTGTTTGCCAAAAGTAAATCAGATCATCTTAATATTTCATTTTCAGTAAATTAATTTTATTTTGAAGAATATTTTAGCGGAGAATACAAAAGGACAGGGGTGTTACTTACACTTTGAGTGCCTATCGCAGAGTGCGGCTGCTCGCATGTCACACAGGCGAATGGTGCCTTTGCTACTGCTGTACACAAATACATTGCATTGGTGTGGATGGCACTCAGCAGCTGTGATTACTTCTGTCAGTTCCTCCATGTTGGTGGGCTTGATGTCTACAATATCTGGAAACACACTGTTAAGGGAATTGCTATCTTATGTTTTCGTAAAAATACAAAGTACAAACTCTACAGCGCACAATCAATATTTGCTTTTTGACCATAAAAAAGGATACTAAAACTTCTGTCTGTGATTTCCAAGTGCCATAGGTTTATTCTTAGGTCATCTGCAGAGAGGTAAGTTTCATGATCACTATTTACAGAAATGGAATTAATGTGATAGGTGTGCGCATTTGCAAAGATCCTCCGAGGGCTTGCTTCTACCATGAGATCCATTGGCATCAGTACAGGTACCTGGAACGTGACAAAACACAAGCTTTTAAAAATGTTTGCAACTTCTATAACGCTTTGCGTTTAAAAAAAGTCAAACAAATCTCAATTGTGGTTAAACATACCCGTAAAGAGGTGATTCTAAAGGGATCTCTGAGCCGCCCATCTTCGTCTTTCAGGTTGTAACCTTCTGCTCGTTTATCTCTTTCACTTATTTTCCACAATTTGATAGTTTTATCTGACAACAAGCGAAGTTAACGGGTAAACTTGTGTTGCCAATTTTGTGGCTTAGTCAACACAAAAATAACAAATACAACTCTTACCATTTGTTGAAAGTAGAAAGTGAGCAGCATTTTGTTGGGGTAGCCATCTTATTTTATTAATTTTTTCCTCGATTTCTAAACTTTTCAAATAGTCGAATTCTGGCTCGTGACTCTGAAAAGTGCTATAGACGTTATATTCTCCACGCAGGTGCGGACGATTCTTAGACTGAAACAAGCAATAACAGAGAATAACAGAAACAGAATAAGTATGAGTCACCAAGCAGAAACATTTGTACACAGCTCACTTCTGATATAATGCATCTCGTTCTGTTTGTCATCACGGATGAATCTTACCTCCTGTTCATGTTGAAATATCACTACTCGTCCACCTTTGTCTCCAGTTGCAAGTAATTCTCCAGAATAGTTGAACTCAACAGTTGAGATTATGTCAGCTGGAAAAAGACAACACAGTAAATCCAAAATGAATAGATCGTGTCAGATTAATGACTGCAGACTAAGAAAAATGCATTATTTATAAACCAAAATGGACTATCTGCAATTTACATTAAATAATCAACAATACCAATTTGCCTAGCACTAATCTGCTTTTTTTTTTATCTAGAACATTCTTTTAACTAGCTAGAATACACTTAAAACAAAAATACACTGATGGAGATATTTGAAAGACCAGATTGTTGTGTCTGAAACAAAGATCTGTTTGCTGGCCTGTTAGAATAGCATTTGCTAAAGCAGAAAGAGAAGTGCTGCTGTGGACACTATAGCTTTGAAATGCCATGAAAAAGAGTTTCTTTATATTTTTTTTATATTTCCTATTGACAGCTAAAGATGACTCACACCTTCACTCGCTGTAGCTTAGGTCACACCATTTTCCACATATTTTCACCAGACCCAATATCAGTTTAAAGCTGTACACACCACACCATTTTACATACATGCATTATTTGATGACAAATAAAGCAGTATTCTGACCAGACAAAGCTGAGTTTCTAAGCTATTGAAAAGCAATTGTAAGATCTTTGAATTCAACTACATATGTATATCTGGATTTACAACTAGTAATAATTTACTGCATAACTGTTGACAATTTTGACACAATAAGATTCTTTTATATATATTTTGCCACCATTCTTTGTTCTGATTAGTCTCCGTTTAGTTTCTTCAATAACCCAAAATATACAGTTTTTTAATTTTATTGTTTTTTTAACATGGCCTAAATGACAAAAAAAGGAACTATTACTATGCAAAAAAAAATTCTTATTTTGCACATTGTGTACCCAGAGTACACCAAGTAAAAATTTGAACCTCAGGTTAAGGAACTGGGAACATTTAATCAGCTCCATTGGTTTGTTTTGTTTTTCAAATGCAGGTCAACTTTTCTGTATAATTACATGCAGTGGGTAAATTGCAAAAATCACAATATACACTGAATAAGCACAACATATCCTAAACAAAGAATAAAAATGAACCTATAACTAAGGCATTCCTGCCAGAGGAAAGACTGCACAAGTACCATCAGGAAATTAACAAGAGTGCGGGAAACTGCATACATATAAATAACATTACTGTTGTGTTGTATTAATTCATTATAACATTAAAAGGTCCAATACGTAACATACACAACATGGTACATATTCAGTGTACCACTGAATATGTACTAGGTATACTACTGTTTGTATAGCAAATATGAAATAATAACATGACCCACACAAACACTATTTTCTTCCATTTTTAGTTGGTTGCAACTTGTTAAACTCCTTTCCCAAAATGGCAACTAAATGTAACATTTAATAGTGAAAGAAAATCTTCTAAATGGATTTGTGTGTGTCTCTAATTCAAAATGATTTTTCATTTTAGGATAAAGGTTGATAAGTGATGTCACTTTTCCTATTTATTGTGCTTTCAGCAGCAGATATTCACAACTATATTCCACTGGATGCCTGAAATAGAATCACTACTAAGAGAAATTTTACCTTTCAGACAATCTAAAATTTTAATCGTTATGAGTCTTAAGTTTAATTTTAACTAAAGTACTGCAGGAATTTCTTTGAATATTACCTCCAAAATAACTATAATACTCACATATATAGAACAATTAGAAGCAACAATGTATTGACAAATGTGTAATATATATATATTTAGGCAATTTGTTAAAATATATATATATATTTTTTCTTTTCTTTTAAACAAAACAGGTGTAATTAAAATGACAATACTTGAAATAGTAAGAAAAAAGTAGGGAGGATGTTTGTTTGAAGACATGTTTAGTTTAAATTATAACACTGTTAACATCATTTAGAATTGGAAGAATAGTATTGATATTGGAATCTAAAAGAAAAACAGCTATTATAGAAAGGAACATGTATTGATTATATGTTACAACTGCATGCCATACTGGGAATGACTAGTGAAATTGTGCATTTCTGAAGAAACGAGAAGCAATTGAGTTTAGGGATCTGCAAAGGATGTTCAAGCATAACATAAAAAGCCTGACTTTCATAGCTTTTCAAGCTCAACATGTTTGAATTAAAACCTCCATGATGTCACGCTACAATTTATGGACGTACCAGATTGACGTCATGGCCACACAGTCGCTCCCCTTTAATAGTTTGGCTACCACCTAGCATGCAGCTAATTTACAACGTAAGGGCGTTTGCTCCATTGCTTCGCGAAAAAACACACACCGAACACGACACCTGTCTTTAACTAAAACCCGTGCATCCATGTATTGTTACCCCGTAAACCCCACAGAGCACCATCATCACCACCATCAGCCCTTTTAGCTTTAGCCGCCGAGCTAGCGTTAGCCACATACCTTCCGCAACATCTTCATCTATCGCTCCTTTCACTTGGGAGAAACACCACTGAAAATCATTTCCTCCTGCAACTCCTGCGGAAAGAACACAGCGTTAGTTCGGCTCCGTCTCATCCTTTCCTCGACGAAGTGACCTGACAGTGACACAGTTTGACAACTTAGCTCCGCAGAGCTAATGTCGCCTGGCTAACTTGCAGATTCAGGCCATCACACACAACCAAGAAGAGAGAAGGTGGATCCTTTCCCCTCTCTTCCACAAACTATCTTACCCGCCATTGCTTCATTTAGCAGCTCTTGTTGTACACAGCTTCCGATGCCCAGTCAAAACAATGCGGCTTGCTTGGGGGAAATGGAAAGCATCCACAATCAGTGTGAAGACTCGGGTTCAGATCTGTCAAGACCACGGAAATTATCCGTGATTTTTTTTTTCTCCTTCCAAAATGGCGCACAGTACATGGAGAAATGACGTCATGCACACATGCCACATCCTGGCTCCATCCATCTAAGCCTTTCATTCTCCTATGCATCACTTTCCACAACACTTATATTTTATTTCTAAATTTTCACGCGCTTCACTTTATTTCACTGATTTGCATGGTAACGCATGCTATTCACGTCTTGTTTTGAGGACAGCACCGCATTTCTCTGAGGAATGTCACAAATACTCCCCTCACAGCACGCCTCTTGTGATTTAATTCAGATTAAAAAGAATAAAATTCAAAAAAATAGCCAACAAAACATAACATTTGATTTCTGACAATGTAGTCACAAGGAAAATGGCTTTCAATTTGTTTACAGCACAGGTTGAGTAGATAAAATAAATCTGTTTTTAGTATCCTTAATTTAGACTATAATAAATGTAAATTATTTAGCAAAATGTTAAATATTAAGTGTCGCTTTTGAGAAATATACCACAGAAATATTTGACAGAATTGGGTGCCCCTGGTTTTATTTCACAATCAAATGGCGACATCTAGTGGTCAAAATATAGAACAACAGCTTCGTAAGTTTGAAATTGGTCGTGTCTGCTAAACACAAAATGTTTGGTTTATAAAATACGAATAATGAAATTTAAGCTAAAACATTTAAGTTACTTTGAATTTCAGTGGAAATTCTGTTTTTGATGATTTTTGTTGAAAGGTTAGCATGCCAAACAAATTACATAAAAACTTACATAAAACATTACATAAACGTCCTTATCATGTCCAAATTAAAATACTATTTTGAAGATGACAGCATATTTCTTAGGCAGTTTTGCAAGGATGCAAACAAAATATTAAAGTTCAGAGTAGGACTGAGATTGCACATCTCTACAGCTGATTAAACACATTTATGGAATATTTTACCTCATACTTTAACATCATTAGGCTTGATAGGCCTTGCAAAGTACATTTTATCACTGTGGGTTCTGGCCAAGACGATAAACTCAGACGTGTTCCCTGTGTGGATGATCTCCAAAGAATTTGGTGCCTTTCTTCATCATGCTCTTACTTTTGCTTTAAAATAGGTGTTCTTTCCTTGTTGTTGTCCACTTCATTTCCCTGGCTCTTACACATTAGTTTTATCAAAAACAATTTGGGTCAAGTCAAAAGATCAAAGTTAAATTTAGCATTGAGTTTGGTTAGTATTTCTGTATTGGTGTTTTTTTTATTGTCAGGTCCAGAAAAACACATTTTCAGTGGCTGAAAACAGGTCCTCTAAAATCAGAAGTTTGGCAGCCACTAAACTAAAGAAAACATGTCTGAGCAATAATGTGATAGGTGATGTGTTATTCTTGAAAAGACCGACTATTCAGTCTGCCAACTAGTATTTTCACCACATTTTTTTAGTTTCCCATTGAGTAGTGAATTATTTTACTGATTGAAAAAAAAATATTCAGATGTCATGCTGAGAATAAATGTATTCTGTATGTTTATCTTGCAAGCATACTCTCACCATTGTGGTACAAAATAATAATAATAAAATATATATATATATATATATATATACACACAGAAACAGATGTTCAAGCTGTGCTGTTCATTTTTAGTTATTTCTCTCTGTGAAGTACTCTCTGTAGAGTGAGTGCTGTCATGAATTGGGAATAAAAAAGATTGCCCATTGGGGTTGATTGTGCTATAAAAAAGTCACATCCTAAAAAATATGAGGGAGAAAAACGCTCATGGAGCGTGGGAATATGCGATATCTGGGCCATATTTGAGCGGATAAAATAGAATAAGCACATTTGTTCCTTTGAGTGCACTAGCTGATAGAAACAGAACATTTATGTGCATATTAATATATAAAATCTGCTGAAAAGTGAAATAAGGTGCTTTGCTTGCCTAATGTTTGGTTTGTTTTTTTTTGCTATTGAAAAAGGAAACCCCCAATGAAAGTTTGTTGCTAACAAAATGTTTAATTTTTGCACTTTCTTTTTTCTCTTTAGGATTTTTCCTCTGTAACGGTGATCACGATTTTGAAGTATTACACAGACACCGTGCTGTGGCTTTACTTTCTTATGTATGTTTTTCTGTAACTGCACATTGTCCTGGAGGTGTCAAGACAATGAATAGGAGTGCAGCCCAAAAAGACCTGGACCAAACTTGACCAAAAACCTTCTCTCCGGTATCTCCCGAGCGAATCCTTCTCATCAATCAGAGTTCCTCCCGTGGGAAGAAGCAGAGCCGAGGCCTGGAGGTTAGGCACGCACACACACAGACTCACACACACACACACGTGAAGAACTAAAAAGAAGAAGAAAAAAACGACTGCAGGATGTAACGAGTGGAAATCGTGCATTGGAAAAGTGTCTTTAAGCACACCGTGTCTTCACTTTTACATTCATGCTTGCGCCCAACTTGTTTTGTTATAAATGTGGGAAGTTTAACTTCAGCAGATGGCTCACTCCAAATTGAGCTGAACCACTGTTGTTTTGAGAACGCGAGCCTCTAAGACACTTCTGACTTCCCTGCACACATATGGCTTTGTGTTTTGATAGCTTCCACCTCTGGCTGAATGTAACACAGCTTGATTTAAAAGGATGAGGCCTACATGCTTTGCCAGTGGTAAAATCAAAATAGAATAGTATTTTTTTTGGAAACACTCATCTTCAAAATGTATTGTTTCAATAAAAAACCCTGCCCCGATTGCATAATTCAAATCAAAAGAGGCTGTTTCTCCTCACTAACTAAGATAAAATGTTTGAATGAAGCCCAATTTGCGGTTTAACAAACTGCACAGCTTAATTGTTGTGTGCTTTAGATGTTTTTTTTTTCTTCTTCTCCCCCTCCACAAGTTTAGTGTTTTGGCTGTGTGTGTGCTGTAGCTTCATCAGGTATAAGGAGAGGTGTTGACTTTATTCCGAGCCTCCAGTAACACCACTGACTCTGATAGTTCCCCATCCCTGTGGGAATTCATTATAAGACAGCTAGAGGCTGCTTGTGGATGGTTACTGTGCTGCCCGTATGTTAACTTGTCGCTATCGCGCAAGGCAAACATGTGGTGCAGCTGCTTTCTCTGGCTGTGGGCAACCTGGAGAGATTGATTGGTGAGCCTTCTGTTTTATCCAGGATCAGGGCCACATTCAGTAGACAACGGTGCCTCCGGAGAAGCAGCCATTTTCCCCAGAAAATATGGCTCATTACCAGCACAGACAAAATGAAGGTATATTGACTTTTTTTTTTTTTTTTGAACATCTTACAAACACACCTATTCCTGGACTGTTTAACAACCGGCATTTGTTATCCTGGAAATCCTTGCTTCATTGTGTTCCTCAACAAAAACATCACCTAACTTTCTTAAAAAATAAAATCAAATAAGAAATCAAATACAACCATTGCCCTCAATTATTTTGGAGTGAATTAACACTTTTATTTACACCCAACACACACTCACACCCCCCCTTCAGACTCCTTCCATGAGACAGTCTTTAACACAAACCATTGGCCCATGGATGAGTCTGCCCTGCTCAGGGGCAGGAGCTCTGTCCAGGCCCTTAGTCTTTACTCTCTCTCTCTCTCACACACACACACTCACACACAAGCAGCAAAGACAAACACAATCAATTATTCAACACTCTTGTTTTGGCTCATGTGTTTTTTTTTCTCTCCCTATTATTATTTTTATGCTGTTGCTCCTGTAGCATCTTCTGGTAACCGAACAGCCAGGAGGCCCAGATGAGGGAGAGATGGGGCCTTCATCACTGGAGGTCTAAGTATGTTTTTGTAATTTAGATGGCAGAGTGTGATTTGCATGCGCAGCTTTCAACATTTTTTTTTTTCTGGAGGAGATTATCCTTGAGGTTCGCCACAACTGAGGGGCTCGTCTAAAACCTGCGCTTGGAAGGCAAAACCCCTTTGTCTCCTTGTTTGCTGCTCCTCGCAAGTTATAAACATATAAATATATATTTATTTTGGTGTCATTTTTACTTCTGTTCACTTTTATTTCTCACATCCACCATGCTTTCATGGAACACTTGATTTCCTGCACAGGGACTGTCCTGTATCAGTGTGCAAAGCTGTGCACTAGATGGCACTACGACACTTATTATTCAGCACCAGTAGGCTATTTCCATATTATAAAGGCCTGTGTTGCTGACACAAGTCATGATCACAGTCTATTTTTCTCTGAGCCACTGTTGGTTGAAAATCTTCAAAAAAAAATAAATAAAAAATAAAATAAAATAATAATATTAAAGACTTAACAGTTTTGACCTGCAACTAAAGCAAGCATTTTAGAGTCAATCGGCCAAATATCATGTAAAATATATTTAAATTTAGTGGAGATCATTACATTTTGTCAGCTAACTACATGCCCCTTTTTTTAAGGCTTTACTGAACATTAAAGAGCACACTTTTACGAATCAATGAAAACAGAAAAGGAATCACATTTCAGGGGTGGTATTAGCGGCGAATCCTTTGCAGCGATGATGTCCTTGTAACAGATCATATTGTAAATAAGATGGGTTAAATTGCACTTGTAGCTTTCCTTCAAACAGTCAGGCATTTTTTCTCTCAGGGGGGACGGCAGAGTGCTGCCGACTCTTCCTCTAATAAAGCTAGACAATGAGATCCTAGCTCATAACATAGGCCTCCTCTATATAGAACAAGTAGTGGGGGCTTAGCAGCTAATAAAGTGGCAAGTCTTCAAATCCATGTCAGAGGAGCAGAGTGCCACAGGGACCTTTCATAACACTTGTATGTGCAGGTTCTAGTGCAGTGTAAAGGTTACACATCCGCGTTGTACTGATCTAACCTGATGAATTGCCTTAAGCCTCACAAATTTCAAGGCTGTGTTTCATATTTAAAGAAAAGGCAGAACTGAATAATTCCCCCTCCTTCTGAAGGATGCCAGGCAAAGCAACGAGTGTGGAATGAAATGTTTGGGATTCAGAAAGGAAAATCTGGTTCTTCTTATCGAATGTGTCAAATGTAAAAATCCTGATTGTTATTATTTTTTTCATTACGTCTCCTACGTTTGCTTTGGCGCAGATTTTGTGGAGGTAATTTTACTCTATCATTATAATAGTTTTATCAATTGGATCACGTGGCCTCTACGAGTTCACAAAAAAAAAAAAAAACCCAGTCTGCGTAATTAGCCTTGATTGCCAGGTTCTGCGTTTGATAAATTGTCGCTCCGGAGTTCTCTCTAGTGAACCTGTCCTTCACTTGAGCACTCCTCCAGCATTTCCACCCACTTTGTTTGTGAGGCTTTGATCCACAGTATTCCAGTTAAAGTTACACCCATGTGCTGCAAGTCGAAACTTTCAGCATTGTCGCTCAGGGGAACCTTATACCCGTGGCGCCTTCTGCTTTTGTCCTTCCTTTTAGCAACAGAACTCTCCTATGGTCCTGGACAAAAGACTATACTCACGACACCATTTTATGATCACTGTGATGATACCGTTTCCTTCTCTGGCTCACATGTTGCCTCAGCTCATTTTAATCCACAATTTAATGTCAAAAAAAAAAAAAAAAAAAATACAACCAACAACAAAAACACACAATTAAGGCTTCTCCTTTGAGACGTTTGTTGATTTGCAGGAAGGGATGAGGAAGTAGGAAAATAGATGTCTTTTATTTCCAGCTGCAACGAGAAAACCAATTTAAATCAGTGCTTTTTATGCACAATAACATGAAAGCATAAAAACACACACTTGCCACCAAGTTTATTATTAAATCATAAAAACAAAACTCAACTTTATTTCTTCCAATTACGTTTACGCGCACTGCATCAGCTGGACTGCACAATGATTCTCATGCAGTTGATTGTTCTGTGTGAGCGCGATGTGACGTGCATATAAATTTGGCTGTGTGTGGAGTTACACTTGCATGTTAGGCATAATCGAGGCAAAACCATCCCCTCTACCAACAGTGCAATCTGTTGTATAAAACCCCTTAAAGGCAAGACCAACAAATACAGTATATTGAAGTTGAGTGTAAAGTGTTGTGATGTCTTGCCTCCTCGGTTTGTCTAATCACTATGTGAGTGAAACATTCATGGTACACTAGATCAGTTCAATATTTAATTTCCCAACAAAGGCTACATGATGGAACAGATGCTCAAACTTTGTATGTTCCTCAAGAGAGCGAAACTCACATTCGTGGCGCTATCCGAGTACAGAGATTCTGACTTGTGTATGAGTTTGGAGCTCTTTAAGATGCGTCAACCTCGACGCCGCCGAACGTAAAGAGTCGCGGGTAAAAGAGATGCTCGAACGCTGAAACGCGCACAGTGAGTCACTGTTCAAACCCTGTTCTGAATACATCAATTGTTTACATCCAGGGGCACTGAACACTCATGCGTGGAACCACATTAGTGATGCGCCAAGGTTGCCCTTTGCCTTTATGTCACGTTTCAAGTGAAAATTTGACTTGGCATGTTTACATAGGATTCCTTCATCTCCCTTTTTAAACCCCTATGGGCAAGCTGAAGGTGAAGGGAACTAAGATTATTATCCCCCCCGTTCCTCAGAGGAGCTTTTCTTTATGCACACCCTCACAGATGTCGACATTTGGTTAGGCGGTGTACATAGAAGCCCCAGATTATCTAGCGCTTCAGGAAGTCTGTTTAGCTAAAGTTAGGAGTGGTTACTTTCCCGCACCTTTTTTTAATTTGCTCTAGTGTTGGGATACCCAGAGACCTGTTCGCTTAACCATACATCTGTGTTCAAAAGCAGAGTTTAAGAGGAAAATATTAGCGCGAATCTCGCTGTCCTTTCCAAGCCATATTTTAATTATACCGATGTTCGCATCAATAGCCTCCACTTGTGCAGATGTAGACCTACACTCACAGGAAGCGTAACAGATGGCGTGCTATATGTCATAATGCTCGAAAATCCAACAGGAATTGACAATTGAAATCCCACCTTGGAGTTTGCCTCTTTTAGCTTTTGCATAATCTTCTCAGGATTTCAATTGCAAAGTCAAAGAGAATAGTCAAGCACATGGGGACTAGTTATCTGGGGCAAACGCGGTCTAAGGTTGACAATGCAAGGGCTATGTTTATGTGCATCACACTTTGCTATACTGAATGTTTCCCAGAGTGCAAGAACATCCTCCCCTGAATTCTATTCCTCTTCCCAGCGCTGCCGTGGAAAGTAGGCCAAGTGAGCACCAGGGCGTTGCTTTTTTAAGATGATCAGTTTGTCAGTGTTTTTTTTTTTCCTCGTGTGTGTGTGTGTGTGTGTGTGTGTGTGTGCTTAGGACGGCTATTCATGTGGCTCGACTTGACAGAACAAAGAGCAGCATTATACAATTTGCAGCTCTTCCAAAAGTGAGAGGTATATAAAAAAATTGAAACAAAAGAGTAGAGGTTGGAAAATAAGGGGACAGGACATGTGTGGATGAAACAATGCTTGTATTCTGATTCATTTACTTTCTCGTTTTGCCACATCTTTGTTGCAGCTAAAAAAAAAAAAAAAGTCCCTTGCCAGTAACACACCTCTCTGCAGGATCACACTGCGATTATTTTTAGTTATCGCCGGGCTATACTTTCACCTTCGACTCCTTCGGTCTCGCCAACACAATTAGCATCTCCGTTAATAGTAACAACAGTTCGATATTCAGAGGGATCTCAGGCTGAAATCAAAGTTCAGCAGCAGGGCTGAAGATGAAGCTGCTTCCCATCGCCATCAAACGGTGGCATCCCCTGAAGGAATAAATTAGAGACACTGATGCAACATGTTGAAAATATACATTTTGATGGGACGAACTGGAAATTTGTTGGAGTCTTGCTCCAGCAAAGGTGGCAGTATTTTACATTGCAGAGGTCACCAATAAGGGCTCAACTTTTTTTTGTAACGTTTTTAAATAATCAGAATATGATTAAAACTAGAAAGGTCAAAGGTGACTCATACAGTTTTTGAGGCCATGCATGTATGATGAGATTTTTAAATGACTTTCAAAGTCATTTTTTCTACACCTTTTTTTTTCTCTGAGTGTCAGTCTGTTTGGCAGCTTTTTTATATAAAAAAACGTTCAGATTTCAGGCTGAGTAATCAGGTTTGCCTCACTTCCATCAACGCCACTGAGAAATGTGATAATTTTTTTTTTTTAAATAAGGAATTTTCAGACAGGCCTACAAAACAGTGATGGACACAATCGAGACGGGGGTCTGCATGAAAGAAAGAGAGAGAGGGAGAGAAAGAGAGAGAGAGAGCATGAAGGTACCCTGGGTATTCGGTCATGTGTATTTTGGTCTAAATTTCCAGGGGATATTTTAGATGTTAATAGCCCTGAAGTGGTCTCGGTTTCTTATTTAATTTCTCTCGCCCCTTCTTTAAATGTAATTCGCCCACAGACTTGCGCCGCGAGGCTCTAAACCGCGCAGAAACTCTCTCATCATTTCCACGGCAGAATGGAAAATGCAAATCGTGCGCGCGGGCAATGCCCTTGACAGAACTCACCAGTGCACACAATTAACACGAGCTCTCTGACAGAGGATGGTGACGAAATGTGAGGTCACAGCGGCTGCGAGGCAGGAAAACGTACCTGCATATTATTATTATTATTATTATTATTATTATTATTATTATTAAATGCAATCACGCTCAAAACTTAAAAAGACAGGATATTGATAATAATATAAAATATTTTCTTATTCACTTTAAATGAGTTAATTGTTCAGTTTCTTTAGTTTTTAATTTCACATCGTTTGAAATAACTTATTTTTTCTTTTACAATTTTTCCCCTAAATACCCAAAATAAGTGGTTTATTTTCGTAGAAAAATGTGATAAATTAAACTCTGAGATTTAGTCACCAGCTCCTCATATCGACACGATCATCTCAAGTGTAACCAACGAGGGGCGCTGTCCGTCTATCAGCCGGAGCAACTTGACACTGGGGGAGGGAGGGAGGGAGGGAGGGAGGGAGGGGGGTCCCACAGCCTGATTGATCCTATCAATCGTGCCTATTTGTGTATTTTATTTTATTGTTACCCGTATAATTAAAATAAGATCAGAAGAAAATGCACGAGCTGTTTTTAATAATATTTGAATCGAATTTACGCAGGCCGCGCATGAAATAATAACTTCTGTAACGAAAGTTTCCCCCTTAAAACAAAACAAAACAAAACAAAAAAACTCCTTTATGAGCATTACTCCTTAAAATGAATGAAAAAATTAATTATTCGATAAAACAATATAAGAATAAAAAGTTAACTTTTTTGGGGAGGAGTATAAAAAATAAAATAAATGCGCAAAACGTAAGTTTTTTTTTTTAAATATAATTTTAAAGATAACAGAAACAAATTCTAAAAAGAAGCTGTAGACAAGATTTCCCTTTACATTATTCATTATGTACAATTATTTTTTTAATTTATTGGCGCAGAAAAGCGCGTCGCAATTTAAAGAACGAAATCCTTCAAAAAATATCAAATGAATAAATTATGTTTTACTATAATATTTATTTTAATAAAAAATCCCGACAATGTGTAATTGCTGTAGGAACAATAAGTTTGTTGTTTGTTTTTGTGGAATTTGTGAGTGATGCGTTCAATGTAGGCGAAATTGATTAATATTAAAATCGGAGGAGGCAAAAAAAAGACGGAATAATAATAATAAAAAAAATCAAAACAACCTCTGTGATGAAGCTATAAGCGCGCTTTTCTTGGCGCTAATAAGATTCCTCTTCACCACCAGCACCCCCTCCCCCATTTTTTTTTCGCCAATCAATCCATTAGGAAACAATGCAGGTGAGCGCAATGAAAGTGTTGTCCCAATAAAGTGCATCGACGGACAGCTGGGCAGCGGCCTGGCTGATTGACTTTGCCTTGACATCTGGGAGGCCCGCTGGCCCCTGGCACGCACGGGGCTGATGTCGCCATTTACATGCAAATTTAGGGAGATCATGAGGGCCTCACCCCGTAAATCCACACACACATACACACACACACACATACACGTTGGGGGGTGAAAAAAAAGAAGAGGAAGACGTCACCCTCAATACAGAGGAGGCTCGTCCCCTTCGAGACGGGAGGTCTTGGAAGTCACTCTGTACATTTAGATTTGGCTAAAAGGGGTGGGGAAGGTGCGCTCGCGCGTCCCAAGGAGTTTGGATTTGATATCAGTCCTATTTTGGGGGGTTTCATTCATTCAGTCATTCATTCATTCATTCATTGTGCTCACTGAACAGAAGAGTGGATATAGCAACCACCCCCCACTCCCACCCCAGTGTCATCAGCCGGTCATTTAAACAGCGCGCGCGCAGCTTGAATCGAACGCGGCCAAGACGCAAGAGATCAGTTATATTGTTTGCACTCCACACACCTCCTCATGTCACACCACTTACCTTCACCATGCTGCTCAGAAACACACATTTAAAAAACATCATCAAAAGAAATAAAACAACTAACTTTTCAAGCATGCAACCATTAAAAAAAACAAATGCTGCAGAGGAAATCAACCTTTCTTCTTTTCTCTTTTTAAAATGTATTTATTTATTTATTTATTTTATTTTGACGCTCACATTTTCACCTAATGATGGAGAGCGCATTCTCCACGCTGTAAGCCCCTCCGCGCAGATGATCCCCCCACCCCAATACACACCACCACCACCACCACCACCAGAATGAGCTGAGGCGGATTCAGGCTCCGCCGCCTCGGTGTGCCGCAGCAGCTGACTCCCTCTCTCCACGTCCAGATGGCTCCTGCACACAGATTTGCATTCATTTCCCCCCTCCTCTCCTCTTCCACACACACACACACACACACACACCCACACACCCACACACACATGCACACCCTTTAATATCTCCTGAAATAGCAGGGACAGCTGCATTTGTTGTCAAATACGGTTTAAAAGTGCCTTTCAGGACAGCATCGTTACCTCCGTGACGGGTGTGGATGGAGATCCATTTTCCCTCTCCAGTCAACAGTATCAGATCTAAGAGGATTTGTCTCAAAGTCTCCTAATTTGATAATCAGATTTAAATCGCCCCGGCGCGTGTAATCAGGGGTTAGGTTCTAATAAGCAAGACTTTGGGAGAATAAAAAAAAGAAAGAAAAAAAAGATATTTGCTTGCAGACAAAACATTTAGAACAGGTGTTTCCCTTTAAAAGAAAAAAAAAACACTCAAGCAAGAACGACAGACAGCACGGGGGGGGGGGG
>JARVGW010000001.1:29720470-29784422 GCA_031762495.1 Anablepsoides rubrolineatus | reverse complement strand
AATAACCACATAAACAACGCCCCCCCCCCCCCCCCCTTACTGAGGTGTCCATTATGTTTTATTACTTTGTTTTACAAATTATAGTATTAATAACAAACAAGCAAACTGAGACGGGAAAAAAAAGTTATATATAAAAAGTCCAAGCCTCATTTTGTGACTGGGCAATTTGGCAATAGATTTTTGTCGAGGTGAAAGCAACAGCTTATAATTCACTTATCTTTGGCAGCAGCTATTAACCCTCAGCACCAGCTAGATAGATTGCTCAGGATATAGCACACATCTCTCTTCCTCGCACCCTCCCCTCGCGCCCCCCTCAACGCCCCCCCCACCCCTCCTTTTTTTTTTTTTTTTACCACTAATGAACCGAATTGCTCGCTTGTCCCTCTCGGACAAGAGTCGGACATGGAAAAGCAGGCAGGCGGTTGGCTCTTTAAAAGAAGAAGAAGGAGAAAAAAAATGATTAAGATGTTTCTGATTATTACTGATTTTACGGGACGTGCATGAAATAAGGAACACACACACACACACACACACATACACACACACACACACACACACACACACACACACACACACACACACATAGTGTGTGAGAGAGAAAGCAATGGATCTATTGGAAGTTTATTAAATCAGACATGGAGACTCTGATTTTTTTAATGCACAAAAAAGGCCCCAAATTAGATTTGTATCTGCACTAAATAATCCTGATTTATCGCAATATAAAAAGCAATTAATTTAATTTTTTTAACTTATTATCAGCGCAAATAAGTGCAGTTTTTTTCCCACGCGCAGCAGCTAAAAACTAAAAGCTCTACCAACTAATAAATAACACCATAGTTGATGCATTTTATTTCTAATATTTGAGTCTGTGGAATCAACGTTAATTGAATGAATGAACCTGAAGCTTGATGAACAGGTTTACAAAAAATGAAATTAGAAAAATAAAACGTGCAAATTAGTGTAATGAATTTTATGTTTCTAGTTTATTCTCACAGAACATCACTAAGCAAAGAAGAATATAATTTTAAGCAAACATAAACAGCACAATTCATCCCTTTTAATTAATTAAAACAGAATAAAAATTGTAATTAATACAAATAATAACGATACATTCTGATTACGAACATTATTAAAATAATGATGCACAATTTTTTTATTATTATTATTATTATTTTTCTTATCAGTATGTGTGATGGTTACACCTGGTTGAATTTTCCATATCATTAAAAAAAATCAAACTCACCATATCTAGGGGCCTAAGCAAGAGGGGGGAAAAAGTGGAGCGAGTTCTCGTGCTGCAGCCCAGCAAAAAGGAGCGGAGCGCCGCTTGCCTGACAGGAAGCGTCAGAGCGCCATTTATGGTCAAGGCCCCGCCCCCTCGCGCGTCACACTCTGACAGCGCCTCTCCCGTGGGTTTTAGAGTTTTGGCTCCCGGGAAAGATTTCAGTCCTCGGGGAAAGAGGGCTTAGTTTTGCATGTTCCCATCCATCGCGCGCGACGCGGAAAAAGAGGGGCCCCCTTATCCACCTCTCCTGTGTGCGAGGAACACCTCCACTGGTGATCAGACCCCTCTCTCTGCCTGCGCGTTCGTCTCGTGGAAGAAGCAAGCAAAGCAAAGCAGCACCTTTTTCTATATACGAGTGGAGCTCCCTCTTGTTTTTTTTTTTTTCCTTTTTTTTTTTCCTCTCTAACCTCCTTCCTCCCTTCCTCGCATTCAACAAGAAGTCCTGAAGGTTTTGGATGCGGGTGCTTCAGGGATGTGGGCACTTTGAGAGCAGCATCACCCACAAACACAAACAACTGCCATCGATTTTTCTCTGAATAGCACAAAAAAAAAAGGAAGAAGAGAGGAACAATAGCAAACTAAAAAAAACTTGTCTATTGAACAATTCACTTTTCCAGTTTGTGGATACGGCTCTAACTAAGTCCAGCACTTTGAGAATTGTTCACATCGGAGGAACTGAAGAGGGGAGGCAAGACCTGTGGACCGGGTTTTCCCTGCGCAACTTTCGCTCGCCTGCTTATCCTGCGAAAATTAAAAGAAAAACACAAAAACAAACCCTGAAGGATAACGCGCTTGGACGTTTATTTCCCTAATTTCGCAGGAGGCTCCTGTTTCTTTTCTTTCTTTTTTTTTTTTCCTTTTTTTTTCCCAAACGCAAATTGTCCTAAATGTTTGGGATTCAGGAAACTATACCGCGGGGTGGGACGACGATGAAGGAGGAACCGCTGGGTGGACTGAACTCAGTCCGCTCCTGGATGCACACAGCTGGGGTGGTGGACGCAAACACAGCAGCCCAAAGGTACGGCATGCCAAAAGAAAAAAAAAACATTGGGAAAAAACAACAACAAGAACGCATCTGATCATTTTCCCTCCTCATCATATCGACCCCTTCAATCCCCTGAATGCTCTGTATCAATTACGGTCTCCCAATAAAATGCCCCCCCTTCGGCTGTTCGTTTCCCCCCTTCTTTCATTACATCAGATTAGCCATTATTGTGACAAATCAAGAAATCTCTCCCCGGTCCGGGCGCGCTCATATAGCGTGCCTCTGCATCTTCAATGTCTCCATCATCTATCGTAGTATTCCCCTCACTGCAATACACACACTTACACACACACTTGCACACACACACCCCGGTGTCCGGTGTTTAACCGAGATGCTCTCTTGTTTTCTCCCCGCAGCGGTGTCGGCTTGGCACGGGCACATTATGAAAAGCAGCCCCCTTCCAACCTCAGAAAATCCAATTTTTTCCATTTCGTCCTGGCGCTGTATGACAGGCAGGGTCAGCCCGTGGAGATCGAAAGGACAGCTTTTGTGGACTTTGTGGAGAAAGAAAAAGTAAGCTTTTAATTTCTTTTTTTTTAAAGGAAAAAAAAAATAATCAGAACAATTATGGCAACAAACAAGGGGAAGTCACGTGTAATATTGATTTTTTTTCCCACGATCATGGCAGAGTAAGGCGATTTATTTATTTTTTAATAAAAAAAAAAACAGGTGTATTTCTAAAAACACACACAAAAAATGTTTTATTTATTGATGCTGCTTTTTCCCCCCAACACAAACTGTTGTCTTCTGCAGGAACCAACCAGTGAAAAAACTAACAATGGAATACATTACAAACTCCAGTTATTATACAGCAACGGTGAGTCTGGAATAATTTTTTTAAACAAGACAAAAATACGTAAATAATAATAATAATAATAATAATAATAATAATAATAATAATAATAATAATAATAATAATAATAGGGTTGTTGTTTTAGGTTTTTATTTTTTCTTAACATAATGCCACAAATTTTTAACACTTGAGAATATTTGTTTAATGTTTAATTTTTATTTGTTTTTGGTCTCCTACAGGCGTCAGAACAGAACAGGATCTTTACATTCGGTTAATCGATTCTATGACGAAACAGGTAAGCTGCTGCTGCAAACTTTAACATGCATGCAAATCCCTCTGAGGTGCACACTCACACACACATACACCCCCCCACACACACACACACTTAAACCTGCATTCAACAGGGGAAAGAAATATGCACCTGTGGCCCCCCAAAATAAAATAAAAATCTTTGCGCCATAATAAGAAGAGTCAGCTTTGGACTGTTGACGTTTGACCTCTGTCACACTGCACGACTCGAAAAGTCCCTCACAGAGTTTGGGCTCAGTTTGTCGAGCATTAAAAATTGAAACCCTACCTCTGCTTCCCCATGATCTGATCTGACTTTTCTCCCAAAGAGTCAGAGGTGACGCTCTGTTTAAATAAACGTGCGCAAAAGTTTTGCAGATTTGCATAAACGCAAGGGTTTTATTTGCAGATGTGCAAACACGTGCTTCCCTTTGCAGAGCCTAAATATTAATCCAAGGCGAAATGAAAACAGGCCGATTTGAGTGTATTTTTGTATTTTGTGATTAAACAAGTGGTGGGGGGCTTATAGGTGTATATGGAGAGAGAAAGAGGGGGGCTTCGTGGATAGAGCCATGAAAAAGCTGGACGGCTGCTCACAGACAACATTCCTGAGCGAATGATCCGAGTCAATGACGCAGAACAAGCAATTTATGGATTTCTGTTTCTACAGCTGCAAATAGCGACATAAATCAAACCAATAACAGAAAATAGTCTATATAGTAAAAAAGGGGAAAAAATAATAATAAAAAAATTAAATTGCAGAAAAAAAAGTTTTTCTTTTTTTTATTTTAATATGAGGGATGCGACCTGAATTAAATATTTACCCAAACTGTTTGGCCTAGAATTGTACCCACAATAATAATAATAATAATAATAATAATAATAATAATAATAATAATAAATAAATAAATATCAGCTCAGCATAAAATTGCGTTAATAATATTAATATTCATTTTTGGAGTGTTTTGACAATAATTTATGCTGCTTTTGCTCATATTTAGGTGCCGGTTTGGAATACGAGGGGAGTTTAAGTGTCTCTCCTTAGGAGGAAAATAAATAGGAAAAAAAGGAGGGGGGGGGGAGGGGGGGATGGAGGGAGGGAGAGAAGAGCGGCAGAACTGATAGCTCCACGCCATCTGTTTCAGCCAATGCTCAAAAATTACTCAACCGTACCGCCAGACACCGCTTTTTATCCACAGAAAGATCATTGTTAGCGGCTCAAAATAAACAACAGATTGCCCATTAACACTTTCCCCCAAATATCCCCAGATTATAAGCATATTGATGACACTTCTATTGGATCTCTCCTTCTGAAAAAGCTCTGCGCGAGCCACAGGATCTTATCCAGATTAATGAAAAACACAGTTTTGCTATTATTATTATTATTATTTGTAGAATGCTGTAAAATTTATTACGTTTCATTTATTCTAATTAAGTGTCTGTAAAATATATATTTTGTTATTTATATTAGTAGCAATAAATTTTAATAGATTGTTGTATTTTATTGTGCTTTTTGATTACAGTAATTTTAAACAAATTATTAATACTATTATTTGTGTAGGGTAAATTTTCTCAGAATATATTTGCAGCTTATAATGAATTGTCTTTTATAGTGTTATTTTATGAAGTGCAAAAAAATGTTTTTCAGTTGCTGTATTTTTCCCAAAATATATCTATATATTTGGGGCATGGTTGACATTATTTCCATGTTGTTTTGCTCCTAAGGCCATAATTTATGAAGGTCAGGACAAGAATCCAGAAATGTGCAGAGTTCTTCTCACTCATGAAATTATGTGCAGGTAAGCTTAATAAAAATTTCTTTAACTTTCTCTTCCTTCTTGTTCATTTTGTAGAAAAAAAAGGATAAAATTCACTTCTGCCCCCAATAAGATTTGACACTTGTGATGTGGTGCAGCAGTTTAAATTGTTCTGTGGTCCTTCAGCAGCCACACAGAGCTGCTGTCATTTCCATCTTTGATTTGATTCAACTTTGATATGAATATGACAGAGAAAATGAACCGACTGTCTTTTTCATTGAGGAGGGGAAATTGACTAAATAACAAACAGCCAGTGACAAAACACACAAGTCTTGATTTCTTTATTGTTCGCTGTGATTTTGCTTTAAGAACTGCACGCCGGTATTTAAACCTGTCAGAGATAACATTCTGCTCTGCATAAATGCTGCATGCTATGTATCTTTTTTTCTCCCCCCCTCCTTCTTCTTTAATCTTTTTAGTACTGAGTCGTTTCTCGGTTGATCCCACCTGTCAACACTGATCAGCGAGCCTTTTAGTGTCATTTCACCACATAAAAATCTCAACCGCTCATGTTGCAGCCGCTATTCATCGGTGTCACTGATACTAAAAGGAAAAACTCCTTTTGTTGTTATTGTTGAGCTCAGCGTGAGCTTTGTGAACACTGAATTTGGATACTGTCGGTTAACCTCCCCTTTGTTGCACCGGTGCATTGTTCAACTTAGAGCAGGAGCAGCGCGAGAGCAGAGAATGATTTGTCTTTTTTCATGCATAAACTCATCACTCACGCTCAATTTATACATGCATCCATCACTTATTTGTGACATGCTGAATATGGTTGTGCTGTAGAGGTAATTTTTTTTTTTTGGTCAAGAGGAAGTGCATTTTGCTCCTGTATAAAACCATATATTTACATGTATTTACTTTCTAATAAATATGCTAGTTTTAAATTATGAATAATTAGTTTCCGTTATTTTATATAAAGGATAGCAAGTGGATGACTGACAGTTATTTTGCACTAAAGTTTTGTTTTTCCCTCCACACCATATGGCATAAATCAATCTTATTCACATATGTTTCTGTGTTTTCCTTTCAAATGAAAGCTGAGATGGTGTATTTGTTTAATTTATATTTTTTAGGAGTTTTGATTCGAGTCCTAATCAAAGACGTAAGAGGCAGGCAGCTGGAGCTATAAGTTTAGGGAGGAGATGGCTGAAGCATGTGCTGGAAGATAGATTAGTGCTTTTGAGGCCATAATTGATAAATGCCCCGCAGAAATATTGGTTGAGGGTGGCACCTTGCATCTCCCTCAGAAATAGCAGCTTGGCAATTAGAGGTAAACAAAAGCTGAAGCTGTGAAAAGTGACTCCCCTGCCTCCTGGCCCAATCCCCACTCCCCTCCCAACACTAAGCCAAACAACACAACATGTTGTTTGCACCATTTTTTATCAGCCATCAGCATTAGTGGAATTAGATAAATTAAGTGAAAGAAAATTTTGCGATGATTCCCCCCCTCAGTTCTCTTAAAATAATAACCCTTCTGCTGCATACAGTAAATGCATTTCTTTTTATATGTTCAAAAAATGATTTCATGTCTTGTAAAATAAACACTTCTTTTTTTCGTTTCTGCTAGCCGATGCTGTGACAAGAAAAGCTGTGGAAACAGGAACGAGACTCCATCAGACCCGGTGATCATTGACAGGTAGGGCTGTGTGGAGCATCCTCAGTGTGTGTGTGTGTGTGTGTGTGTGTGAACAGGTAATAAGTGAGTGAATGACTGAGTGTCACGCCGACTAAACGGACGAGTGTCTGAGTGCTCGAGCAGACAAATGGATGAGCTTGTGAACAAATTGGTTCCTTCCCGGTGCAACCAGACGGCCCAGTTGGGCTGACTTTTGCAGCTTACGGTGTGGGAACTCTGGGTGATTCTGTGTGAGCGGCTGAGGGGCGTCTTTCCCAGGTACCTGTGCACCGAGGGGGCGGTCACCACCTGGATAGGGTTTGTTCACTCACAGGTGGTTCAATCACCAGAGGATCGTGATGGGAATACTTCTAATTAGCTTGGGCACCTTTGCATTTATTTGGCTCGCTTCCTGTCTTTTGTTTTTGACAGTGATGCCTGCACGTCAATACTTGTTTTTTTCCACTGAGTGTTTTCCTCTTTCAACGTAGCTGTGAGCTAAATGCCATTAAAGTTTAGCTCTAAAAGGGATAAACATATCAGGAAGGTTGCATCTCCTATATACAGGGGAGGAATAAAAGCCCTTTTCTCAGGCGATGGAATATTTCTTTTATCATTTTTAGATGTCAAAACTATAAGTCGTGGTCAGTGTGAGTTTGTTTAGGTTGACCGTGCATGTGTGTGTGCTGGATAGGGAGGTGATGTAGGGGGTCTAGTCTGAGCGTCGATCTCAATGCAACTCTCACCACGTAGTAGGAGAGACAGCAATGCTAATGTTTGACTAGCCGGAATCACTGTTTGCTTAGCGGAGAATGCCTGCTATCTGACAGAGGGGACAACTCTCTTATTAGTAATCAAATAGGGCTGAGCAGTTGTTGCTGCCACTCCACTCCAGCGGCTTCTCATGCATCAGGAAGTAGGAGCCGGCTGCCCTGGGAGCCTGGATGGATTACCAGAGCTACTGCTGTCTGAACTCAGACTCACACAGACACACATGCAGATAAACGCCGATAATACACACTCAGATGAGGACACAAATCCAGCCAGACAGACACACGGTGTGCACTTTCTTTTTGTGCACATTGTTTACGCCGCTGCTGTGGCTGAATGCTATACATATTGTTTATGGCAGTCTCGGAGAAATGCAAGGAGATCGTGGCTGTATCTCATCACAGCTAGGGTTTCTAAATTTATGAGTCAGGAGCTTCTAATAAAAGACGGGACGCGATCGCAGATTAAAACCGATAACTTGAGACGTCCACTTTTTGCCGGATTTCCGCCGCTTTCATGTTTTGCTTTGTGTTGACTCTGTTGCCTTTTTTCTTGTGTGATTTCTTTTTTTTTTTTTTTAACGGTTCAAAGTTTCGCACGCCACTGTTTCTTTAATCTGCCGGACAAAGCGTGTAACTTAAGCACAATGAGCAAAATGAATGCATGTAGAATTAAAGTCAAGAAAAAAAAAGTGGGGGTGGGAAAAAAAAAGATCTGGGGTAAAAAGAAGCGGATGGATATTGTAAGCTCAACTGGCTCAGGGAGGGCTCGGATTTTCATTGTGACGAGTCTGAATAGGAGTAGAGTATCCCTTTCCTTGCACAATGAGCAGCTCTGTTGAAACACAAAAGCATATGTTCCTCATTAGACCCTCCCATTGTCTCCATGTCGTAACTATGAGCCCGTCAGCTCACCCTAACAGACCCACACAGGTTCCCAGTGAGTGCAGAGAGGGCTGCCTGTGAAGGGTTGCAAAGTTTAGCAAGAGTTACGGACGTGACCCGAGCGCACTGTAGGCTTACTTACTGTACCATTATTTAGTGCAATTACTTGACTCTTCCTGCGGTGCATATGGCTAAGCTTTCAGTTTAAGCCGCCTTGTTTTACAGCCATTTCTGTTACATCTGTCATTTTCTCATGCACATCATTAGAGGCACCTGTGCTGCGGTCGCTGCTGGCAGAAACTGATTATTTCCAATTGAGTAGAACACAGTTGAGTGACATAAACCTAGAGGAGAGGTTTGATTGTTGAATCAAGCACGTCTCATCTGTCTACAATTACAGCATGAAAACCAGCGAGCACTGCCACATTTCATAGAGAAACAGTAGCATGGCCGAACCTTAAGAAACAGATTTGGAGTGAATCATTGATGGCGCTTGTTCTCTGTAACATTTTCCCAGATGGTAAGAGGGGGGAAAGCACACACAGCTAGCTGGCATCTAGCGAGACATTAACTGGCGTTCCCATGGATCTGGCATATCCAACGGAGTTTGGGAAACTTATCATTCCAAATGTGTCCTATTTTCCTGCGGTCAAGCCAGACATCTGTTTACCCTATTTTCTCTCTGAGTTTTGATACAGATTTTCAGTCAGATTTTTGAAGAGGAAGGATTCTCTTTAAAAAAAAAAAAGAAGAAAAAGTTGGTTAGATATAGGCCCAACAGCTGTCACGAAGTTTCAGCTCGACTTGGTCTTTAAATATTTCAGCAATTACGTTTGATGCCGATGCATTATTCATATTCATTTTTTGGATGAAGAAAAGCCCTATTTTTAGTGCGTTCAGGGGCGTTCATATATTGCTGCGACTCAAGTTTCGAAATCTTTTGAAAAAGCGAGAAGACATTTTGCTCTACAGAAAAATCAATTTCGTCTGGGAGAATAAATTCTCTTTTTCTCTCAGCGTCAAATATAAAAAAAAAAAAAAAGAAAAAAAAGAAAAATTCCAGCTAGTTGATGCGCAAATTAAATTCATCTAGAGACTAATTGTGGCAGTGTTGCTATGGGCGCATTTCTTTGCAGTTTGCATAAATCCAGCAGTGCTACAGATGTCACTTTTATAAGTTAATGGTGCTTTAAAGTAACTGGAGGTGTAGGTTTATTTAGTCAGTAATTTAAGTCTTTAGATTTATAGTGATGAGGTACCCAATATCTGATTAGACAGTTCTCCCATTTACAGTGCACGCGCTGTACATCTGAACATAACTTAATTTACGATGACTCCTCTGGTCTGGAATCCGTCCTCACTCTTCTGCATATTGACTTTGTCTTCTCTTGTGTGAAAGAGTAGAAACACTGGCCAGGCTTACGCATGGATTTTGTAATAAGACAGCACATGTTGTTGAAAGACGAGAGAAAATGACTCATTTTGCCTGTCGGGGTTCAGAGGTCACGTTTTCTTCTGGGAAGATTGGGCGATTTACGCGAGCAAAATTGAGACGGACAGACAGACTGTGGGATCTTGCTTGTGCTTCACCCATGTGATTTCTGCTTTTAATGTATGCTCAGAGTTAAACATCCGGTCTCAGTTTACGTTGCCATTCACAAATAGTTTGCGGATGAAGGCTAAACATGTCAGCTCCATTTTTTCCAGTGGCAACGGCACTCCCTTTCACTTCCTGTCATAAAGGTCAAAGAGCACTGACCTTTGGAGTGCAGCCCAGCCACTGAATAATTCATGACATTGACTTGTTTTTCCCCCTTATTTTTTCACCCCCTTGTCTCCCCCCCACCCACCACTTCTTTTTTTTTTTGGTCAGCACACATAGCTGTGCAGTGGGAGGCTTTTATTCATTTAGCTCATTTATAAAGGCCTCGCAGCACCTGTTTTGTGTGTTAATGCAATTAAATTTTGGCCTAATGTAAATTTTGCTTAGCTTTCTGTTATGTCCCTCATTAGTGAGCCTGTATTTTCTAAATGACTTTGCGTTATCGTTCATTTGCGGAACACCTACGAGGTCATTTCCCAGAGTGCACTTGACTTGTTGTCAAGTTGTTTACCAGGAACAAAAGACAGCAGCCTTAGAACGTCTCGCGTGTGGCTCCCCCGGCCTTCTTAGAAACAAATCGGAGAATTTGCGCGCTCCCATCTGGTTTTTGCAAAAGCGTGATTACCTCCAAAAGCTGAACAAATGCCAGTATTTATAAGGTCAGCCCTTTATGTGGAAATGTGATGTAAATGAGAATCAGCGAAAGGGGACATTAAACAAAATTAAATTCATTGTCTCCTTTAATGTCATTTACATTTTTGGCTAAGCCCTGGACTGTCAAAGAGGATTTCTAAAACCATTTTAATTGCACATCAGCATTGGAAAAAAGGGGTGTGTTTTCACTGAGCAGCTGCCTCGATAACCTGCAAAAAGAAGTCTGTTTATGAAGTAGCTAAATGACATGTTTTCACTGCATCTGAAGAGGGGCAATTAGGATGGCACTTAGTAGGTAGAGTTCCAACTGCTTTTACTGAAAATGATACAGTGGATAGGGCTACTGCTTTTGGGGTTTATTAGATTTTTTTCCCCATTGCACAAATGAGGTTAAGACTTTCACTGCCGTGTTTTTTTTTACTTTACAGTGAGTCAGTTAAAGTTGTTAAAGTGCACAGGAAGTGCCCTATTTATGCATGCATGCAAACACCTGCAAACACCTAATTACATTTGGCTTAATAAATATCTAGCTTGATGTTTTATTTATGGACGTGCTCAGTGTAAGCCACGAGACAGATGTGAGCTTTTAACGCCCATTGAGAAATAGGGGAATAAACTGGCCACCCCCCTCTGCTCAGGTCGACGTGCCGTTTGAGTGAAGCCTGTCTCCTTTTGAGCCAGAGGAGGAAGAGCAGGAAGTGTTGAGAGCGAAAAGCTGTACTTGGCAGCTCTCCTTTGGCTTGCACTTGCCGAAAAAATGAAACCCAGACCCTCTCCGCAGCCCCAGAGCCAGAACCTCCTTCCCAGTGCTCCAACATCCAGGATTGGGTAATACTGTTCACTAAGCAAAACATTACCTCAAATTATTCTCGCCCTGTTTTCTATTCCCTCCTCCCTCATGTCGGTTTTTATCGCAGTTTGTAAATGTCAAGACACGTACAAAGACGCAGAGTATAAATGATATTTTCCAAATTATGCTCACATGTTTGGGTTCACATGAGTGGCGGCTGAATGTAACGTGGTGCCTGATGTTCCCGAGGGACGCCCACCTCACTGGGGTAGGATTCCCCAGTGGCATCAGCTAATGGCAAGACTTGACAACAGCAGAGAAGCCGGGGGTGTTGTGTTTTACTAGCGCTGAGCAGGGGTGATGACTTTAACATGTGTGCAGAGAGAAAGACGGAAATGTTTGTGTGCATGTGTGTGCGCCTCTGTGTGTGTGTGTGTGTGCTGTGCTAAAGAGAGAGGTGTGCAATACGAAAGAGTGGCGCGGGCCAACAGAGCGACGGATTCGGCTCCAGCTTGACGGCAGTGAAAGACGAAACATGGTTCCACATGTGTTGAGAAAGAGCAGTCCATCTGTCCGTGGAGACAACCCCTCCTTCCCCTCCCCCCATTCACCACCCCCCCTTCCCTTTCCCTCTTTTCCTGTCCCTCTCTTGCTCCCCCCTCCACCCCAACTCTTTACTCCCCTGGTTCACTGCTGACAGAAACAAGGCCAGAGTTGGGGTGATGAGATGAATGCTGGGCCAAAAGCAACACCGGACCTTGTATACACACACAGTCACACTCTTACACACATGCTAAAGTAGAGTACGAATTTTTACAGAATATTTTAAAAAGTAATCTTATTTAAACATGTCTTATACGTGGTCAAAGTTTACATATTTCGATTGTATTTGCTTTTGACTTGTTTTGTTGCGGCATTCTTGTGATTTAAATCCAAGCTGTGGAGCAATGTAAGTAATCTATTTTGATATTATGAAAGAAATCTATTAAAATTTATTCACTTTTCCCTAACATGGTGTTGCAATAAGCCACCATGGTGAAAGCCTTACATTACAGCAATTAAATCTGAGCTAAATAAAACATGGCACTCACTCTTAAATATTTAGGGGCTCTTTTTTTTATAATTAAACGTTAAAGTAGTTTCGTTAGCTTTTTTTTTTTAAAAGCAATAACTCCCGAATCTGTGAATCCCATTTAGGTCGCTCCAAACTATGTTTTTACTTCTGACATTTTTTCCCCTTCGTAAAAAAGGGTCCCGTTTCTTTTTCTTGGCATGTTCTTGCTCTCATTCAATCCTTATTAGGTTTCCCCTAATTGTCAAACAAACTGTTGGGTCAACCTCAGTCGTATCTGGCCGTAAAACAGCACATTAGGCCCCGGTGAGGGATATATGTGGTATTTCATCGGAGACGGAGTAATGCTGGGGTTTTATGGTTAAGTACCAGTTCACGCCCACGCCATTTGTTTCGCATTAGAGCGAAGGTTTTGTAAATCAGATCAATATGTTCGCTGAGATGTGATTCCATGTTGGGATCTCCCGAGTCGTCGTTCCTCGAGTATTTTTCTTAGGGGACTGCTTGTCGATGCGCTCTCCTCCGCTTCCCCCTCCCCCACTCCCCCCTCCGCACCTCTGCCAGTCCCTCCCTCCACCCTCACCTCCATCCATTTCCATTTTCTGAATGTAGCAATTTGTAGTGTGACACGGGCGAGATTAGGATGGGAAGCAGTCGGAAGATTTCATCGGACATGGTCCTGCACCCGCTGGTGTGAGGTCACAGGACAAAGACGGGGGGAATTCAGAGAGAGGGTCATCAGTTACCTCGGGGAAACGAGCTGGTCTGCTGGCTGCTCCGTTGGCCCCAGGGGTGCCTGGGATGTATCGGGAGGAGAAGCCCCAGAGAAAGAGCCCTGAACCAGTGTCATTTATTAAAAGTGACAAGTTATTTCTAACTATAGCTCTGTTTTTATTGTTTTACAATGCTGTCATTTGGAACGGCGCCCCTCTGTTCGAGCGTCGCAAACAAGTGATGAATGAACCAGGTGACCAAGCTTTCTTAACATACACAAGCTTGATGCACTTAGGCGACACATGTTTGCCGTTAAATCACATTACGTGTGTTGTTGCTCTGTTAAATTAAACAATTGTGCGGCTTTTATACAGATCGACCCGTATGATAAGTGTAGCAAAAACATTTCGCCATTCACCAGTTTTCTCCAGGACATTTGTTCAGTAAATTAATAACAGCTTTACAGTATGAATCTCAAGTTGACCTCTGCATAATCAGTTCCAGAAGTTCCACAGAACATGGCTGAACTGCAATGTATGTGTGTGTGTGTGTGGGCAGAGAGTCAAGCTTCAGCTTTTACTGTTTGACTGTTTTTTATTCTGGTGTTTCTTTTAATGAAAAAAATGAAAAGAAAAAACAGAATTCACACTAATAATAGCATTTATTCAATGTCTGACCAAACCTCCTCATTTGAGGGTCACTAAGGTACTCTGTCCCCCTCCCCACTATTTTTTTTTTTACCGCCTGCCCCAACTGCGTTAATGATATATGACAGAAATTTCCTTGTGCTGGTTCAGTGGCAAGAAAGGTCCTGGCTAGTCTATATCAATCCATCTGACTTATGTTCCCATGTCTTGAATTACCGCTTGATGGAAACCTGCTGCGGGCTTCTCTTGCCAATTGAAATCAGATCTCCTCCACAGCCTGGTGTGATATTGATCCATATTCAACACCCAGGCTGTGGATCGATCAGTATTGATTTGCAATAAAAAACACTCCTCTGCTTGTTCAGCACTGCAATCGATGCTTTAAAGCAAAAGGGGGGCGAAAAAAAATGCAAAAAGAAGAAAAACAGGACTGAGCTTTTTTTTTATCTTTTATTTTTTTACCATGCAGTGACCAGCTGGAATATATAAAAAAAATATGAGGAGATGTTTTATTTCAGTTGAGGAGCAGGAATTTAAGTGACCGAACCTTAACCACATGAGCAACCTGCAAACCTGGAATCCTCTTGCACAATGTGAGACTAACCAATAAAAATGGTTTAACAGGATGATACCTCTATAAGGACCCATTTATTGAAAGAGGTGTGTCTGTTTCTGAATTAGTGGCACATCTGTGCTGCAGTCGGCAGTGCTAAAACTGTCATATCAAATCTATCAGAGAATTGAAACAAAATGCTCAAAGTGGTGGATCGCTTTAGCTTGATTTTAGAGTGTTAACACAATGACATGATTTCCTGTGGTTTTGATATTAATTCATTTCTCCTTTTCCACCCCACCCACACACACAAGCTGGGCCCGAGCCTCCCACACGGTCCTGATTAGGACCGGGTACAATGCAGAACACAGTGAAGCAGACCAAGATGACCTGCTGAGCTCCAGCCAGATCCACTTTCCTCCCTGTCACATCTTAGTCCTAATCTTTCGGACTTCCTCTCCTCTGCCAAATAACTGTTCCCATCCAGCAGGTCCCAGCATTGGCTCCGGCTGCCAACATCTGAAAGTTATTATCCCCAATCTCTGACATCCAGGAGTTTACAGTTATATAATGATGGGGAAAACCACATGTCCCCAGAGGCAGAGAACATTTTTGAGATGCCTCCCCATCTGTTTTTTGGGGGAGCTGCCCATTTTGGGCCAAAGTCAGAATGGCAGGCAAGCAGATATTTTTTTGTAATCTTTTATATTTTTTCGACCACTGTAACAGGCCAGTCTGGGAGTCATTATATGGGGTGATAAAGCAAATCCAATTGGGTCAAGTTCCCTCTCTGCGCCGTGCTGGTGGCAGCAGCTCTCCCTGCCTCGCTGCTCGTCCCTGACTGTGTAAGTGGTTGTTGTTTGTTTGTCCTAGAGAAGCAGGGCTGGGGGACTAATGCAAGCCCGGGGGCCAGCCAGGTCGGAGGCGACGGTAAACCCGAGCCGCCTGGCGAAGCTGTGCTCCCTTGCTGCTGGCTCGGCCTTGTTTGGACTGCAGCTCCGGTTTGCTTTCTTAGAGGGAAGCTGAGCCTCTGTAATCACTGAGCCCTTCGCTCGGGTGGGGAGTGCAGCCGAGACCAGAGGGAGTGATGACATAGGTCCGCAGAGGCCTGGCCTGGTCCACCCCTGCTGCTCTTAGCATATTTATTTTCTTTTCTCATTGCATGGTTTAAGTCACACCATATTATGTTCGGACCTTATGCACGTGCATAAAGCACTCAGATGCGATGAGGTGCATGGCGTAAGCTGTGGGCTTTGTTTTTACTAATAAAGCTAGGGATTAGTGACTTGCTGACCTCAGTGTAAACTTTATTAGTCTGTTAATCACATACTCTAGTTATGAAGCAGCCTCTACCTGATGTGTAAGCACTTAAACAGTCATGCAGTTCAGATTATTGGGAAACTGACTGAATTGCACTCGATTATTGAAGCGAGAGACCTTCTCTGCGCTATTTTCAAATGTGTATTTTAGCTGAATGAGCCATATTCCTAAACATTTAGATCAGTTAAAATCTCATGTGGCCACACTTCAAAAATGTTTTATTCAGCATCACCACTCTGTTTTGTTTTTGTTACGTTATTGAAATGGGTTGTCGATTCGAATGGAGTCAACCTGGTGGGCCAATTTCATTGTAACCAGTGGAGAGTGAAAACCATCGCTGCAGCATAGGCTCACCAGAACACACACTGAGATTGGACTAGGGGGGGGAAGCAGTGAGAGTGAGGGTGCGTTCTCCAGATGGAGATCCCAGATATGGCGCGCGGGGGTGGGGGGGGAATGTCCGGGCCATTTTCCAGGGTTTCCATAATGGGAAGCTACCCCTTGCTTGCTTATTAAGTTGTGCACACAAGGCGGAGGGACAGGAGAGATGGAGAGGAGAGGAGATAAGGGCAGGCGAGGCGAGAGATGGACAACCTGCGTGCATTCACCTCTCTGTTGCGGGTGTCAAGCAGACCCTGTCGGAGAAATCACAGGTCATGTGGATAGATGATTGTCAAAGCTTCACCTTGATAGAGGGCTTTTCTGTTTTTTTTCCTCTCTCCCTCTCTTTGAGCCGCACAATAAGATTTGTTTTTGTTTTCCATCGGAGAGGGAGAAAGTATGACATTCCGGTCAGGAAGGTCGCCTCCGGGGGTCATGGGGTCACAGCCTTTTTGGTACCTGAGTAACCTCACATGGCTAAGCCATTTCTCAGCCTCGCTGAAATGATGGCGGGGTGAGAAGAGGAGGGGTGGGAGGCTGAAGGGGTGGGCAGGAGAATGATCTATCAGCGGCAGCAGCAGACATACAGACAGCATGGCAGCTACTGCAGCTAAACAGAGTGAGACAGATAGGCCAAAGTCTCTCATACGTAACACCAGCAGCTTTAAGAAGACAGCGCTGAGTGTTATGGATGCTTGACATTGACCTCTGATACACAGATGGTGTATTTATCAAGGTTGTAGGACAATGGTGTATTTGTTTGTAAATTATTTAGTTCACTGGGCGAAAAGCCGCTGTTCCTCACATAAAACTTGCCACTTTTGTAAGATAAGAACAATGTGTTTTTGTTTTCCCTTTTGTGCCTCTTGTCAGCTGTTTTCTACAAGGTTTAGAATTTAGGTGATCATATTTCCAACACTGTCAGTTCTATCAAGTCAAATCTACTTTAAAAAGAAGAGGAAAAAAGCTCTGAAGCGTACATTTTTCTCTAAGAGAAATATTTGTGTACAGATAGGCCTGTCATTCTGTGAAACAACATTCATGATTCTTTTATTGGTGCTCTGCCATCACCCACTCTCTTCCCTCTGTGGAAAAAAGGGCTAGTCTACAAAGTGGCTTTTTGTCGTTTGAGAGAAGTAAACTTCATCAGGTCGACGGTGAGGTGTGCTTCACATGTCACTCAGTCGAGCTCTCTCCTAATGAAATGCTGCATACAGATTTCTGCCTGCGGGCTCAGGGGGATAAGACCGTGGTAACAGAATGAAACAAACCCCTTCCCATTCCCTTCACTCACACACATACAAAAACACACACACACAAACACGCCATTGCACACACACACTTGCTGGAGAGCATCCATGTGAAGAGATCCAAATCTGCAATTTATTCAAATATTGATATTTCTACTTGTCAGGAGAAAGGTGCCTTGAAATTTCCTCTGAGTACTCCTGTCAAAAAAATAGCAGGAAATATGTCAGATAATTCATAAATGGAGTTCAGCGCTGCAAAGTCAGTTGGGAACAGCAAAAAATATATATGCTTGTCAATGAAGAATAGGGGCAATATTACAGAGCCTGCTGCTCATTCTTCCATCATGTCAAACAAACAGCTTTTGCAGCCCTATGACTGTTTGTTTCACAGTCTGAGTGTATATTTGTGTATATGCATGTATATTTGTACATGTCTCCGTGTATGTACACGTGTATGTATATTTATGCATGTGAATGTGTGTGCACTTTGACTGTGTTGTGACTCCTACTTAAATGTGTTTGTTATCTTTTTCCATCAAGACACCCCATTTCCCGTCCCAGAGCAGCCAATGGGAATGTGTCCTCTTCTTTTCCTTTTTTTTTTTTGCGAAGGTCCGTAACCGGACGCTGGCCTCCATGTGGTTTGAATTAGGGCCCCTGAAACTGTGAAGGACGCCTCGAATGACGTGAGGCACTTGCAGACCAAATTCCAATCTGTTGAACGGTGGAGAAAAGAACTCTCAGGAATCCTCTGAGATTTTTGGGCTCAGGCCCTGCCAGCGATTAAAACAGGGCGGAAACCGAAAACTCAATGAATCATGTGGCTATGTCATATGAAATCTTTCACTGCTCTGTCACACCCTTGTGCAAACTTGAGCTCTGCTGTTTAAACCCCCCCCCCCCCCAAAAAAAAACTCTTCCTCTTTTTCCCCCCTGTTTATAGAACTCAATTTTCAACACTTTGAGCTGAAAATTCCCACTTTTCCTTGTTTGTACCATTTACCACCACTTTGGCAAAGCGGCAACTTTTGCAATGATGTATGCTTGACCACGTTGTGCCAAGCGAAGACAGAATGGGACCCCCCATATCTCCTGCGGTCATGTGATGCCATAGTTCATAGCGGTTGATGAGATGCAGTTTGGCACAGCTTGGGACCCATCTGGGAAATGCAGATACGCAGACATGAGAAGTATTTTACAGCAATGCATCTGCGCACTTGAAGAGCTATTTAGCATATGCTGCTATACGGGAGAATGTGCTTCGCCGTTGCCAGCTGCAGATTAGACTCAATTTCTCGAAAATCGGACAGAGCAGCTGAGCAGCAGTCAAAGACACGTTAACGCATCACACTATTTAATATTGTGCTCAACTGCTTTCGCATGGCGCAGAATAACTAACGAAAATGAGGAAGAACAAAACTGCGTTTCTAGCTTTTCTTTGCACCAACAATAACACCACAAAGCAGTGGAATAGTAGAGCTGGCAGCACTGCTTGTTTTTGTTTCTGTTAGCTTTAGCAGGAGTCAAAGCCCATGCTGCTGCTCTGACTCAAGTGGCTGATATGTTAGGCCATCTAAGGCATGGCAGGCGGTTGACAGTCCATGCAGCCTGTCTACCCACAGGACATCTCCACATAGTGTGTCCACAGTGGGGCCAGTGCTGTCATCTGGGCCCACTATGGACCACTGCTCTGCTGACAGCGAGAGGGTAAACGTTTACCACCTCAATCCCCCATTAACTCAGTGAAGGCACTTCGATCCTCTGTGAAAATAATGATATTGATTGGAGCTTGGCTTTACAAACAAAACGGTTGCAACTAAAAGAGGGATGGGCTCCTGCATTAGAATATGGGATTTTCGAGGATAAAAGAGTGTTTGGACCTTGTTATATTTTTCCTCTCCTCTGTCTCCCTCCAGCTTTCCCCCACCTCCTCTCTCGCTGCATTTATATGTGTGTGCATGTTGTGTGAGAGTCTGCGCGTCTCCTAAGATTACCCTCTGCTATCCCCCGCAATCAAACAACAAATGACAACATCATTGCTCAGGCCTTTCAAAATACGACACAAAAAAGTGTGTTGTTGCTACATTAACTTGCAACAACCCCCTAATAGACCCTTGTGGGTTTTGTATCTCTCCCCCTTTTCTCTTCTCTCTTCTCTCTGCAAGGCTGTCACATATCCCCCCCCCTCCCCTTCACAGCGCGAGCCTCGGAGCCTCGGTGGAGATCAGGAGCTCCCTGTCGGAGGTGCTTTGTCACGTAGCCCAGGGAGCGTGGAACTCACCCAGAGCTGTTGAACAAACACAAGCACAGGGGCTGTCAATAGCAGCTCCGCAAACTAATTGCCTGTCAAATGAACCACCCTCGTTAAGCTGCCCTCACACACACTCTCGCTCTCTCTCTCTCTCTCTCTCACTCACACACACACACACACACACACACACCAGCGTGCATGCACTGTGACTTTCATACGCTTACATACACAAGCACACACAAAGCCGATTTGATTCAAAGAGTAGTGATACCTTGTTAAAAGAGAAGACACACGAGTGGCACTTCTCTGTTTGCTGTCTTGTTTCTGCAATCGTTACCAGCCTGTGTAGTGCAGTCACCGTGAGATTGCCTTTTTGTTATTATTAAGGGGAACATAGCATTGTAAAACATAGCTGATGTAATCCGAACTCATCCCACACACCCTTCAACATATCAGCCAACGTTATATTTCAGTTGTTAAAACCACTCATTAGATGGTAGCAGAGCTCCATATGCCAAATGTTATTGTTTTTGTGTTTGTTTTGCTTCTTTTTTTTTTTTTTTTTTTTTCCTGTAGTCATTAGGCGGTAGCAGTGGAGTGCCCAGCGCCTTGTCTGGGTGCCTGTAACAGTGCTGTCGGATTGACACAGCTGGGGAGAGCAGCTTGAGGCTGCACGCTCAGGAATACACAGGGGTGTTCAAAGCCCCTCTCTGAATCCTGATCAGAGCGCTGCCCCGGCCAACTGATGGCCTATTAAATATACATGCGCAGAGGTCAGAGCTGGAGGTCCCGGCTTCCTCCCAGCCATGTGCACTTAAGCGGAAGGGCTGGGCAACAATAAAACCTCCTCTCTCTCCAGCGAGCTCTCCCCTGACACCCTCACCTCCAGTGTGTACGTCAAGTACAGTGCTCACCTAGCGCTATATTACAACTGCCTTTGTGAAAAGGCCAAATGATGCATTTTTTACATGGTTATTATATATTTATATTCAATAACACCAGGACCAGCCTTGAGTCTGTCTGTCTGCAGGTATTTTTTTTTTTATTGTCACCAATAAATAGCCTTGCTCGACAAAAGAATACACTGGTCTTTGTAGTTTCGCAGAGATTGAGACAAGGGAGTGGAGGGAGGAGCCCCATAAAGGCTTGCCATGATTAACATATTCAGAGTGACACTCTTCTCTGTGTTCGTTCGTTAAGCCTGGTCTGTCGGACTAATGAAGTGAAACAGCGGTTTATCAATTAATCCAGCTCTGAGCCATTTGTGCTAGGGATAACACTCACATTGGTTGTCAGTGTGATCCAGTTTGGTGCCCTTTAACCTCCGCGGGTGTCCGACGAGCAAGAGGTGCACGACAATGACAGCAAGGCACACGACTGGAGAGCCGCTGAACAGGATCTGCCGGATGTTTGGTGGCAAAACGCAGAGGGGAAAAAAAAGCATGCAGATGGATTGGTTATTAAGATCAGGGAAAAGCATCACAACAAACTAACATGGGGGGTTTCAACATTCTCAGATTTCACATAGATCATAGCAAACAACTTAGTGCTGTCTCTATTAAAACAAGGCCTCTCCTGCCATTATCTTTCCCCCCACTGCTTCCTCCTCCATTTCACATTGTTTGTGTTCATTAAGACATGGGCGACCTGCCTTATCCACACATCAGACCCAGCTCTCAAGAGTAATTGCGATAGTCTTCCAGAGGATAATGTGGTTTAAACTCAGTATAGCCTGTCTATTAGGAGAGACATGATGGCAACCACAAATAATAAAGAACTATTTATTCCTCTCTCTGTGACGCTAACTAGGTAACATATCAAGGCAGCACCGCTAAGGGTCTCTCTTACTGTCAGAAATGGCACCCTTCATCCATTCCCAATGGCCCTTGCCTCGACATCTCTGGTCTTCATTTTCTACATGAGCTTGGTCATAAATGCACACACACCTCATATATATTTGATAGTTAATATTTATCCTCGCTGGGGAAGTGCACTTTACATGTGGTAACATACGATTACCTGCAATTCTTATAGCAAAGAAACAAAATCGATATGGATATATAATTCATGACAGAAGGGCTATCAGTTTTTATGGCTCTCTATCCAGCCTCATTAAAGTTTTATCATAATTGACTGCAAGCAAGAGTTTTTAAGGCATGTTTCTCCCGTACTTTCTATCTTTAATAATTGAGTAAAGTTTAATTGGTTGTATTTTGAAGCACCTATAGTGGATGATAGGAGTCTCCCAAAATTCAGAACCATAAATTATAGAGTGTTACGTTATGCATTAACCTGTCAGTTTGTTCATTTGTAAAGACACCACTGTAAAGCCCCATTTCTCCCAATCACATCCAGAAATCAAATAAGTGACCAGAACCTTCCAAAAAAAATCCCTTTTTTATGTCTTTCATTGCTGCGTTAATGTAGTGACACGATGCTGTCACTCAGAGTGCGCCCATCAAGCGCCGGCCTCCGAATCGACTCCCCTGATTGGTGGTCAACTTGTTCTCTTGAAGGGAGATTGACAGACAGAAAATTGCACTCTCAGATTTCACCCTTCATTCGTTGCAGTTGTTCTTCCACTCGTCAACTCTCCGCCATGCCTGAGACAGACAGAGGCTTTATCCATTAGCTGCTGGCGTGGCGGGTGGGTGGGCAGATTGAGGCGGGATGGAGGAGGAGATGGGGGTAGGAAGACAATCCTACATTTGAGCACTCTGAGGGAAAATCAATCATGTCATCATAAGTGAGAAGTATGGATGAATTTCATCAGCTGGTTCCTGTTCTGTTCACGCTGCTGGCTTTCTGACTGGCCTGTCCCTCTGACTGGCTTTCTCAATGACCCTTAAATCCAAGAAAGGAGAAGATTTTGAAAACACTTTAATAAGAGAAATCGGACAGCACTTTTAGGGTTACAATTTCCCACTTTGTCTGCTGCTGCACTGTGGGGAAACCTCAAGTGGTTTCACTTGACAAAGTGGTAATAGATTTACCATGTGATTGTGTGCCAAACCAGCATCGGGCCGTTTTGTAAGAAAATGTTTCTCAACTATTTTCCGTCTGTAGCAGATATGATGAAGTGTTATAAAGGGCAGCCTCAGTCTGCCACTGAAAATTTATTTTATAATTTTCCCCATCATCTCACAAGGTCACAGATGAGCACTAAAAGCATCATAGGTATAGGGTGTGAAGCAATCAAATGTGGACAAAAATGAAGACGTGGGAATCACAGATGAGGAATTGACAGCCGTTTACAGTCTTGTTGTCAATGTGAGTGAGGGAGCAAGCGAGGAAAGTGAAAAGAAAGGAGTGAAAACGGGGAAAAAGGAAGAGTTAAAGAGGTGATAAATTTAATGGAAAAATCAAATACAAAACAAATTCATTCCTCTAAACTTGATGCTTCAGTCGCTCTTTTCTTGGCCAGTGCTAAGCCTTAGAATAAACTGTCACTCCTTATCGATTGCATCTGAATTGTTACCGAGATTTCTGAAAAGTAGTCTTGACACACACCCCGCGAATAGTAATCTTGGGAGATGAGAACATCTAGACTCACTCGCTAACACCCCTGACTTAAAATAAAAGAGTCTTTTCTTTTCCTCCTCTTTTCAAATCCAAGCTAATACACTTTGGTGAATTACACATTCAGTGATAAATATGTTCTGGTGAAAGATGTGCTCCGGCTGGATGTTTTTTTTTATCATCTTTACTTGTAACTGCGAATGCAAGGGAGGCTTAATACCTTGTCATGGGGAATGTTTATACACAGCAACTGAGCATGAAATGTTTGCACTCGATTTGTTTACCATTTGTGATGGAGATGACACGATCAAAAAATCAATTCACTTCACATTTGGTTTCCAACAAGCGGTTAAATGACTGCTGTCGACAGCAGCCACTGAAATACATGTATCATGGTATGGCTCATTATATTCTGATGGCGTATTAATTATGGCTATAGATAGAGAGCTGTGCTGTGAGCGGTAGCCTTGCCGCTGTGTGCCAGGGGGAGCTCGCCTGAGGAGGAAAAGCTCTGCTTGTATCCACTCATCCCTCAGCTGACAGGCCTGCTCCAGGAGAAAAGGATTTCTCCGGATTGAGTGCCATTTTCTCTTCTTTAACAAGGAAATTAGTGTGTAAAGGAGATCTGTCAGGATAAAGTGCAGCTTGACTGCCGCCGCCCTCCCCTCCTTCTCTGTCTTTTCTTTTTCCACCCTACTCCCTCTTCCCCATCCTGTAACCCACTCCTCACCTCTTCCTCGCCTTCTCTCACTCTATCTGCCTCTATCCTTCCCCTTTCTCTTTCTTCTTTCTCTCCTCCACTCAATGGCTCCCTCAGGGGATCTTCCTTGAGCATTAGCAGAACACATCCAATGTCCCAGCTACATGATTTCATGATATGATTTGTACCGGGGATTTGCAATAATCCGCAAATAAAGTTGAAAGTGAATGACTCTCAATAAGAGGAGCAGACAAGCAAAACCAAACCTTTTAAGATTTCCTTTATCTTTAAAAGCATGAAAAATGAATTTGTCTTGCATTAGATCACAGCTATTTAGGAATGGCTTGAAAATGTTGTTTTGTCTTTGTTTTTTTATGATCATGATTAATTCCTTCACAGGAGCCTCAGTGGTATACATAATGCATCATTCTCCCATTTAAATGTTCAGTTCCTCTGCAGTTGCAAAGAGCACGGTAGCTCATTACACATTACCCATGTGTGCCTGGGACTTAGAGTATGCCAGCCTCTCACTTGTAGTCAAAGATTCGGTATCTGCAGCTTTAGCTGGATGTCATGAACATACCATGCGATTAAACCCAGGTGTCATCGCGCCAGCTTCGTTTGCCTCATGTTAGTCGCTTTATTTCGTCTAACTTTTTAACTCGAGTAGATGGACAGGGATGAGCCCCCTTCGGCACATTTTAATAAGTCTGCTTCAAAGGCGCAGGGTGAGGAAAAAAAAAATAAAAAAAACGAAAAAATCAAAACATCCTAGGTTAATTTGAAATGTACTCTGCATCTGTGATGGGAAACAGCCTCACAGGTAAGTATGGGAGACAATTAGGGAATATCCGTAAGTGCAGGAGCTGCATACTAAAAAACGCAAATCACTATTTCCCCATCTGGCCCCTACTGTGCCGAGAACTGCAGCTGAGGTCCGATTTCACCCGTCAATCACGGCTGCCTCGCTGTGGGGTGTGTGTCCTGGTGAGAGAGCCTACCCCCAAGTCATTAGCACACACAGTCAAACTGTACTGAGAACTGCCCTGCGCCGCTCTACTCAGCACCACGGTTTAAATATCCCCAGCCTGTGACAGGATCAGTTTAGCGATCTGTAGGATTGATCTCCTCTTTAAAGTTTTGCCTGAGGCGACTCTAATTGGGAACGAGGCTGCCTCCCACTCCCTTCTCTCCCTTAACTGTCAGTCTTGGCTTTGTTTACTGAGGACATGCCCAAACCTATTTACTCAATAATGAGGAGACGTGGTGGGGATGCTGCTGATCACATTGAGGCCCCCAGTGGGACTTCTGCATGCTGGGAAGGGCGGGAACATCACTTTGGACTTTTCCAGCTAGTAAAAGTTAGCCTGCACTGTCACTACGACGTAGCGCGGATGGATATTAATTCCTCCTCGTTTGGTGCTCATGCCTTGATATGCAGAGCACCTTTTTGCCTCTGAGAATTGATTGTTTTCATTGTTGTATGGTGCATTTACCTGAAATAGAACATTTAAAAGATAGAAAACACAAGTTACACACTTACACACTTCTAAAATGCCCTTTGAATGTTTTTGTGTCATCAGTGAAAAATAAAAGCACCCTCCAAACATGCGAGGTGCCTTTTGATGGGTAGTAGTCTAAGGGGTTTTGGCCTATTGGCCCATTTCCTTGTCTCTGTGAGTGGATTCCTTGGATTCTCGCTCTCATTTAGGTTGTTTTCATATGCACAAAATGACAAAGCCTTTGGTGTGGCGAGGCTATAGAACCACTGATGCCCATTGGGATTATGAATGATGAAGTGGAGAAGCTGCTGCTATCAGAGGGACACAACACTGCTCTTAATAGAAAAGCATTTAGAGAGGCAGCAGGGAGGAGGTGCTGGTGCTGGGGGCTTTCTGACACTCCACTGATAAGAGGCAGCTCTTCAGAGGTGGTAGTGTGTACAATGAAACACGCTGATGGGGATACAATGACACACGTGTTGCGTCTGACAGCCTCATGATTTAGATGTGCGGTTGAAAAAAAAAAAAACTGGATGACACAACAGAGAGCTCAGTGATGCTCTCGACACCGAATTTTGTTGCAAGTCAGCCTGAGAATGTTTCTACTTATTGGTTTGATTTAAGGGGAAAAAAAAAGATGTTGTCATTACTCATATCCAGCCTTCACAGACTGATGAGGGAAACAGGGAAAGGGACGAGAGAGGAGTTAGCTGTGTAGTGGCACGGGAGTGAATGAGAGATATTCAGAAAGGAAGAGCTGTCAGTTTGAGGAATGAGCTTGATAAGAAAAAGGGACTCGGCAGATGGGCGGAAGAAACCGGCAGCACACTTCTCAATTAAACATGTAAATACCAAAAGCAGGCAGCAATTGAGAAGAGAGAGTTGAGTAAACACAGCATCGTGCTGTGATTACACGCTCCGAACACCGCCGCCACCTTTGCCACTTGTTGTGGATATTGAAATTCCAAGGAACACTTTAATCTAGCTTAACTTCTGCTTTAGCATGTTATATATTTATCTGTGTTTTTTTTTATCACCTCCTGTGGCTAAATTGAATAATGCAGAGTCAGATTCTTTAGGAAGTTGCTCACCCACCAGGAGTCTTGATAAAGCTCTAATTATGCTATTCATTCATTCACTTTACTCTTTGTTGTAATTTCAATTCTCTAATATTTTTCAAATATTCTTCGCCCATTATTTCTACATATTTGCCCCCACCTCTGTGCACACCCCGCTGTGAACTACAGGGAGTATCTTAAATACTTCTGTAGGCAGTGTCCCTGACATTAATAACAATGAGCTTGGCATAACCACAGTACGTTCTCGGGGTAGATTCACAGTTTGACATTCAGCCCAGATGCTATCGTGGAGCCTCGGTGTTTAAGACCGCGGAGAAGACAGACATCTGTCACTTGTTACCTTTGAAGTGAATGAAAGAGGGATGCAGAAAAACACAGTGGACAAAAGGCCATTCTGACCACAGACCCTCAGTGTTTACAAACGGAAAGAGAGAGTGACAGGAGAAACTCAAGATGAATGGATCACTGCTGTTGATCTCGCCTCCTCATTCCATGTGCTAAGTTATTCTGTGGCTGCTACCCCAGTGGGGGGTGTGGGGAAACAGGAAGTTGAGAGAGGGAGGCAGAGGCAGACAGAAATGCCTCAAGGACTCTAAAGAAGCCGAGCACTGCAGCCTGCATGGGAAAAAAAACACCCTAACTTACTGTACACTTCTCTAACCCGAGGTATCAAACATTACAAATGTGAACATAATCCACCTTTTAATGAGTGGATGATGCTATATTAAGGCAATATTTGCAATAGTGTTGATTTGCTGTGTTGAAATACCCACTTTTGTTGCATTAGCTGCTGTTTGTGTAGAGCCGATTATGAGTTGAAGAGTAAAGAAAGGCAGTTTTATACAATTATTAGAACAATGGCCGCGTTCATTTATCTTCTGTCATGTCTCCTTAGACCTGCTTCTATTTCAGGTTGCACGTCAAGTGAGAGCAGCTATATCTGGCTGGCAATTAAGCTGGTCCTGCCTCCCCTTGATGCTTGATTAGTCCGATTGATGGAGGAGGCCATATGTGGCGGTGTCAAAACTTGGCAGCCAGTCTCCATCCTCTCAAATGAGAGGCAGGCAATAAAGAGGCAGGCTGCCCAGAGTGGGTGCATGTATGCGAGGCCTGCAGCGCCATGATTCAGTCCCCCTGAAATGTAGTATTTTGTTCTCTGGGGTTTTTCGGGGGCACTGACCACTCTGGCCAAGTTCTTGTTGGGCCAGAGGTGGCCACCAGCTAGGCGTGTCACTGTACTCAGCCCTCTGGGGCACAAGCTCCAGGCTAGACGTAGGTGTGTGTGTGTGTTGTCACGAGGGGTGGGGGGCAACAAGGGGGAGGGTGGGAGGTTTAGAAAGCTGAGAGATATGGCCCCCTTCCCAATCTTGCTCGGAGACAACAAAAAGGGAATGCTTGAGAAGGGGAAGCAGCGGGAGGAGAGCACAAAGACAAAGGCGCGGGCAAGGTCAGTCTAGCTAATGGGCCTGAGCCGTAGGCTGCCTGGGGCTAGGCACACTTCTGTTCTCCCTCACACACTGGGCCTTCAAAGACCCTTCAGTCCACCCTCTCCTTCTCTCCTCGCTTCCTCAATCTCTTCCACTCCTCTCTCGCTCGTTTCCCCCCACTTCCACTGGTGACACTTCCTCCCCTTCAAAAGAGTCTGCACAGGTACTTTTAACAACACATTCTCCACAAAACATCCCTCAAATACTCACTTATTCAGTGTATCAACAATTGCTATGGTAATATTTCCCCAAACGGAAATAATTCCGCATAGAATTCCCAAATAGGACATGAAAGACGGTCCTTTAAAAAATTTAGGACAACAAGGAACCACCCAGCTTAAATAGTTCCATCACTAGCTTCAAGGTAGGTCCAAGGAAGTGCTAAGAGGAACTGTTGGAAATGAGGAGGAGGTGGAGTGTTGTTGTCAGGTTGGCTGGCTGGCGTAGCTTGGCTCCACTCGAGGGCTCCTTTAATGTGCAGCGGAGTAGAATAAGTGAGTGGCTGTGGGCACCAGCTGAGCTCACTCTCGTCTTCGCCTGGTAGCTGAGGGGTGAGCTGCTGCCACCTGACACTGGGCACACGGCTCAGGGCTCCTCTTGGCAACGTGGCACAGCACACATGTCCCCTCATTTGGATGGAGATTCAGACACAACACACAAAAGCTTTACCCCCCTCCCCTCCTCCTTCTCATCCCCCTCACTCGCTCACTCAGCCTCTCTTTTTCCCTCCTGCTTTTTTTTTTCTTATCTTCCTTTAGTTTTTGACAGCATCATAATAATCGTAGTATCTTCTTGATCATGGCTTGTGTGTTTTTTTTTCTGTCTTCTTTTCTGCTTTCCTTCCTCATCTTCTCAGAGACGAGTTTGAAATTGCCTGCGTCAGGACTTTGCTAATTAAAGTCATACTTTCAAAAATGCCATAATAACTGTTAATTAGCTTGATGCTATTTTCAGCATAATTTGCTAATTAGTGGAAAACCTGTACAGCGTTTCTCTCTAATTACAGTATGGCTCTGCACGGCGCATCTGTGCCTTGACTCCAAATGATACCATTACAAAGTCCCGTATTACGCATTCTCTCAAAACAGTTAATTGCCTCCACAGATAGTGAGATACTTCAGTCAGCTGATTTTTATGGTAATAAATGGACAGGCACAGACACAAACCACCCTGGTTCATATTTATGAAATATGAAAAAGGAAAACAACCTCCTTATGAGATGCAAGGGGTTCGTTTGGAATATGATCTGGTTGGTTCTGTGATGATTTTGTGTGTTCATGCGTTGACTTACTGAGATGTTTTTAATGAAGTTTGATATATTCTTTTTTAAAACCTTTTGAGCAAGTGGGCCATAACGTTATAATTAAAGCCAAAGATGAAGTCGCAACATCATCAGCTGTATATGAAGTAAATGCAAAGCTCTGATAGATTGCTGCTTCAGAGGGGGTTGCCGTGTAAATACAAGTTGGAACATAATGTGGCCATGCCACCGCTTATTACGGAGAATGTAACTACCTTGTCGTCCCACCAGTTATTTTCATGTAGCCGAGCAAGGGGAGGGAATTACGGACATGACCACAGGTTGACCCTAACACACGTGTGTACCAGACACAAATTATGACTCATTAAGTGTGGTGAAAAGCGTGATTGGCACGACCTTTGAACTCGGGACGTCAGCTGTGCCCATCCTCCGCTTTGCCCTGCTTTTGACAGCCACCAGTCTGACAGGGGTAGCATCGGCCCTGGCTAATTAATGCACCACTTCAGAGACCCTTTCATTTATGGCTTCTGAAAGGCATTATTAAATTAATTAAACCACCAAGAGTTAGTCATTATGAAATCAGGAGGTTTACATGGATGACAGCGTTTATGAATTAAACATCCCCAAAGTTCCTCGCAGGAGATACCCCGAGCTGCATGCGGGTACCTAGTGCGACAGATGTTTGCCCCCCTTCCACCCCCCCCCCCCCACCACCACCACCCACCTCCTTCCTCCAGCTAACCTGTATTGCAAGCGATTTAGGTCTCATTTGGGGGTTTGAAAACTAAAGGCAGGGAGAGAAAGAGGTTCAGGATAGCTAATGAGCAGAGAAAGAGAGGGGAAAAGGAGGTCACTAGCTCTGTTCATCTGTAGACAGTACAGATGGTTCTGTTTTATACAATACAACAATGGCGTACAACAATTTGTTGATCGTTAATAGAAAGCTACTCTCAGAAGGATTGTCGTCTGGGATCAGTTGTCTGCGGGCTTTCGCTGAGAACTCTACATTTATAGCCTGGAAAATTTTAGAAAAGCTTTAAGCTGTTTTTCAGCTCATCATGTGATATAAAAACTACAAATGATTGACGAGATAAATCCCATAAACTTGGGCTTAGCTGGAGAGCAGAGGGCAGAGATGAGTAGCTCACTCAGGAGCCTCAACGATAGACTTCTTTTCATCTGTGGACTGAGATTCACAGATTATCTCAAGAGGCTCTCTATCTCTGTCCTCGTCTCTATTTCTCTTTCTCTGATGCACCCTCCCTTATTCGCCCCTCGATTCAGGAAGTTTGCCAGCAACTGTCTTTGTTTACAATGCCAAGGGAAAATGTCAGAGCCGTTGAGAAAAAAAATATCCTTAGAATCTTTTTTTTTTTCATCTTCTTAATCTAACAGTTTACTGAACTTGATAAGTGTCCTATCAACATGCTAATCAAATTACTTCGGAACCAAAATTGACAGTTTTCATTAATTATACAAGATTATTCTAATTGCAATTCAAATTTATTCATTCTGAACAGAAGGTATTCAGTAATATTTTACAAAATTTGCATATTAAATGGAGGGAGTTGTGCATTATGCATGGTAATGTATGCACAGTTTCTTATTTTTAACTTCACGGCCATATGTGGTGTCGTTGTAGGAGCAGGTGAAAAGTCTAAGTGTGTTTAATTTGCTTGACAAACATTCGGCTGGAGCTTGTCAAGGGGAGTATTGTGAATGCCAATCTTTATTCCCTCTTTATTGATTACCCCAAACTCTAAACATCTGGAGGTAAATGGCACTGAGAGAGATGAACTGAATCATGGGATTAGTACCCTCAATGACTGAATCACTATCAATTACTTCAATAGCATAATTCAAGTGTACTGCATAAAAGCTGCAGTACCTTGGTTTGAGCCGGGATTAATATTGCAATTTAACGTAACAATGGAGGCGTGGGAGTGATGTGGATGGCGTCCAACTTTTTTACATTGATGTCAGAAAGCTAATGCTGTTATCTAAATATGAAAGTGTTTAATTCCTAATTTGAGCTTTGTTTGTAGAATGAAAAGGCTCAACGCATTAGGCGCATGTTTTAAAAGGTAATGGATTCTGTGAGTAAAACAACCTTATTTATTCACTGAGACGCAAAACCCCCAATTTGCTCTTTGTTTTTATTTCCTAAAGCGGGCAGTGAAGTGCAAACAGCTTACTGGGAAGCTGTTTACTACTGTATATGACAAAGGATGTGTGTATGTGTGTGTGTGTGTTTCTGGGGAGGGGGGGGGGGGTGGTTGTCTCTTCCAGCTCTACAGGCAAGGTCTTGTGCTGTAATGTAAGCGTAATAATTATCAAACAGCATCGGGGGCTCTGGGTATGGGCTTTAACAGGGGGAGTGCATGTTTGATATGTAGAATCAGCCCATAGTGCATCCATAGAGGGTGACTAAATCGCACGGTTCATGGATCACATTAGTATTGCTCTGCATCCACCCTCGCACTATAGGTGATTTCCATTTAGACACACATTTCCACATGAAGATAAATATGACTTGAATCGTAATTTCCCTGAAGTAAATATAATACAAATACAACATAATACAGTGTCAGGCCAGGCAGGCTAATAGATTACTAGCGTGTTTTCCATTTGTATGGTAAGTGGTGAACCTAGGTGGTGGTCTGGCGAGTAACAAATTGAATGTTTAATCCATCTCAGTGCAGATTGAGGGTATCAGAAAGATCGGTAGTCTTTTCAGTTCTCCTGTGACTGCTACTATATTAGAGATTTTTTACTCTTTAGGGCTTTAAGGAGTGTTGTTGGATTAACATGAGGTGCAAAGTGCTAGATAAATTCAATTTCTTATCTATTCAAAAGTCATCTGTTATATTTTCAAAAAAAGGTATTTGGCTTTGGCGGGCAGCATTTCCAGTCGCTCACAGGTGTAATCTCTGAGTTCAGATTAAAACACGCCAGCTCTGTTTGAGCTTGATAGTTAAGATATCTCACGACTTTTATTTGTTAAATTATAAATTGCCATTTTCAATTATTAATTTTTGGGGAAGTCATTACACTTACAATTATGTTAATCTCTCCAAGTTCGAAAAATCATGAAGAAACCATAACAAATGTGCAGTCATTTAAAGTACATTTTTAATGCTTAAATAAATGTTTGCACTGGCATTTGAAAATGCTAGAATAACCCCAACTGCACGGCATCTTATATAAGTGTGACAAATTGATATTTTTATATAGCCTAATCTGTTTACTATGATGTTTTTGCAAGGACTTATTACAAACTAATTAAAGAAATCACTTTGATATAATTAGTCAGATTTCAGGAAGCTCATTAGTAGTAATTTGCATGAAAAATAAGCCCTGTAGTGGTGCTTAGACCCAGCTATCCGATCTGTGTTTTATCTGGTTACACATCATCCCCCATTGTTTGTTGTTTGAGGCTGTCTAAAGTGGCCCACAATATTTTCAGTCATTGCCCCGAGAAGCGGCAGGGTGTCTTTCAACAAATTCCTCCCCTAAAGCTAGTCAACCTGTATGTGGAAGCAGACACACGCCTCTCTGTATACATAAGGCAGGAGGAGTGAGCAGCAAAACACCGTCTATTTATCTGTCAGGTTCCTGACAAAGAAGCGAGCTGACAAGTAATGGTTTCCCTCGGCAGAGCAGGGGAGCTTTATTCACTCTACTTACATGCCCGGTCTATGCCCAGAGACTCATGTTATTTGCAAATCACACTCTTTGAAAATTCACAAACGGGGTGAGACATGCCATGCTAGGGGTTTGTCAGCTGCCTTCACAACAGCCTAGCTGTATCGCTAACAGTGTGCGGTTTTGGAAGGAAGCAGCTTTCTCTTAGCATTTGCCTCGCTGTCACTTTTTCCAACACATGCGTTCCGTGTCTTCATGCATGGGGTCTCTCCTCCCTCAGAGGGTTGCCATCTTCCCTTTGGACTGACAAAACGCCCACACTTCCACTGATATAAAAAGAAAGGGGAAGAGAGAGAGGGAGAAAAAAAAGACATTCCTGGAATTACATCATTCTCTGCTGAAGTAGTTCTTCCCCAAACTGACACTTGTGTCTTCTATTCTTATAGTAACATAAAAGGGATGGTTCTTATTTGAAACAATTTTTTTAACTGCTTTTTTTTTTTTTTTTTTGCAAGACATCCGTAACTCAGAATGGGGTTTAGAATACTAGTACAAAAGCAGGACCTGTTTATTCTCTGTACCCTTTTCCCACCATGGACGAAATCCTTCCCTAAACATCCGGACAGAGAAGCACTTGTGTGGCGCTGATGTCACAGACCTACCTGGCCTCCCTCTCACAAAAGCTAAGGTATCATTAGCTAGCCCCACACAATGGCCATTCAACCAAACCACTGCGCTCCTCAGGACTTGAGAACAATGTTATTTTTTGTCTCAGAATTATAAAGACAGAGTTTTGCAGGAAACCTGACAGACAAAACCTTTTAGAGGTAAATGCTCCAGGCGGCTTTTGGGTTTAATCTTTTCCCATTAGCATTTCACCCCCTCCCACCCCCCCATTCCTTCTTTGCTCACACACAAAGACCATATTTACAGGGTCAAGAGTAGAGGCTTTGACTCTCTGGAGACTTCTTTTTATGTTGATCTTTACATATTTGCACTTATTATTTTTACTTAGATTTTTTTTTTCCAGAATAATTGTAATATGGGTTCAAGCGCAAATAAACTGTTTGTGCGACTTTTTTTGTTTAAATAAATGATCGACAACCCACAGCTAAGCTTAATGCAAGAAACAAATGCTTTCAAAAAATAATTTAAAAATTTTACCTGAGAAATGCAAGGGTTTATATAACTTCATGCTCACATTGTAAACAATATAACAGCAATGCTAAGGGTTCATGGAGCTACCTATGTGTGTGTGTGTGTTTGGTTGCATGTGTGCACGTGCACTTACACTTGTGTGTGTGCATGTGTGTGTGTGTGTGTGACTCCATGTGTGTGATTCATTCCAGGGCAGTTTTAGTCCTTATAAAATATTCATTTTGGTTGTGCAGGGCCCTGTAATTGCCATCTCTCACCCTGAATTATTTATACCTCGCACAGACTGACAAAGCTTTGCCATACGGCCCCAGATGAATCAGAAAGCAGCCATCTCTGCTGCCAACAGCACTGGGCTTTCACACAAATATGGCAGCCACGTCTCTCTGCCTGGCCTCTCTTAATTTGACATTTTCTTTTTCCCTCTGCCTTTGTCCTAGGTGCACAGAAAGGTTACCTGTTAGCTTTAAGCACCGACCCACTCTCTGTCTTTCTGTCTCTATCCCCCCTACCTACATGACAGTGTGTAGGGGGCGTGTGTGTTTTTAAGCCTTTTGAGAATGGGTTAATGTGATCGCAATGTCATAGTGGCTGCTTCATGTTTTATGATGACTGACCAGCTCTGACAGCCAGTTTAGATGTATGTATTATACATCAGTAATAATACGATGTAGAAATACACTCACTTAAATATGAGCATGCATAGACAGACTGCAAAATCATTGGCTCACTGACCTAAATGTAGCACACACATACATAAACACACACACATGCGCATGTAAATCAGCCCCCACTGGCATGCTGAGTCCAGCAAGTCTGTCTGTACAGTAAACGGTCACAGCCTCCCCGCTAACCTTTGCCGGTACAGCTGTGTTCCTGGGCGTCTCGCCTGGGTCTGATCACTCCAAGGTGCCACTGCAGAGCGCTTGAGCTGTATGGCTCTCATTGTAAACCGACTCGGGGGCCTTCCAGAACACTACGTCCAACACCCTAAATACTACTATTCACCCCGGCCAGATACGCCGACATATGCTTATCTTCCATCTCACTAGTGCAGGGAGGTGCTGACTGGTATTTCCTCAAGGCCTCAAGCTCCAGTGCTGACCAGTAATCAAAGCTGCATATTTCTTTTCAAACATAACAAGATGATACTTCTGTAGTGTCCAAAACAAAATGCTGCTGAGGGCTGTTTTACTTACTGTCATAATCATTATCAGCAATAATCATCATGGTTTTTTTTAAGTTTTAGATGATGAATTAGTAATATTTCAGAATCCCACTTTGCGTGCAAATGATATTTGCTCTATAGTACCAATTAATGTCTGGTTTGTTTTTACAACAGGACAGTGCAAGACAAAGTAATGGAGAATTATTTATGTTTTGTGTCTTATTATATTGTGTTCAAAGTCCTGAAAGAGTAAAGCTGTATTCAGAGTAAAACAAAGAACAGCGTGCAACAGTACACAGCCTCAGCGGTATCTCGGTGCGAAGGGGATGGGAGAGACAGGGAGAAAGCTTGGGGCTAAACATGCAGTATGTGGCGGGCTGAAGCTAAAAAGCTGCATAAAGCACACAGCCTTAGTCCACTGTTAGCAAGTGATGGATAGTTAGCAGGAGCTCCAAGTCTTCGTCTAATCTGTTACAGTAAACCTGTGCCAAAGCCTGAAGGGAATCAGTGAGGGCAAGCTGGGAGTGGGCTTGACGTGAAACCATTTGTGAAGACGAGCGATTCTCTTAAGTAAGAAACTAACAGTGTAGAGAGGGAGAGAGATAGCTGGAGAGCAAGCAAGACAGGAGGTGAAGAGAATGAGTGAGAGTGTGAGGGGGAGTGAAGGAGGAAGAGATACCATAATGAGTCCTGTAGCCATGGAGTAAATGAAGAGGGATTGACAGAGTGAGGGATCCTCAAGTGAAATAATGTCAATGCCACTCTGCCCATTAGAGAGAAAGGGGGGATGGTGGAGGAGAGGGTAAAGAGGGATGAATGGAGGGACAGAGCTACATCTTACGTCGCAGAGGGAAGCATATAAATTATTTGTGACACCCTCAAAACACACATACCACCAACAAAAATATGAAATATGGAACAACAAAATGAACTGACAATAGCAGCTGAAAAAAAATAAAGAAAAAAAAAATAGGAAAGGCCTTGGAAGTATCCAATAAATTTCTCGGAGACGTGTTGTTGGGATATTTGATGTCGAACTATAATAATCACAGTGACATCTGCCTCCCTGCTCTCAAAGGAGGCGGGTAGCGCCCGTGAGTGGAAGGGGTTAATCTTCCAAACCCAATAAGGTTGGATAGTGAGGCACTTGTTCCCTGATAAAGAAGTGATAGGATCTGTGGGTCTGGTCCCTTGGCGCTTGTACAGGGGTAGAGCAAATATTGTTAATGTGCTGTGGTTTACTTCAGCTAAGGCGAGAAAAACAGCCCTGCTTGACGAGGGGAGGGCAGTGGCAAACCAGAATATGACAGAACTGGCCCGGCTGCTCCGTTCGGCCTCCCAGGGACATAACAGGCATATATATCTGAGCCCACTCAGCTGCATAAATAAGTGTTCGGGAAGATTAAGATCTATAAGTGTCTCTATTTCTCGTTTTACCTGCTCCGCCTTGTCACAACAGGGATCTGAATGCAGTTCAGTGAAGTGCCTAATAACTGGAGCAGTAGGTAGGGAAGGCAGGAGGCTTGACATTAAGACCCTGGCGTTTTGGAAATCCGATATGCTATTGACCCGTGTACTACTATCTCAGCGTAGAGATCTGGTGTCAGCAGATTGTAGTCTGGTGTTGGGAGCCGTTTCTTACAGGGCTCTTGTAACAGGGGCCCATTGAGTCTGGGAGGCAGCTGGGGCCTGATGGGCTGGAGCTGGGTGGTGATCGATACTCACCGCCCTGCAACGGATGACCTCACTGTCATGGCTGCCGGCTGTGGACACTGCATGCTAGTCATTAGTGCCGGAGCACCAATCAGGAGCTTAGAGTTGTCAATACCTGCCTCTTACAGATACTGTGGCCATCTGTCAGTGTATTGTGTAACGGCCTAAGTAAATATGGGGAAGCTCTTTTGAACAATAAGAACAAGGTGTACTATCGATGAGAGCGGGAAAAAAAATTCCCCAATAAGTAATTAAAAAAATCGTTGAGTGAAATTTTTTTAGATAGTCTAAATGTAACTAATTTTTTTTTTACAAGTCATTAAAAATATTGAAAAGTTGGAAAACGGATAAAAAATGAATTTGAATGACAAGATGGTAAGCTTCAATGATCGATAGAACCTTCTTAATAATACAACATTATCCTTATTTGCCCTCTTCACTCAAATCAAAAGGGTAGACTTTTTTTGCATGAGTGACATCAACCCGGCAATTAAGTTGGCCATTTAAATGGGAGAAGGCCTTCCTCGTGTTTGTTTTTTTTTTTTCTCCTCTCGCTTTCTTTTTTTCCTTTCCCCCCTCTGTTTGATGATGGGAGAGGGTGAGCTCGAATTAGGGCGATGGGTCTTCCTTTGAGTGTCAGCCTAAAATGATCAGAGTAAAGATAAGAGGGTCTAGCAGCCCTCAAATCAGTCAAAGTGCCAAAGTCGGCCTTTTTCTCCTCAATTACCGGGTCTGTGAAGCCAGGGAGTGGAAGGCGCAGAGCCTGCTGCATTACTAAAGAGACAATCTATTTCCCCTTTGACCAGAGGGAGAGAAATCATTATGGCATGATTAGTAGCTTCGGCAGTGGGCGAGCATGGAGGTACTACAGGAGAACCGTATTAATTGCCTTAGACCAAGGCATGAGCAGGATTGTTTTAACGTTGATTTGTGGACCTGTATGACTAGCTGTCGGAGATAAAAGCCCATGTCAGATCTTAGTTATACTGGCAGACTTCAGGCATACAGACTGAGAGGCTTGATGTCAAAAAGAGCTTCTGGAGCTACTCTGGAAGTCTTCCTCTATATGCCTGTCGATGTCTTCCTCTTTGTCTTTCTTCACACTTCATAGTTTTCCTTTACGCCTCCCACTATCTCCTTTTACGCCCCCCTTCTCTCACATGGACTACACCCCACCCCTTCCCGTGTTCTTTTCTCTCTCTCGCTCTGTCTCTCTCTCCTCCAACTGATAGCTGCCTTGGCCGATTATTTCATCCAGTGCAGTCCACTGAGAGCCTCCTCTACCGGCTTTGGAAGAGCTTTAATTAGCCATGTTAATATCCCCTTCATTGGCCTTAATATCACTCAACACCTTCCTCCATCTCGGCGGCCACCAGGGTCCCCCTGTCCTGTCAGAACAGCTGATTATTGAGAAGGATAGCTTTAATCAAACCTAATTGCAGTTCATTCTTTCTCTCTATCCCCCTTTGCCCTCCATTGCCAACATCTAATGGCAGCGACGACTTGATATCCCATTAAAAAACAATTAAACAACCTCCTTTTGTCTCTGTGCGTGCCAAAACACCAGCACAAACTTCTGTAGATATTTAAGAAGTAAAGGAGAGAGAGAGAGGGGCCTTGTCTTAATTGCTCTCCTTTTCACCAAGGACCAATTTGCACGGCACTCATGGAAAATTTTAACCAACTCAAATGTAATGGATGCTATAGCACCTCCACTACTGTGGACGATGAAAATTAAGCTTATCTTTTTAGTAGCGAAATTGTGCTTAATTGCTTTCATAATGTTAAACATAAGGAACTACTTTATGAACGTGTGAGTACTCAATTTCCTGTGTTTATTGTTTCTTAACTTTTGGTTTTGCTGTTGGAGGAACAGTATGTAAAAGAATTAAAGTGTCCAAGAAAGAGACGGGACTAACTCTGGAAGTGATGTGTGTGTTTTATGAAGTGAATGCATTGCCTGGGAAATATATTCTATCTCTTGCGCTGACATAAATTGTCTCTCAATAGGTGATGCATGTGCATGCACGTCGCCACACAAACACACCGCCGAGCAAACACACGCACACATAAATACACACATTCTGTATGAGAGGCGACAGACAAATAAAAGTCGTATTTCAGGTCTGCTTTCCGCAGATGTCTGCTGCTCTACATTATGACTCTTTGGGGAAATAAAAACAGGGTCAGGGAATTAGAGTACATAATGGTCATTTTGATGATCAGCCAACAGATGCAACCTGAAAACACACTGAACACAATCAAGTGAAATGCACTAATGACAAGTCAAGTTTTTTACGGCCCCGCCACACACCGACAGGCAATCAGCATTCTGGCATGGGTTAAAACATCTTTTATTGATGTCTGAGCCAAAGCTCCTTGGATGTGGAGCGAAAATATTTTCTCACCTCGCCTCTCCCTCCTGGGTCCTTGGTGAAGCAAAAGGTATAGGAGTCTATCGAAGAACGCTTCTAAATGACCAGTGCATGTGTTAATGTGGCCAGGGTTAGAAGGGTCATTGCAGACTGATTTATGGCCTGGCTGGGATCCCACTGGGTGAACAAGAAGTCTTAAGTGTTGTGAAAGCATCCTTGTAGGCCACACAAGCCACTGAGTTTAGCTGAATGAAATGGCCGTGCAATCTATGGTAATCCAGTAAACCACTGTGATTCTGTGAGTCAACTTAGTATTATAATGGCAACAATAGAGTTGCATATTGTAATAATAGTGCTGGGTGATGAAAAACAAATATGACTGCACTGTATTCATAATTGGAGAAAGCAAAGCCCCCATCGGTTATGATTCTGTGGAGAGAATTTGCAAAAACAAAGTCGATTTCATTGTTTATTCTCTGTAGTCGTGTACGGTTTTACACAATGGGCTGCATCTGAGGTAATTCCTCTCAGCGGTGTTCTCTAACTTGTAATTTTTTCCATTTTTAACCCTTTCATGCCAGGAAGGCCGCATCGGATATAAACCTCTCAGTTTAAAATCTCATCAATAAATTTAGCAAGATCCTAAAGGAAACGGAAGAAGAGCTTGCGAACTAACCAAGCCCAGATCTCAGTCAGACGTGACATTTGTTCAGAGACGATTAGCCAGGTTGTAATTTGTGGCATAATTGCTTCACCCACCCACAAGTACATGGGTGTGTGTATGCATTATGTGTGTGTCTGTGTGTGTGTGGCATACTGTGGTCCCAGGAGTGTCCGCCTAATTGCCTGACAGGACTATAAGTTTTGTGGCGCGCTCTCACCTTGTTAGGTCCTTTATCCCTGATGCTCTTCAAACAAGACCTGGTCACAGGTGGGCCTCATTTGCCTCCCTATTGAACAGGAGAACTTTAATTGCACAGGGGGTGTCCTGGGATTAAAGAGGTGGGTGGAATATCAAGTGACTTCCTGTATGTTAGTGGCAGATGGATGTTAGGGAAGACCTGTGAACTCAGGTGAGAGGATAAGATCACAAAAAGACTGATGCTCTTGATTTAAAAAAAAGAAATTTAAAAAAATGGGAAAGAGTGCGATGAATGACTAAATGTGTAACTGCGAGTGTTTGAGGAGTCTAATTTAAATATCCTGTCACTTTTCCAGTAAATGTTTCAGCTTCAAGAAAACAGCTAATAGATTTTGCTTTTTTTTTTTGTGCTTTCTTTCAGATTCTTCCTAAAGTTCTTTCTCAAGTGCAATCAGAACTGTCTGAAGAATGCAGGGAATCCACGAGACATGCGCAGATTCCAGGTGACTGAAACCTATCTCACACATACGTTCTATTTCTGTCACTGTCTCTCACTGTCTGTCTCCCTTTTCTTTTTTTTAGACACACACACGCGCAGGTGTAGAAAAGCGCAGCTACAGCTGCTACATTATACTAACTCACACTGACACACATTCACATATGAACACATTCTTATTACTGACACTGAAGGAGGCAAAAACCAGAGAAAAGAGAGAGTGAGGGATTTTGTGTCCTGTGTTCTCGGGACAGAATATTTATTAGGGAATACCATCTGACACAAATAAGGATATAGGATTTAAGAGTGCCATCAATTGTGTCCCTGACAGCTTTCTGAGCCTCAGCACAGAGGGGAGGACGATCCAACCACATGTAACAACAGTGTTAACTCAAGATCTGTCTGGCGGAAGAAATGCATTCCTTTTTTTTTTTTGCACACACATATGCACAAGCATGCACACAGATGCACATGCACATATAGATGAATGCACATAAATGCCACGAGCACATATGTTTGCTTTCTTCATATCCCTCTACTACTCTAAGCAACATATGCATACAGTTAATGTCAGTCATATGTAGTACTCTGTGAAGCCAGTGAAAACATCTGAAAATGGCTGCAGTTTAGTCTAAAATGACATTAACACTGAGTGCTTTTACTGTTTCTTTTACCCTCTCGCTTCTAATGTGTCAAAAGTTGAGTTGTGCAATGATTGACCCCCCCCCCACCCGCTGATCCATTTATCCAACCATTCATCCATCCTTTCCAGACATTTTTACCACAAGCAGCCCACTAGGTCAAGGTGAGAAAAGGAGAGTTAGTGTGATTTGTCCTATCAGGGTAACTACAAACTACAGGAGGACGTCCATCACTGGCAGCACTATCCCGTGATAGACACATAAGCCAGCATCCTCCAGGAGGAAGCCCGGACATGAAACAGACAAGACAGGGTGTCCCCTCCTGATGTCACCACCATCAGACCTCCCCTGCCTCTTCAAATCTTCCCTCAGGGTGAATGTGGACTGATGCATGACAGCCACCACGGGCTTTCACCCTTCACTTCTGCATGTCAGAAAGAATGCAAGACCTAAGTTTCACTTTTTGTCTAAAACAAAACAATTTTTTTTTTTTTTACGGTTGTTCATGGTCATGCCTTTTTTTTTGTCTAGCTGTTAGTATGCCATTTCCCCCTCCAAATAGATTTCCCAGATGTTCCACCGTAGGTGTTTCTCCGGCCAAAGTTGTGTATTTTACATGCCTTCGACTCTACTTATTACCCCCCAAAACCAGCTGGAGGCCAGAAAGGGCCCAATCCATCATCCTCTGCTTGGCCCAGCTCTGAACCTGCTCACAAGAATGGAGCTCTTTCACTTCCCATACTTTCCCCTCCACCTCCACACCCTTTCCCAAACCGACCAACCCAAAAAAAAAAAAAAAAAAAAAAAAAGAAAGTACCCCCCCCAAAAATTCCACGGCTACATCGAGGTCACTTACCGGCGAAGCAAACCTGTGAGGGGCTCTCTGTTTCCGGCTCAGAAACACTTTGGCCATTCACATGCGGCTCACTGTTTGGAATGCGGTAGCCAAAAAAACAACAACAAAAATAAGCATTATGAAATATAGAGTGTGGCTTGGAATTTGATCCTGGTAAAATGTTTGCTGAGTGATGAGATGGTGTACGGCTTGCCTGCTAATGACTCCAGTAAAAAAAAAAATTTAAAAGGGAGGACTTCCACACTCAGAGAGGTGGGCGAGCTGATCAATAATTCTGAGCTATTGGCTGTGATGAAAGTTGGTATTGTGGGTAAACGGAAATTATATTTTAGTGACTGAAAAGTCAATTAGTTGTACACAAATGCAGAACACAAGAAGCAAACACAATATAGATAAGAGACAAGGTAATGGAAATCCACTTCAATAAGTTTAACAACAGTAATAAATACATTCTTCATTAAAGAAAAAAAAAATTAAAGTATTCTAAATCATTATATGATTGTACTTACTGTATATCTCTAAATTATAGATGCACTGATGTTATTCAGTGTTTGATTTCTTTATTTAAACTGTTTAAATAAATTTTTATTTCTACTCCTCCTGCAGGTTGTCGTATCGACGACCGTCAATGTGGACGGCCACGTCTTGGCTGTCTCTGACAACATGTTTGTACACAACAATTCCAAGCATGGGCGAAGGGCTCGCAGACTCGACCCTTCAGAAGGTACGCCTCCTTATCTGGAGAATGGTAGGCACATTTTTACATCTTATTATTTGCTACCCTTCATTTATTTCCTTATAGCTTCTTTCAGACACCCATTCCACCTTTCAGATTACACACCTAGCTGCTTTTAGTCCCTTATAATCTCAATCTTTTGTTCCTCCATCCCTTTCATTATTTTACTATTTAAGTTGCTTTTTGCTTCTCTCATCATTTGTGTTCTGCACTGACTGGAAACAGTATGCATTAGACAGTGTGTTTATTGTTTCAGTACTACTAAAGATGATGATACTCAGAACAATTAAAAAACAATGTTACACTACTTCCAGTCTCCTAATGCACCTACATTTGTCCTAAAAGCCTTTGTGAAACATGATCAAATTGCTGAAGAATTTGACTGTGAGGTCAATTTCCTGCCATTGGGGTTCTGCAGATTTAGCTGGGAGAGAGCCGAAACAGAGGGAAGGAGAAAGTTAGAAGGAGGGGGGGGTCACTTGATGGTGTGTGTGTATGTGTGTGTGAATGAAGGGGTGGGGTGGTCTGTGAGGAAAACAGAACTTACTGTTTTTCTTCCAACTGATTCCATATGATGGACTGATTGCCTTCTCAGCCAAAAGAGAGAAAAGTAGGACCACCAAACCATGGGAAATCTAAAAAGTAAAATGCACAAAGTATAACCTTTTGACCCTCATGGCTTCCACTTGCAGATGGAAGCAAACACCCAGCTGAAAGATTGTAAAAAAAAAAAGGAGAAAGTGGGGGGAAAAAAAAGAAAAAGTAAACCGACTTAGGCCAAGTGTGCAAATGGCTCATCTTCAAATTTCAAGAGCCAATTATGGCTGGGCAAACAGTTTATATACACCACTGACTAAAACAAGCTTCTCTACACATTAATGGGCATTAATGGTTCTATCACCAAAAGCAAATGTAATGTTTAATACAACAACGACTAACACAAAAAAAAGGAAAAAAAAAAAAAAAAAAAAGGACCAGACAATTAATATATCTCGGTGCTCTCTCTAGCCCTAGTGGGGGGAAAAAGCTAATCTATTTGTTTTTGTCTTTATTAATGACTCCTCTACTGGAGAACAAAATCAAATAATTAAAGTCCTGCCCGGAGCACCAAAGTCATTATGTTCGCTGACGTTCTGTTTGTGTGTTTCACATTTATGACACGATAGGTGTGGATCTCCTAGCAACCAGTTTCTTAATGAGGAGAGCAATTAAAGAGGTTGAGCCCTTGCCTCCATGTTCCCCCGCTCCCATGAGACCCTTCTGTGTGCTGTGTGTGTTTGTCTATGTGTATTTGTGTGCGCTTATGTTCTTTACAGGTTACCCCAACCCATCCTTTTATTCCTCTCTTCACTACACTCTTCAAAGCAGCAGAGTGACGCCCCGTAAAGCGGGAAAAGAAGCTATTGTCAACCGCCCAGTTGAACATGTCTTTGTCTAATAACTTTAAAACACCTTCCCTCTGATTAACAACAAGTTGAGATTTTTTCCCCCCCCTCCCTCTCGCTCACTCTCAGCTCCACAACAAACTAATTTATCATGCATCAGCAGCAATGGCTCACTTTCTTTGAGTCACCTTTAACAAACAGAGATGTGACACACGAGAAAAGAAGACCTGGCTATAAAATGTAATTCTAGTCAGGCCGTCCATACTGCTCTGACAACTCGGCGCAGACAGACAGCGTGCTTTAAATTAGCAACACATTCTTCCTCTGGAGTTCACAGGGCGAGAAGCATCAGCTTTGTGGCTGTCTGACTGACTGTGTGGCTGAAACGGGGAGGCGTGCTTCCTCCCAGCTCAGGCTGCGCTTGTGCCGGCTCCCTCACCATTGATCAAGAAGTGCTGCCCCCTGTTGGCACCGAGAGGGCATAGCCTGTGGATAACAGACTTCCCCGTGTCACATTTTCGGATCGCTTGTGTGCACTGTCACACAACAAGCATATTATGCATTCAGACATGAATGTGCTTTGAGGCTGCCTGTCACTCAAACATGTATGGATTCAGGCTCAAAGGTGCATAAACACGCTCGCAAATAGCGGAGTCTTTCACACACAGCATCACCTCCGACAAATACAGTCACGCTTTCCCTCACATGTAGACGCACACACGTACATGCACGTTCCTTAGCTTAGTCCCACGATTATGGAGCCGCAGACAATATAGGAGACTCAGCATAGGGCCTGCAGCGCCTGCCTCATTTGCATGCCAAGTGGCTGTAATGCTGTTAGGGTTTATGCAATAAAGACAAGTGAATCCAGACTGCTGGGTCTAAGAGGGAGAAAGAGAAGGAGAAAAGAATGAGGGGAAAAAAGGAGAGGAGGAAAGGAGAAAGAGAAGGAGGGAGCAAGAGGGAGAGAGGCTGAGAGTGAGACAGAGAGAGAGAGACAGAGAGAGTCAAAGGGAACAGATGGCCCAGGGAGAGGTAAAAGGTATAATCCCATCAGCTGCACTATCAACCGACCATCTGGACATCCCACAGCACAATTACAACACATTTCAGCAGGCAGAACAAAGGACAGCTTCACAGGACCACATCAGACCTGTTTGAGTGTCAAAATACTAGAGCTCGGACCTCCTTCGCTCAGATCTTGGATCAGTTTTGACGTCCTCGACGGCTCGCCCCTAAACAGAGTAGAAAAAAAAAAGAGAAGAGATTAAAACAGATCGGCAGCCTGCGGTCATTTCAAAGCAACAGTGATCTTTAAATAAATTCTATTCTGCGCACAAAAATAAATAAATAATTGAATCGAGCCCCAACGTTGAACTTGAATTTGGGCTCCTTTTCTCCATTGTACTCCAAAGTTTGCAAAGACTTAGCGATGCAGCACTCAGACCAGCAGGCCGGCTCTTTTGCATCCTCATCCGTCCACTCCTCATGATGCCTATCATCTGCTGAGGGGGGCATTGTGCGTGTCTGTCATCAGATCGCCTGTGCTGACTGTGTAATCCACTTCGCCACGGTCCCCATTCAGCACATGCTCCCCGCTCTGTCTGTGCATTGAGACATATGCAAATTTTCAGGCAGAAGGGTGGACGGCTTAGGGCCTGAATCGCTGCCTCTCCATGGGTCCTTCTGTGTGTGTGTGGGAGGTGTGTGTGTGTGTGGGGGGGCACTGGGATTTCCGAGGTGGTGTGTCTGTGCTCGTGTGCTTGATTGTGTATGCCTGTCATAGGTTTCAGGCTGCAGCTGCCCCCCAACAGTCGCCGTCACCATCAGGCACTTTTTCTTGCCTCCTCCTCCTTTCTGCCGACAGCCCTCTCCCCCCATCCCTCCTCCGTTCTCTCTCATCCCCAAAGTCAATTTGTTTACAGTAATTTTGAAGGGTGAATTATTTGCTGTAATCGTCCGCACTGATGAAGGTCAGGCCCTTAGAGGGGGCCCAGCATGCCCATGGAGGGTTGGTCCTCTTTCAGACGCTCTGCTTCGCAATTAAGGAAAGCAAATGTCACTCCTCCAGGCCTCACAAATGAAAATCTGTACGAGGCGATTAGCATGAAGTCAACAGCGCCTGTTAAAGTCAGATTCCCTGTAGTACCAATGTGTGTGTGTGCACTTTATGGGCAGGGAGAGAGAGCAAACATGACCTGAACAGACCCAACAGCAAGGCAAACAAAGGGAGATGTCTTGTCTGAGGTGATCCATACAACAATGGCTGACTGTGATTTACTTACTGGATGGAAAGGATAAAGGAGGTTTAGAAGTGAGCTTGTAAAGGGGAATAAAAGGGAACTTGCTGGAATAGTTGTGCACATTTTGAGGATCAAGGGGGGAAAAAAATGCCCACAATTTATCGTGCATTAAAAGATATTGATGAAAATGGATTAAATTTGATATTGCTATTTTATGGCTAGTTGTCATGCTGTTTCTGTTGTAAACATGGTGTTTTGCTGAGCACCATATTAAGGTAATGTATCAAATGACAGTGAAAGGGAGGCACAAGATCACTCAAATTAGATTATAATAACAACCCGGAGTGTTGATGAATGGCAGAGCAACATAGCAGAAGTCATGCCAGATGAAAAGCATTGTAATAAACAATATGAAATGGATCGAATCGATCACAAAAAAGAAAGCAAAAAAAAATAAAAAACACCCTCAATCTGAATAATTCATGAGCACATTTCACGTTATGAAACCTGAAACTACGCTCAGTGTGCCTGAACTGTATTGCAGAACAAAGGTAATGAAATAACATGAAGCTGCAAAGCTTTAGCTTGTCATTTCCACTTTAACTGCCTGTATTCTTGACTCATTTAAGATGTGCTCAAGTTTAAAATTTTTACTGTACATGCGGGTGCATGCTTAATCAATTCTGATAGCTACATTTGCCCTGACACATAATTTGCTCCATCAAATCATTTTCCTAGTGAGCCTGGCGTTTAGCCTTTGTGAAGTGGACCATTTGAAGGGTCTGCTTAACTACACCACTCCACTGCGCTGATAAATGATTTTGATTCTCATGCCTTAAAGGACAAATCCATCATTTTTTCCCCCCTTTTTTTCTGAGGCAATTTCCATAATATGTCTTTGTGAGAAAGACATGAAGGGCTGAACGTAGAGGTGATGTAGTAATGTGGCTGACTGAGTGAATGGAGACATGTGTTTTGAGTGTTAAAGCATAGGTGCTGAATTTGCTCTTCTCTTTGTCTTGCATAAGCAGCCACCCCATGCATCAAGGCTATCAGCCCCAGCGAGGGATGGACCACTGGAGGTGCCACGGTCATCATCATCGGGGACAACTTTTTTGATGGCCTACAAGTCGTGTTCGGCACTATGCTTGTATGGAGTGAGGTACGGATTTATTGCTTAGTAAAAAAAACAAAAATCTGTTTAGCTTCACATGCTTCGAAGCATTTCTTGTAGAGGAATCATTTTTTCTTTCTTTCCTTTTTTTGTCCCCGTGATCCAGCTGATAACTCCCCACGCCATTCGTGTTCAGACTCCGCCTCGGCACATCCCTGGTGTTGTGGAAGTCACGCTGTCCTACAAGTCCAAGCAGTTCTGCAAAGGTGCCCCTGGGAGATTTGTCTACACTGGTAAGTCAAAACCGTCTCATCCTGTCTTTCTTTTTTCTCTCTCCAGGCCTCTACTGTACTCCTCCACCTTCCTCTCACTGGATAGAGCCTCTAGCAATCAGCCCAGGCACTTATATTAAAGTGACCAGGCTTCATGAATGCGGAAAATGTGTAACATCTTCTTAGTTAGTGAAAAGATGTTACTCTGAACTCTATTAAACCCAAACTGTTGAGATAACTCACTCTCCCAATAGTCTTTACTTGTCATTTAGTGTAAGAGATTACGCTTTTTGTTAATTTGCTGAATTTATAAGTCAAATGTGGTTTCATTTTTTTATGAATCAAATTAGAAAATCAATAACTGGGTTAAGTGAATGAGCGTGTCTGAAGTTATTCTCATGTGTTATCAACAAGAATTCATGAGAGAGAAAGTGTGGGAAGAGATGAGGGATGTGTGAGTGAAAAAAAGGGAGTGTGAGTTTCACACAGAGTAAAAGATCTGATTATCTTTGGCTAACAGAAGGAAGTAGTGGTCTTATCTGTCATCATTGGTGAGTAGACAGAGGTTGGGAGGGTCAGAGCCTGTCTGACCTGGAAGCCTCTGTCTGTTCTGACTCTTATGGGCAGAATGAAATGGGGGCGCGTCAGAGCACTTTACCCCCCCAACAGCAGTCCTGGGTTTTGAGCACAGACCTGGCCTTGAGCACAGCAAGGCCATTGCTGTAGTAACCCCCAGAAAAAAAAAAAAAAAAGAAAGAAATTCCCCGACCAGACCCCTCCATCCTGGGGCAGCTGTTTCTCATCAAGTCCTCCCTCTCTCAATCCCCAAACCTCCAAAACTACCACCCCCAGCCTCCTTCCCCTTCTTCTCCAACCGTGCAGTCTGGGCCAGCTCTCCTGCATTTAACCTCCCTAGCAGGAGCAGAGCAGAGGCCAACAAGGCACCAGGATAATGAAACAGGAGTGTATTGTGGCTGCGTGAGTGTGCGCGCGACGGTTTCTGTGCAAGTGAATGAGGGGGAGTGCAAAAAGAGTGTGTGTACATGTGTTACTGCACAGCCCTGAGAAGGTGTATAAGTTAAGACATTAATGGCTTCTATAGCACCCCAGTGAAAGTGCCAGGTCCCTGAAGAACAGACCCCATTAGTCACAGAGGCTAAGCGGATTGGGATGATTACCATCAGGTTTTACTGGAGAAATGTGTCCCCTTCTCTCTATCTTTGTTGATTTTTCTCCCCCCATTCTTCCTCTCTGTCTTCCCTTCTCACTTCCAGTTGGTATTAAGATACAATTACCCCTGGAGGCAACGGTGGTACAATTGATTAGAGCGGTGAATTAAAAGCGAAAGTCACCAATAGACAGGTCCGACTCCTTAGCTTTCCTATTCCCTCTGTGTCTCACCCTGATTGTACAGCAGGTGACGGCTGAGAGAATGAAACCGTTAAAAAGAGCAGAACACCTAAAACAAAGATTAGGTGCCACTGATTCCATATGTCTAGTAATTGCTTGATAAAAGTATGTTAGTGGGTTCCTGTAAGACATTAAAATGTGAATTGGCTGATGCATTGAGTGCAAGAGAGTGGGTCGTATATTTAAAAATGAAACAGCTCATTTTTAAAACCATAGTTTTCCTTTCTGATTTATGGCACTTGAACAAATGGCCCTACATCCAGAAATAGATTAGAAAAGGCTTGGAGTTGCAATAGCACATTACATGAGTGGTAAAGGACATGCAGTGACAGAATGCTGTCAAAAAGGCACAGAGTGTTCTTGTAGAGTACCACGTACATATCAAAGGTCTAGTTATCAAAGCATTTGGCTTCAAGCATAACTTGAGAACACAGCTTGAGAGGAGCAAGTTTTGAGATTCTTTTTTCTCCTCTTTTTTTCTTCTTCTTCTCCATGTTGGCTCTTCTTTTACCACCGCCCTAATTGTGGAGATTTAACTTGGTCAATTTAAGAAATTATCACAAATTACCAAGAGTCAACACAGAGGAGACTGCAGTCAATTCTAACAGCAGAGGGACACATCCTCACTCAGGTTAGCACCCTGGAACAGCTCCAAAACTCACAATCTATTCTGAGTAAGAGAGCACCCTGTAGTCTATGTCAAATAATCCTGTTGGCATTGACTATTGAATGTTTAAAACACTAATGAGACAAACAGACAGACTATATAAAACTTTAGTAGGCTGTAGCTGGCTGATTCATGGAGCTTATATATGTCTTTCATTGACACATTTTAAAGCAGTAAGAAATTGACCATTTTTGTTGTTTTATTTTTTTCTTTACTTCAGATAGAGTGCTGTCCCCTGGAGCGTCTATGCTTGTCCTCTGTCTAATCCATGTATTGGTTTTCTATTGGTCAGGACAAGACCTGTAGAACCAACTGTCAGCAAGGTTGTAGAAAATCAAAAGGAGAAAGTCATGGTTGAACCTGAGTCAATACTTTATTATACTTTACACTTTATTAAGCACCGAAAACACCACAAGTCGGTTTAATCAAATATCCTAAACAAAAAGTCTCAATTATCAGCCCCATTTACTGCCTCCTAACCATTTTACTGCCTAGTTACAGAGCCGTATGAAAGAGCAAATCATAAATAAAAACTTGACTGTACAATTCATCCAATTTAAGCTCCTAATTGCATCAGAGCTTTTGGTTTTTTATCTTGGCCAAGTTTCCATGAGAGCTCCCCTCCAGGGACAATGATACTGGCCCCTAGTAATATGGTTCTGCAAGCAGTCCTAACACACTCAGCCACTATTTATCCTAATCAGTGACATCCACATAACCAGGATTGCTTAAAATGAACCCCTTCCGCGCCCCAGAAAACGCACATTTACCGGGACCCCATTTGTCATGGGTAAATTGAGGGTCAGTAAACTTCGCCTGTATCCTCCGGTGGGGATCCAGGACATGCATCATAACGTTAGGAGAGAATGATTGGCGAAGGCGAGCTGTCACATATTTGTCAGGGGGAAGGGAACATTATTTGCTAATTTCCCAAGCTGGGCACTGACAGGGTGCTTCGTCTTCAGACCTTTGGTGACCAGCATGGCTTCTCAGCTATTAGTACAAGTCAAGTGTTTTTTTTTTTTAACTTCTCTTTTTTTCCCTTCACTGTAAAGCAGCAGTAATAAGAGCCATTCGTTCGACCTCACAAGACTGCAGCACACTGGGTGAAGGATTTTGGATGAAGCAGATGCCCCATACAGAGAGCTGTTCTTGCCAGGCCTTAGTTGTGGCCAGACAGCCTTGAGGGCTGATGGATCACAAAGTTTCCTAGTCAAGGTGACGCTATCGACTCCACTGCACCAAAATCTGACAAAATAGGTATGAGGCAGTCATTCATCAACATAAGGACAAAGGGGTCATGTGTGCTTCACTCAATACTGGTGGAGATCAAGAAATGTCAACCCTGTAAGGGAGTGAAAAAAAGAGGTTGATAGCACAGAAGTAGGATTTCTTTATAGATATGCTTCTTATTTTATGAAGTTGAAAACAGATGCATGTGCTACGGATGTCCATCCAAACTTAGTGGGCAACCCAGTATGCTAGCTCTATAAATAGTGATATCCAAAATCAACGGTGTTACTGATCCACTCTTAGAAGGCTAACAACATGTAATGTAGTTTTTGATGTCCCTTTCTCCCCTCCAAGAATTAAATAAACAAACACAGACGTTTTATCGGAGCACATCAGATACGGCCCTGTGCTGTCCAGCTGGTGAATTGAGCCTATCCTCTCCGCCCTGCCGTCACTTTGAAGTCTTAGACTTACAAGCTGATTAGATGGAGAGCTTCCTTTTCATTTCCTGTCATGCAGGGTTGGGTTTGGTACTTCACTAGTTGCTGGTCGGCGATGGGGTGTGGCCTACTGAAAGATATGTTATAATCAAAGGCATTCAAAGAAGTATGTAAATAGATCAGCTTCAGAGGTAGACACGCCAAATACTTCAGGAGTTGTGTATTTACCCTCTATAAATCTACTCCACATAACATTTTGGATTCTTTTTTAAAAAAAGGATTTTTTTTCTACCCCCAAAATTTAGTGCAACGAGTAAGGATGACACAAGCATTTATAAATGTCACCACCACAGTGAAGGGGATTGTAACCAGTTGACATAATGGTTTAAGCATGTGTCAAAGCATGTTATCCACTAGCCATATCCCCATACCTGCCTGTCTCATTACAACGCTGGTATTTAGCACTAGCTCCACAGGAGTGGGAGCAGGCATTGCCAAGTTAGATGGGCCTGGTTTGAAGGCCTCGTGAGCTTATGTGCATCGCGACAAGGTTCCTCGGAAGAAGGTCCTTGTGTCCAATTAGAGGGCTGACGTGACACGTGCTCACACTCCCCCACTGTCAGGCAGCTTGTCAGGTAGGCTTTGAGAAGCACACTGTGGCATTATTCCACAGCGTGTTATCAGCAAGTGACCTGTGAAATCCAGCAGGAAATTGATTGAAATAAGTGCTCGCAGTTGAGCATGTATTTTCTCCATTATGCCTTTCTATGAAGTGTATAGTAGTTATCTTTCACGAGAAAAATGAAAGTATCGGTGAGTTCATTTTCCCCCAGTAAGGATAGTATTCATTGATTTACATTTAATTGGACCCACTTTTTGTCCCACTGTATCATTAGAGGTCTGTTTTTTTTAAATGGCTCTTAAAATGGATTGTCCTCCCTAAGTCACAGCATCAGTCCTTGGCAACAAGAAAGATAGGCAGAAAAGGCAGGGAGAGATGAAGGGGAGTGGGGGGGCTCTTGATAGACGAGGATTTTTCTCTCCTCCTCCTCTCTGTAGCCTCCTCTTCTTGCCCCATTTTCAGTATGATCCACACCCAACGGGCTTTAAAAGAACTCGAGCCCCCAACCCCCCTCCACTGCCGCATTTTGATTGAAATTCATCGGCAAGTTTATTGAGAAATGAATGAGGGAGGCAGCATGGTATTGACTTTGAGAGGAAAACACAACTCATCTTGAATGAGGGGGAAAATTCACCCGTAATTTAGCCGTCATCGATCTGTGCCCCGTCCATGTATTGATCTTCATTTTACAATATTAATTTGCGCTTGCAATCAGCTGTGAAGGGAACCCATTTGATTTCTGTTGGCCGGTAATGTGTCAAAGTCCGCTGACGTCCTTAGAGAAGTGGCACACATACTTTAGATGTCATCTAACAGGATTGAACAGGTGTCTTTGGCCCTTTCTAATAATACAGCCGATTTAACGCGAGGCTGAAATTATGGATGTGCAATCTGTACTATTGCTCCCTTTTAACCGTGTTAATTACATTTTATCTGTTGCAGGAGCAATATCTGTGGGAGACTGTAACTGTCGAGCTTTTTTCATCTGTATTGGCTCAAAGTTCATGAAATTTCAATGAACATTGATCTGTCTCCATTGATTTATCTTAACTGCAGATCTTTGAAATTTTAATTTCCTGTTCATCTTGAGACTGCTGGAGATGGAATCACTGAGTGATAACTGGCTACAGTGGATGGAGATGATATGGTCAGTGTTAAAACAGATGAGGTTTGCTTTGCGTGGGTTTGCTGTGAAAATTCCAATTTGGCTTGGTTTGGGTTTGGTTGATTTATACGATGGTTTCTACATCTGCATGCATGTTTTCTACTCTTTCAACCCTAGAAAAAATATACTGAGGAATAGCCGCATGACTTCTGATCACCTTGTCTTCTCTTTTAGCACACCATTCCATTTTAACTCCTTACAGTAACTCTGATAAGTTATTCGCTTTTATCTTTGTCTCCAATAGACTCCTGCATACTTTTGAATTTAGAAGAGAAGAGGTCATTCTGTGTGTTAATAGTGCTGTGAACTGCATCCATCTAACAGACTGCAGGTGCCTCGAAGGCTTCAGTCAGACTGTTTGACAAGTCACAAATGCAATAACACTTGAATGAACTTCTTGCTTGTGCTGTTTATCTGTCTCCCCCCTTTCGAACTCCCACTCCACCTCTAATTTGTGTTAAGGGGGAAAGAAAAAAAAAATAACTGCTCAATGGTGTAGGAGGAGTGGAGATAAGCTCGAAGCAGTTAAGTATAATTAGCGAAAGTAATAGCTGGCAAATGGCAACAAGGCTAGGTTTTTATCTCCTGGAAAGATAGAGTTATCGTAATAAGCTGTAATGGCTGGCAGGAATGCTAGTACTCTGTGCAGGCTTCCATTCAGGCTCATAGACTTAACAAGGAACAATTTCCCTTGAATTTACTGCTTTGCTCAAACATTTCCCTATGTTTATACTCTGATACTGTAAGTCAATACACGTGTTCAATCCACTTTCATACAGACTAAAGGCACACAGAGCTGTATTGCCATGTAAGCACTTCTGGCTGCCAGCATTGGCCATGTTAAACTGTTTCCTCAGAGTGGTTACTCATGTCCTATTTCTACAGAACATGGAGAAGGAGCAGCAGACCACACTCATATGCCATGTAAAAGCGATTCACCCTACATTTTAGGTAAAGTGGCAGGACTGAGGCCGCTGAAGGAGCTCTCACAGAAAATGTGTTAGCTGCATGAAAGCGCTGCAGATTGAGGCATCAGATCAAAATAAGATTGGGAAGTGCACATTTCAGGCAGAGGAATTCAGCTGAAGGGCCACTATGGATGCTTGTGCGCATGTGTGTTATTAAAAAAAAAAGAAGAAGGAAATGATACGGTCACAGCTGCACACCGAGTCATGCATTCCACTTCTTCATATTCTGAAACACGATCATTCACTCTCTAGAGAGAATTACTAAAATATTCATAAAAATGTTCTTTCAAACCTTCATGGAGGAGAAGCGTGGATCCTTCGCAGGTCCATGCTTCTGCCACTTATCATGTTAATTTCGCTCACATGTGGCAATAATTCTTTTAGTTATTAGCTTTTAAATTTGAAACATATTTGCTGTCACATTGTGTTAGAAAAATTTCCATCATCCCGGAAATTAAAAACACGGAGGATCTCTAACCCAGGCAGGAAAAAGAGACATAAGCAATATAATTGAACAAAACACGTAACCTGTCTAAATCTAAGCAGAAAATGAGAGAAAATGAAAATTCTATTAGTGTCTAATGTTCCCTCTGCCCCCGCACCCATGTGCTCTTCATCTCTCCAGCAAAGTATTCAAATGCAAGCCCTGCCTTACCTCCCCGTGTCTCTTTTTCTCTAATTATCCATGAGGTCAGTAAGCAAAATGGGGAAGAAGCCAGGAGATCAATACAAATTATCCCTGAGCAAACCAGTGCTGACAGTTTGAATTGCAGCATATGTTTACCCAAAATCAGGCAATTTATCTTAATATCAGGCGAGTAATGCAGCAGGGGTGAGAGGTCACACAATCTCTCCACCTCATAATTACCCGCCTCTAAAACAGGAAAGTGGTATTGATTGGCCGCGGGCCGGGAAGCGGGCGTGACTGGAACGTGCCAGTGACCCCCCACCCCTACCCACCCCCCCTTGCTGCTATCAAACCTCCCATAGCAGTCTCTGTCCCTCCTCCTCCTCCTCTCCTCGGCTAGACTCCCTACCCTGTGCAGGATTTATGGGATGTGTGTGGAGGGTTTCATGTTTCCTTGAAGTGACTGAGAAGCCTTACAGAAGGGGTAAAGATGGGCAGAGAGGTGTGTGTGAGTGTGTGTGTATGTAGTGGGTTCGGGAGGGTGGTGGAGGGCGGGGGTATTTTTTCACAACATTCTGTTGGAAGGTCAAAGAGGACCAAACACATTTTTGGATTCATCACAGAAGTAGATTTGGTACTCAAAAGAGAGTTAAGTTTATGAGTACAAAATAAGATCATAACCATGTATTAAGGATTAAAAAGAAGACATTTAGGTGAAGAAGGTAAGAGTGTGAAAAAGGCTCCTGTCAATGTGTGCGCGTCAGGAAAACGTAAGAAGAGTCATCCCAATGATTCTTGGAAAAGCTCAGCAGATGAAAGAAAATCTTTGCGTGGAAGAAAAAATGCACGGAGCAGTGCAGTGACTGCACATTTATTGTCTAGATTGAATATAAGTGCTAAGTATATATCATCAGCAGCTCTTACAGGATTATTGACATTGTCTGTGTCTGTCTGCGCCAGTGTACATGCTATGACTACAAAACTGTCAACTCATCAACTGACAGCACCGTTTAGAGCTAATGCAAGTCTCCATCAGCTGTCAAAAGCATTTGCATGAAATCAATAGCAGATGGCAGTCTGTGTCACCAATTTCATTACGCCGGGGTTGTTACAAAGATCATCTCCATGATAGATGAGATGGCGACATGTGGAGATCATGCCTGACGCTTGAACTAGGACTGCCCAACGTTGGACCAGGTTTTTAACGCAATAGGAAACAGTTTACATGATAATATTTTTTTTGTATTTGACACAATTTAAATTTCTACAGAACAAAGCAGGGATTACTGGTAACATAAATTCAGTTCAAACCATAGTGTGAGGCCTGACCGTTCCAGAAAACATTCATCACAATTCTTAGGCTGGCATTTACAGTAGGGCATCATCATCATTGGGAAGGCATGTCAAACAGTGCACCTCTCCCAACCTATGTCTTGTCCCATACTGTACGTCTGTCCGGCTGTGTTCCCAGCATGCCTGGCGGGTTGTGTAGGCCCCAGCTGAGGCAGAGGACAGGAGAGCGTGATGTATCACCCTGAGAGAGCCTACTGACAGCCTCTGATGATGGATGGCCTGATTATGGAGTGCTTTTTACACATACACAATTTACATCACACTGAGCAGCGGGGTCTGGCAGGGCTGTCGTGCACATACACTTTTTCCAGCAGGGCAAAGGCACTCACACACTTGTGTGTGTATGTGTATGTGTGTGTACACATCTACACATGTACAAGACTGCCAGAGTGCATAAGATAAGAGGGGGGGTTGGAGTAGAAATAACAAAAGAAAAGGGGGCAAATTCCTCGCTACAGTCTTGTCATGTACGATCAATACTGCAGATCAATCCTTTATTAAGGAGGAGATGACTTTCCCCCCACATTCCGAAGCAGACCTTTGTCGTTCCAGGACACATGATGACATGTCAAATCAGATTTCCAGCAGTGTATGTATTTGTGGCATGGGGTTTATTCAGGTGTGTCTAGACTATAGGGGTTGAATATCACTATATTTGTAAGCTGGATCATTACTATCGATTAGCGCCCCACATTGTCCATGCTTGAACACATAATTGCTCCGTTTGATCATGGTCGAGCTGGCAATTACTGTATTCTGGTTTTGGCACAACTGGTGCATGAGCTCTGTTGTAAGTACGAGTGTGAATAAAGTCCAATATTTGTGTGAGTTATGTTTAAAGAGTGCATGACCACTTAGGTGAGAGGGGAAAAGAGAAATATTAAGAAATAACACCTTTTTTTTCTCCACTGGCTTTTGCCTTTGTGGCTCTGCGTGTGTGTGATTGTCGAGGGGGGGTTGCCTTCGTTTGCTTCCACATTCTCTGGTGTTCAGCAGGTTCAGCGAGCTGTGTGGTGTTAATGCTGAAATTACATGCTGAGTAATGAGTGATGGGCCAAATTACAGGCTGAACAATGAATAGAGGCAGGCAGCTCTTATTAGTCTCCATAGAAAGCCATTGATTTATGAAGCGCCTTGCTCGGCGGAGTTACTCTCCTGAAAATGATATCTACATTGAGAAGTGATGTTCTCTATTAAGTCGTTCCTTCCCCTTTTACTCTGCTCTCCTCCCTTCCTACCCCTCCTCCCCTCTGCCCGGCCTCCCCTCATCCTCTGTATGAGAGTACACATGATTGTTTAGAATCAGGCGGAGCTGTAAGGAAACCTTCAATTACCCATTAGGACTGTCAGACATAAAACGCCCTGCTCTCACCAAAGTCTGGGTTATGATTCATTTACTTTGTGCCTCTGATTCATCGCCCAATATGCCTCATGCCCCAGATTACTATTTGAGGGGTGGGAGAGATTAATGGCTCCATGGGATCTGCTGCCGTATTTCACAGGCCCAGTGTTGCAGTACAGTTGGTGCAGAAGGGTGAAATGACAGCAACTTACACTAGATCAATGTGTGGACAGACTTTCACAGATTATTAAAGCTCTGTTAGATTAAAAGACCCCCGCTATGTAGTTTGCTGTAGTCAATATTCTCAAGAAGATAAAAAGGGGGAGGGTCCCTCTGAAGGATTCTCAGAGTGATGTAGGTCATCATGGATGTTAATGGAATAGCACTTGGTGACACAAGTGTCAGAGGAGTGTGTGTCATTTTCTATTGCTTATTCTCTCCTCAGAGCTGCTGCTAATGTTTCATAAAACATAGTATCACCCTTGAGGTTTCTTGGAAATTAGGCATTATGAAATGACTTTTGTTCTGTAAACTCTAACAGATTCCTCAATTAGTTTCTTTATATCTCTTGCAAAATTAGTCCTGAAATGGCCCTAATTTTCATCTTCCCATTTTATCTTTCAGCCCTGAATGAGCCCACTATCGACTACGGTTTCCAGAGGCTGCAGAAGGTCATCCCCAGACACCCTGGCGATCCTGAGAGGTTACCAAAGGTCAGTTCAGTGTCTGTGCTGTGTAGAAAAAAAAAAAAACAACCTCAAAATGGTAATGACACAAAGCTGCTTGGCTTTTAATGTCTTTATACTCTGAATGTGACAAATAAACAAAACAACATTACCATCAATGCAGAGAACTGTGACCCTAAGCGCTAACAGCTTTGCTTCACATATGTGGCTTTGCCCACCAACCAGTGTGGTAATGGTATTGGTTTTGTGTGTGGAGAGAGGCGTAAACTCTCTGTGTGGTAAAATAGCTCAATCAGGCGTTTTCCTCTCCAGTAGTCTGTGGAGATGGTAATCTGGTCAGAAACGACGCCTGCACCCTCATTACCCCACTCATGTTTTCCTTTCATTTTCTGCGGCTCGATTTGGTTTAATCTTTTGTTTACAGAACCCTGTGCCGTAAACCCTCTAGTCTTACTGCAGCTAATAGACAAAGACTGCATGTTATTATGCTTTGGCTTTCTTATTGTTGTTTTTTTTTTTTTTCTTCTTCCTTTTTTCAACTTGGGTTGAAAGCCACATCAGCTTTTAGACACACTGGTGTGTCATAAAAAGACTGGCATAGTGATAAAATGGCATAAGGTGCATATATTTCTTTGTTTTTAAATTCCCCTCTCATACAACATTTTTTTATTCTTTATTCCTTTGTTTTATTTTGATTCTCACACTCTTTCCATTTCCTACTGATATAATCTGTCTGTGTGCTTTCACTAATTGCCACCCTGCCAGTAACCATTTTGATGACCGACGTTCCAGATGTGTCAAAAGTAATAATATGACTGATTAGTCAATTTAAAACCCCTTGGCATGTAGTAAAGTGGAGGCCACCTCAGAGTTTTAATAATACTGTAAAACCTTTAAAGACCTTATCTATTAAATCCCAGCAAGCAACACAGCAATATTATTAATGTCCAACGGACAATTTAATAAAGAACAGACTGTGTGCCGGCTATAGATGTTTGACCAAGGCAATGTGGAGAGATAGAACATCACAGCTAGTCGTTGGTTTGGTATATGAAGTGTTTCAATTAGACTCAGTCCCTGTGGAGAGAAGCAGCTACACCTAGACATGAAATGTTACTCTAATATCACGTGTAAACGTTGACTAGAAGCCGAAAGTACACTTTACCTTTAATATCCACATGACTTGCTCTATCTCTGCTGGCATGACCGGTCAATCTAACTACACTGCCTTAGTTTTCAGAAGTCGCACAATTTTTATTTTGTTTTTATGAAATCCACATCTTTCCAGCAAACAGAGACACAATGTTAACATGGTTTTATTACAAAGAAAGCCCACCTCTTTCCTTGAATACAAAGCGCTGTTGATTGTGAGACACATTTTGACACTGAGCCTGAGATTAGTTTCCTGGGCGAGCGTATACTTAATATAGCACGGTCTCCCAGCCTTTGCATGAAACAATCACAGAGTGAGATGAAACCCTGCACTTCCAATAAACAACATAAATATTTGATTTGCTCTCTAATGGACCCAAATATGGGGTTCAGGGGGCATGTAAATGATCCCACCAAGTGATTCGTCATTGTTAAGCTTGCCATCTGAGGGTCAGCTCTCGGGGTCAAAAGCACATTCCCAATAAAACAGCCTGCGGCGGGCTGAGGCTGGCATGTACATTTGGAATGAGAACAGAAACAGCATATAGAGAACAGCCATTACAGGGTGCAGGTGAGGCAGGGAGACTCTATAAAAAGAAGATAAAGCTGGAGGACGTGCGGTGTGCATTAGCAGAAAGGCAAATCGACACCAAGCCCACTCACCGCCTCTATCCCCCCTCCCTCCCATGACTTCACCCTCCAGTTGATAATATTACTGCACTATTGATTTCCACCAGCCTTCTCCCTGGGACCAGTAAGACACGTGGTAATTGTAAGGAGACAGAAAGCCAATATGGGAGTGCTCATGGATAGCAAGGGATGCACGCTAATATTGTTGCTACACAGAGAAAAAAGGGGGGAAGCTGCCCCTGATTGAAGTTTACCTCGTAATTCTAAGACAACATCGTAGATGACAGTCTGACCCTGTGGGAGGAGTGGAGATATAAAAATTCAATGCAAAGTCCAGGGTGAATATGAAAGTAATAAGTGTGAGCAGTCAAGTGATGAGAAAGGAGATTGGTTTGCGGGCATTGCGTTAAGTGAAGAGAGACTTTGGAATTCACCCTCCTTTTTAAGATCTTGTTATAAAACAATTTTCTATTCATAATATAAAAAAGACAATTTATAATACCATTTTGTGCCCTCTGGCAGTAATGGACAAATAGACTGGATATCACATTATATCACACTCAATTTCTCTCTTCTGTAACAAATTAGATTCATTATGAAATTAAAAGTGGAAACTCAATATTGTTTTATTATTAAGCTGATTGCTTTGGATTCTTTTCTTTCCCCCCAAAATGAGCAGAAGCCCATTCTTTTCCAATTCCTTGTGTAATCCACAAGGAAAAAAATATTACAAATGTGTTCATGTCAAGCAATTACCCATGTATTTAAATGAATCTCTCTTCCTGTGCTCTTTGAAGTACCTTCATCTAATGGCCCTATGCTTCTAAATGCATTCATTACCTCAGGCTAGAGCTAACAGAGTAATTGCCTTACAGTTTTATAATGGCATTAGCACTCCAAGCTACATAACCTAGGCCCTCTTTTATTAACTGTGATAATATAAATACAACATCCACGTTAATCCACTGCTTGAAGACTCATATTTGGATTTGGAATATTTAGATTTTTTTTTTATAACACATCATTTAGTAATTCTTCCTCAGCTTTATTTTTTTTTTCTTAGCAATAACATAAAGCAGCTTCTAAATCCTAGGTGATCAGTCATCTGAGCAGTCCCGTTCAGACATTTGTGCAGCGCAAGACCTTTATGCAAAGCGTCACAAACAATAGTAGAAATCAGTCACGCATTTGTCACAGAACAGCAGAAATCATTTGAAGCCTTTAATTGTATCAATTTAACATGGTGTGTTCAGATATGTCTCCATGACAAGAAAGCCAATTACACTTATGCTGGAGCAGGATTGAGATTTACATGGAAATGCCCTCGGAACACTATTCCGTGCTAATCGTATTCACAGCGTGAGCTGATGCACATGAAAGCGTCTCGTCAGAAGAAAACAAACTTCTTCCTTGATTGGGTGCAGCACTTCTCATCATCCTCGGATATGACTAGGTTGCCACTTAAGCATAGCCCTGCGAGTCAGCTCGGTTAGTTAAGACACCACGCGGTAAACGACAGATTAAGGATGAGAGGCAATATCGTTTTCTCTCCTCCTTTTTTTCCAAGCTGTCCTTATGTCACTGCTGCAAAGTACCATATGGACAAGGAGGGAGAGGACGTTTTACAGAGAATGAAACATGGCTTGTGAACGCGACAGTCTTAATTGCTTTAATTGTTGTTTAAAATTGAGAGCCATGTAGGGGATCTTGAAATATGATAGAATAGATTATTGGTAATTATTAACTGCAGACAAAAAGAAAGAAAACCACTTTATCTCACTCAGCAAGTGAGGGAGAAATCTGTTCTGCCTGATGAGAACACATCAAGACAGCTGGTCCTCTCATTTAGTCTACCTGCTTCACGACAACCATAATTCTTTATTTGTATGCAAACTAGATGCATGCAACGTTGAGCATACACACCAATTTCAGAGGTAAATGCCCATTCTAAGAGCCACCCATCCGGTAACTTGGGGTGGATTAAGCGATATGTTTCTATAAGAGTGCATGGCATACGCTGCAAGTGGCTTCTACAGTGATTCATCTTGATAAATCAAGGATTGTGCTAGATATGCTCCTTAGGATGAAAGGGCCTGTACACACCCCTCCGTACACACTACATACGCTGTGCCTTGGAGATGCAGGCCAAGTCTTGGAGGCCGCTGTTTGAAGGCGCGAAGGCTGTGTTTACATTCATTTACGGCAGCTGCCGTCTTAATCCCACACTGCTACTGCCAAGTGATGGAACACTTCAGACAAATTACCAAGGCCTGCAAAAGAAAACACAGTGAATGTGGGAAGAAAACAAACACCATCTGAGATGTTTCTAGTGACAGATTTGCATTGCTTTTAACCAGAGTTCTAACAGCACAGTTGACAAATCTCTGCTCTCCAGCAGGTGACAACAAGAGAGCATTTTAAAAAACACACACAACAGCCATGTCTGCAACTTGCCTTTGTCAGATTAAATGCACTCTAAGAGGAGGAAAAGGGTTTTCATAGAGCATACTGCCTTGTGTATTATGGAAAACAAAGAGAGCAGTCTGGTTTCTTGAGAGGGATTTAATTGTAAGTGCTGTATTCAAAGAGCAGATAAAAACACACAAATGGGCCAAACCCCACCTAGTTGAAAGCCCAAAACAGAGTGGGGGGAACAGGATCTGGGGCCAACTCATTTTCACTGTTAAGAGCCAAAGCAACACAGCTAATCCGCATTGTCAAATGGGGGCAAGCATGCAGACATGGATAAGACCACATCCTGAGCATCCGTGTCCCCAAGGCACAAGCACCCAGCTCTTGCTGGATGGGAAGTCATTTGTGAAGTCCTTTGCAACAGCCAGTCAAAGAGGTTAATTGAAAAATTCCTTAATGTCATTACAACAGAACTAGATTAACCCAGAGCTAATTCACTTTATTGTTCTGAAGAGAGGGGACTCGGCACTGAACTCCGGAGCAAACGTGAAGCCCAGAATCATGGGTGAGGTGTTGTTTTTAAAGGACTATGCCAGTTTAATTAAGATAGGGAACATTATTCACTGCTCTGCATGGTTGGAAGGAGCAAAATGGTAGTGCTGTATAAATGCACCTCTGGAGCCTCTTAAATCAAGGTGGCTTTTATTTATGTAAACATTTCTGAAAGTGCTTTGCAACCTTGTCCTGCTAGTCTGCCTCTGTTTTTTTGTTTCTGTGTAGAGTGCCTGACTAAATAAATGAATAAATGAATGAAGGAATAATCCAAGTTGCTAAAATTTTCTTGGTCCATCTTTAGCCTGGATTAAACCGACACAATTAAAGTGTCATAAATTTTTGAATGAAATTATACTAATTAATTGGTAAGCTTGTGCTATTCAACATTCATTTTCATCTAGCTTTGAATTAGTCCTTTAGCTTAGATCTTGATTTGATTGAACAATTGGACTTGCTCAAAGTACTATCCACATTACAGTAGTTCTCAGTAGCACTAAGGTTTGACACCAGCTGCAAATCTAAATGTAAAAATCACACCTGGACCACTCTTTCAAAAATTTGATTTTGTTTTATCATTCTAAGCAACATGGCTCTTTAAACAAAAATCGGACATGCTTGTTTACTGAACAAGAGGCTGCCTTTTGCATCAGTTAGGGTTAAATAACTCATCACGTGATCCTTGTCTTGCTGGATTTGACTGCTGCTTTTGATACTGTGGACCACAGCATTTTATTGTCACGCCTA
>JARVGW010000001.1:29707945-29719589 GCA_031762495.1 Anablepsoides rubrolineatus | reverse complement strand
TGGTGTTCAGCACTTAGTTTCAGCTGTGGCTGGTGTCAAGGTGCTTTATAAATAAAGATGATGATGATGATGATGATCTGAAGCATTTTAACCCTGCAGTGCATTTCCAATGACATACATGGACTTGGCTATCTGTTTAAACATCCAGGTGGTCACTTTTCTTTCTAAGGTGGGCAGTGGTTTTAGACAAATATCTGTTTGAGCTTCATGCTCACTTTATTTGTTTTTCTCTACAGGAGGTGTTACTGAAGAGGGCGGCCGATCTTGTTGAAGCCCTGTATGGAATGCCCCATAACAATCAGGTTTGGACCTCACAACTCTTTTAGGCCTGTTTGACTCTTAAAATACCAAATCATTTTCTGACAGCATAAACAAAAGGTGAATTCACTGCCTTTTCCTGGAATAATATTGTAGTGCAAGTTTTTTTTTTCTTAGAGTCATAAAACATGAAATGAAAATCATCTGTTAAAAGAAGTGGAAATAATAAACTCTCTGCTTTCTTTTCACCTCTCAGGAGATCATTCTGAAGAGGGCAGCTGACATCGCAGAGGCCCTGTACAGCGTTCCCCGCAACCACAACCAAATCCCGTCTCTCGCTAACACAGCCTCCCACGGCATGATGGGAGTCAACTCCTTCAGCAGCCAACTAGCAGTCAATGTGTCTGAGTCACAAGGGAACGACCAAGGTGTGTGAATTCAAGGATTTCATAAATTAGAGATTTCTAAAAGTGGGGGTGCAACAGGATTGCAGTTGCTCCTTGGAGGAATTCCAGGTGGTTTGCAGTGACACATACTTCTTTTCTTTTTTGTACTGAATAAATTAATAGAACACGTTCTTAAATAATTATAACATTAAGCAATCTTGCTTATAAAAGCAACACCTGAAGTAGGTCTAGGTGTAAAAATATCTTAAATAACTTTATATTGTCATTAACTTTAACCGTTAGCTGTTTCTCCAAGAAATACTATCTAAGAAAAGAACTGAATGAATGTCCATCTTCCACCTGTGTTATTCAGTGGGCTACAGCCGGAACACCAGCAGTGTGTCCCCTCGGGGCTACATCTCCAGCAGCACCCCACAGCAGTCGAGCTACAATACAGTCAGCAACAGCATGAATGGCTACGGCAATGCCGGTATGAACCTGGGAGTGCCAAGCTCCCCTGGGTTCCTCAACGGATCCTCTGCCAACTCCCCATATGGAAGTGAGTAGCTTGCCACTCTTGCACGCTGTCGTAGCACTAAGCTGCTGCTGATTTAATTCCAGCCCGCACATTCGTCTTCACTTCTATGAATTATTCCTGACAAGGTTGGAATATTATTGACGGTAAAAAAAATATATTACAGTTCATTCACGAGACCTTGTTTAGTTTAAGTACTTCAGAGAACACACGTGTGGCTCAGACCTGCAGAAATATTAGGTGTATTTGACTATTTGCCACCTGTATTTGTTCAACCGGACAAGATGTTGATCGTAGAGGCCTGTGAGTACTGATCAAGTGTCCTTTTGGCAGTAACTCTATCCCAACCTTACCTTAACTGCCCTCTCCCTCCTGAGCACTACTCACAGCACGTTCTCCCTCTCGCCCTCCCTCTTTCCCCTTACCCTCCCTGTCGTCTCTGCAGTTAAACAAAAGAGCGCCTTCGCCCCTGTGGTCCGACCCCAGGCCTCCCCACCCCCCTCCTGCACCAGCGCCAACGGCAACGGACTGCAAGGTGAGCCCCCCTCACCCCCTCATCCTTTCCCTACGGACTACTGGTCAGATACCGCTGCTCAGGCCTCTGTCCGGTTTGGTGAGGGATTAATCATTACAAATATATGCATTTTGACAGGCCAATTTACACCTTTCAGTTTGCATTCAAACACACATACACACACTTCCATAAAGCATGCTCTCTCTCTCTCTGTCTCACACACATACACACACACAAAAACAACAGTGTAGGATGGCAAACATGCATCCTTGTTGCCCTTACATACAAATGATCTGCTCCGATGTCGCAGGAAGAGACCTTCGCCGAATTGTTTCAGTAATTATGTTTATTAGGTTTTGTGCACGTGTCATGACCAACATGATTGCATTGAAAACAAGCTTAGCTGTAGTGTGTGCCCCAAGATTAATAACATTGGGCTTAATGAAGTGGGAAATTAAAGTTCATCTTGCTACACGTTCATACTTATTAATACATGTTGTGCAGAAATTAATGAGCAATGCCTTGCCATCATCTGCGCTGGCAAACTTAAAAGCATTTCAACCATGACTCTACAAATATACTCAGAGTAATATAATAATATATCATCCGAGCACTTCACTAGTTGCCTAATTGTTAAAACGTGTGAAAATACTGAATATATAAACTCTTAGGATGAGCTACAGTTGCTAATGATATCCCAAGCAGATGGTCTTGGTGAAATAACGGGAGCTACCTTTGATCTTGCCTAATCTCTCTTGGATAATGACGCAAAGGCCCAACTTGGGGGAAATGCAGGACTAATGCGCTGCTCAGCCTCAGAGAGTCGATGATAAAGAGATGAGAGGAAGGAAAAGAAGTGACAGGAATGAATCTGAGTGGAATCTGAGGAGCGTCTAGCGCTGTAGGATTGTGGCATTGTGGGAAGTGACCGTGTTGTTGCTCTGCCGTCACCACAGCTGGGTCTCCTGGGAGTCTGGGCCAGTGTTTGCCATTACCCCAACGCCAGGAGAAATATCACACATAGCAGGACTGGCGCGCTGAGGGCTGAAATGTCAGAGCAAGAGGGAGGTTTTTTTAAACTCTCCACCCCCCTCGGTTAGGACATACAGCAGCAGGCTGGCGAACACGGCAAACACTCACAGGCACATACGCAAACAGGCACATTAGGGCATACATTTACACGCTTGTGCACTGTCAAACGGCTCGACTCAAACAAGCACGCACTGGCACACACTTACATGCATGCACTAAGTTTAGGTTTCAATAAATTTGCATTTTTATATCCAAGCTTGTTTTTGACTGCCAAATCAACTGATCTCTTTTCTTTCTCTCTCTGTTTTTGTCCTCCAGCCATGTCCGGCCTGGTTGTCCCTCCAATGTAAATGCACTTTTGTCATCTCAAGCACCAGTCGACACACTACCACTTCACAGGACACCTCCCCCACCTCGCCCCCAAGCACACTGCAAAATGCTGGTGTATTGTATAGTCAATCGCTTGTTCTACGGAAAGAAAAAAAAAAAGACTTTTTCTTTTTAATGACTGTCACAACCTACAGAAAAAAAAAAGGATTTCATGAGGAACAATGTTTTTTTTCTGTGGGATTTTTTTTTTCTTTTTTCGTTCTCTCCCACATTTTACTCCCCTTGAAGAGGACGCAGGATGATGAAGGATTTATTTTGTATACCTGTTGAGCTGTGCTTTGGCCTCGGACAAGTCCAGTCAGACACACTAAAAAGGACTCTGTAGACTCACCATCTGGTTGTAAAGTAAAAACACTGATGTACAGTACATTTGCCAACAAACTTGTTTGCCTCAGATTGTTCTGTTTGTTTCAACTCTCTTTTAATAGATCCACAACAGTTGTGTGTCTTTATAATGTGACTTTTTTGTATTTTTATGTGTGAAAAAAAAATACACAGGGGCCAAGACGGTTTGAATTTCAACTGGAAAATTATATGAAAATATATAATTTAGAAACTTGATCAAAAAAAATTACAATAAATATGAGTAAAAAAAAAGAACAAACAAAAAACAAAAAAAATGGGGTGGGGCTGGGCGGACAATGTTGTATCATGTTTCATTCCTGCATTTTAACTTAAATTTTGTAATTTATTGTAGCTAGAAATCATCTTCAAAAGAAAAAAAAATCCTCTGACTCAACAAGCACACTGATGTGTACAAAAACACTGCTCTGTTGATGAATATGATGTACTTCCACGTCTAGAGCTTCCTTTTAAGCAAGTGTGTTTTGCCATGTTTTTTCAACTTTTTTGCTAGCACTGTAAATTAATGCATTCCTAGGCTACTGTGAAGTCTGTTTCTTGTTGATGAGGAGCAGTCTCCTTTTGGCTCCAACTCCCTTCTGTGTTTTATATGTGGTTAAAAAATGTAGACTATTGTGATATTGCCAAACTTGTGCTAAATATTTATACATCTGTCTTTTTCATGTTCTTTTAGATCAACTAAAAAAAAGGTAAAAAAAAAAACAAAATTAAAATCCATTGAGAATGTAGGAGGATAGTAGTTCATTGTCACATTTCTGTTTTAATACACACTTGCGCTCACTGAAGGAAATTTTGTAACATATCAACTATAAATAATGTATTTATCTCTGAAATTTTGTATATTGCTTTTCATTATGTATGTATTAATCGTCATGCCCTTAATATAGTGATGCAGCACAGATAATTCAGCCAAGAACTGTTGCCTTCATTTGTTTTTCTTTTTGTATTTGATGAAATGCAATGTGCATATATTTCATGTGTATCCTCAAAATTTGTGTTACACCGTCAAGACTCTCTGTCCATTTTTTTAAAGGGAAGTCAAACTTCATTGTTTATTTTTATATTGATTTTAAATTATCTATACAGACCATTTTGGAGAAAACTTTGTTGGTTGTACTGTCAAATAAATTGTTTGTGAACCATATGATAGTTGTTAAGATCCAATAGAGACTAACGTGCATGAGGGACAACCTTGGAGATAAAAAAAAAATGACTCCATTTGTGGTTGTATTTTTTTCTGTTTTGTAGAATGTATAGAAGTCATTTTTACTCACCACTTAAGACTCTGCCACATAGCTTAAATGTGTTTACAGGGAAGAAAATTTGAAATTGCCATCATTTGGAATGAAAACAGAAATGAAAAAAAAAAGTGATGTTTTATTATTAAAATTTTCAGTAAAATGAAATAACACAATAGTTCCTCAACTGTGGACTTCTTCAGTTTTAAGCACAGTTTGGATGGCAGACAAACTGACAATCAGGACTAAGAAAAAGACAGTAGACCCATCTGAGGACAAACCTGTGATTCATCTGTAAGATGTAGTGTTTAGACATTGCTATGGAGATAACTGTTTGAAATCTGTGGAAAAGTGTAACATCCATAAAAACAATGAAAACTACTCTTTACTCATATTTTTTTAGCAAAGCATTCTGACATTGTGACACATTTTTTAATGGTCTTTGTATGAGCTCGTCCTGAATCTGTGGAGCTTCAAAGGTTCATTGTAGTCATTCATAAACAGTGCAAGCTTTTTATTCAAAGCACCTCAAATGGGGCTCATTCAAATCCCTCATTTCATTGCATTAAGCCACCTAGTTAATAAAGAATCAATACATTGAAAGAGCAAGGTTATCCTTTGTCTATAAGGGCTGGTATCGTTTTGAACCTCTTATAGTTTGAGTGCTGAAAAGAGGGGGGCACTGTGAAATCTATACTCATCAAGTGGGTCAAACAGAAGGATAGAAGTGTTTGAGAGAAGAACAGTGGTTCTCCTTAAAAACAACTGAGCATCTTATCTGGCATCCTGAGTGGTCGCGGAGTGCAGGTCACAAAATGTCAATTTCTCATCAAGGCAACATTGTCCGAGGCCACGTCTGCCTTTAATGCACAATTAAATGACAGCAACCTGAGTGGTAATCAGCATATTGCAGCTTATTATGTTAGCCGGCATGCACAGATCTCACAGCAAACGAGATAGTCCACAAGCTGCTGATAGCGCAAAGGACAGATACACTGAAAGCAGCAATTTAATTTTCAGCTGCCTTGCGCTTCAAAAAAAGAAAAAAAAAAAAACATTCCCCGATAACCCTGCACGACTGATAACACACATCTGCTGCCTGACGTTGCAGTATTTGTTTCAGATACACAGGTCCGGATCTGTAACCTTGCCTTCTGTTATTTTATAATTGTTGCATGAAGTCTGTGAATGAAACAAAAAAAAAAGAAAAACCAGTAGTGAAACTGGGAAAAAGAAAAATGATGAGGGTAAAAGTTGAATTGAGAAAAAAAAAAATGACAAGTTAGCTCAGTTGTTGTGCGTTTTAAGCGCTCTGAAGCCTGCCAGGCAAGCTCGAGGTACAGTATAGTCTCAGCAGGTTTCTTTGTACCCAACAAACAGCCACTAGCTCTGCCACACCATTCAATCATCGTGAGAGCCTCTTTTATTGGAGAACTCTAATGGCCACCCTGCACCATGATCTTAATGTGTGCATTAAATATTTATAAATCCTGGGTCAATAATGCCCCATAACCAGAGCCTGACAGACCCCCACAGTACCATGTGGCTGCCTCGCTCTCAAACACAGGCATGGGTCAGGGGGTCACACAATCAAAAGGGAGCAAGGCTTACCGCATCCATATGTTGCCACTCTTATCAAGACTTTCCTCAGTACTGGTTATCTGTCAAAGGAAAGAAATATTGAAAGCAATATCGATCTTAACTAGCCTTGTGTTGCCAAGGGCCACTCTTCAAACATCTGCTCATGCATTGTTATATTTCAAAAAAAAAAAAAAAAAAAGTCCTCTCAATAATATAAGCCCGAGCTGTAATATTGAACATCACTGTATGCAGGCACCCTGAGCATGACTAATAACCGACCTATTATGAAGTGGCTCCGGAGGTTTTTTAAAGTCCTGAATATTTCCTCATCAGCGTCGGGTTAATTGTGCAGCCTGGCGTCTAACATGGGTGACTCGCTACTTTTTTTCTTTTTGTTTCTTCCGTGTCTCTTTTACGTGACCAAATCCTACGCTGCTGTGCTGTTCAGGTGAAAGATTGTGCTCCGGTGATAGCGTGCACAAAAGGGCGGCCGGACAATAAGCCAGTCAATGGAGAGCTCCAGTTGAAAGCGCCACAATGGCCGTGCATGCTGGGAATTGGGCTGGATGATATAAAGGAATGAAACCTTCATTGAGGCCATGGAGGACAAGCATTCAGAAAAGGGGTTTTGTTTGCTCTTTATCAATCGGCGCTTTCCCATGAGAAAAAACAATTCAAACTGACCTTAAAAAAGAGAATATATATTACCTTGCACATATTCTCCCTCATTGAGAGGCTTTTTCATTCACTTTAAACAACATTTTCGCATGTTGTCGAGGCAGGTCGTAAAATTAAAAGGCAGACGATAACTGCGTCTGCTCAATGGGCAGTGCTGAGAAGTACAATTTGGAGGATTTGCTCTGACAGTGGATTTGTGTCACTATCGCTGAGTGCAGGAAAAACAAAAGTGACTTCAAGCCTCCTGAAGTTTATACACAAAAAAAATGCTTCTGTGAATCAAAAAACTGCACAAGTAAAGATCATAACTTTATTATGAAGCAAAATAGGGACCTTTTTTGAACAATTCAGCATTTGAATCAAAACAGAGAATATGCCCCCATCCCTGTTTTATTTTATTTTTTTCAAACAGTCCCACAATAGCAAAGCCTTGCGTCTGTGATTCTGTAAATCAGATAAGATACTTCTCCCCTGTTAATGTACACTGGGAGTCAACTTTGCAAGAAAAAAAAACTTGTGAAAGTGGAAATTTTTCCGATCCTTGCAAAGATTTCCACTTCACTCACTTCAGTGAAGAAGGAAGAGCAAGGTATCCCAGTGCTTCAGCATCCATTAAACTTGTATTTGGGTGTCATTTGATACTTCATCAATGTTTCAGTGCAATTCAAACCCAAAAATGCAGGATTTAACTCTGCTAGAATGACATCATTCATTGTGTTTTCCTTCAATATCAACTTCACTTAGCCTTAAAATTACAGTGTTACGGTTGTTAGGTTAGAGCGCGCAGGACTACGGCGATAAAATAATATCACTTGAACTGTATTTTCTTGCCACAGTCTCCACCTTATAGAGCTCCTTTCATAGTAGTCCTCTGTAGTGCTTTGTCCAGTAGTTCTGGATATGATATCATCTATTAATAATGTATTGGCAATGGATTACATAAAAAGAGAGCAGAAATAACATCCAATATTCATGCCCCCTGAGCTTGAGTGTGTCCAATCCGTTTGGCCCATAAAACCTTAGCCCCATTTCCATATCCGCTGTGGGTCACAACAGGTCTGCCGCACAAAGGCTCACAGAAAAACTCAACTCAGGAAAAGGGCAGTAAAAATTGGGTGGATTTCTGAACCCTTATGAAACAGCCCTCCTTTGGAAAAAGAAAAAAAAAAAGTGAAAAAGCCCTTTTCCGATTTCAGCGCCTGTGAAAAACCTGTTACTGTATTTCCCTCTTTAATTGTGCCACTTGAGAAATTGACGTGCCTCTGAAACATGGCATGAATCTCGCAGTTATTGCAGTCCCCTTGGCAGGGAATGTTGATACAACATCTGCATGCTATAGAAAGTAATGGAAGTAGCAGAGGTGGCAGCTGCAACTCTACAGGAAGTGTGCCATTTTCAGGCAGCGCTGCTGTGAGAACCACTAACTGCCAGCCTGGTCTTGCAGGCAGCTCTGATTGCCAGGACACTATGACAAACACGCAGGGGCTGGGAGTGTTGCATCCTGGGGGATGACAGCTTCTGTTTGATTGTCAATAAGGCTCATTAGCAGAAAAAATGGAGAATGCGAAAAGAGATTAAATGACTTGCAACCGGGTCCCCCTCATGTTTCATTACAGTGGATTTATCAGAGCCTTTATTATATCAATTCCATTAAAGAAAAATAAAATCCCTGCACCTCCTCAAACTGCAAATCTGCAGGAAAGTCTACTTTTTAAAATGATTTACAAACTACATATTACGCAAGATATTCCAATGAATGGTATTCAAAATGCTTCAGACATCAGTCACACCTTACATAAACCTCTCCCCTGCTCTCATTTTAAGAACAGTGGCGGATGTTTTCCTCCATCTTAGGGAAGAACGGCCAACAAAGCAGCGTGTAAGGGCCTTTCCCTGAAGAGTCCTTGTCACGCGGCGCCAAACCTCTGTGATTATCGTTGTTTTTGCAGAGAGTGTCCACGCCTGCCAATACCGCTGTTCCATAAATGAATTTGGCCCCTCGTCAACGAATTACCTAACACGCAGAACTGTGTATGTGTCACATCCAATTCCAACTCACCGGCTTTGGTGGTGTGTGTCAGCTGGAGGACTTAATCATCAATCGTCAATCATAATAAGCGAAGCACATTGATAGGGGTGTTTTTTTTTTTCGTTTTTTTTTTCTCCTTGACGGTTAAATAAAGTGTAAGGGGAGAAGTTAAAAATGACCTTGTAAAATTGGGACCACAATTTATATTCCTAATTTAGTGTATGGATTAATTATTCTTGGCGACTGTGTGTATCAGTTTTCATGTGGCAGAGCTTTGGAGTTATATCCACTTGATGAAATCATTACTCCCTTTCATAAGGAAACACTGGAATAATTTCTATCAGTCATATCTTGACGTTTTTTGTTGTTTTTTTTGCTCAGAACCAGCTTTGCATATATTTAGAAGCAAACTTTTAATTAATTCCTAATTGGTCAGTTTATACAAAAAAGGACTTTTCCAGCATTAGTTGCTAATCTATAATTCCCATCTCAGATCATACAAAATTAAGCAGTATGACGCGCTATCAGGCTTTTAATGCAGCCACACATACACATTACATGTTAACTGGCAAAGCATGTATTTGGAACGAGGCTGAAAAATCTGGCTCATATTTTCCCTCAGCCTGATCCATTGCACTCCTCTCTCCCGTCATATAGATCGGAGTCTGCAGGGGCCAGAGGCGCTGACAGAGCCCAGATGCTCCCAGTCTGTCTGGGGGACTGGGGAGACTGGTGCCATGGGGTCCTGGAGCCTCTGAAGTGCCGCCCCTCCATCAACGTGACCAAGGCTAGACCTGCACTTTCTCCAGGCTGAGACACTCTCCTCGCTACGCAGACAACCATGTTGCATAGCTGCAGATTGATACATGCACAGATATGCACTCAAAGGTAATCGCTCTCGCGTAATATATGACCATTCATCAGCCGTTCTTAATTAGAGACCCCCAAGACTGATGCTTGAGTTCACAAGGTTACAATGGCACACTGATACAATATTTCTATTATTTATGCACGCAAAACACACACGCTTGCTGATACCTTGAAGAGTTTTTCTTATTTAATCTCGCTCTTTTTTGTCACGACTGCTGTCAACCAGCTCATGTCGACGGGAGTCTCTTTGTTCTAATGAGACAAACTTTTAAAAAAACTGGGGGCGCCACACGAATCCTATGTCCTCCTGCTTTTTCTCTCAAAACACAAAGATCATTACAAGAGCATCAAAGTATGCCATGTTTGAAATGATCGTTCTCTTTGTAGTTGTGGCGGAGCACAGAGTGTGTTGGTATTAGATGCTGCTGTGGCAGCTGTCGTGGCTGGCTGCGCGGTGCCTCGGTGTCAGGGCCTCAGAGAAAAGACTGTCCCGGCAGACAGACAGAGGGGGAGGAAACCTGATACCGCAGCCAAAACCCAGTCTAATGTCTGTATATCCAGCTATCTATCCCTGTGCCTATCTGTCTGTCTGACTGTTGGACACTGCCTATCTGCATGCTGAATACTCCTCTGACTCCCCAGCAACATTGCGCTGCTTGCAGCTCAGTTTAATACATTCCAGAAAGTTGTAGCTTTATTTATTTTAGGCACCCAAAGTTTGCTGGAAAAATAAAAGTAGCTATTTATGAAACAGGATTAATTCTGCAGAGTCCCCACTAAGCGTGCGACTTGTTTCAAAGGGTGCAGGTTGTGATAACAGTAGAGTTATGAGCCGACATGTATGAAGAGAAGAAGATGGAAGCACAGAGTGTGTTTGTGTTTGATGTGGGGGCAGAAAATTGTTCCATAATGAGGAGGGGTGCCAGGATATGAGATGGGAAGCAGGGAGTTGGAGACAGGATATAACTTATGAGAAGGAAACTAATGTTCGGAAATGCAGAGGCTGTTGTTGTTGCGGCTGTATAATCCAAAATGTATCTTACCACTATCGGCCATGATTTATACAGCCCGGCCAGGTCAAAACCCCGCACTGACGCTACGGATGCCACCAACTGTATCCCCGCTTTTTCTGGGGCTCAAATGAGTGTGTGTCGTGTGTGTGTGAGGGAGAGGGAGCAAGAGCGCGCGTGTGAGGGGGTTAATAAATGTTGAATCAAACGCCGCACGAGACACTCACACTCCTTAAGGGTTGCCCATTAGCGGTGTGTGGGTGCATGGGGAGTTTATCAGTGTCTGGGTGATTTATGAAGTCAGACTCAATATCATCCACTTCACCCACACACATATGGACATACACATGTGAACACACCAGCATGCATGGCCACGTTCTCACGCACTCACGCGCACACAGCCACGCACTCACGCAGTCTCTCTGTGAAATGGAGGCAAATATAGGAGCAAAATTAACGGTTTCACAGAGATTAACAGTGCGAATGATGAGGTTGTCTCAACCTTTTTAATCTAATTTATTTTTATCTCTGAGCCAGCATCATATAAGGATGGTTTGTATGGTGAAAAAAGACGACAAAATAACACTTATAACATTTAACAGTGATAAAATGTAAAAATGTGGGAAAAGTGTGAAAAATTAAAGTTTTTTTTCTTTTTTTTAGCTGTCGTGATTTTTAAATTTTTTTTTGGGGGGGTGGGTACCTTTGCAAATAACACAGCCAATTACTGGCAACATGTTTGATGCTTTGATACTGGACT
>JARVGW010000001.1:29682322-29700427 GCA_031762495.1 Anablepsoides rubrolineatus | reverse complement strand
CACACACACACACACTTGAGCTAACTGAGCATAACACATGCGTGCTCTTACCATTCCTTTACCCCTGTTGACCAAACTCGTGTGTGATGTTGCGCATGACAGTCAGACACTATAGAAAGCTGCGCCTCGAATCTCCTTTCATGTCACCTCTGTTTCTCAGGTATGTCATGACAGCTAATATGAAAAGTGGCTTGTTTTGTCAGAAATGTGTAAATAAACATGGCAACACTTCAAGTGAAGGTCACAACTCAATATTACATGACAAGTGCTGCGAGAGCGCTGTCGCGTTCAGGTTCTCCCCAAAGATAACTGAGCAAACAAAAGTTGGTTGTCACAGATTGTAATGACCTGATTAAACTTGTTTTTTTTTTTCCTTTCGCAGACTGGCAGCGGCAGCACGACTTGATCAGGGAGAAATTTGTACCACAAAAAGGCACAATCTAATTATTATTATTTGTAAATAAACGTGAAAAAAAAAGAAAAAAAAAAGAAACCTTTTTATTTTTCTGCCACAAAAGACAAATACTCCTGACGCTCACATTTAACATTTTTATACTGCCTTGGCCTATGGTTTTGACTACTGAGAGCAATCCAAGCCTAAATCCTGTATTTACAGAGCCCCAAAACAACAGGCGAGGGAAAGAGGTGGAACACAGCACAATCACCTATTCAGATCAGGTACTAATGAAGAATTCCATCTATCCTGAAATTTAATTAAAACCCCAAAGACTTCAGATGAGATGCGATTTGAAAGAGCCTGGGGCTGGTACACAAGCACTTGGTGGCGAAGGGAATCACACTGAAAGTTGATATCGTAATTGGTCCTGATGTATTTCTGCATTGCCTTTGCGGGAGCGTGGGACTCTTAGCTGTATACAGAGTCTCGACGGAGCACCTGCTCATTGAAAATGCCATCACTCAAGCACTGCAGATCTGCATGAAATTAGAGAGCAACTAAGGCCTGATTGCAGGGGAAGGGAGGCACAATTGTTAAATGCATATATTAGAGTTTTTTCTTCCCTGAGTATGTGTATTTGTGGGGTTAAATGGGCTCACCTAAAAATCTTTAAGTTGAAACGCAAAGAGCATCTCGGTATGACAAGATTTTCTGTGATTGTTTTAAAAATGGCACAGATTTACATCCATAATTTAACAAAAATTAGATTATCAGGTTACTGTATTGTGTGTTCACAAAAAAAACAAAACACCAATGATAATTAATTAGAAGTTTTTCTCCTCGATCATTAAATCTACAAAGACAACTTCCAGGTGAAAGAACATTAATTGCCCATTTTTGAGGTGCTTTTCCTTTTACACACCCAAGGTGAGCGATCAAACCAACAATGCACTCATTCAAACTGCACCCCCATTCACATGTTCTCATTTAAGAAAAAAGAAAATAAAGAAAAAGAAAATAAAAGAAAGCTTCCTGTCTGAAAATGTCAAGAGTGGAATTCGATCAGTTTCAAAGAATGTGCCAAGAATCATGAAAAAGCTTGCCAAGACTAACACGCGTGGTAAGAGCTGCCACAGATTACTGAACCAAGTTACAGCTCTGTGTTCTGTTCTCTCTCCGCCGCTCACACACCACCCACTTTTCCTCCACTCTCCCTCTCAGCCATAAAATACTTCATTATAACACAGTGAGCCAGTGAGTGTAAGTGATGTAACTGACAATTAAGAGTGAAAGCCTGATCCCAGTCATGGCTCTGCAAATATTTATCCATGACAGACCTCCTTGCAGGGCGGGGTGGTGAAAGGCAGGGAGCGGGAGACTCCCAGCGGTCTGCGGCTCACTGAAGTACGCCTGGAGCCATTCAACGCAGCGCTGCATCTCGGGGCTCGTTTCTGCCGGGCTGTCGTTGACCACACAGCTCTGGGGGGCCTCGCTGCTCCTGTGAGGGATGTAAGACGGGATGGGGAGGCAAGATGGGGATCAGAGGAGCAATCATAATACCCAGCTCTTGGTTGAACAGTCCTAAAAAATGTCACCAGAGTGCAATAACATGTGACACAGATGTAAGATGGAACAATTTGCTGCATAAAACTTAAGCTGTTAATCGAGACGTGTTTAAAATCCAAAGTTTTATAAATCAAGGTTCAAGTGAGTATGTGCTTTGCAAGTATTAGAAATGTAAAAAAAAAGAAAAGAAATATAAAAACACAATCCAGGCAATTCCTACAATAGATTTAACGTAGGTGTCTATGAAGTGCAAAAAGACCCCCCAAAAACAAAAGAAAAATGTGAGAGTAGAAGCTGCAGTGCTTCGAGTGTGTGAAGCTGTGAAACCAGTTTCTCAAAACCAACAAAAAAGAGTTTTCAAAAGTTAAGAGTGCAGCTTCGACAAGAGTTTCAACTCTGTTTGGGTTTAGTTTAAAGTTCAAAACAAGAATAAATGGATTTTTTTCCCTTTTTTTTGGGCCTATTTGTGCTGGCCAGCAAAGCAATGCACTTGGACGTGCATCTTAGAAGAAGTAGATGCTTGGAGGAATTTGCCGATGGTTGAGTTGGCATCACTTAACAGCTGAGTTTCTCTCTGCTGCTGACCACCCCCCAGGTCAACGCAAGCAGGCTGACCCATATTTGACACTTAAAGACCCTACTGGGAAGGTCCTCTCTTAGCATGTGCATTACTCCAAAGTGGACCTCAAGCTGTGTTGCGGATTCTAAAACAGGCCGCCAATTCCATTAACTGGTGTACAGGACTTATAAATAAATAATACAAACCATTTAAGTGCCCCTTTTTCAAAATTGGCTTATCCTGTATGGTATTAATAATAGACATTTACTTTGTTAAACACACAGACTGTCTCTCTCCTGCCTGCCGTAACAACATGGCCCTGAAGTGTTTTTACACTTCTGCAGGTCACAGTTTGAGCAACGTTTTATATTGGACATGTGAAGCTGAGGTTTACTGGAGTGTTATGACTGAGCAGGTCAGTTTTCAGAGAACCACTCTGCCTGCTGCTAGTTTGTGGCTGTGTGATGAAAATCTCCTGGGTGCCGTTTAACAGTGGGTGTAAATACAGTAAAAGGTGTAAATACTCTCATTTCTAAATAAACCACACAGCAGTTTATAGTCGAGTGGTGAAAACTCGGAAACCCACCAGCGGGCTCTGCGCTGAGACCCGCTCAAACAATGGCCATGGCTCATGGCAATCTCTGTCGGCATGGGTGAGTGCCCAGCCAGCCCCTACTTGTCATTGTCTCTCCTTTCTATCCCTCCCTCGCCCCCCTCCATCCCCCAGCTTTCCCTCCTCATTTCCCCCTCTCTATTTCTCCATCCTCCCACACCAGCTCTTTTGGCTCCCCACCACCTATAACCCAGCAACCCCTCCCCACCCACACTGCCTCCCTTTCTCTCAACAAGGATCTTCAGGCCACTGTTCCCGTTCTCTCCCCCCTTCTCACCTCCAACTCGCATCCTCCCACCTCCTCCTCCTCCTCCTCTGCCCCTCCACATCTCCTCTTTCTCTCTGAGAGGATGTTCCAGACGCTGCACACTGACAGCTCGGGGATATTGTGTGTGGAAATGTTCCTGTTGGACCCGCAGGCCCTTACAATCTACTGGACAAAGGCTAGTGCACCTTTGCTTAAGACTTGGCACCTTTGACCCCCTGCTCGCACTTCAGACTTGTCACCGTGGCTAATTTTCCTCTCCCTCTGCTGGCGGATGCGTCTGTTTTAAAAGGTGTCTGAGCGATACAACTTTGACAGTCGTAAAAGTTAATGCAATGCAGTACATGTTATGGCTGGTAAACAACAGCAAATATAAATAAATAAATGAAAGGGGAACAACAGAGGAGTTGAAGTCTGTCACCTCTAGGTGCAATGAGGGATCATTTTAAAAGAGCATGTGAGCTGTTGTGGAGATGTAGCTCCTGGAACCTTTCAGTGAATCAGAAATCAAACCCCATCAAGTGTTGTTTAAAAAGTTCAGACTGACTACTAATACCCGTGTTCCTTATTATAATAAATATGTGCAATATGTGTTTGAATGATTACCCAAAGAAAAAAAAAAAGGGAAAAATATTGTCCTAAAATATCTGTCATCTCCTATATGAAAATCAAGACTCATAATTAAAAGTGATCATAAAAAAATCCTTCAATAAGTTTAAGTTTAAATAAACAATTCAAACCAGGTTGAAGTAGAATTGCTCTTTCATTATCTTTTCACTGCATAAATCATACTGTCCTTCAGCCATTTTCTATTCAATCACAGGTAAGGAAATAAGAAACTAATTCTGAAACTAGCCAAGGATCTGCTGCACTAAAAAGAATATTTCCCCTGATACAAGATAGTGATTTGAGAAAATTTCTAATACTGTGCTCCTGTCACAATCAATTTCCAATTACCATAAATCATTGTTGCGTAAAGTGGGAGTCATTTGGAGTTCCACCTATTCTCCAACTCTAATATAAAGAATGAATTGAGCATTTATATAATATGTTGGAGGTTATTTCATTCATCCTGGAAGAAAGAATCAAATGAGACAATGGTAAAAATAGAAAAAATATTTAGCACCGAACTTGACAATTTCCTTTAGCACATGTAGTATCTCTCTATACCTGCGCAGGACTTCAGTAAAACTTTTTCTATCAGCTGCAGATGTAAGAATGGAACAGGTTAACCACAGGATTTAATTGAAAGGAATCTGGCGAAGGGTGTAATGGTATATTGCACAAAAAGGGGAAAAACTCAGAACTCAAGCCTCCATCCTGTGAAGCGTGATGGCGCTCATCCTGACTCGATCGGCTGTCACTTTTGACACAGCCTGCCAGAGTTCTCCTTCACCAATCATGGGTAACATGGCGGGTCAGAGGATGAAATAGAAAAAGGCCAAGAGCCGTTCAATATTTTCCTCAGCCTTATAGCTGCAGATACTTAACTCAGAGACGTCAAAGACTCAAAAGAGCATGAAAAAAGCCTAAAATGACTGTCTAAAAAGGGGGAAAAAATACAGCATGTCTCTATGAATGTCAAGATCCTGATGGTCTCTGAGCAAAAGGCTGTGATACAATTGTAAGCCACTTGCTCAATGCAGCGCGTTCAACCATTTGAACATCATTCAGATGCCTATCTAGCTACTGTGGCAATAAAGTCGAGAGATTTAGGAGTGGTAAGCTATGAGGAATGTTTCCTATTCTGTAGTGAGAGGGCACGTTTGGGGTCTGCTGTTAGGAAAAAAAATAAAAATAAAAACAACTAGGCCAGATAAACTGCTCTCCAGATATCCAGCAACTCTTATTAGTAAATGTCCACCAAAGAGGCCGCAGCACTCAATCCAATACATAAAGGTGGTGGTGAAATACTGCAGAGTAGGCAACAAAGCACACAACAATTAGGTCTTCTCCCAACTGGCTAGCCACAGGAGTCAGTAAAGGCATGTATTACCAGAGCCTTAACTCTTACTCCATTATGTAGTGTATCCACACCCCAACGCTGCAATGTTTATCTACAACAGACTACTGAGCAGTTTCAAATAGCGTTTTTAGCCTCTATTCTCAAGTGCCACAGTAAGAGATTCCAATTACCCGGATGGTAAGGAGCCAGTGAGAGAGGCATAAAGTACATTAGGGATCCCCTGTAACTGCAGGGACCTTTTAGAGACTCAACTGAAGAGGGCCGAGAGACTGAGGGGACAGTGACCCCGCATGGATAGCCTCTGTCAAAATTTGACCACGTCAAGCACAAAGGCATTATGGGAATCCAGTGTCACCAAGTCCTAATTACTGTCTGTGTTCAGAGCAAATTACTGCCTTGTTCCTCTGATTAGGGAGGAGGCTAATCTTCACCTGTGTACGCCAGCACTGCTGAGGGCCCTTGAGTGTTAGCGCTTCGTCTTCTGTAATTTATTTTTAAATCAGTGCCCGCTCCCAAGAGTTTTGAGTGTTTTGTTGTGAACCGCTTACCATGATCCCCACCGCCGCCCCCTCACCCCTAAATCCTTGACTAAATCCTTGTTTGGTGCCACAGGAAGATAAGCAATAACAACACTTGGGCATAATTGACTCGTACTCCCCTCCAAGATGTCAGAGCAAAATCATCTCTCTGCATATTGCCTTAGTGTGTCACACACTGTACACTTCTGCATGTTGCAGATATAGAATCCAATCAAGTTTTAAAACAAACTAGCTTTATGTCTGAAAAACTTCCTGGTCGACAGCAGGGAAAGGGAAAAGTAAAGAAAAAAAATTGCAAGAGCTGCTTTTAGCTTCTTGAACAAGAGGCAACTTTCGTTTGGCTTCCAGCCTCACCCTGGAGGTTCTGCTTTGGAAACCACAACATTTGCAGATTCTCATATGAGTGAATGTCAGTGTCTCGTCTGCGTGGGGCGGTTTACAGGTAGTGTGTTACACAGGTGTTGGTTTACACAGGAAATGGCACATGCAGCCTGATTGGGATGGTCCCGAGAGACAGAGGCACAAACATAGAGCACAGATGGGTCCAAGGGCCAGTGGGAGCAGCACCTTAATGAATACGCAGCTGAGTACTACACTTCAAAACATGCAAAACAATATTCTAAGGCCGCCGTAAAAATAGAACAAAAATCATCTGAATATCATTGCACTATGAATAATTCATACCATTTCTAAAGGGACTACGTCTAAAAGTCTCTCCCTTGCTTTATTGATGATTCTATTGAATATCTCAGCAGTTTACTGTTTGTATGACAAAGCATTTTAGTTAAAAATGTAAGCAGTTTATTTAACACACAGCTGTGTATAAAGATTTCTATATAGCTGGCATTTTTTTTTCTAATTATTCTAAAAAATTCAACCAAAATATAACAGATCCAGAGAGAGGGAGAGACACCCAGATAAAGGATGCTGCAGTGAAAAAAGTAGTAGCTATGGTTCCTGGTGTGTGAGCATATCATGTAAACAGGCTCCAACCGGGGAACACATTTACCATACTGCTATTCAGTGCAAACCAGACACGAGTGTGAGAAAAACGATAAATGCATCACCTCAGATATTTCACACTAGCATTGGTAGTGTGTAAAAGCTGTTGTGACAGCTTGGGTATTAGGGCTAGATAGATGGAAAATGTCTGGCTGCTTATGAATGCCAATGTGACTGGGGGTGACGGGTTTGACACAAAAACACTCCACCTCAGAACAATTAGGCTGTTCTCAGGGCCCATCCAGTGTTGTCGGTGATAATGGAAAGCTGTGAGGATAACTGGTGATAAATAGACTTTAACACCCTCCTCCTTAAGAGCAGTGCAGTCCTGCAGTCCTCTCATATGCTTAACTAATCATGACCATGGCCAGCAAAATCATACAAAAGACTAATTACTGTTGTACTTCACTTCAGTCTCAAAGGCCTCTTATATAAGGACTTGGGGGTTCTCTTGCCTCTTTTCTCCTCTTGATGGTTATTTTTTTTTACAAGTAGGCCTCACGCTAGACAAAAGCATTTAAAAATTGGTGATTGCTTTCATCTGCTTTAATTACATTCAGAAATGGCATTTCTGCCACATAATACACTCCTATTGTTTCAGAATTATCAGGCTTGGGGAGGAAAATCTACAATATTTGATGATGCTCCCGAGCTAAATCGCCTCTTGAAATTGAAATGTGCACAGAAATGCAAAATAAAAAGCAAGCCTTTGCAGCTGATATACTGGAAGCTCCTTGGCTTTCTCCAGAATGCTATTATTATGCATATCCAGGTAGAAAGTTAATTAACCCAAAGCTTAAGCTAATTATGGTAGCAGAATGCTATCAACCAAACGCTTTCAGTCAGACAGCTGTCCAGAATTTCATTTGCTAATCATTTGTCTTTTGCCGGAGCATATGGTACATTTCCCCACTATCACAGCAACAACAAACAGATGAAAATCATTAACTAAAAACAATGTGCAATGTGAAAAATCAGACACAGATTTATAAGGCTTTGTGTCAGAGAAAAAAAGGGGGATTTATGGCCTGGGAAGTATAATGATAATTTTGGTTTTAGCCACTTAGGATTTTAGGCAGATCACATGACCTGAGTGTGCAGGGAATTCAGATGCACAAATATATTGTTTATATCTATATGCAAATGAGAAAGAGTGTTTATCCGTGTAAAATTAATTGCAATTTTCTATAGAAGCTTATGCAAAAAGCTTGTTCTTAACAATTTTTATCTTCTAACACATTTTGTGCCTGGTTTTCCAACACGATATTTTTATGTTGTTAAAAACAGAACTCCCCCAGCCCAGAATTAAATCAATTATTTTCCAAGAAATGCTTCATACATTATTTTTCTTTTCATAAGAACACATCATACAGGCTGTTAAAGGGTGATTGATATCAGCATTGCCTTGCGACATTATCAGGCAATAAAGGCTACTCAGGTTCTAATGCAACATGTCATACACCGGCTCCTGTAGTACATTTCTATTGAGGACCTCACAAGCTAAATTGCTTTTTTCCAGCTCCCCCACATCTCAGCCAGCTTGACAGACAAATTGATCAAAGCATTGTAAAATAATATGCTCACAAAATGTCTCGGGGCAGGAGTCCAGCCCTTTTTTTCATTTTTCACCATAATAAAAAAGTGCTCCGTGATTTCCTCTGTATTATGTGTCTATGCTCTGTGTAAAAGAGGCACAAAGAATCATATTTCAGATAACAGTAATCTCCTGTAAACAAAATGCATATCGTTTTTTTTTTTCTCTGAACACTGAGGCCATACTAAAAACTAAAGAGGGGAAAACTGCTTAACAGAGAGGCTGGTGCGTAAAGCCCCAACAGTGGTTGTTGAGATGTAATGAATTTGTTCATCTGATAGCGCCTTCAGGGCTGTCGTTAGACTGGCAGAGGAGGCTGATTTCAGGAAATGTTCCTAAGATCAGTTAGGAAGCAAAAGGGGCTTGAGACGTTTCTATTAGAAAAGCTGACGGTCATGGTGTGTAAGCAATACTTCAAAAGCATTTAGCTATAATGGCATTTATCAATAACTATCTATCAATGCCACAAAAAAAAATTTGTTGCACTCCAGCTGCTCAAATTCAACCAACTGTGAACCAAAAAAAAAAAAAAAACACTGAAAGCAAATACGATCATGAAAGCTTTTAAAGCAAATGCCTGCTGCAGGTCTCAATCTACTATATGCACAAACATTTATCTATTTCCCTTTTTCCAAAATATGCTCTTAGTGATCATTTATCACGCTGACTTCCTAAAGCCGGCACCACACCACATTTAAAGCTGGAAAGAGCCTTGTTTAGTATGTCATAAATAAATCAATGGAAATGCCTGATCTGAACTATTACTGCTACAGGCAGGCTTTTGTGAGATATACATGTAAAGCTGGTTGCGAAGATAAGCCTGTATTTTGTCACTTCATCTCGCCTACCTTAATGCCTGTTTACAATAAGGAACTCAACATATCTAAGGTGCCTCCAGTTCCCTTGTCATGTGACAATAACAGCGTATTCAGCTGGTCACGATAAAATCTAAACATTTTCCTAATGATTTCTAGCTCACGCCTTTCAGAACATACAAACGATGATATGATCGAAGCTCCACTTATGACCGACGTCGCAAATGATATTAAACTGAGAAATGATCTAGTGATGCGAATCATTAAATTCATTTGCATATTTCTACTGAACCCGAACACACAAATTAAACCCTGTTCGCGAGGAGACCGGGAAAGGTGCTTGCACATGGTTACAGGACATCTTCCATAATCAAAATTCCATATTATTAATTTTCTCACTTCAACTCATTAACGACAAGTGGAATGTTTTTACTGCTTGATGAATTTTCGGAAATAGCAGACAGTCGAGAAGGAAACACATGTTGAGGTATAATATACAAGGTCATTAATGGGTTTCCATAAATTAGAATTTAAACGTACATTCCGAAAAGGATAACTTCTTAACCGGATGCATTTGAAATAGTTTAATTTCCCAGATCATTCAAGTTTATCAAATGTGAATCTGTGATACATGGATATTTAATTTCAATCTAATCAAAACTAATCTAAGATGCAGGATCTGGACCTTTCAAACTGAGGAAAAGGTACTTATTAATGCTGACTTTAATCAGTTTCAGTTGCTTGAGTAAGACTTCCTACATTCTGACAATTTTGAGGGATGGGCAGGCCATGAAACGCAACCACATATTACATTTCTGAGTGTCAGTTGACACTCCAAACTACCACGTACAACTTGAAGGAAACATAAAGAAACGGGAGAGAACAGTCCACGCTCCCAGTGGCCTTAGCTGACCTCCCAGACATCATTTCTAATCAACTCCCTTGAGGGTAATAAACAAGTTATTTTTCTGAAATTTCAAATATACTGCAGGAAGAATCACAACCACATGCCATCAGAAATCTAATTTCAAGCCCAACTGTATTCTAGTGCCCCTCATATTTCTAGTGCCTGCTCATATTTGCCCAACTTTCTCCAGGATATTTCTTGTGGGATCTACAAAAATGCCCTGCTTCCAATGAGGAATGGTGGCACTCCATCACAGGAGTGGATTCTGTCTGCCTGTAAATTTCACACCTTTGTTTATCACGTCACCAGCCCGGCTGTTGTACAGTACCTTTCAGCAGGTGCGACATCCATTAGGATCTGGATGGTGTGCACACCATTCTCACATCCACTGACTTGGATCGTCCCCAGGGGGCTCAGCAATGAGATGGTCTTCTGAGTGCATTGGCTCTCCTTTTGCTTCTTCATCTTGCTGCCCTGCTGAGGAAGTACAAATTACGCGCTGTTTATTGACATATTCATGTGGCAACTTTTACAATTTCACACTCATATTTGCATTGAGTGATCTATTGAAAACCAAGTGGGTCACCAACAGAAGATAACTTACGGATCTGAGCACCTAGCCTCCCAACAATGTCATGATGCGACTTGATCCCTACATTACTCTCAAATATTTCTTTTGTGCATGGAAAAGAATACGCCTATCTAACCAATAAATCGCCCATTTTTCCCCTCTTTCTGTTCTATATATCACATAAATGAGAAAAACAATGCAGTCTGTTCCCTTGTCTGGTGGGGGATTCCCAAGATAGCTCGACATTATTTTCAATCCGTCATTTTTGGTTGATGGCCGGGATGTTTTTCTAGCATTAAATTTGTTCCTTAGGGTGCAACTCCAATGGGATTCTGGTTTCCAGCCCTTAACAACAGCAAAAACGTGCAGCTTTTCTGACGACTGAGATGGATACTGGCAATAACCAGACAGCAGTTCCTTTTTTATTTTTACTTTGAGGGACCGAGAGATGATTGACTACGTTATATGTGAGTTTTTGAGGGATGGGGGTTATAATAAATAAAGGTCACATTGACTGTAAGAGTTTCAGCCGAGAAAACCCTTAATTCACAAAACCTTAATCTGAAAAATGTAACTGCAAAAACAAATGACCTTACATTTTGTATAATATTTAAATAAGCACACTTCAAAATCATAAATTGTCCAAATATATATTCCATAAATTCATTCAATTTGTTTTACTGAACTGATAGTGGCTGGCTAGTACTTAATTTTTTTTATGAACTGAGTAAGGTTATTTTTAATTATTTAATTATTATCAAATAACAAAAAATTGTTTGTTTCAACCAAAGAGTTCTTATTTAAAATACAGCTTTACTTGCAAGAATATTTCAAAACATACATTTCTGTAACACACTCTCAGGCATTTATTATTAAGTGTCAGCTACACATTCTGATCACCTGATTTCTCTCTCAAAAATGTTAATAAAACTTTTTTTTTTACAACATGCAGTCTTGAATATTAGCTGTCTTTTAACATATGTGAAACTTAAGGAAAGAAAATAGAAAACAAAAAAGATAATAATTGTATTGAGCAATTATTGTAGTAAATAAAATAAATTAATTCAATAAAGAAAAATGGTAGAATTCCTAATTTCATTCTCTCAAATATGACTTTTTTTCTAATATTCTTAGTCTTAAGGGATAGTAAACAGAATTTTGGGGAGATATGCTCTGTTAGTCAGACAACAAAATGCAACTGGGAGATGTTACTTTGAGCTTTGAGAGATTTTGATAGACAGTTTTTAAACAATTTTTTTCTTATTTGTTATACAGATAATACCACCTAAAAAATAGGCAAAAATAAGCATTAAGCCAAAAACTATTTTGTATTTTTTTATTCTAAATTTTTTTATATTATTTAAAACCATGTCTTTTATTTTTAGATTACCCCTTACCCCACCCCCTTCACAAGCCAGCACATCTGTCATGGTATGTGATCACAAATGCGTCTGCTTCAACTTTCTTGTTTCTACTCTTGCAGCTCTCACTGTATTCATCAGGGGTTTGCCTGAACTGACAATAAAGGCAAGAAATTTCAGAGCCAAACAATGGTACAGTGCACTTTGGATAAGCTTTGGACACACTGTCTGCCATTTAGCGGGCTTCTAATAAACTCCTAGATAGAATAATTGACTTTTGGCAATAATGGCCGTCACTAATCGTCTGTGCTGATTAAAAAAATAAGTCTCTCGTCGTTGGCTCCGTCGTTTTCGGCGCAGTTCGCGAGCCCATTTAGTGTTCGGATGTTTTGGTGTTTACCCTGTTCTTCACGGTGAGGAATAACAAACAAGCAGCTTGTGTTGTTGCAAAAAGAAAATCGCTGGCAGCGTCCTCGCGCTCGTCAATCATTTCAGTGGTTTCTCATTAGACTAGTTCCTGGTCAAACCTGCGTGATTAATTGAGTAGAAAGCTCGCCGTGACTGCACAGGTGTGAAAACGCAACATGTGCTGTTTTAAATTCGGGAGTGGGGGAAATTCATGCCGAAACACACGGGACATTTGCTGGTATCCGTACCGTAGGCGTGTGTTTAGCCTAAAGTGTGCAGCTTTAAACAAATAGGAAGTATATTTGACGGTCGACATACATTTTGGGGCACTTTTCAAGCTGTATTTTTTCTTCCGCTTGAATAAAGTACGTTCGACTATAATATTTAGCTTTGTAGCTTACAATTGAAGCCTCTTCTATCTCTTCTGTGCCAGCGCAAAGTGTAATTTTCTCCCCCTTGGCAAAACTAAACGAGTCTTCCTGTTTCTTCGGGCAGCGTGGTCGAGCTGTCCAATCAGGACAGGCAAAAGTCCGCTTCTGCTCTGTGATTGGTCAGTAGAATGTCTTCGCTCCTCCCTCTGCCAGGGACGGACATAACAGAAGACTTTTCTAATAAGTCTCAAGTTGGGATTTGGGCTTCTTCAGAGCTTCCTCAATACGCCAAAGACTTGTAATGATAGTAATTTATGTATTTGATTTGCTTGATGTTTATAAAGAAGAACGTATAAAAATGCATAATTTGAGCATTAGTTTCAAACACTGTTATCATTATGCTTGAATCTAAGACATTTTACCAGCTTTGTATCTCTAGTGACAGCCTTTTAGTGAGGTCTTAAGGGTCCAAGACATAATGTTTGTTTGTTTGTGTGTGTGTGTGTGTGTGTGTGTGTATGTATGTATATATATATGTATATATATATATATATAAAAATAAATAAAACTACCTATGTGACTGCAGCAACTAATAAAATTTTATGTATTACCAGCTAATAAAGTCAGCATGTTATTATGAAGAACACATGGGGCACTACTCAGTCCTTTTATTAGTGTTTCAGTCTAAAGGAAAAGAAGCTGAATTTTGTTGCCTGAAGCATGTATTTCAATAATTGTGACAAAGTGTGTTGCATCAGTCATCTTTTTTTTTAAAGTGTCTGTTGTCCTCTGCAGTGTTATTTTTTATTTCTGCAGAGCCTTCAGCTCTCTGCATGCCTCCGTTTGGAATGTGTAGGCCGACATGGGCCTGTGGCCCACACCCCATCTCAGTGGTGAGGGTGGGAGCGGGGGGAGAAAACGCCACCCCTGCAGAGACCATTTTGAAATCTGTGAGGATTTCCGTGCCATCTGGACCCGCTGCCAGTCTGCCCCAGATAGTAAGGGTTGGCAACGGTACCCGACGGTGCAATATGGCTCTCTCTTTAATGAACTACTAACTGTCCCCCGTTTTAATTGATGTGACATTTGAGCCATTTATCTCTGACATTTCAATGAAGGATGATTCTCAGCCTTGCCATTTACTTTTTTGTGCTATTTTCTAAGAGTCATTTGCATTTTTCTTCTCTAAACCTGCTTTTTGTCTCTCATTAGCTAATTAGAGGAACATGCACAATTAATAAAAATGAACATAACCTAGTTTGATACAGTCTTGATGAGGGATAATCAGAAAATCAATGTTTCCTTAACATTTATCAGAAATATTATGAAGGGCTATCTGTGGTAAAAGGTGACTTCGATGAAGCCTTGTAACCTTTACCCACATACCAACATGTAGCCTACAGTGTGGGACAACTTATGTTCTCAGCATGGGGAGAATCAAGCTCAATTAATCAGCATATGATTGCAGTAAGCAGCCCCCTCTGCTGGATCTTTGGAGCCATACTGTTTCAAATCATGTAAATTCTCCAGACTTTTATCATATGTGAATGTGGTACTCCCATGTTGTTCAAATGTTGTTTGTTTTATTGCATTTAATAAAAAAAAAACCACAAGTTTCTAATTTTGATTGCTATTTGTATTTTTATTGCATGTAAAATTAAATTACCATTAAGCTTGTTTTGTACTTTAAATTTTTTTTTGTCATATTTTATTTATTTGCTTTAATTAGCGCAAAGAACATTTTTCAAAACAGGAAAATTTTAGCCATTATGTACTGAAGCAAATCACCCGAGGTGCGTGTGAATGACATAAAAACGTGGTATCCTAAATTCAAGCTCAATTGTTTTCCATAATGACACATATTTTTAATCTTTTTTACATATCCTTTAAAAACACGGCTCTATTGATGACGGCTGTTCCTTTGATTGTGAGTGGTATCATTGCCAAGGTGCGGTGCCCTGTCTGTGCTGTCAGCTGGGCTGATATCTTTTGTTTGAGACTCAAACAGCTCCTTTTCCTGTTCAGTTTCCCCCCACTATTTTTGTTTCAGTGAAGTGTTGATAGACTTATATGTTGCACAGCTTCCTTTAAGTGTAAAGCGCCAGATGTTTGTGAGAATAACAACCCCATTTTTTTTTTTATTTCCCATAATGAGAGAGTTTGTTTGTAAGCAGTTTTGTCCATCCGGTTATATGATTGTCACTGCTCAGTCATACGCTTGCCTGCCTCTATCTTGCCCTCTTTTCCCGTGTTCCCGCTTTCTCCCTCTCATGTTGGCGTGGGAGGAGTTGAAGTCATTTATGATATCAGATATTCTCTTGGAGAGCATGAACGTCCTGACAGACAGAACAACTGCTATCCTCTCACACAGTGGTGTGTGTGAGCGTGCATTTTAATCAGGAAAAAGAAAAAAATGGCTCTCTGGGCCTCAAACTGCACATCGAGAAGGTTTGGGTGTTTGTCGAAATATGTTATATTGGTTTATTTAAATCAAAATATAAAGTAGTAATAAAAAAGAAGCAAACTCTAACCAGTTCTTTTTATTCTTTAATTCCACTCCTCTCCAAAGAATTAGCCCGATCATCCATATAAGCTACTCCACAACCACAAAGATGTGACAAAATGTCTCGGCACCCTCAAGTGTCCACTTGTTTAGTGTGCCTGTGTGCCTCCGTCCCTCCATTTCTGATATGATGTGGCTTCTCTATTTTACTGTTGACACAGTGCTATGAATGTCTGAGCATTTTGCAAATGAAGAGGCTTGAACTCCTGACAGGCAGTGTCGCCGGCACCATGACACACTGGCCCGCACATGCTGTGTGGCATAATGATGACATTAGGATCCAGTGATAATATCAGGACGCACTTCAGATAAATGACTGATAAACCAGGGGTTGTGCCTCTCGTATTACACGCTTGACAGAGCAGCTAATCAGTGTCCAAGTGACTGCTATTACATAAATCATGAGCTCGACTTTGATGCATATTCCAACGGTGTTCCCTATTCATCACGTCATCTGGGGAAGATTCTCTGGATGACTGGCTCCCGAGCCAACACACATTTTAAGAGCACATTATGTTTTCATTAGAATTTGATATGATCCATTCCAGTGTTGATTTGATTTTACGTGCTTGGGTCATTTGATAGTGGGCTACTCAGGAGAGTGGGTGTATTGTTACGCTGCGTGAGCTGTTTCCTCTCACTGACTGCTTTTATTGGCGAGACAGTTTTTTTTGATAAACAACCATGTTTCTTCATACAAAAAGGTGATTTTTATTCGCAAACATTTTGCTTTTGTATATTTAAGAACTCACTTAACCCATGCTCTTGCTCAATTTTCAAAGCTGAGATGAGTAATACTGTTTCACTCGGTAATAAAATCACACTGCACTTGTAGATGAAGTTGGAAGGCAAATATTGGGTGTTGAAGTGAGTCACCATGTATGTTTTATTCTCCGGTATTGGGGTCAGAGGATGTGAGGGTGGGGGTGTTAATTTAATCCCCATTCTTACCCTGAGCATGGCCACACTCTCTAAGGAGCTTTATCTCTGACAACTGTGTCAAATTAGAGGGACCACGAGCCCCTCATAAAGAATATGTCTGTCAGACTACATTGTTCTTGGCTTCTGAAATATACGGCTGAGAGGGACAAAAATAGAAGATAACACCTTGGTCCCAATGTTGGACTCAAACATGATGAAATAATTTTCCCAACTATGGGATCCTGACATTGACACAAACCAGTAACAAAACTGATATGCACGTCATACTTTCTCTTTTTTTCTGTTATTGATTTCAAAAAGTAATATTGTGTTCAATAAGCTTATGTATTACAGCACTGTTAGTAATATTTATGAAGTCTTCTACTTCGTTTTACGTTTTTTTTTATTATGCTAATAAAATGTTGAACAGACCTTTTTTTTTTCAAGAAAACTTTAATGTCAATAATTTATCATAATTCCACTTGCTTGTATAATTGATGGTGGCGTTACGTTCCATTAAACATGGCACATAACTCCAGGTCAGTCCAGTCTAATAAGTGCCCATCATTTATCTCCCTGGTATCTTGCTTTACTACAGTCAAACATGTAAAACAACTCTTAATGTTCTCCCTAGTCCCCTATGGGTGTTTCTCCCTGTTATCATCATTGCCTCTATTCTGTGGGGACTTCCTCTGGAGACAACATTTTCATAGACCTTTGACCTAAACCATATTTTCCATTTGAATGGTCTGACTAGTGAATATTTACAAGCATGTTTAATATATAATAGATCTCATCTGTGAGTCTTAGGAGCCATTTTCTGCTCAGTCAGGTTCTGGCGCTGGCCTCGCCCCCCTTGCTTGTGGTAATTTTGACCCCTCTTAAAAACAAAATGACCTGTGCCTCATTTAGGCCAAGTAGTATGCATACGTACTGCACAAGTCCTAAGGGCATACATGTTTATAACAAGAAAAGCTGGCAGTCTCGAATGTAAACATCTTAGCACTGTAATATTATTGTATCAGTAAAGTCCCAGAAGGTGGAAGATTTAATAATGTGGGTGGATTATATAAGAGAGAGAAATAAAGCAGTAATTTGAAATTGTTTGGGGACCTTTTGTGTCAATGGTTATAGAGGCTAAGGGACAACTCCTTTCCCTCAGGCCAATGTTAAAAAGGCAATGACTTTTCTTGTACATGCACAGCATTTTGGAATCTACATGAATTACTACCAGAGGCTTTTATTGTGTGATTAGTAATACATAATATATTTGATTCTATTATCATGCATGGGGAAAAAAAAATGAAAGAAGATGGTGAAACAGGAAGAGTGTGTTGATGAATAACGTCTGCGCTGAAGTGAATTAATATACGTTTGCCAGAGAAACAGATCTCGGTTTGCTTCTCGGGTGCTTATACAACCACGGGGTTTTTAATCTCTTTCTTGCCGATGAAAGTCCCAGTAATTGCTATATTTCCCTTTTTGTTTCAAGGACCTTTGATGATCCCTTGGCTTGCATCAGAGGGCAAAGTCATTAGTGGAGAAATGAGCTCAAGTGAAGAGAAAGAGATTGCAGGGCTCCCAGCATGATTGGAAACTTTGGCTCACATTGGATACTAATTTGAATTCAATTTTCAATATATGTTTGAAAGATAAAGGACAATTAGAAAATATGTATTTAGAAAAA
>JARVGW010000001.1:29648480-29665556 GCA_031762495.1 Anablepsoides rubrolineatus | reverse complement strand
AAAAAATCCTCTATTATCCAGCCTAACACTGCAGCCCGAGGAGAAAGACTGGGTAAAATAGAGACTTAATATTTCATATTGGTTAGATTATTCCTCTACACAAAGACCCCCTCCTCCCCCCCATTTTTTTTTCATTCCCTCACATTGCTACGCCCTCATTAAAAATGGGACACTGCACATTGAAACTTTTTAAAAATTCAAATATTTTCCTTCAATCTTTAAAGAGCTTATATCTAATGAACTAAGATTTAATTTGGCATGGCTTAACATCCATTTGCACTGTTCATAATTAGGAATGCAGACCTTGGTATTAAAATGAAGGGGCAAAGCCCTCAGTAAGTTCCCAAGTGAAACAAGAATTGGTTCCACTTTAAGTATTAATTGATTGGCTTTGCAGTATCCCTTACAGGAGACGAGTACACACACACACACACACACCCACACACATCCATCTCTACTACACCCAACCACCCACACTCACACAAACACACACAATTTACAGAGCACTCATTTCTCATCAATCTGGTGCTGCTTCATTTGCCTGTCTCTCATTCCCCCAGAGAGGGACAACCTATCTGCTAGCAGAGCTTAGCATTTGATCATGAGTGTCAATATCAAACTGCAAAGCAGGATTACACACTGCTGTCGTCAATAGGCGTAATGGTTTTACATGTGTTAAGGTTAACTCAGCCATTTAATGTGCATCGTACCTCTGAGATAATCATTCCAAAAAAAAAAAGGGACTTAAAAATGTCACACAAAGCCTCAGCAGACCTGGGCCTCAGCAACGATCACACACTATACTCAGAGGGTCTTGTTGCATTTTTCTCTTTCCTAAGATTTGACAGCTTATGACTATGGAATAGACAATTTCTACTGTATGAGACTAGTCTTCAAGGTATTTCATTCAAATTTCTTGCAAGAAACATTTCTCTGTGATGTATGATCAGACTGTCTGCAGAGTCACCAGAGATACAATTATTGATCATAGGCCGACCTAATATAAATTCTGTTAACTGTTTATTAAGGAAGAGCTTTAGTGCCACACAAAGAGAACTCTTTGTTGATCATCGTATTTCACAGTGGACTGTATGTCTGATGACTTTAGACACATGAAATGATTTCTGTGTTTTTACTTTTGCTCTCAACTGTTAAAAATGCAACAAAAAGAGATGCCTGTGCTTTTTCAATTCTTTATATTTGTGTGTGTGTGTGTGTAAGTAAGTGGAAATGTGTGAGTGTGCATCCAAGTGTGGCTGCAGGAGTCTCTTACATTTATTTTCACAAAACATAACACTCTCCCTCTGTAAACCTCTGCCTGCACATGTGACAGCTAAAAAAAAAAAAAAAAAAATCCCCCACAATGCTGTGAATTAGGAAGCGGTCTATTAGACACATGATCACATGATGTGGGATTAGTGGACTGAAGTCTTCAAAGCTGCTATTACAACTCCTGAGATGTGATACAGGCTCCCCCACTGCTCTCTGCAGGGGCGTGTGGCACTTCCTCTGAGAATTACCTGACACTGTCGTGTCTGCGCTCTGGGAGACAAGTGCTGTGGCTCGGAGTGGAACAGCCAACATCCGTCAGAAATGCTCCCCGCATGCTGCGCTGAGCCAACAAACTCTGCATTTAATCCCATGTGTGAGCTGCCACCGCGGCTACATGAGTTGACATCAGAGAAAAGGAGTTAAGGTGCTAAGGCTGGAACGATGGGTGATAAAATGGATTACAGATTGAGAAATGCCATCAAGCTTGAATACAGAGGCTCACGTAGAAAAGTTAATAACCACTCTTTAGCGATCAACCGTGTAAAATGTTAGAATTAAGGGAGGAGATGTTGGACGGGTGATTCTAAAAGCTGTATTATAAAATACTATAAAAAAGTACATGTTTACATTGATTCCAACATTGTTAAAAAAAACAACTTTAATTGAACTAGACTTACAGGGAAGGGTTTTTTATTAAAATCCTGGGTGAAAGAATTGTATATTAGCAAGTTTACGGTGTTATTATTGCAGTGGAGCCTATAATGCCGTATATAACAACAAACAATAAAAATAGGAGAAATAAAAGAGAAAAAGACATAATTTGAGGAAGAAAAAAAAGTGATTGCATTCTGAACTTCAAGTTACCTTTTCTAAAGCTGAACTCTGGGAATTCGGACCTCCCAGCGCAAACATTAACGGGCTGAAATGCAGCTCTGGATGTAACAAAGGAAACAATACCAGGGAAGAGAGCCAAGACGGCAGAGCTGGCACGCCTGTTCTTGGGACCATGGGAATTTGGCTCCCAGAAATAATGGGGTTGAACAGGGCCCAGCACCACTGCTACTGTAGCTGGGAAAATGGTGCACTGCAAGCCAGGCTTCATCCAGGGAGACTTAAAACGAGGGAGAAACAGGGAAAAAAAAAAAACAGAGAAAAGAAATGAAATATACAGTACAGGTTGCACCTCACAGTGTGAAGTGAGATGAGTAAAATAATGGAGGAAGAGGAAGCCTGTCTTATGTTTGTCCTGAGCAAGTGATGGTAAATCAGAAACAACGCCCAGCTTTGTGTTTTCGGATGTGCGCTAACATAAATACACTATATGGATGAGCTGCCACCTGGGCAGAGAGCAGAAGATCATAAAATAATATTAGCACACGTGATGTAAAGGGTCTTTCATGTGTACTTTAGGCTGTATGGTCAAAACTTAAAGCAAAACACTGGTGCATGTGGATTTATAATATTGGTAATGTTAATGCTAGCAGCCCTTCTCCAGACTAATTAGGACAATAAAGGGCTATGGGCTAATGTATGACTGCCATGCCAAAGCTAATGAATGCCTGGTGTACCTTGTTTCCTCCCAAGCGTCCTTGGACTGTCATCTCCAACCTTTTGATGTTGTATCTGATTATCCAGGCAGCGATTAATCATGATTAAGTAAGCAGCAAGTCTCCGAGAGAAAGAAAAGCAGAGAGGGTGGGTGGACAGCAGGAAAGTTGCCCAGGTTCAGGCCTTAATTCTAGGCAGCGCCGTCTCGGGCTTCTGCCAAGTGGACACTGGTAATGAGACAGCAAAGTAAAAATCACAGTGCTTTTTAAAGTGTTGTGAAAGGAAAGATTCATTATCTAAGCCAGCCTTTTTCCAAGCCATAGTTGAGGCTTCCAAAGAAACGCCTCTTGCCTTCTGTGGTAGTGCTTTCACATGCCCAGTGCTTCTTGACAGCAAGTTTTTTTTTTGTTGTTGCATGTTTTGTTGATACAGACATTTCAATACAACTCTCCAATCGCTGCTTTTCCTCCTCTCCAAAACATTTTGCTGCTTTGATATCAGTTTATGGAATATAAATGGGGTGGAGCAGAGCTAAGGTAATCACCTATTGGCCTCCATGCATTTCTAATGTAACCTGGTCTGCCTATGCTCACAGAGTGGGGCTGGCTTCATTATTCCAAGGTGCTGAGTCTTTTTTGCCAGAGCCATGCCTTTTCGGCGAATAGATCACCCTTGTGACCAGCAACTCTGATACTGTATGCACCGCCTGAAAGCTGAAGCTGTTTGCCCAGGTGCCAAAATAATCAAGTTCAGCTCACATGGCAGGTTATGAAAGAATATTAACTGTGGGAATAACCTGGTTTGACACACGTCACCTGTATGCATGATCAAATAGGAGCACGGTTGGAAAAGGAGTTTTCCAGGTAGGTCCTCTGGCAGGGAAGTTTGGGCTTGCGATGACACCAACTCAATCATTGTTGCTTTGAAGTCAGAGGGGTCAGTGTTGTAATGGGTTTGGACAAAGGTACAATGATTCTCTCTTTTCGCTTTCCGACCTTTTTCTGTTAATGCATTTAGCATTCTCCGTCTGTAATGGGTTTCCCAGCAAAGAGGGAGAGTGGACGCTGTTGTTGAAGCATGTTTAATGACGAACCAAAGGATGTAGAGCAGAGGTGCACATTATTGCCTCTATCAATAATACAGCTGTTTAAGTGGTCCACTTGGAGTATGAGCATATAATACTTCCTTTTCTGCCACGCTGCAGCCGCTCACTGCGAGAAGCCGTTTCTCCAATGAGGTCCGTGTGAAGGAATTTGTTTCGAGTGCAAACCGCACAGGCTTGTCATGGTTTTTCTGTCAAAGTTTGTTTCTGTTAAATAGACCCACAATTTGATTTTACTTGGATGACCTAGGATTTCCACCTTCACATTTTTAGTTTCCCATCAATCTTCTTTTTTTCCTCCCTAAAACCAGTATTTCAAGCTTAAATTATGGCAAATGATGTGTGTTCTCTGTGTTGTGAAGGAAAACAAAATAACTCCTGACGAGCGCCCTCTAACTGAACGCTTCCCCCACAGCCTAACGTTTAAGTGGAAAACTTCCCGACCACAAAGACATAAATCAGCCACCGTCGTCCTCCAAGTTTCATCATAGAAATGCTAAATTGTGCTTCCGAGCCAATATGAAAACATGGAAAAAGAAGGAAGCGCAAAGTTATGTATCTTGTAGCCATCAAACACAAGGGGGAAATCGGGGAGATCATCACATAATTGGCTTGAGTGTGTGTACACATGTCTCCCTCCAGTTCCAGCACGGTCTTTCAGTTCAACATGGGCTTTGAAATGTGGATTCAAAGCTAGCGGACTTCCCTGAATCACTGAAAACCCCCAGGACGTGCTTTGGCCTTTGCGGAGGTGGAAGCCAAATATGAGTCTGAGAAGATGAAGCACCCTGGCCTATCGTCTGTTCCTGGTAGGTGTTCACTCCCGATAAATATTTCATTTTGGTACAAAACAAATAACTTGACATAATTCCTCCCCCACTCGTTCGACTGGAATGACAGAGTGGCTGATTTACGCTTAGAGAGAGGTGTAAAAAGAATTGAGGCATGCTGTTTTTCCTCTAACCAATATCTAATGGATGTAACCCGACGGGCTAACAACTGTTTGTCTTTTTTTTTTTTTTTTCAGGAAACTGTGAAGTGAGGACACACTTGAATTTCTACAAATTGCTTACCGTGATTTGTGAGAAGCTCTCTGCCACATGATAATGATTTAATGCCAGGCAGAATATTGCAGTGCAAAAAGACCAAAGTTAAAGAAATCAGCTTTTAGGTACACTTACTTACAAAAAAAAATTGCTAAGTATTTATAATTCCTTCAGAGAGCTTTTAGTGTTCCTTCAAGAGGATTTGCAGGCTAAAAAAAATGACCCAGGCCCAAGTTCCATCTGAGACATGAAAGGACAAGTGGTTTAAACTTTAAATCTACTGTGAAAGTGTATTAACCACTTAACTATTTTCCCTGTTTCTTTCTTCATAAATGCTTGAGGCTGTCTCTGCTTTGTTGCATTTGTCAATCACTGTAATTTGGGCTCCATTTCCAAAAATAATTATCAGGTGAGTGGCAGCCCTTTGCCTGGAGTGCCAACTTGGAAGCGATGTGCCCAAGAGTATTAATTATGCCGCTCAAAATATGAAGTCTTTTAATAGAGAGGCTGACGTGACATCATTGTTTAGATTCTTTCTTCCCTACAAACATGACAATCACGGCTGTCCCTCTGGTCATCAGCAAAGATGAGGAGGAATTGTCAGAGGAAGTTATTAACAAGCTGTGTACCATGTGATAAAGTCAGTCAGGCTCTCACTGGTACCGTGTCTGTTGATTCGCATAGAGGAGAAGCAAAGAGCACACGAGGAGTAAGTCAACAACTTCAGTGCATCAGCTGTAAGAGATACAGAGGTGGAAATATGCAGCACGGCGAGCGGAGAGGAGGAGGCGGCGCCGTGGAAGCCTCAAATCTTTCAAATCCATGTACAAAAATGATTGCTGAATGTAAGTGTTGATGCTGTACTCGGAGGAGCACCCAGCTTCGTACAGTCGCCAGCCTAAATCTCGCTTTCCCCTCTCTCCCTCTCATTCTGCCAATCAAGCGCTCACAAACAGTGCTGCACTGTAGTTGTGCTTCACATTCAGCAGTTGCTTCTGTGAAACCCTAAGAGGGAGAGACAGCTTCCAGGTCTCATTAGCATCCAGTAGCAGCTAATGCTGCCTCCCTATTACTGTCTGAGGAGCTGAAATTCAGTTGGAGATGAGCACAGCCCAGGGGGCTTAGGGTTGCCAGTTTAATTAGTGCCTGATAATTTCAATAATGAGTGACAATTCATTGGGGCTTTTTAGGTTGGCCCACTGTTTGAGTGCAAATCGATAATCCTCTGTTTCTTCCCCCACTCTCACGAGCAGATAAAGGGCGAGTGTGTGTATGTGTGCGCGCAAGCGTGTGTGTATCTATCCCTTTGCAGAAATTTAATGAAAAGAATCAACTTAGAGAATGTCCCTTTGAAACCAAGAAAAGAAAGCCTATGTGATTTGATTTGCTGTTATTGGATGAGCAGGTGGGTCTTTAGTTGCTGTCGTGGGGTCCAGAGTAAAAACAATTTGCCTGGAGTGATATGGGGTAAGTGAGTGGAGGGTGAGGGCTCTACACTTGTTTTGTACTCAACCAAATGATGCCCTCATGCTCAAAGCAGAAGCGCTTGCTCTTATCAGTGACCATGCAGTCCGGATACTGTACACATGCACCGAGTAGACCGGCAAACATCCACGTCTAGGGCAAAGACGTAGCAAGTTTCGGGGTGTTTCCTACACGTGCACAGCTAACACACAGATCTTGAGGAAAATAAAATGATGATTAACAATAATTTATTCAATTGCCCCCAAGCTTGGAGAAATAGTTTACCCTGATTACTCGAGAAAGGTGTTTAAAACTGCGGTAATTCGGTGACAGGCAACAAAATTCTGCTAATGCCCTGCAAGAAGTTGTGTTTTGCTCTGGAAGCTATTTCACAGCTCGGCACGAGGAAGAACAGGTGAGGTTGAATAAAGTTTAAACAGACACTTTTTATATTCACGGAAATAATTATGCAAGGCAGCATGCTGTTTTACAGTGTATTGAAAATGAAGAATCAATTTTAGGTGTTGCAGGTAGTGCATTAAATCACCAATTAACCACATAACACCCAACCTCTACCTGACACTTGTATTGTAATCATTGTAGAAACAGGAAATAGGAGCCCATTATTCTTTAATACACAGTCTCTGATAAAAAAAATATAAATAAACGCTCGGTGCATGCAGAAATAAATTATCACGAAGAGATCTGTGAAGAAGAGAAAAAAAAAGTTGATGAGATACACAAAAGAAAGAGAGTGACGTTTCACCTGCCAATATGTGGTGCAGAACGCTCTACTTGCTCTGCAATAATTGTGGAACAGCTTTGTTGCCCTTTGTGACATGTCTGCATTTGACACGCTATATGTTGCACAATGTCCTGTACAATACTGAGTCAGCACATGAGTTGCCTCTATATTCAGTCTTCCCTCATACAGCTATGGAATGAAAGTGCAGCGAGAGCATGCAGCATTTCCTCAGTCAGTTAGGCTGACATATTGTGAAGGACAGTAGCCTAATTATTCCCTGGCAGTGGCACAGACCTGCCAGTCCTTTCAGATTGAGTTGAACCACCAAGGCTAGAGTTTGATTCCTGAGTGTCTGCTATGTTTTGAGTCAGATAGGATCATGTCCACTGGAGATTTAATTTGGACACTCAGTGGTGTGAACCCAGCCCCTTATTACGTTCACCCCCTCATCACCCTGACCTGTAGTCTTCCTCTATTACAGGCCCGAGAAAAAAAAACAAAAAAAAAACAGCAATCATCACGTTAATATGAGGAACATCAAGAGACTATTGATTGTGGTTACTTGCTGAATATTCCCTCTATGACATGTGGTTCAGTGCCCCCTTCATGCTCGTCTGTGGCAGTCTTTTTAAATATTCATGATGAGGTTGCCTTATGGTTCTGCTGCTGAATTTCTAATTGGGCCGTCAAAAGAGATACAACATGCCCTTAAGCAGGACCGTAACAGCGGTCAGCTCAAACAAAAATTGTGTGATTCAGCCAAAGGGCTAATTAGCGATTAGCATTCACTGTTTACAAGGGTCCTTACCTGTGGGCCAGGCGATGGCTGAATTGAGCTTAAATCACTCCATTCTGCCTTTGAAGCTTCAAGAGCTGCCTGTCCATATCATAATGACTGGGAGGAGAGAAGGAAGTGCTTCTACTGTGTAACAACATAATCATCAATTAAGGCAGGGAAATGCCAAGAAGTGGGGATTTTAGCTCATTAAAAAAAAAGCCCAGAAGAAGGAGTACCTCTGGATTTATATATATTTTCCATCTCTCCTCTGTCAATGTCTGCCATCTTTGGAATTCAAATGATTTGTGTCTTTCAAGATGAGTGGAAATCCTGAAACTATAATTCAGAGACCCAGAAGCAGACATGCCCTAATAAGGGCTAAAATATGAATGACATTTGCTCCATGAAGATCCAGAATGGAAATGGGATTGCCAATAATTTAGTCCTGCTTATTAGTTTCCGCTGTCGAAAAATTTATGTTTAATGGATTTTTATGGCCATTAGAAGCAAAATTAATGCCATCATATAACAAGCAGATTTCTGAAATTATAACAGCTGTTGTCATTATAGCATATACGTTGCATATACAGCCTGAAGCTATATATGCAACTTATAAATTATGGTTTTGTATATTTGTATTGTGCTCTAAATATTACAGGCTAAATTATTTTTTTACTAAATGAAAATAAAAAACATAAATGCCAACGTCTTCATGATGCAAAGGTTTTTGTGCTGACAAGCTGTTAGTGGAATATCTTTAACTTAAGTCCCCTGAAACAAAGGGAACGAGCCTTTTAGGTGTCCAATACGTCTTTTTTATTTGCTGTTTGGGGGTGCCCAGTGGCCAAGATGGACCATTGTATACATCATCCTGATGGAACCACTGCTAGGACATACAGTAGCTCATGTCTTGAACATCTTTCCAGACATTAAAAAGAATATGATAGTTCCCCAACTTCTTTGAGGATGCGCTGCCTTTGAGAAAGAACTCCTTTTGAGCATATCCAAACGTTTTCATCTCTCTCATTTTTTTAAATCTATTTTTTTACTTTTGCCACAAAGTAGGGACTCAACACAAACTAATTCATGATGATAAAAAAATACTGCTGGGGTGCGTTTCCTGCTTAACAAAGTACAAAGATGGCTGATAAAGGGCTTATTAGTGAACCATCATTACTCTCACTTTGGCTTGAATGAAAAGCACCATTATGTCCTGCCTTTTTTCCCTCCTTTTTTTGCTGATGTGGCTACGAGCTGAGGTGATGCCGAGGCTTCTTTCGGAGGGTTAGTTGAGCAGACCTGTCAGTGATGATATACAGACAGCAGGAACAGTGCAAACTCAGGGATAAGAGTCAACGGTAATTAGAATCTATTGAGGGAGGCGGGGGCTCTCGTGCACATGACACACACACTCATCTATGTTTCAATGTGTAAACAGAGCTGCAACACTTACTTCCTCAGAAATAGTAAAAAAAAAATACCTTTAATGCCTTAAATAAAACTTTTATATGCATGTGGTAAAATGCATTGGAACTAAGATTATTCCAAAATTTCTGTCTTACTGTGGAGATTCTCCCACTACACTCTTCTTTTCCTTAATTGCTCATTAATGAGATGGTAATATATGTCTGCCACAAAGTTTGAAAAAGATGCACTCATTGAGAAAGCCATAAATCTAAACATTTGAAAAGGAATTAGTAACGGGGAGCCTCCCATTCTTGTTCTCTGAAAAATTAATGCGGCGCATGTTATATTTATTACAAGGCCGACTGTCATTCATTTTAGCCGACCTAACAGAAATTAAAAGTGACAGCAACCTCATCAAGAATGAATGCCATTGTATTCTACACGGAGCAGGAAAAGACAGGGCAAAATCAGATAATAAAACACAGCTTTTCACCGCGCATCCATAACAGGGAGAAGAAGATGCTGTGAATGAAGGAATGAGGGCAAAAGAAAGTCGGGAAAAAAAATAATAAAGTGCAAAACACATTTCTGGAACTTTTGCAGTTTTTGAAAACAAAGCCTAATTTGGAATCACACAGAAATTAAGCAATTAGAAATGCACAAAACCATATGAATAAACAAGAGATGACACTAAAAACGACTTGTGTATTGAAATGTTTTCCACTTCGTATTTGTTTTCAAACATTTTCCAACATTTGTATAATTGTTGCCCTCACTCATTAAAGGAGAAGGGTTCTGATCTGAGTATGCTGCAGCTAAATGGTCAGGTTCCCATGTGAGGGAAATAAATGAAATATTAGTTTATTACATATTTAAATCTCTCTCCCCAGGCTGTCTTACGCTTTTTTTTCTCTCTCTTCTGTTGGTTTGCATTATAATGTTCACCAAACAGCTTTTTCCCAACTAATGGCTTGTAACAACGCGGTCCTGCTTTCCCCCTCTGCTTTTGGTCTAGATTTTCATAACAAATTACTGTGGTACGCCAAGGGAAGAGAGGAAGCTCCAACTTCCTGAGGAGGCAAAAGGGAAAAATTCATCTTTAAGTGGTACAAAGTCGAGCGTTGCCAGTGGAACATTTTCACAGTGTGTGTCCGTTAAACATTGAGTAGACAGTCAGCTGCAGATAATAAGTCAACGTTGTCAGGGAGCTGACAGTAACATTTGGTAATAATAAAAAATCCATATTGCATGCTGCTTCTTGGGAAAAGCGTTTGCACCAAAGTGTGCAAGGTTCTGGTCCGCTTTTCTCCTGACAAACAATGGTTTCATTCTTCCTATTGGCATATAAAGTCCAAGGTCACATTTGAAATTCCAGACTGCTTTTATAAGTTCATAATCTAAGTCCTATCCATCAAAATGCTGATGCCTCAAAACAAACAGAGGGCTGAAAGCAGAGATACAGACCAGGACGGGCCCTCTGAATAATTGTTGAGGGCAGCCCCCTCGCTCTCCCTATCTCAGGTGTGTGATTAAAATCAATTAAATCACTCCTCTGGTGTCAACCGCCCCAAATCTCCTGACAAATGAAACGGTGCTTTAGGAAGACGAGGATGTTCCTGGTCCTGTCGTGGCTCGGCTCATATTCACAAATGAGATTAAGATTGGGCTGCTGAGGGATTTCAAAGGCCTGTTTTCCATAAGAGCATGAAACAGCCTGTGAAGCCCCGTGTAGGCTGCAATAAGTAGACTTGAAAGTGTCTGGAGCAGAGATCAGCTCCCAGCCCACAGTGAGAGTAACTAGCTGGAAAAAAAACAAGGACTATTTACCTGCATCTATAGAGCGTAAGATTCTAATAGCAGTAAGTTTGAGGCACAATTGCCAAAAACCATACAATTATTCCATAAATTCTTAAAAACCTTCAATCTATTTATGTTACAATATTGTGGTTAGTTTGATGCATCCATTAATGAGCTGTTCATCCAATATTAATATGTATTAAAATGTGTGTTTTGAGTCCATACAGTTTCCACCACAGCACAGACTTCAGACAAATTAAGCTATTTACGAAGCATCAATATGGAATCATTAAATGCCCTTTGTGTATTGTTCTCCACGCTCTGTGGACCACCCCTCTTTTATTTTCGTTTCCCTCTCGCTCGCGTGCCTGCCCGCCCGGCTTGTGCCTCAGATGCGAGTCGAGGATGAAGCCCTCTGCAGGCCTCTTTATGACGACAGTCGGTGAGATCTGCTGATCCCATCTCCAGTGGGCCTCTGTAACCCCCCTTTGCAACATTAGGCAAAAGCGCTAAATCAAAGTGTAGAGTCAGCCCAGTGTGTGTGTTTAACATCCCCCTGCTCTTGTCACCAATGACCAGGGGCGGACCGCCACGTGTCCTTGCCCTATCCCCCGGTGTCCTATCACTTCTTTATCTGTCCACGGGGCATGGCCGCTCTCCCAAAGACAACCACACATGCATGCTCAAGAAGGGTCTTTTCTTTTTTTTTTTTTTTTTTATTCATCTCAACACCCACAGAGAAAATCAGACATCCTAAATTGTTCCCCTACAGCAGTTGTTTTATTCATGGTTGCATTTGATATCTTTTTTTTTTCTTCTTTCCATTCCTATTAAAGCTCGTATTTGTATAACAATGAAATCTTATTTCTTTTAATCAAACAGAGAAAATTAAAAGCAGCATAAAGCACTGAACATTCTTCTTTTCTTACGAACATTTGCAAAAAAGACAAACTTTGCAAATGCGGCTCAAAAAATGTTTCCAAAACTGAAGAAAACTTATGTAGGACACTGACCTGTATTTCATTGTGAAGAGAAAAAAATAAAGAATCAAAAAAATATATACTTTTTAACTCTGAAGTTCTTGTGGGAAAACAATAACAGACAGTATGTTTATTTGCGATGAAGCTACACAACACAAAGAAAGAGCAACCATACCAAAGGGATTTTCCTGACTCCTGAGAAGGGTACAACCAATATTCCCAAACCCATGCCAGGACTTGTGATTCCTCTGTATACGTTCTTTTTTTTTTCCTTCTTCTTCTTCTTTATGAAGAATGATCAAATCAAGCATGGAAGTGTGTTTCATCAGTCTGTTGGAGGGGAAAGAGAGACTTTCAAAATAATCCCTTAAGTAGATGGGAATTTTTTATGTTTTTTTTTTAACACAAGGTGTGTTTCATGAGAGTGCAGGAAATGACAATTATATCGAGACGCTATCTCCTCCAACGAATGGCTAAACCTTTTTTTTGTGGGAACTGTGCGTGATGTGGCCACACATCTGATCTAGCAGTGTTATTATTCAGTCTCTTGACAGGTCATATTTTGTCAAATGAAATGCTGAATTGCTTCTTACTCTGCAGAGAAGCTGAAGTGATACATGTAAGTAGAATTAAATTACTCTATAGTATATTACAGCCTCAGTGGGATTGTGGCTGTTCCTTCATTTTTAATAAGTGCTTATTTCCCAGGGGGCTTTGTTGGGCACCGTGGGTCAACAGTGTCCAAGAGGGCAAAGCTTGTTCACCACATTCTAGAGCCCTTTAATTGCTCGAGGTTATGTGTGCTATTATCTTCCTTTTTCTCTTTCATTATGGAGGTGCAGAGGTTCGGATTGACCCATCCTCTCAATTTTGAAAGCACTCGCTGCGTTTAGCGCACTTCAATTAAGCGTGCATTGGAGTGCCTCTGATGAAATTTATTTAATTAATTATTCCAGCTCCTGTTTTTGGCTCTTGCATATATTCATTAAAAAAGGAAAAGGGGGAAGAAAAATAATAATAATAATTCCACGGGTGTCCCAGGCCCGCTCTTATATTTATTCTGTTGTGATAATGTTACAACTGTAACAGCAATATTTTCAGAGCTCCCAGGAGTGCTTGGTCTGACTCAAACATAATAACCCACGGCAGTGTCTGTCTGACTCTCAGCCATTCTCATTCCTTCTTGCAGCTGATGCCGTAACCCCGGCCCCCTTCCCTGCAGGCTGTGCTGACGGCGAGCTCAGAGCAGCCACAAACACGCGCGCGCACACACACTCATAGACACACACAAAAAGGACCTGTGGACCTGCATTTGCATGGACACAAATGTTCACATGCAAACATATGCAAATATACTCATGAACACACATGTAAGTGCTTATTCACAAATGTGCACATATTTTTATTCCGCTCATTTTACCTGGCTGTCCTTATTTTTTCCAAGTTATTTTAGAGAGAGAGAGAAAAAAAAGAAGCTGAAGAAACAACAAAAGTCACTGGAAAATCGTGTTAAGAGACCAGTTCAGTAACTGAAAAGATTCCGGTGCACCATTTTACTCCAAAGTGGCTTGTAAACATCGCTCCCAAGTTAGTGCACGGCTTTGCCTTCCTCGTGAGAATTTGATCACTTTTACCCGTTCTGACAAGTCTCCTTTTGTTCAAAAAGGGAGATGGCAGATGACTGATCAATATAAACACAGGTGTTTGGAGAAAAGCTGTGGATTGATCAGTAAGAGTCCCTCAAACTGAGAGAGAGGGAGAGAAAAAAAAAGAACAAATCACAGGAAAGGAAAGTGAAAAGTTAAGTAGGACACTGCGAGGGATTCCCTGGGTGCGAGTCTTGGAGAAACTGCACAGCACAAATGAAAAAGAACAGAGGAGAGCTGGTTGGGGAATTCAAAAAAGAATAATTAAAAACTCAAATCGGGTTCTTAACTGTGAGAAAGAAGAAGAAGAGAGAGAGCGAGAGACGGAGTGAGAGTGGGTTTTTTAAATCCACCAACAAGAATACACTTGGATGATAACTGCTTCAGCCGTAGGCTATTAAAATATTAACCACCGCTGTCCGAGCTGGGACTTTCCTAGCGGTGCTGAGCAGTATCCTCCCCGGATGCTGGGCCTGAGAGAAAGGCTCTGCTCCTGCTCGTTGCCCTGTGGGAGGCTCAGGCTTGCATGTGGAAGTGTTTTAATGTTTCTCAGATGCCTGGCTTACTGAGGGAGCTTTGACAAGGCAACTATCCTGGGTGTGATTTAAAGGTGTGCACAGGGGGAGCCCAGGTACTGGAGCTGAGGGCCTCTTAAGAAACTGGGTGCCTTGTAGAGAGAGAGAGAGAGAGAAAAAGGAAGCAAACTTTAAAAAAATAAAATAAAATAAAATAAAAATCCCTTGTTGCTAAGCAAAACTCAATCCCTTAAGTTTGACTCATTTTTATAAGATGAAATAAATGCTTTTTCATGCTGCTACCTCACAAAGTTTACTTATCAGTTGAGCTCTGAAAGTGTATAAATTTAATGCAGATTCAGGAAAAATATATATAAAAAAATACATATCTAAATTATTTTAGTTAATTATTTTTGGAGGTTTGTGCGCTTCCAGGACCCTGATATTGCCTTAAGCTTTTTAGAGTGGTAACGCACAGCAGATATTTAGAGTGTACATCTAAATCACTTAGAGGGATTTCGTTTAGGGGGAACACACAGAGAGAACCACCCTCATCTCAAACAGAGCAATTGTAGAGGTTTTATTGACTCTAACAGATAACAGCAATTATTTCTCTGAGTTTGCTTTCTGCTCTCTGCCAAATGTGAGCTGGCAGATTATTAAAAAGACAAGTGGTCTCTTTGATATTGAGACAAAATAAAAGGGGGTGTATTTTTAGCATGCTGCAGAGGGTTGCCAGCTTTGTTCAGGTGGAATTTCTGCACAGGAAATAATGCACGTGCTGCTTCCAGGCAAGACAGTCACAGATTAAGAAACGCGCTGAAAAGTTGGAGAATATTCAGAGTGGCAGTTTTTTTTTGAATATTTCATGAGATTACAGAATCGTGGCACGTATCATGGCGTTGACTTAAATTGTTAAAGTAGCCTGAAGTTCACGGAGAGGGTGAGATCTCTATTCTTTTATTCCCCAAACTCGACGCGACGTGTCTCTGTCTATCTCGCTCACTTCCCGCTGTCCTGCCTTTAATTTTATGTTTCTGACGCCCACCCAATATTTCCTGGGGGCTCGGCTCCCACTCCAACCCTTTCCTCTGTGGCTTTTCCCAGTTGTTCCACCTTCCCATGGTCCGTCCATGCGTCCTTGCCTCTGTTGCCCCCCCCCTCTCGCTCTCTTGAGTGCCCTCTTCTTCCTGCAATGTCCCATCTCTCCCTGGAATCAGGAGCCTGGCTTTCTGGCAGGCAGATGGGACAGATGAGGATGGCAGGGATTGGCTAATCCCTAATCTGCTGTCTCCTTGCCATTCTGGACCACAGAGGAGAGAGGGAGACAGAGAGGGAGAGGGTGATGGAGCCAGCTAGATGGAGCCAGCTGTCAGATGGTGAGTCTTTCATGGTCCTGCGCACACAACAGCTGCACAGGGCCCGCCTGCACGGCTCTGCATTATTAAGCATCTTTTTAGTTGGTTCCAGATGCAGACCTAGCTGTGTTTACCCAGGCTTTGTGCTTTCTGCACCCCCCCCCACACCCACCCTCCCACAACCCACCCTGCTCTCCACCTCCTCTTCCTTCTTCAACTGTCCCATAATTTCTTAATTCCTGTGTTGCTCCGTTGCTTAATGTGGTCAAAGTCATTCAAGTTTGTGTCTGTAACAGTACCACATGTGCATGACCCTTGCAAATAAGGGAAAACACTTTTAAGTCCCCTCACAAATATTTGAATCAATTAAACATAAGTGGACTTTTTGTTTCAATACTTCTTCCTCTCTCTGTTTTTTTTTTTTTTTGGAATAAATTGAAATAAAATTCTGTTAGCGGTGCAACAAACTACCTGAGGGTTACGACGATATCTAATGACATTAAGTAAAAAAAGAAGAAGAAGGAAATCTTTGCTGCTGTGGAAATGGCAGTGAAGTAAAATGTAATTACATCATAATTAAATGGTTTCATTGCTGTAATTACATGCTGTTTAATGCGCCGCTCTCGATGTGATTGTATGTCTGCATATAGAATGTGCAAACAGGCAAACTTGTTTAAACATAAATGCAAAGGCGCTTGCAAGCACACAAACATGGGTGCACACAAACACACACACACACACACATGCATAAGTTTGCGCCAGCATACACATATTCGCACAGCAACCTTTTGCAAAAGCCAGCTTTGAGAGGACTAATCTGTGCCTCGGTGCCGTCTCTTGTCAAGTTCAAGAGGGTTAACAAATCTTTACCTCCAGAACAGCCCTTCTCTTCCCCCTTTCATGTCCACATTTGTTCACTGTATGTCCAAAAATCTACAGAGGCCCGTCCCGACTCAGTTGGGATTGGTTTAGCTGAAGAGCTGGAGGCTTTTCAGTTGCTGGCATCTGTTGTTCTTCTTCCCAGAGCTGCTGGCAGTCAGTTAATGGCCATGCTTGGGACCCAGAGAGAGAGAACAGTGGCTGATTTCCCCATTGCCATCGCACCAATCCCGGCACACCACCAACTGCAGATGAGCCACCAGCAGCTAAAAACATTCAGGCTAATGCTCCGCTTCTCTGAGAGTTTGGGGCAGATGTTCCTCACATTTTTTTTTCTTTTTCTTTTTTTTTTTTTCGCTGTGTTTCGGCGCATAACTCAACACTGTCAAGTTTGTCTTTTTGTACTGAGGATGTTCACAGATTTGATCCTGATGAAAGCAGTCACACGAATGAAAGAAAACTAATGTATTTCAATGACATTTGCAAAACTATAAATGTTTATTTCATATAAATAAAAGAGTCCAGTTTAAAATATGATA
>JARVGW010000001.1:29633889-29648380 GCA_031762495.1 Anablepsoides rubrolineatus | reverse complement strand
AATGTATTTCAATGACATTTGCAAAACTATAAATGTTTATTTCATATAAATAAAAGAGTCCAGTTTAAAATATGATAGACTCAACAAGTTATTCTTTTGCGTTTTATTTTCCAATGAGTTAATACTGACTTAGCGTGGATCAAGCATTTTATTATTACCGACACTCTGGGCTCAGTCCTCGGCATCTGCATAATACTGAAAGCGGTTGCTACAGTTTAATCAGTATCTTGTTACTCCAGAGAGTCAGGCTGGATATGTTATCACTAAGGAGGAAGTTCAAATGAAGCTCAATAAATAAATTAATGCCTTGACGATTAGCTGTCACATAAGCAATTAAAATGACTTCAAATTATTCATTTTCAAACAGGTGCAGCCAACGAAAGCTGCGATTGTTGTAGTAATTGTCAAAATCAAACAATTTGTTTTGATTTATCTTCCATGTTGCATCTCTTGTGAAAAATTCGAGCCAGCGTGCATAAAATATTTTAAAGAGAATTTAGCAGCATATGCATAACCGGGGTTTTGTCTCTTTCTTTTTTTTTTAGTCCTTCTCAGGCCTTCGTCATCTTTCTGCTGGTAGAAGTGTTTGAAATGTTGGAGGCCGTTGAAAATCACCACGACAAAACTGTGCTTAAAAACTCAATCACATTCTTTTTGCAAATTATTAATTGTGACTGTCATAGTCACAGCATCCTCCTGACAATCACACGGCTGCCTCAGAAAAATACACTTGACAGCTCAGGACCCCAAATCCCACAATGAATTCGTCCTTGACACATCCTTAATGACGATCATCTTGATGATTGTAAATACATTATCATATCAGATCACGTCTGTGTTGCAATCATCACCTCCATTTCCTTTTAATTAAACAGCAAAGCTGACACCACATCTGTCAAAAAGGAAGTGAGACTTCTTGAAATCGGTGTGAACTTTTCCTTTTTTCTCGTTCCTGCTCCAAAGCAAACAATAGAAAGGGAAATGGCTTTGAAAATAACAAGCTCTATCAGTGCTTGTCTCCTCCTTGCCCTCTCCGTCTTTCTTCCTTTTACTCCTTTCCTCCTTCCCCCTACACCTCCTCCCCTCTTTCTTTCTCTCACACACTTTCACCACTTCTCCATCTCTTTTCTCCCCCCCCCCTCCGCTCTCCCTTTCTCCCACCACTTGAAAGGCAGGGTAATGAGACAGCTAGAGAGCAAAGCAAGGTGTCCGCGGAGCATCAGTTGTGCACGGGAGAAGTGAAAATTTACTGCAAATGAGACGATGCCAGTAAATTCATTTTTATTCAGATTACTGTCATCATACATAACGGCTTCCCTTGTAAACATTTGGCCTCGGTTTTTGTGATGAGGCGTCATTATTTGCCAGATTACGTTATTAAGCTATTAACACGTCAAGCGCGGCGGGCAACAATGCAGGGGCACGCTTAAACAAGCTGAAGAGAATGGAGGAGGTGTCACCGGCTTGACATATGAAGGCACTTAATAGCCGCAGCTCTGAAGACAGAAGAGAGAAATTAAACAGACAGCTTTCAGCACAGAATGGAGAGTGCTATTCACAAGTGCTCAGAACTGACTTAACTGTCTTTACGCAATAATTATTTAACAGCCCATCAAATATAATACAGCAATTTAGTTCTGCAGGAAACATATTTCCTCTCACGTGTATGTTTTATAGCCTCTATTTACATGTTATTGATGTCATTATGAAAAAGAGGCTTGTGTTTATTTCGAAATTTGAAGGCCTGGAAAAATGGTTGTTGGTAAATCTTTTTTGACAGTCCCAATAAAAACTCGAATGACTATAAACTAAATCAAACAGAGAGAGAGAGAGAAAGAGAAATTTGCTAAAATATAGAGATTTGTTTTACTTTTTACAGCTTAGTAACTAACAATAAAGTTTTATTTTGTGTGTGTTAAACTTTGATTTTTCATGAAAGCTCTTGGAAAAAAAAAAAAGTCAGCATTATGAAACAAACAGGGGTCCCACTGGTGACATGAAGAGGCTGTACACGGACGGCCAAGTCAGCGGTTTTGAGTGGATAAATCCATGGTAACCTATTGAAATGGTTCAACCACAGCCAAAATCAGCTACAACAGTCAAAGGAGCCAGAGCCCTTCCGTTCAGCCAGCACAGCAGCTTAGCAGTTTTAACCGAGAATCCACCACTTATCATCGTCGGCATCCAGCGCCACAACACTCCACCATGAAGAGGCTTGAGTTAAGCCGGTTAAAATAACACGAGACAATACATCAACAACAGCTTCCTCTTCCCTTTTGATGCCTGCTTAATTTGAATGGTACAATGGGCTGAATCCTGTTCTGGTGCTCGACCAAAGGACCACAGAGCTCTGTCCATCTCTCCTTCACATCAGAGGCTGCCGGAGGAGCGGGGGGCCCCCTGATACTGTGTGGGGTTGCCTGATAAAGGCCTTATTTCTGAGTCTTCCAGTGAGGGGCTGGATTCTACTCCCCAGCAGGGACGGCGGCGGACCACGTCGGTTAAGGCAGATGCTAGAAACTGCAGTTCGAGCTGAAACACTGAGAGGGGAGGGTGGGGTGGAGAAAGTAAAGGAGAAAGTGGAAGAGACTGAGACGACTGGGTGAGTGAAAGAGAAAGGCGCTGACTGATAATTGACGCTACCTTGAGAGTTCACCTTGCGTGTGACACCTTTAAGCCCAAATTTGGGGGATAAGGGGCGCAGCTTAAAAGTTCAATCTTTTTTTCTTTTTACTTTTGCTTTTTGTTTTAGGATGCTATAAATGTGCCCTCTTGGTATTTGGACTTTTCTTCCAGATGCTGACACATGACTGAGGTCCCATTACCAGCAGTCCTGTTTGCTACTGCAGGCAAACGATACCCATTGACCGGCAGAGCCCCTGCGAAGCATTTTACCTTGCGTTCATCCAGGACTTGACATGACCTTTGAACCTGTGGCGCACAGCTGTCAAATGTCTCCACTGTCATTCCCTTTGGACATCCTCTGATTCTTCACAAGAACCCCCCCCCCCCCCACACACACACACACACACACGCAGACTCACACACACTTTACAACCAAAAATACACACACCCACAAGCATAATTTTACCACATTTGTTGCACCAAACTAAAATCCTTAAGTATGTAAAGTGCCAAATCCAGCATATCTGTGGTGCACATGAAGAAAAAAAATAATTATCTTTTTGCTGGCAAGTGAGGATTAAAATAAATGAACTTGCATATCTTTATTTTTTCCCTTAAATTTTCACATTGCACAGAACAGGGATTTATGTATATCCCCCCCAACATCTTATAAACATGGACATGTAGAGGGAGGAGAAAACGGGAATCAAATTATTAAAAGTGGGAGTGAAAGGATCTAAATTTAGTATGGAAAAAACATAGTTTCTATTGCAAAGAGAGAAGGGAAAAAGTAACAAATTTTCAAGCTTGCCTTCCTCTGAAATCTGCATTTGCATTGTTGTCTTCTGTGTCTCCAGCCCATTTGGTTTGAAAATAGCTAAGACAGTATTTTATGGGAATTCGCAAAGATCCATGCCTGTGAGTTCACTGTGACTGGAGCACCACCAACTGGTCAAAACATGCCTCACCGTTAAATACCTGAGCTCTGTCTCCTCTGATGTGCATTGAAAGATTAGTCACATGCATCCAGTTGCAACCTCTACATTTAAACAGTCTTGATTTATTCTTAGTGTGATCTGAAAAACAAGCAAGATTTTTTTTTTCTTCTTCTCCACCTCAAAACCCCCTCGGAGAGGTTGACTTCATGGTATCCATCATCATGCATCTTTAATGACGTCAGGCCAGGAGCATGGGGTAAAATCACAGTAGTGGCCCGAGGCTAAAACCAGCTAAAATGAGGTTCCTCTTTCTCCTTCCCACGCAGAGAGAGCTGCGCGCAGGGCCGAGAGGGAGGGTACATCGCACCCATCGATTGCTGAGGAAGCTTGGCGGCTGGCCGCCACTCGGTGGGGTTGATGGATACATTTTTTTGCGAAAAAGTCAGAGTTGGAAAGCGATGGGCCTGAGCCCTGAGCTGGGAGACAGAGATGTGACAAACGATGGATGCCTTGATTTATGAGTCCTTCTGCAAGACTGGGGGAAAGGACAATCTCCTCTCAATTTGATTTAACTGTAAAGGGCCTTTGGAGACTCAACACACAAAGCCTAAAAAAGTTGAGAAACTTCTTTCTATTCAAAACACATGTCAGAAACTGGAGCAGCATAGCTACATTGTGCTTTTATCACTGTCTAAAATCTGTCACATAAATCTCCACCATTCTCATCATCTATAATTCTTACACTCGTGGCACAACTACAAACTTTAAAAAAAATCCCTTTTTTTCTACATTAAAAACATGAGAAATAGACTTGAGCTCAAATCAATTATACACAGTAACCCTCAAACAAATAAGTCAAATATAGCTCAGGGCCAAAAAGCAATTCATGTCACAGAGAGCAAAACAAAAGAGCGAGCAATAAAAGATCTCCCACATTTTAGCAGCATACAGTAATTTCTAAGCTATTTCCTGCAAAACTCCATGAAAGTCTGAGCGTGGCTTGGAAACATCTTTCAGTTGCCGAGCCCCCAGCCTTGACCTCGGGGGTCAAAGTCAGTCAGGCTCTTCCTGTCTGTGGCTTTTCCCAGGATCCCCTGCCTGTCGGCATGTCAGCACCTCTCCTGTCTCCTCACCAACTCAGGATGTTGCTTTTGCCTTCCAAGAGTTTCCTGAAACCAGAGGAAAAAAAAAAAAAAAAAAAAAGATTGGTTTCCATGTAAGGGTCACTTGGTGTGAAAAAAAAAAAAGAAACGCCATTAAACATCGCTGTTTTGTATATTTGACTCAATTTTACAAACTCGCTGCCCTTTGACTTGTGCCTATTTGTGGAAGTGAGGATGTGTTGGTTTGTGGAGAATGAAAAGTGAACTGAATGAACATTTTTGCACAACAATTCAAAAACCATCTTGCCCTTTTTATATATATTTGAAAACATTTTTTGTACAGGAATTGATTTGACTCTTTTTTGACTAGTCCTGTGGATTAGGTTTATTTTATGCACAGGAGATTCTCAATATTTAACAACAATTTCTTAGCAAAAAAAAACTATAGGATGACTCAGCTTTTTTAATAATAACTTTGTCAGATAATTAGAATTAATATCACAATTGGGTCATAATCTGATTAGAGGACATAGTGGGTGATTAAGGATGATGCTGCTAAAGAAAATGGACTGCTATTAAGGAGAAGTGACTGGAAATAGGGCACATTATTAAACAACGTATAGGTGCTTCACTCTGCTTTTTTCTTCAGGTACCAAAAAAAAAAAAAAGCGTGCTAAATGACAAGGTTGCACCCCTGGCAACAGACGTCCTGATTACTTTTTTGTCTCAAGCCCTACAGCAGCCCTAAATAAACCAATGCATCCGAGCCTATATGCAGACATTTAAGAGACGTGTTTATTATGCAAAAGTTAGCTATGCACACCTTTGTCTAACTTTGATATTAGGTCTGTCATGGATGCTTAAAAATTCTTCTTAGCCCCTGCTGTATACCCGTAACTCTTATTCCCTTGTTGAGCAGCCCAAAGAGTATGTGTGTATAAATGGAAGGCCTGTCATTTCACATTCATTAAAAGTGAAGTTCCAAAATTAATAATGTAAAAATATGGGTTTTAATTAGTCTTCTATTCTGCCCAATGTACTTAAATTGGATCATCTGGTCCCCGATGCCCTTTCACTTAATAAAGAATTAGCCTGTGATGTTCTGAGCTTGACAGGTAGGATAAAGTGGAGAAAATCACTGCTGTTATATAAAGGATATATCCGTTTGTACGTAATTTGCAGCTTAGTCAATTTGACAGGGGGGAGGTTCCCAGCAATGGATCCTGAGCAGGTTTTCGTTTAATGCATTTCTATCATGTTATGGCGTGACCACACCATTGCCTTGAATCGCTCAGCTCTGTCATATAATTAGTGACATTAATCCAATTTGATTGAATATCTGCTTCACTTTAGTTAGGGTATTACTTATGAGTGGAATTTGTACCTATGAAGACAAGGTTACTTCTTAATGTGATTTAAGTTTCTATTTAACATTTATATTATTTTTCTTAAAGCTGTAATTTACATCTTTATTCAGGCTCAAAATTGAACTTGGAAGACTTTGTATTGGTGATTTATGATACTGTAAATGCATTTTAGATGCTGTGCATCCTTGCTTTGAACTTGCACGGATAAAGAAACAGCTTTCACTTATCATCGTCCAAAGCTCACCGTTTGTTCTATCTAAGAGGTTAAATCGAGGGGTTTAAAACGAGGCTTTAGTTGAAAGCATATGGCATCCATGAGTGATCCTTTACATTCAGTGGCCATATAGTGGTGTTTGTGCGCGCCTGAGTGGGTGTTGTCGTGCTATTCTCAGGCAACGAGCCCAGACAGCCCTCTCCTCTCCCTCTCTCACTCCCTCACGCGGGACAGGCACAGCTGTCAGATCAAAATCAATCGCATTTTAAAGGACGTGCGAGCTAAATATTTCATTCTTGCCTTGGGAACCAATTAAGTGCTACATATGAAGTCAGAAGGACTGGTTGAGCCGGAGTCGTACTGGTGCGTACCAGCTGCTCATTGCTTACACCAACCCCCCTTTTACTCCATGCAAATGTGTCAGTGTGAGCGTTCGAGTTCAATTACCTAGTGATGTTTTAAAAATGCACCAAAGCCAGACTGGCAGTCCAGAATTGGAGGGGATCCACCCCAGGTATGTTGTTTATTTAGTTGTTGTCTGTTGAGCTGGCTGTAACCCATTTGCCCTGATTGCAGATGTAAAGGATCGCAGTGATAGGAGGAACTGGGGGCCTTCAAAGTGCCATGTGTCAGAAAACACCTCACACCGGATGGCAGGGACAACTGGCATCAATTCCTCAAACTGCGACCCCTGCCTCCAACTCTCATCACAGTAAAAAGGAAAAGAAACCTTAAAAATTAAGTCTTTTTCCTTTAGATTTGATCATTTTTTAATTGCTTGATTTTAACAGTATTTTTATGTTGTGTTTTCATTATTTTGTCCACGTTGTCATTTCTTCATTACCTCTGTTTGTGTATTTAAAAAAATGTATCCCATATATTCCTTTTGGAGTTGAACAAAAAATAATATCCTTCTCGACTTTCTGCTTCAACAATTTAAAGGACAAGGTAAAAACCATTTTAGGGCTAAAAGTGACTCAAGCAAGGCAGGGGTGAAACAAATTAAAGAGTTAACAAAAGGAAAAAAAAAGAAGTCACACCACGAAGGTTAAATTGAAGGAGAAGGGAGGCTTGAGCTGTGCATGAAAGTGAAAAAAGCTGGCAGCCAAAGTGGACATTCTGAGAGGACTAAAAGAAAAAAAAAGTGAGAAGAAAAACAAAAAGCGAAAAGTAGAACAGAGAAACACAGAGGCTGAAATAAAGTGCAAAAAGGAAACGGTGTGAAAGAGGGAGTAAAAGAGAAAAGGAAAAGTGGGAGAGAAAGAGAGAAAGAGACAGGGAGGGAGTATGATTGATAACGGTGCTGACAGAACCCCTCTGGCCATGCTCTCTGTGGCAGTTTGGGGAGACAGGGCCTCCCCGCGTGAGACCGAGCTGCTCCTCGCCACTGTCCCAGCACACACTTCACATCTGGTGGGATCGCCCACGCTAGGTCAGGGGTCACGGCACCATGGGGCTACTTTCGGACTCACATCCCCAGAATGCCCAGAGAAAAACACAAGGCCTGCTGGGGCCTCTGCAATAATCAGCATTTAAAAAAGTACAAGCAGGGGCCTAATCACTTCTCAGAAATATTTTTTGTGCTTTGCACTGACCCGGGGAAAAAATAATAGGAACAAAAACTCCCTGGTTTCTGCCTAAACGAAAATGACGCAAAGTAATACTACACAAAAGCTCAGTTAAAGGTAAGCAGAGATTAATGTGCTGATGTGCAGAGTGCATGTGTGTGTGTGTTCACATTCACTATATGTGTGTGTGCATTATGGCCCGTGTGAGAGGAGACAACACTGATGAATTAGAGATAAATAATGAAGTAGCTCTGGGACTGATTTGTGATAGCAAGAGGGCCCATCAACAGAGAACACTAATACTTTTGAATGCTATGCCGTTTGATGTTGATCAAGTTCAACTCGGCTGACAGGGCTGAGAAGACTGTGGGGAGCACAGGGACCATACTAGAGAACCTACTCAGACAGGTGAAAAAGGAGAGGGACAATACCACTCAGACACACTCCGGTACGAAGCCACTCACACATTAAAACACCCGCCCCCTCATCCACACACGCAGAACCCCTTTTCTAGAGTACAGTTATTTAAACATTTTGCTTTTAAATAAGAAAAGGTTAACACATCACTTGTCAAAAAAATTTTCTTCCATTATTAAGTTATTTTCTTTATTATTAACTGGGTTGAACTCTTCCGAAATTTACATTGATTTACTTTGTGACACATCTTTTTAAATTTTTTTTTTTTTTTTTGTCTATAGAAATTCACGACATGCCGCTGTTCGTCCATCGCTTGGGGCACGGGTCATTTTGAAAGTGTCACCATTTAACCAGGGGGAGGGCCAGGTCTCCATACCTCCAGCATTAGCCCATGTGGGCAGAGTTCGGATGTGTGGAGAGCGTGGCCTCATTATGAAGGAGATAAAGACCGTTAAGGCTGTTTGGTCTTGGGCCGGCTCCAGCCCCTATGGTGAAACACACCTGCTCCCCTCTTTAAAAAGCCCTGCTCCAGTTTAGCTCTTGGCCACGGACGAGTAATGACCTATCCAGGGGGCCGTAACGCCCGCTTCGTTTAGCCTGTCGTTAAGACCCAGAGTCAGCAGCATACTGCGGCACAGTACCGTGCCAAAACTCAGTACAGGGTGTCCTTGCCAAAGATCTAACATCAAGCCTACTCTGTTAGAATATGGATAACTAACTAGCTAACCCCACTAATAAAATGGCAGAATAAATTTGGCGGCATCACTCTCATCACTCATCACTCAAAGAATTTATTTTCGGCATATTGTCAGACGGATTTGATATTTTGATTATTCAACGGATTCATCAACATGAATGTAAATCAAAACGGAAACCCTTTTGTGTCTCTGCCAGTAGGAACACACTCAAGAATACCGGATCCTCTTAGTAATTAGAAAACATAAAGTTGCAGGTTGACACGACTTGGTTTTCCATTGTTGTCCTGCTTTTATTGTTACGCACAGGCATTTGCAAACATGCACAAGCGCACTCCCTGATTACACACGCTAACACCAATGGATGAACGTGCCTGCAACGCAACATGCACACACATACAGAAAGTCATGCAGAGGCGCACGCATGCTTGCATGCATCGATGCACTTTCACACACACAAATGCACTCGCACACATTTAAAGATTTCCCAGTTTCCCAGTTATGTTTTCATCAAAGCTTTTCTTTGGCACTACAGAGCAGCGTCAGTATGGTAATGTGTTGTGCTGCCTGGAAAGCTGTCAAAAAGCTCCCACCTTGGATGAGAGACCACGGTAATTCAACTGGGCTCCTGTCTTCTGTGTGTTCAGGTCTCCTCATTATTCCACTTTGTGGGGTAATGGCGTCTTGCACTGTTTTATCTGTCAGCTCACTGCAAACTATAGTTTTTTTAGCCCTGTATATTAGATGCTAACATCAAAGGCAGCTGTCTTGACACAGGAGAGACAGGAAAAAAATTGTTGCGTAAAAAAAAAATGGAAACACTCCCGGTAGGCGAAAATTGAATCTCTTTACGTCTAGGGTGATGTGTGTATTGAGAATAGATTTGCTGGTTGGAGTCTATGTGTTTGTTCTCGAGTAAACAGCAAGGCTTGTTTGGGTGTAACTGTCAGGTATATGCGTGTGCCCCGTGTGAAAATGGGTTTGTTCGCAAAGTGGGAGTTTGAAAAAAAAAAAAAAAAAAAAGGCAGCCACACAAATTCACTCTAGCTGTCTGATCAATGGGGATTTAAGTTACCAGTGACAACTGCATAGCAGATGTCAAGAGACACAGACCCCTCGCATAACGTAGTAATGCTAACCGAAAAATCTCAGCAGTTTTTGTGACTTTTTTTTTTAACTCAGGTGAACGACTCTGAGAAGTTTTTACTTCACCGCTTAGATAATGTGAGGGAGTTTTGAGAAAAGAGTACTTCCAAAACTAAAGTCTGACACCCTCCTGTTATCCTCCTCCTCCACACACACACGGAAAAATACACACACACACGCACCACCCCTCCTGTGCACTCACCTCTATTTGGGCATGCAGGGCTTTTGCCCCCTTGGGTGGTGGTGGATTTGTAAACAGCATGTGTGTTTATTGCGAGTGTGTGTATGATGAGGTGAGTTTAGAAGAATAGATCAATGTGTGTGTTGGGGGGTAGGGTTCTTCAGAAGACTCGGGTAGAGCAAATTAAAACTCACCGCAGGAAATGAGCGCCCTTGGCACTCCTCTTCCCAAGCAGCTGCACACACCCCAACCATCATCTGCCATTTTGACACATCCACGGGGCGTAGCAGGCAGCGACAAGGGGGGAGCGAGGGGTGCCAACGCGACACCCACGGCTTCGAGCATCGCCAGGCCGCAGCCTCCAGCCAAACAGGTGTGTGACATCATGCCGCTGGTTCCTCTTCAGGGGCCCGGGGAGCAGGCTGGGGGACTAGAGGAGAAAGGGGGGTGCAGGAGGAAACAAAGGGAGGTTAGTTCTTTACCTGACAAGCTCATTGATAACGTTTGGGACAAGAGCCCTGAAGTCGATGGCAAATTGCCTCTAATGTCTCCTGGAGATCACGGGCCAAAGTCAGGTGCTGGGCGCTAAATGGGCTCATTAGTTATGATTTTTTTCTTTCTTTTTTTGGACTTTGCAAGGAGTTTTACACCCACACACACAAACACACACATGTCAAAGAGAGTTGAAGCCAGAGGGCTTTTACAAACTTGGGACGTCATCATAACTCAAGACAGGGTTATAGTTGAGCCCAAGTGTTGAGACCTTTTTCTCTCAGCTCTTGTAGCACATACAAAGCAGGACATTTTTAGTTTGAAGAATTTCAACAACTGAGACACGCCGGATTATCTGGGGAATAGACAAGTTGAAATGAAAATCATCTGAAATCGATCACACAGAGATGATAAATGCTGCATCTTCTTCTTCTTTTTTTTTTTTTGTTCAACAAATCCATAACCAGAACAAAACTTAACAGAAAGACAACAAATGAAATAAGTACGCACCTATTTAGAATTCTCAGCATGTATCCCACACACACCCCTCTTCACACTTCAGTCAAATCCCCCAGCGACAGATCCTGTAACAGAGGAGAAGGAGGCTGTGAGTAGCCTGGGGGGTTCCTAAAGGCACCCGTCTGGGACCTGCTTCATAATCAGTGGACAGAGAGGATAGTGGTGGTACGGCTTCCCAGAGCCACTTTCTCCCTCTGGCTGACCGAACTCTGGCAAGCACCCCAGGGCTACCTGTTAAGGTGTTCCCCCTGGTCCAGTCTCTCTTCCTGGGCAAAAAAAAAAAAAAATTCACATACAGTCTGCTGCCTCCACACTAAAGTGAGCAAGATCTGGAAGCAAATTGCATGCAGTGGACAAAAAGCATACTTGTGTATTGTTATGTGTTTGCATGCAAATTGTTGCATACATGGTTATGCATGTATGAACAAATTATGTATGTGAGAGCACAACTGCATGTGTGTATACGATATCTGCTAATGCATGCACATGGTAATGTCTCGATGTGCATGTACAAATGTTATGTGTGATTTGTTGGACTGCTAACAGGAGCTACAGTGCATAATTGTAAGTTGTCAAGGAGACATTGCAAGGGAGTTGGAATGACTCACCCACATGGACAACACTGAATACCAAGAAACAGTCTGGACAATACGAGTCTCTCTGCAGACCTCTTTGGCCCTTATCAACAATAATACTTGTTAATATTGTGAAATGGCTCTAATTAGTCTGCAGTGAAACTAACTGCTGCAGTCCAATAAAAATATCATCATGATAATAAAAAGGTAGGAAGACAGCCGCTGAGAGATAATAGACACTAAAGTTAAAATTAAGTCTCTGGCAGCTAAAGTATTTTTCCTGTTTTTTTTTTTGCTTTGAGACTTGTTTGATAGAATGTGTTTTATCTGTCCGACTTATTATTGTAGTTTCTAAAGGTATAGAGTATGTAACACTGGCCGTGTTTCTGTTTCCATAGTCAGGTACAATATTCCCATGACTGTGCCTCGGGGTATTTTCTCCTTTCCGCTGTTCTACACCAGACCTCAGCTTCACCATTCCTGTTGTAGATGCAGAAAACAGTGTAGCAGCGAGCAGCTAGGGAGGGAGGTCTGGAGCTGCAACCGCGGAGTTTCTAATTCAGGCCCTGGCACTGGGATTCTGGAGACATCGAAGATTTTAACAAACACTTTGGCCATTTCCAAATCTGCCTTGTGTGCTCAGTCGGCCATGATTCTCCAAGATATCTGGAGGAGAGGGAGGGTGGGCGGCGGGCTTTTGGGAGGAGGGATGTACAAGGCGGAGAGAGCCAGGTCTGTGCCGTCTCCAGTTTGGTTTGGTCCGAGCAAAGAGCCAGCTGGCCTCATTAGGACTTGATGGGAGGCGGGATGGCATGAGACGTGCACATGCATGCACACATCAACAAATGTAGTGTGAAGCGTGGCCTGATGCCCGTGAAAGACCCACACGGAGGGTGTTTTTTTTTTTTTCCTCGTCTTCTTCATTTTTTTTTTCTCTTATTGAGAGCATTGTGGTTTATGGGCAGGCAGAGTGTGCAATGTGGGAAAACACGATCATTAGTTTATGTCTCTCTTTGAGGTGCTGTCTTTACCTGGCTCACCTGAACTACTTCACTGCACTTGAGTGCTTGTTTGAGGGAAGAGCGAACCATGAACAGGGGCGATGAGGTTGGGTGGAGTGGAGTGGGCATAAAGAAACGAGAGAATATGATTCATGGCGGGGTGGGTCCATCACGAGATACAGCCGCTGACCTACAGTCTGAGGGCCGTTGGACCGGAACCAAGGCCTTGTTCCGACAGAGCGAGTGTAGCGTGAGCTGTGACGGATGGCGGTGGTCTGTTTGAGAGCCCCTGAGCAGGTGTGTGAGTCGCTCACATCTGCAGGCAAGCACAGTGAACCGAGACCAAATGGCAGACGCACGGGGCCCATCGGGTACCTGTGCACTGAGACACACTAATGATTATGGATGCAGGCCTATTAACGGTCACATCTGTAAGGGAGAACAACAACCAGCGCACTGGGAGTGAGTCAGCAGTTTTCACTCCCCTCTGGAACATAGACATGCTGGTGTCAATGTTGGGAAAAACTCAAGTGGAAGTGTTGCCTTTCCCTCAGTTCAAGTCTCAGCACAAACTGCAACTCAGCGGAGGCTCCATCCTAAACAGTTAGTTGCTCTGGTCTACTTAAAAGACTTTAGGAAGTTAATTTGTGAAATGTGAAAACTAACACATATACAGGACAGAAATAGAAAAGCACTGCACCCCCCCCACAAAAAAAAAAAAGAAAAATGAAAAACGAAAAAAAAAAAGTACTTGCTGTTAGAGCTTGACACAAAATTATCTAATGAATTCATCAACTTAAAAACACCGTTAAATATTCATTCTAAGAGTATAGGTGATAAATTAAATATTACTCATTGACTCATTATTTAAAAATGCATAATACGATTTGCATAGTTTTATCCTGATAGGAAATAATAATGGGTAGTTGTCTTGCAGCGTCTTTCATGACGAATGGAGCTTGCATCTTTTTGTTCTCCCATCATCCCTCTATCCTTCTTGCTTCTCATTAAAGTTTTAACGGAGGCTGTTTTAATTGTCAATCCTTTGACAGGTTGATAAAAGCAACTTGACAATTAAGTTCATTGGCTCTGCTATGCATATTAATTAGGTCTTATTTGGGTTTCTATTGTTATTGGAAGGAGCACTCATGCTGTAGCAAAATGTCATCCATTAACTTCTCTCTTCTCAGAACTTAATGTAATTAAGCTTGCTATTGTATGACTACGAGAGGAGACTCTAGAGAGGGGAACTTTTAGTATTCATTGTATAAATGAGTAATGCCATTCCTGTGACACTGCAAGAACGCTATTTCTCCTAAATCAGCCATTCACAACTTTATTATCTGTAACAAGTGCTGCCTGCTCTTGTTTGGTTAATGAACAAAGGAAGCGTGATTTCATGTTAGTGTGTGTGCACACGTGTGGGTACTGTATGAGTGTGTTTGTGTGTGCAGCCCTATCATGCTTGGTTTGTACACAGCACTAAAAACGTAGTATTGCCAAAAAGGTACTGAGAGAGGATAATAGCGGTGGTGGGATATTTGTTAAAATATCTAACCTTAAGTGTTTTTTTGAAAGTGTAACACTAACCAAGCATGACCTATGGTTAGAATAACAAATAAAAAGTCTGCTTTGAGAAAGTTCAAACTC
>JARVGW010000001.1:29617766-29629624 GCA_031762495.1 Anablepsoides rubrolineatus | reverse complement strand
TAGATTACCCAATACACCTTGCGTAACTCTGCAGGCCCACACACTCACATCAAAGTGGTACCCCCTATCTGCCCCAGGCTTAGTCGGCCCCTGTCCACCCCCCATGTCACTCCATACATCCTCCTGTTCATGTTGAATAATTGACAGTTCTGTTTTACATGCTCAGCATTTGCCAGGACATGGAAGTGTGACTCCAAACAGGGCATGACTCTGAGAGGTGCTCTGCATTGGTTTGACTTCATTAGAATGTGCTCTACTAATGCTCAGCACGCACCCCGAGCTGAATCCCGTCGAGCATAATCCACGGAAGAACTGTCTGTTGAATCAGAGAGCAGGTTGTTGCAATAAAGATGCACTTTTTTTTTCTTTTCGGCTGCACATTTTGTCAAAACTTAATTGTCCACATAGCATTGGTCACATATAAAGAGCTTGTGTTCCCAAATGAGAGTTGACAGCAGGTTTCATTTCCTACCCAGGTTTATGAAGGGAGCAAAAAGTCCCTTCATTACACTTTTTCAGCTTCTTCTCTGAAGACACCACACAGTGCCTGGTGTGCATTTACATTCTGAATCTGCTGAACTTGTTGGATGTCACTCAAGACTGCCAGAATGGCCGTGCATAGCAAAGGACAATGACCACCATGGGTATGTGAAGGGGCTGGGGTGTTTGTGCCAAGGCAATCTCTAAAGTCAAATAAGCCATTATCAGTCTGTCAAGCTAGGTCTCATTTGAGGTCTCTTAATAACAGTTTGGTAAGGTCCCTATCAATGCTGCAGTAATTGCTTTTTACAACTGCTGGAGAAAAGAGACAAAAAAAAAGGAAAAAAAGGAAAAGGGAGAAAGTACTGTTGCAGCAGAGTTGTTGGGATTATAATCTCCTCTGGTGTTTGCATAAAATAAAAAAAAGTATATATCAAAGAGTGTGTATTTATAAGGAGTATTTTCGAGTTTAGTATAGCATAACCCTTAAACTAAGGGTATGAAAGGCCTGGCTGTTCATTTGATAGTTTACCTTGACCCCTGAAGTGTGTCGCTCACACCCTTAGGGCTTGGGCTGGCAAAACCTTTCTCAGTCCCCCCTGGGAATGATAATCTCAACGTGGGCGTTTACCACGGACACCAGACACAACACCATTAGCCACAGCTCCACGGCTGCTCATTAGGACCCCCCGATCGATATAGGCGGCCGCAGAAATCGCCAGTGCTGTGGAACCGGCTATCGCTCTTCAGAGTTATTATTGTAAACAGCACTGGCTGAGATTTAGGGCAGTACCCTACCTTTTTCCGTTTCAATTGGAAATAGAGGGTTGGGAGGGCGAGAACTGAGTGACCGTGGTCCTTCTAAGGACATTATTTTGTATCACTTGTTCAGAAACTTTGCACCATGTTGAGTCATTGCCTTGCTGTAAAATAGGAGGCAGTCAGAAAGCATTACTGCGTACACGGCTCTGTTCTCTAGGGTTTGGTGGTTGATGCAGAAAAATACTGACACAGAAGTTCATTCATTACTGTGAAGCTATACAAGCTGTGATGTCTCTCTTATTAAGTGTTTCAGCCAAATGATTGAGGTTAAGCATAAAAAAAGAGATTATTTTATAAAGCTCAGAAAAATAAGATTGATATTAGTTAAAATATAATAATCTATCGGAGCAACTAAAAGCAGATGGACCACACTGTTTTAAAAACATTTTGGCATACAGTAAGCTTAATGTTTGATATCACCATGACAAGATCACTCAAATATTTTCCATTTCTTTGCTATAAAGCGTGTGGTTTGGAGATATCAGCCACAGGAAATTGTAGATGAAAAGACAAAAAATAAAATAAATAAAAATAAAAATAAATAAATAAAAAGTTTAAAAAAAGGAAAGCCCATTGGTTTCTGGCAGAAGAGAGAACAATATTGAGGCAAAATTGTGAAAATAAGAAAAAGGGGAGATGTATTGATTTTTGGTGGAGCCGGGGAAAGAAAAGAGAGGGAATAAAGAAGTGCTCTTTGGCCGATGTGTCCAAATGATGTCTCTGGGGAGGTTCTTAATGGTAGGGGGAGGGGTGGAGGGGGTTAAGGGGGTGAGGTGGGGGTGATGGGGGCAGGTGCCTACCCTGACTAAGGCATGGAACTGCCCTTAGGCTAGGGCTAATGGTATTGGCTGAGCTTACTTTAAGCAGCTCTTTCCTAATGGCCAACTATGAGTGTGCCACAGGATAGACAGGTATTGATTGTTTCAAATGCTCTTGAGTTGACAAGAACTGAAAGTCCCTCAAGCATATACAATCTTGCAGCAAATTATGTCACATGGAAAGGTGATTAAAAACAGAAGCTCGAGGCAGGCACACTCATTAAAAGTGTATATGATATCTCTCTTGTTGTCCTTGTATTGCTCTCTGCTTTTTTTTTTGTGTGTGTTTACTCTTTATTCCGTCAAAGCTTTTGTGTCTCTTGTGTTTCTGTGCAGCTTCAGTTTTTCTGAGTGAGAAATGTCTGTTTATGCGCTGTGAAATTCTACTAACAACACAGTCTTCAAATGTTGTTTTCTATCATACAGAGAGAGAGAGGAAAAAAAAGCAGATGTTGCATTGATGATTGAACCTACATTGCATCAGTCGAATATAATGCACACACTGTATTTCATCAGTGGTGTAATTGTCATTTGAGCAGTGTTAAATGGTATGGCACTTTCTCAATATTAGAAATACAGGTGGGATGCTTTTATACGTTTTTTAAAAAGGTGCAGAGTACGAGTTTCGGATACAGAGAACAATGCCATATATTTGCTTTGTTGTCATGCCCCCCTTCTTCATACACACATACCAAAAATGCTGTGTACAAGATTTTCTCTTATTCACAAGGGGCGCTTTCTAGACTGCTTGAGGCATCTGCTTTGATTGCATAATTCCCAAGAGATGAGCAACACAAAACAAAAATACTGACTGAATTCATACTTATAATATACCGAACAAATAACATACCAGCTCCACTCTTCAAAAACCATAGTTCTCTAAAGAAAAGGAATCGGAGAGTAAATTCAAAGTTGAAAGCTTGGCTGTTTTCACCGTGAGTGCAGGGATGGGGGTGACAGATGAAACAAACTTTTTTTTTTTTTTTTCTTGGCTCACAATGTGCAGGATCAGTAAAACAAATAGGCCATAGCATGCACATTTATGTACACTTTAACTTAAGTGGCTCATATCAGAGACCATTTTAAGCCCTAACTTGTGTAAATTCTGCACGAAAGGGCTGGCGAGGAAATGTTTTATTATGTCGGGGTAGTACAACAGGTCCCCCCCCACCACCACCACCACCACATCATCTGGTGCTTCACCAAGTGCAACATGACAGTTTCTAGCAAAGCAAACAGAGTTAAAGAAGTAAACGTTAAATGAAATGACAGGCCCTTTTCCACCGGAAAAAAAAAAAAAAAAAAAACTAAGGAAAAAGATTTCTGCATCAGAATGATACGATTGCACTCAAAGCTCACAGTTTTCTTCCCTTTCGATTAAATGCTCTTTCTCTGGCTGTTTGTGCTTTACAGTGGAGTGTGCTACATCGCTACTTTCTTCTCTACAGGGGCCCCTGGGCTCCCCAAGCAATAGGAGTAAATTAGAGTGCACCTGTTCCAGCTCCAAGATAAGCCATCTCCAGAGGATTTCCTCTGAGTAAAATGAAGTGAGTGAAGAATAAACAGAATATCACAGCATTACTCCGCCAAGGTGAAGTTGCTGCTGCTCTGGGGACACAGTTCGTTTTGCACAACACCCAGCAAAATATCCTCTATAAACCTCTGGATGTAAGACTGTAGGAATGGTCTCTGCTCACAGCGGAGAGAATAGGTGCTGCTCTTTTGTGCTCCAACCAAGGCAGCGAGTCTGCTTCTCAACTGTATCTACTCACAACCTTGACTTGAAATGCTGTTATTTGTGGTCTGGGTTTTGTGGTTTGTTTCCAGCATGTTTTGACTCTGTGTCAACACATCTGCGATAGTCAAACATCAAACCACATACTTCCACCCCCCCACCTCCTTTTTTTCTGTTTTCTTTTTTTTTTTTATCCATTTTTTGTAATGCTGCCAAATATTTTTGAAAGTATCTAATTAACTCAACTATGAACAGTGTTAGTACATTTCTCTCTTCCTCTCATCAAGCCTAGCTGCACAAGTAACCGCTTGCATGTTTCTTGGAAGAAATAAAAGATGTAACCCCAGTGTGATGCCCAAAGACCACTGACCGTAAATGTCTAGAATGCAAAATTCACCCAGTTGGTTTGCACATAAAAGGCATGGATAATTAGAGGAAAAATATAATTCATCATACGTTTGATAATCAGTTTGATTTGGTCTCCTATCTGCACCAGGGCATTCAAATAACCCCCCCTACTATTAGCACCCCACTCTGCCTCACAACAGTAGTCTGTTTTACCCTCCCTTTGTTCCCCTACAACACATTATCATTATTGTAGCTAATTGCATGGTTTGCCTTGAAGTCTTGCTGGAGACTCGTGATCTGGGGTTGAAACGTGGACGGGGATCCAGTCTTCTCCACAGCTTGCTTTACTCCACTAATTGCCGTTACCACAGGATAAGGCGTGCTCCTCGCTGCGGCCAGCCGGACAGAGATGGAACAAGCAAGAGCTGGATTGGGTGAGGAAGAGGGAGGGGATTTTTTATCACACAAGGGTGGTAAGATGTGGGAGGGAGAGCAAAGGGTGGCGTAACTGACGTGGGATGGGTAGGCCAGATTGGGGAGGGAAAGGAGAACGGTTGGGGGTAAGCAGGAGGGATGGAACCAGTGTTAGATGTAGGTCAGCAGGAGTGGAGTACCCTAAAGATTACAGTTGGTTAGTGCGACCCCTCTCTGACAAGATCTGAGCCCCTGCTCCCAGCAGAGGTGGACCCTGGCATTTGGGGAACCCAGCTATTAGTGAGGCTAATAAAGCCCAAGCAGAAAGTTTTGAACCTGCAGTGGTCTGGAGACACTGTCCTTCTCCAAATGCAATACTGGATTTTTTATTTTTATTTATTTTTTATGTTATCCCGAGTTGATTAAAAACAGTCTCTAAATAACTTTTAATAAAGCCGTTGAGCCACAATGCGTTGTAAAATTTATTTAGGCAGACACCAATTGCCATTTTGGAACCTCTCTCAATAACTGTATTTTTTATGAGCGCCTCTTTTTATTAGCATTGTTTATTAAAGAAGTGCAATTTGAAAGGCAAGTTTATCTAAGTCTCAAAATCTGAAATTTTTGTGAGCTCTGATAGTTTCTAAATTCATGCGGGAATGCTAGTTTTACACCGCAGTATCATCTTCCAACTTCAAAATGAGTCATGGCTCCCTGTTGGGGCTTTAGAAAAGGAAAAAGGAATCATACACATAACTAGTGACAAAGCCTCCATCACCTAACATAAGATCTCATTCTGTCTGTGAGAACTTTAGGAGGTCTACCCTAGAAAAATAATAAATACCCTCCTCTCACAAAGCCTTTCGTTTTATTCAAAAGGTGTTTTCATGACCAAACAAAGGAAAGGGTGTCATTAATGGTATGTATTATGAACTAGGGCCTTTTAGAACAGTTTTCTATAAATGCACAAGTAAGGGGTTGATCTTTTCCCCAACAAGAGGATCTCTAAAATATGAAGTGAAAAGCTACCCAAGATGAAGCTGCTAAAGAAACAAGCGAGGAAGAGCCTATTTCCACAACACAAACAGATTTCCTGGCCTTTAGCAGTCTCTTACTGGGATACTTTGAGACATATCCATCAAAACACAGCTGTATTCATTCATATTTCATACCTCCTCCTTCTCCCAGTGCTTTAACACTGTTCTTTGATCAAAGAAGAGAAGTCGGATCACAACAGGAAGGTTCCCTGCCAGCCAAGAAGGAGAAGGAAGGCCAATTCACTACTGTACACGTTACCGTAAAGATAGCAGTGCTTCAACACTTCCTTTATAAAGAATAAATATAGGAAAATTATTAAATAAATGCAAAACAAAATGAAACAAAAGACTTTTGCAAATTATTATCATTATTTTGCCGTCATCTAATTTAAAAACCACGTAAAGCTCTTTTGCTAAATTATTTTCTTTTGTTTAAAATTGGAAATTCTGCGAGTCAGTGTGCAGAAGAAAATTAGGAATGTGTTCCAAAGTTTGATGTAAATGATTGAAGTCTTTGTTGGATTTTAAAGAGATAACAGTTTCAGTAACTTAGGTGATGGAATTGCTGAGCGGCATGGCTCAATGGAGTGGATTCAGAACACGCAGCTCAAGAGTGTCACCATGTGGAGGTGGGACAAAATGGCAGAAGATGTACTGAGCAGCTGTTTGAACAATTCCTTTAACTAAGAACACAGCTCTAGAAAAGTCCGACTATTTTTTTTACCTGCTTTCCTTATCGTGTCACGGGAAGCTGGAGCCTGTAGCTACCATTGTACTAGAGGCAGGGAAAACACTTGATAAGATGCAAGTCCATCACATGCACACATAAAGACAAAAAAGAAATAGTCATTCACATTTAAGGACAATTTAGAGTTATCAATTAGCCTAAAGTTTGTCTGTGGGAGGAAATCAGAGTACCTGGAGAGAACCCACTGTTGCACACAAACTCCACCCAGAAAGGCCCTAAACTGGGAGGCAATTCTGTGCTCTCTTTCCACTGAACCATGCCACCCAAAGTGGGACTATTATCTTTTTTTTTACTTTAGATTTATCTATATTCACATACTAAACTGAACATCCACTGCCCATGTTAAACCCTCAACCTGCTTGTCTACCTTGCGTCCACAATATCAATTCCAAGACACTGCGCTTCCAAAGATCCCTTTCAGTAAGACTGAGGGAGGAAAAAAAAAACAGTTTGAAGACCTCCCTGACATTTAGACTCTCTCTGAAGATGACTTTGCCTTCTACTATTGCCTGCGGGAACATAGTAAGACCCACACTTAACTTCAATTGAAATGCAGCGCCAGATTCCTCCAGGGGAAATTATCATTCTGTTCATAATAAGAGTCACAACAAGCACCTGGAAAATGACTTTATTACGCTCTCCGCTTCAATAAAACTTTCCTCTGACCCAACTGGAAAAACGCACACATTTTGCAAGGAGCATAACAGTGATGGAATGAAAACAATTATATGCATGTGATCGAATGCTCATTTGAAGATAGGCGGTGTGAGGATGCACATCTGCTCGGACGTGCTTGATTGGCGTGTGTGTTAGTGTTGTGCTGTAGCCTTGGATGGAGGAGCTCTGAGACCCTTTTTTTCCTGGAGCCATTATCCAAATATGTTCTGTTTTTTTAAGTAAATGAATAGCACACACACAGAAAAAAAAAATTAAAGTATCAAAACGCATTGCCCCTCATAATGGAAATCCCTCTGAGCAAGGACATGTAACAATGGGCCATTCTCAGCTTCCTGTCCTTTCCATGTCTATGCCAATGGACGTGACCTCCACGGTTTTCACAATGGGGCATCCAAGCACAAGCGCTTGGCTTCTCTCCACCGCCACTCCACGCAGTGAGGTTTGCTTTCATCTTTGTTGTTATATTTAAGGATGACATCCTAGCCCATCGGCCTCCACCATTGTTTTCAACGTGATTATTTTCTATCCGTTGTTTAGCCCCAGTTGTGGCTCTTTGATGAAAAGGTCGCCACTCAATTGGAAAACAGTCATTAAAATGCGGTTGGTACTATTCACCAGTGTGCATGGGGGAACCAACTCAACTGAGCTGGTTAATCAAAAGTTAATTATATAATTTTCATGCAGATGAGGGAAACATTCAAATGAATCCCAACTCTACAATCATTACAAAAAATAAATAAAGAAATAATTCTAAAAGGCTATAAAATGTTCAGGGACCAAGAGGCTGTAAACAATATGAAGTTTAATTTGAGGTAAACAAAGTGAATATCCACCAGGGGGTCTGGGAAGGAGAAAGTGAGGTTAAATCAAATTTGGAAACACAGATACCAGCAGGTTTTGTTGTCCTGATATACGTGCAATTAAGCAGGTCCTTGATGAGGACACTGGGAGGGAGAAAGTTGGCTTTAACAACAAACACTTAGGTTTTTGTTTTTTTTTAAGGAATTTATGGGATTTGTGCTTTTATCTGTAAACATTAATTATTCTCACCAAAGTATACCAAATTGAATTAAAACCATATTTTAGAAAACGGCTGTGAAGGCATAATTATCTTTCTTTATGAAAGTGTTCTAAAATTATTGAACAGCCTGTGAAGGAAAGTTTAAACTCATTGTGACTTTTAAAAGAAAATGCCCTGGACAACAATTTCCCCGTCTAACTTTGGAAAAGAGGTTAAAGTAGAACGTAAGACTTTCCAAATAAACGCGGCGTCTTTCCTCATCAATTAAAGCGATTGCGTTATGGAAATTAGAAGCGTGAATATTAAAGCAATGAGGCGAAGTATCACAAATGAACAAGTATTGTTCTGGAAGTGCGCTGGAATGTGGTTTAATTTCTCTTTAATTCTATGTGCTCTTATAATGTTAACCTTTTCCCAGTTGTGCCAGCGGGTTTGAGTTCATTGGTGTGCATTACAACCACGCTCTAACAATGCGGGGCCCTCCCAGGTGTCAGCACAGTTCATGAATCCTGGCCCCTTATGCACCAGGCGATTAGTATGGTGCTCCGTCTGTAGGGTTTTGCCAGAAAATGAGTTCTCTTTAAAACATATGCCCCCTGCTGATTCTTTTCCTTTGCCGATATGAAATTCCAATTTTTATAATGAACACCAATTTCATACACAGAGAGGAGGGGGAAAAAAACAAAACAAAACATAAAGTTATGCCCCCTTTGTCTTGTTTTGGATGATTGCATTTACCCTAAATTAGGGGGAAAAAAAGCATGTCTGGTCATTGCAAGCAGAAATAAGTTTGATGTGTTTTCTGTTTAATCAACAGTTAGAAATGCGAGCGCAGAAATCAGCAGGTGTAATTTTTCAACATTGCGTATTCACATGACTGGCGTGGCAGAAAATGGAATTACCAAAAGTGTAACAAATTCAATTAGGTCATTGATTTCTAATAAATTGCCTTAATCACCAGCTGTTGTCACGCTAAGACAGTTGTGTCATGAGTTTGTCATGCTTGTCGGTCGTGGCTGCATTACAAAGGCAATTTCATCTGTTTAAGCTCTAAAATAAAGAGATATTTCACCAGTCAAACTAAATAAAACGTGAGGACAAGAGGATTGAAAACTTTATTACAATTTCCAAATAATTCAAGGGTTAAAGACATGCATCTGGCATCTGTGTAAAACAATAAAGTCCATCTTCTGTTTTTTTGTTGCCCCTTGTTTATTCCAGAGTCTTTTTCCAAACTTTCCTGTCAAAATTACTGGAATCCTCATTAATCTGAAGGAATTAAAATGAGACATTAATTAATAATTCCAGATTTTGATGACTTGTTTTATTTTATTTTTTTTTCATAGTGGGAAATTGAATGTGAAATTGATATTAAAATTCATGCCAATAAGATAACTAAGCGAAGTCATCACAGCTAGCATTACAGCTGCCATCGCTCCAACAGATAAAATTAATCATGCACATAATCAGTCATGCAAAAGCAGAAAAATAAAAACAGTTTGTAGATTGTCATTGCCGTTTTTAGAACACGGTGGATGCAGTGGCACAGCTTCCATTAATATTGTACAAATGAAGAAAACATCATTGATAAATTATGTATAATCAGCACTTACGTTGTATGGCCTAAACCTCTCTTGGGTTTGGGCACTCGCCTCTTCAGGAAGAGACACCACTCCTCCTGTGCCCATCATCTAAAAGCAACAAGAGACAATAATAATAAAAAAGCAATTTGGATATATATATATATATATATATATATATATATATATTGCTCTGATGATTTTCTTCTCTTTTTTAGGAAAACATTAATAACATCAGGCAGCATGAAGCAAATCCATAGAGCTATTTCTGTTCAATTTCACCTTTAATTTAATAAAATGAGCACATTTCCTGTAACTGAAACTCCTTATAAAATAATCACTCACCCTGATGGTCGCCTCGAGCTCTCCCACGCTTCTCTTTCCACCTGGTAGCCATCCATAGGACCAGTGCTGGCACACGGCGACCTGGGCCACCAATGCCAACAACAACACCTGCACCACAACTCTGCTGCTCGCCTTCATTAAAACTGCAGGGGAAGCCAAATATGTAATAAAAACACTAATGTCACACCAGTTCACTCACAGCTCTACGGCTCCCTGATTCAAGGACTTGCACAGCACAAAGCACCACCAACTACTAATAAACAATAATTTAGGCTTTAATTAATAAGAAGGCGAATTCTGATAATAAACATTTAACAAACTTCAGTGAAGACCTCACCTCTGTGTTTGCCTGGTTAGCATGTGGTGCATTAGCCAGACGGGGATTTTATAGCTGTTGCACAAGGCTGCTGTCAGGATTATAATCCCCTCTTTGCAGGTGTGACACATTTACGGACTAATGGGACACAAAACACAACTAATGGAGCTGGCTAAGTGCTCAGATATGCTGACATCACTTGGAGGGTTCAAGCAGCATTAAATATATATTACAAAACATCTTTGTGATGTATTGGATGCATCTGTGTAGAGGTACTCAAACACACACACACACACGCACACAAAGAAAGACAACATTTGGATGAAATCTGATGTTTATCTCCATCTATAATTTATTGGATACTGCTTTTAGCAAAGAGTTGTTCAGAAACTGCACAAATAGAAAAAAGCAGAAACATCACAGAAAGACGATGCTTTTGCATTTGTTATGTCTGCTGTAAGGCTTTACTGTCATTACCCTTATTTATTTCTTTAGCATAAAAAACGATTAAAGTCATCAATGCAGTTATGATGAATGACCACAGCAGATGTACAAAAAAAAAAAAGATCAGTGAGTCCAAAAAAACCCTAAATGCTTTAGAGGCACACACACAAGAAAGATTCCCAAAGAAACATCCAGAGCTCTAAAAAACATAAACAGAGACGTTCCCAAAAAAATATAAAAAATACTTTTATGAAGCAATGATGCAGTTTAAATATGGATGAGTAATACATTAATCTCTCTGAATTGGTTTTAAGATAATTTTCTTTTAAAAATCCAAGAAATGTTTATTCTCTGTTTTTATAAATCCAAACAGCAAAGATTAATGAGCTAAAAAGGAAGAAGAAAAAACAAAGGTGTCCACTGAATTTTTAACCCACTCATTAAAAAAAAAAAATCTAAAATGGATACAATATAAAAAAAACCTCTCAATTGATAATCCATCGACCCACCATTAAAACAATACAACCAATACTACATTCTTTCAAGTTGTTTTTGTTTAAACAAAAATACAATAAATACCTGGCTTTTTATTTTTTTTTAATTTGTCACTTTGTGACAAGTTTTTGCAGATTAGAACAATATCTAATCCATATGGCACTGGTTTTATGCAATATGAAAGCGTAAAGCTGAATGAATAAACTGTATGAAAAATTATTTTAAAAGCTGAAAGGTAAGTTTGACAGAAATCATGCATTTAAATTTCATGAAATAACATGTTATTTTTATGCCTGATTCAGTATGAGCTAATTGTGTGTGGCTGAGTTAGGCACCAATCCAGCACTGCCACAGGCAAAAAAAAAAAAAAGAAAAAAGTTACTGAGGCTAAATAAAACTGCAACAGGCACCAGCTGTTAAATGAATCTCAGATAGAAGTGAGGTAATAAAACAGAAACTAACAGAAATAAATGTGTTTGACTTTTTTCAGTTCCTGCTTGAGCTAAACACAGATCATAAATAATATTTACATATTAGGAAGAAATCATTTTACTTACAAGTTAACATATATATATAT
>JARVGW010000001.1:29606131-29617666 GCA_031762495.1 Anablepsoides rubrolineatus | reverse complement strand
AGCTAAACACAGATCATAAATAATATTTACATATTAGGAAGAAATCATTTTACTTACAAGTTAACATATATATATATATATATGAAAACACTTCATTTTAGCCCACATAATATACAGACTCTCCTGGTTCTCACTTGGAACATTTTTAATTCTGCAGTGAAGTTCAAAATGTAAAAAGCTTTGGAAAACAACATTAAAAAAAAATGCATACTTTCATTTGAGTGATGTGTACAGAAAGGTTGGAAAGTTTTTTTTTTATTTAAAATTGGCGTAGTCTGAGAAAATGTCAATAAAGTCCTGGACCACTTTGTAGCAGAAGTCGTATTGCTCCTGGAAGGAAAAGCAAAGAAATAGAAGCATTACCACAAACACAAGTCGGAACTATTCCAAACAACACAACTATGAACAGAATGACATCCCCCCACCTTTTTATTTTGCACTTACCACAGTTTGAACCATGTGTGGTCTCTGCATACGTAAACTTTTGACAGTCTGAAAAACATCCAGGAGGCCTTCAGCTTTCACTCTTTCCAGAATGTTGCTGAGCGCAATAAAGGTGCCGGTCCTTCCTGCACCAGCGCTAAGGACAAAAACCAACAGAATTATTAGCAACGTGGCACAACATACACCAAAATTTATTTCAAAATGGAGATCTGGCACCAAACTGCAAAAGGTGTTGTCTAAAAAATCACTTTTTTATTTCCTTCACGACAAATTTGCAACTCATCTATTCAAGCACATCTGTTTTCATTTAACCTAAAAAGTTAGCGAGAGTAAAGGTGACCTTTGTGTAATGGCTCTTGTAATTATCCTCACTTAAAGAGGAGCTAATCCAAACGCTAACACTAATCAGTTTGGAAGCTCAGTGTTTGACTGAGTCAATGTTTACAATGACGGTGGGATGAAGAGTAAGAGCATGAGCAAAAGAAGAAGAGAGGGAGAGAGAGAGAGAGAGAGAAGTGCGAATCGGAAGAGAAAGTGTAGAGAGACGTTAGGGATTGCATTGGGTTAGCCCCATTCCCCTGAGATGGGGGAAAAAAAAGCTTTAAAAAGCCCTCCTAGACAAGTGGTGATGAAGGAATAGAAGCAAGTGATGACACCATTTCCTGTCGTTAGCTCATCTTATCAGATTAATCATAGTGGGAGTCAGAGGAGATTTCACTTTGAGAGGTTTTAATTGACTGTGAATCAGTGGATTGGATCAATCCCATCGGGGCGTGCTGCTTTAGAATCACTTCACCTGAAGCTAGGTTCTGATCAAAGCTTTCACCACTAAGTCTTTATAAGGGATCACATAAGTGGTTTATGGGTTGAATGCTGGGTCTACTGAGGAAATGTACACATTATTGTAGCAGGCATTTGTAGGAACAAAAAAATGTATCTAAACAATTCAAAATACAGATAATAAAAACTAAAAAAAAAGGCAAGATAAAAGAAAAACAGAATGACCGAAGGTCCTCACCTGCAGTGTACAACTATGGGACGGTTTCCAGACTGCTGCTGCTGCCTCTGGACGGCAGCAATGATGTCAATCATCCCCCGTCCTTCTCCTGGTATCCCGATCTCAGGCCACCCGTGGAAGTGGAAGTGGCGAACGTGTTGTGACTGCTTTTCCTGATGTTGGAAACCGAGGTGTTAATTTCTATCCCCTTAAAGCATTCAACATGATGGACAATGTTGAACTTCTAACTGGACCACGTACGAGACAATTCGCTGAAAACAAGTCAGGTAGTATGTTCTAAATGGATTAAATTATATTTCAATTACATACTATATTTGACTCATTTTTAAAAACATAAATAAATACAAATAATGGACTAATATGTCACATTACCACATGTTTGTAGGTGAGAAGCAGATCTCTGCGAGTGAAGGTTTCACACTGTGTTTCTCCAGTCAACTCCAAAGTATAATCTCCAAATGTTACACTGCCCTCTGATGGCCAATACTGGAAACATTTTTCCTGGTTGGAAAGTCGACAGGGGGAATCAACTTTGTCTACGTTTGAGAAATTTTCAAGCAGCTTTTGGCATTTTATTTCAAGCATGTAAATAAAACAACAAAGACCTAAGAAATGCATGCACAAATTGTCCAAAAATAATGAGACAGTAAAACCAAATAACAACACTAAAAGTGATTATTTAATTGTGTGTCTCAGTTTCTCCTACCTGCTCCCTCTCTTTGAGCTCGGTGAGCATAACGATTGAATGACACCTCCACTCCCACATCATCCTCCAGAAGTCCTCCACTGTGTGAGACAGGGGGCCCTGGGTTGCGATAAAATAGTCCTTCTGCCGGTAGCCCTGGAGGGCAGATCATCCAGTAAACAACACTTGAGAGTGCAGCAAACATCATATTTTGCATTGTTTGTAAAGGAAACAATGAGCTTTATTTATACTTCTATGGGAAATCCATACAAGAGGTCGAGGGGGAGAGCTTACATCAATAAAGGAGGCATTGATGTAGTCTGTAAACTCCAGTCCTCTTTTCACTGAGAGTATTACTCGGTTGAAATCATCTGCAAAGGAAAAATAAACTTTTTACAAGTGATCTTGGATCAAATTAAACAGATGAATGAGCTGATGAAAACAAAATAGATCACAATGATTTGAACTGATCAGACATATATCTACTGTACGTACAGCATCTTTAAAATCACCAGTAGTGTGATACTTTGATGTAAGTAAGTTACTTGTTTTATAAAAACTGTAGAAGGGTCGTTCTTACATGGGATGATCTGAAGCACACGATTCTTCCTCATGTTGGCTGGAAGGTTCCCGGTCCTCATGTTCTCCTTCATTATTCGAACATTGGTCAGCTTCTGATGGGAGAAAAATAGTGGCAGGATAAAAAAACGTTTGTTTTATTCTATAAATACTAAACATGCTAATGTTGAACCTGCTAGGACCTGGCATTTATATATGTAGACAAATACATGTCATGCAAGAGTTCAGGTCAGACCCACCACCCCACCGAAAGTATAATTATTTTTATTTGATAAAAAAAATGATTTTACATCTATGGTAAACTTTAAATTTATGATTCATTGCAACAAAATAAACAAATTTAAAAGGTAAAACATATTGTCTCAAAACTAAGCTGTTTTAAATCCATCATTGACCATAAACTACATCTCCCATAATGCATGTTGATAATGCACGGGATTTCCCTGTCAGAAAGTGGGAGAGTTCAAAATTCAAGATGGCCGCTACTCACCACAACTCAACAGTGAGTAAAACTCTTACTTTTACTTTTAATAGTATTTCTGTATTATTTATTTCACACCTTTTAGTGTAAGAAGAGATGTTTTAAATGTTGTTTCTATGCAGGAAAAACCATGTAGAGCTCAGTTATTGTTTGTTTGTGCTGTTACAATGAGACAAGGAATGTGACGTTTCATGTTTAGTCAAAGTTGAACACAAAACGTCAACATTTATTACAACACCATAACATTTAATACAACACCATAACGCTCATGTGGCCCTTGGTGAAAATGAGTTTGACACCCCTGCTAAACACGAGGAGTAGCAAAAAAACGGACAAGGTTTTAGTAGCATTAGCAATCTAAAACAAAAAGACTAGACAGTCTTTTCCCTGTACTGAGAAAATAAAAACAAAAGAATAAAAGACACTGGAGAGTGATCCCATTCAATGTGTAAAGAGCTGTGGAGGGCTGTGCAGCAAAAAAAAAAATGCAATTTTCTCAAAGCTAAAACAAATTCTAAGTGGCAGATGGTGGTGTCTTATAAAGTTTCACTTGATCCAAATCATTGTTATTTATGTTACCACAGCCAACAGCAGCACCCTGGGCAATATTTCCATGTTAATATAGCGGTGCAAGGCGCGAAGTGATGGGGACGATTCACTCTTGACTGAATTGTTTAAGACGGTGCTTCTTCCTTCGTACCCTGAATTCCTCCTCCAGGCCCAGCCTGTCGTGGGGGGCCCTGGTGTTGTGAAGCCTTTGCAGATGGCCCTCCAGAGAGCACACATCCAGCTCCGTGTCTCCATACAGATAGTACTCTAACAGAGCCTGGTAGATAAAGGAGTACTGCATCTGAAGCGGAAAAGAGAGGGAGCCATAACCATTGTGAATTTTGTTTGCAAAACTATTTTCCTCTGTTTTATTTTTATTATTTTATTGCGTTGCACACACAGAGTTGTTTTCCGAGTCGTTGCTTGTTTTGTGCTGCGACCGGAGCAGCGAGTTGAGCTGTCAGTTCAAGGTACAACAGGTCGGAAGGGGTCGAGACTTACATCTGTCTGGATAAGTTGACAGCGCTGCTCTCGTATTCTGCTCACGAAGCCAAAGACATCCACTCGCTGCTCCATGTGCATCATGTCGATCATGCTGTCAATGACAATGAACGTCCCGGTCCTTCCAACTCCAGCACTGAGGAAACACAAACAAGAGAAAGGTCTTCTCTGTAACATTTGCGAAACACAACACATCCAATAGGAAAGACATGTTTCTATTTAATCAGTAACTGCCAAGGCAGCAATAAAGATGTACAATGGCTATTCCACACTTAAAAAACAAATTAAACATGTTAAAATATCATCATTTTATTGTATTCTTGTTATACTAGCTGGGGTTTTTATAACAAAGGAGTCAATTGTGAACGACAACAAGCATATGTGAAAGCGCTTCACCTCTAATACCCAAACACCCCCCTAATAGATTTACAAGGGTCATTTCAGCAAACTGCACCACTGGGAGCACAAAGGCTGGATTCCATAGGGGGGGGGTGTTGGGCTTCTGATGCGGGCCCCGTTCAAAAACACTTCTTCTCCCTGAACACCTGTTGTAGCAGTTGCTACAGTCAGCTGCGGATTTCTTTATACTGATTAGTCAAACAAGCACAGTATGAGAGTGTTTAGCTTTAGATGTTAAGCTTCAATTAAGATGTTTTACACCAACGTTAAGCATTTCAAGAGTGTTTGTTCTTTAAATATATATATTTTTGTATGACGGCTGTTCCTTTGCACACTTCTTCCCGCCGGGGTTTTTACCTGCAGTGCACAACAATGGGTCCAGCATAGGATGGATTGACAGCCATGACCTTCTTGAGGAATTTCAGCATGCCAATGGGTGTGAACGGCACCCCGAAGTCTGGCCAACTGGTGAAGTGGAGCTGGGTGACCAGCCGAGGAGCTCGGAGCCCGTCGCTGCCCTGCTGTGAAGCACAAACATACAAGGTTTCTACCAGAACAGAACTACGGAGGAACAAATCACCTGTATCAGGTTAACTACGACTGGAAGCAGATCAAATAAGAAAATACTCTATATATTTTTTATCGTTGTTTTTTTGGAGCAGAATATAATTATCAAACACCGGTTTGCCTTGCTCTCAGGAGACCATCATTTCACTCTCTTGAACACTTGGTTGCTCTGTTTTCAGAGAGCTAAACGTAAAAACACCCAGTCTGTCAGTTTTTGCAGGGGAGCTACTGTGCAGTCATGTTTTTTTTTCTTTTCTTTTTTTTTTTTTTTTTGACTCAGAGAGGATTTCTGTGCTTGTCTGACTTCAGATGGTTAGGGAACAAAGTGAATTTTGAAATCTGAAAGCTTCGCAGTACACTGAGCTGACATCCAACTTGGCAATCAAACAAGGGAAAGAAAAAGACACTCTTTATGTGCATACATTTCTCAGGATCAAATAATGATAAAGTCTGAACATTACCAAGTTGTATATTGCAAGTTAAAATACACCTAAATATTGATTGTATGGGCTATGCCTATTTTTTTAAATCTTTTTAAATCCTTAATTTTTTACGTCTTTCCAGAATGGTTTTCATTTGTTAGTCTGAATTTCTACAAATTCTTATTCAATGAAAGCTTATCATTTTCCCAAAAGACAACTTTTTCACAACCACTTCATTGTGTAAACCAGAAGTATAAGGGGAAAAAAATAACAATTACTTAAACCCAAAACAAAGGTAAACTGTTTACTTTTTTATGTGAAGTAGAAACAAATGTGCACTCATATTAAACACTAATTCCCATAACACATCCATAATTCATAATTTAAAAGGAGACATATCATGCTTTTAAATCATTCTCACATTTAAATTGGGGTCTATATAAACTGGAAGTGCAATGCTTTGGTCTGAATTCCTCCTTATTGTAAATCCACAAGCCCCTCTTTCACCCCTTTGTCTCAGATCAACTCGTTTTGATGCTGTCTCTTTAAATCCACACCACGTCCCCTTCTAGGTTCCAGAGCTGTCCATAGTAGCTTGATAGAGGGGTTTACAACTTTTTACAAATTTACAAATTAATTAAAAGATGTCAACAACTTGTCCATCTAGCCTTCCATGATGGAAAACCTAGAAAAATGACCCAAACAGAATATAAACATATCTACCCAGCAACGAAAGAGACTAAATTCAAATTTTTTGCACTCCTAGAAAATGAATTTAACGGTTAGAAAAGTGGATTTTGCATGATGTCCCTTTTAACACTTCGTTCAGTTATACTTACGTATTGAACACAGAATTTTCTAATGGTGTAGTCCACGAGCACTGTGATGTCCTCCACTGCCACTCGGACGTTTCCGTACATCCAGCAGCCTTTTTCTGGCCAGTATTGGCAGCATTTCTCCTGGTGAGGTGATCCCAACAACAAGGAGGTTGTTTATTTTGTCACTACAATCGCTGTCACTGAGGTCATATAAATGCATATATTCTTTGTATGTATAGAGACAATTTGGTATTTTTTGTGTGTGTGTATTTCACAATCCAATTTAAAGACAATCACCAAGATTTGTGCCACTCTGACAGTCAATAAGGTCTTCACAACCTATTAACTAGATTCTCTAATTATCATGAAGCCTCTTAGGACCTTATCAACAATTATTCCATCATTGATCCCCACTGCCTCCATTCTGCCCCATCAAACTTGCTTTTGAGCACTCAATTATCCCTCTGAGGCTGACTTTATTGCAATGCTAAGTAATCTGCTGTTTTTTTCAGTTAGTAGAGAGGTCAAATAAATTATGCTCCTGACTTTGGGTCATGTGAACACAAAAGAAGGGTTGCACTGGAGCCATATAGATTTAAAGACCGTTTAAAGTAAAATGTAACATTTTTTTTCTTTAAACATTATAAATGCCATAAATGGAAATGTTGTAAATCAGTAAAAATTCTCTCAGCTATAGATATTTGAATAGTGGAAGTATGATTCAGTTCGTGTAACAAGATATCTGGGTTTCAGGTTTTTTAGGGCGTGTCTTTAAGTGCAGCCCCGTGATGTCATGCAGCAGCCTTCAGTAGAACCCCACCCCCTGTTGCTCTAATGTCTGCAGAACATGTTGTCCTGTGGGCGCAGATGGCCCTACTCAGGATTGGCGGAGGTCTTGTTGTGGACGGAGACGGCCCAAGAGAGGTGATTGGTCGGATTGACGTTGGGGTTTGAGGAGGCTGGAGGCTGCAGGGAGTAGCTTGGTCGAGTCGGGCAGAAAGCAACATGTTTCTTTTTTTAAAAAGATCGCTAAAAATCAATATTTTTTACAGGCTGTTTAGGGGTGTTTTAACTGAGCCATATTGTTACACATCCCTTCACATGTAGGACGTTCAAATTTCGTGCAGCTAGCACTTTCCTCTCTATGACTAAAATTAATCCTAAAAAACATGGTGCTTCCCGTCCGACTCGACCAATCACGAGTAGGGCCGTCTCCGCCCACATCAAGACCTCCGCCAATCACGAGTAGGGCCGTCTCCGCCCACAGGACAACATGTTCTCCAGAAACCCCTACTTGGTTTCAGCGCCCCCAGCGGACACGACCCCCCTAGCATTCCAGACCACAGCTAACTGATATTTTTTCATTACTTTTAACACATAATTTTACAAGGTTAACAGTATTTTTAATTGTTTAAACTTGACTGGTTGATAATTATCACATATTTCTGTGGTGTGACAATCTCAGAACACACATTTATTTTTACTTTACATGGTCTTTAATGTGTGTAGCCTTTCATATCAAGAGTAATGAGAAATGAGAACATACCTCTTTCCTTTCTTTTAGATTTGTCAGCATGACTATAGTTGACGTTTTCTGCTCCCAAATCATTCGCCAGAAGTCAGCCAGTGTTTCCAGCTTTGGACCTTAAACAGAGTAAAGAAAAGTAGGTAAAAAGAGATCAAATAAATTGCCAAATCCTCTACTACTTGCTTGAAATATGTGTACCTTGTGCTGCAATGAATTTGTTTTTCTCCTTATAGCCCTGTGTGAAAAAAAACCCAAACAAATAAAAAAAAAACTGACCAATTTTGCCAACACAATCATCACTGTTAATGAGACTTTATTTAGATATTTTACTATCAGATTAACCCCCACAACATAAAGTGTCTATAGCTAGTTTAGATGATAGTGATCAAAAAACTAAAGGTGTTATCTCACCGGTTTGTGGCTTATAGAGACATGTTTGCTGCTAAAACATTTGTTAATCTTTGAAAGAAAAATACACAAATCTGCATTTGCAGCACAGGACTGGCGCATGGCACAGGCAGTATAGGCAAATGCTAAGGGTGTCCATCTAAGGGGCACCACACATTGGGACGAAAAATCTATTTTTTTTATCAGAATATAGTGGATTTAGTCTGTAATCACTAGTTACTCAGGTTTATGAAGGTAACTGTTTCTGTGGGTTTCTCAGCCTTATTTGTTCCTACAGGAGATGCTAACCATTGAGCCATTGTGCTGCCTTTAAGGTGGCAAAATACAACTCTTACTGTCTTGAGACAGATTAAAGGTGCCTACTTGTGCCTGTAATAGAAATACCTGTCACAACTTTGTGACTAATTTAAGAGAAAACTTGTTGCACAAATCATTTGAATTTTTATAAAATTCAAGCAACCAAACTCAATCAAGGACCCAAGCGGCCACTGCAAACATTCATCAACTAGTCCCCAATGTTGCAATATTTGATTACAATTTTGCAATTGCTTTTTCATATAGCATAGCCTTACTTTTTTGTTATCAATACTCACATCTATATAAGATGCATTTATGTAGTCTGAGCATAGATGTCCATCAAGATGACTCAGAACCACCCTTGAATGATCATCTGAAACAAAGAGAGAGAGAGAGAAAATAAGTCCTTATTTTTCATACACAGTCTTATTGTCTTTTCTCAAGATTTAGGTATCAATAAACCTTCAGCAGAACATATAGTAAATCTTCACTCACATGGTAAAATGTTTGGGTATCTGTTTTTCTCTCTGTTGTGCTCTCTGCTCGCCTCCTCAAAGGACCCATGGCGGTAGTAACACGGCAGTGACTACAAAGAGAGAATCTAAACCTCAGGTGAGAAAGAAAGAAATAAAGCTACAGGTACAAAGTCTTCTAACAAAACATTTTATTGTTCTTTTTTTTTCTCCTGAACTTGTTGTAAGCTTGAAGGACAAACATCTTCGTCCACACCCACTATACTTGTGCCTACATTGAACTCCTCTCTGAAGAGCTTGCCGTCGTCAGCGGAGCGAATCCGGTACTCCTCCTCCAGCGAGTCCAGGGGGATCGGGAAGTACCTCTTGGAGGGCGAGGGAGATCTCGGCAGGAGGACCACTGTCTGCTCTCCTGTGTTTAAAGGGATATATGGTGGTCAGACAGCAAACGTCCCCCAACAGAGAACATTACAAGCTCTCACAGCACCTGCAAAAACAAGCTTGATGACTATTAAGATTTCCTACCTCGGTGACTACATGTCAGAAATGATTTCTTGAGTCATAAACATGCCGCACAAACGTATCCTAGCTCAGAATTTGGCACTTCCGTTCATTTATTTTACACTTGAAGAGAGACTTTATGTGGCTCCCTACGTGCTATGAAATCTAAGAGACTCCTCCAACCTTTCCACCTTTCATGAGGTTTTTCTTGTTCATAAAGAGTATACATTTACAAGTCAAATAAAAAAATGAATAAAAAGAAAAAGGCAACATTACATTTTCATGCTCTGGTGGGTATTTTGAGTGCAACACAAGAGTACCTTGTTCCTCCAAGAAGCCATTTGGAATCTTTTTATCCACCGATGTAATAAGAGCTTTCTTGTGGTTTTTGAACCTGCGATGATCACAAAATAGGTCAATATGAATCAAATCCCTCTGATCCTTAATGCAGAATTTTTAAACACTTGCGATAAATCACAAACAAATTTGGAGACTGATAATAACCATCCCAGAGAGGTGAAGCTGTTCCTTCTCATGATGGGGGTCCGGGAGCTTCTGGCCTGTTCTGACCCAACTGTTTTTGTTTGCTGTCTTACTCAGACTGCAGCTGTTTACCCACCGCCTGTTTCTGAACCAACCCCCACCCTGAAACCCCCCCCCCCCTTTCATTCTAATGTAAAGAGCGAGCAATAGTCATAAAGAGTAAGTGTGCATGTTCAGATTGATTTACCTCAGACAGTAAATTGTGAGGAGGACAACAATGATCAGTAGAAGGGATAAAACCAGTGTTGAGGGGAGCACATGGCCCTGGTGGGTGTTGGGTTCTGCAATAAAACACAGAGAATCACATGCAGAAAATCATGAAATGTTAAAATAGATATTTTGGGAGAGAGTGAAAAACCTGTATTGTATGGTAAAGCAAGCTGTATAGCAGCATAGTAACTCAAAAATAATATGCTTAATATGAAATTATACTTATTAAGAAATTTAGCCCAAAATTACTCTTGACTGCAGTAATTCTAGGAATATGTGATTTATATTTTACTTCAGTATGCATTTACATGTGCTTATGGTGCTGTGAATACTGTTGATTTTTGCTATGAACTTATTCCTTGTATATACATTTATATGAAAACCATATCTAGATATTATTAATACACTACTAATACAATATATAATGAAGATATTACACTTTGTGTAAGACAGAATATAGATAAGGGAATAAATTAAATAAGTTTATACATCTTCCTACTCCTTTTTGAACAGATAAAATGCTGCATGTTCTTTATTTTGTAGGCAATATTTTTTGTTATATTATTTTCATCTTTAGTTTCTACTTTTGTCCCTGTCTGTGTGTGTTAGCTTTTTGAATGTTTGAGTTTTGTGTGTGTGTGTGTTGTGTTGTACCTTTAAAAATGACAAAAAATATGTTAAATTATTACAGCGTTATTTCTAAAAATACAGTAATGATAAATCAACACTGTTAACTATTGCTAAATGACAATGTAAATGCATTTATAGTAACTGACTATCATCCAGCAGCCAGTAAGTTACTGTAGATTTTACAGCAACATGTTTATTGTGCATATTTTAAAATGTATAAATGCTTTTTTTTAATTACAAATGTTTATTATCTGTTTTAATGCCAACATCATACATTATCAAAAAATGAAATGCATGATTTTCAGTTGCAGCTTAAATTGATAGATTTAATAGACAGGCATTAGCAAGGACAAATAAACTAAGGGTGTGGAGGGTGCTGCAGCACCACCTAGAGGATGCAGGAAAACATGCATGTCCAAACATATATTTACGGTACTTTATTAAATAGTTTATATAAACCGTTGTTGTGTATTGTATATATA
>JARVGW010000001.1:29591915-29606067 GCA_031762495.1 Anablepsoides rubrolineatus | reverse complement strand
TATATATATAAATGCTATGCAATTTATGCAAAATCATTATTGGACTGACAGTTTTAACACGTTTAACAAGAAATATCTAAACTAGATTAAGCATTTTTACAATGTACATAAAGCAAAATAATATACATATATATATATATACACACCATTTAAAAAAATATTGTAGAAGCAGATATGAGTTTACGTCAATTTAAATCTTGCATTGTAAAAAAAAATATATTACCTGCAGTTTGGTTGTCATGGGACGAATTATTAAAAATAGTGGTAATTCCAATCAGAAGCAACAGCATTGTCACTGTGGATAAAAAAAAAAAAAAAAAGATCAAACATGCTCTTCAAAAGTGAGTTTGAAACCTGTAATTCAACATTAGTTCCACTAGACGGAGCCACACCAATATGAAATGTACAAAGGCCAGAGATGTGAGCTCTGCTGCCTTGATGTGGCTCAAGAGTGATGTGTGCAAGTTTCTCTGCAGAGCAGCTGAAGTCCTTGTGGGAAATTTGGTTGTAGTCTCGTTCTGTCAGGCTGACTTGAAAGCACGGCTTCAAATAGGTTAAAACTCAGACATCAAGCCAGAGAAGAGAATTTTAGCCCACAGGTGAAAGTAATCATATCCTTTGTGGACCCTGTGGAGTTGAGCTCAGGCCGTATCTGTTAGAAACCAACTCATTTTTCAGTCAGGAAAAGCAACCAGTTTGATGACAATTAGACATGAATTTTTAAATCAGATAGTTGTGAAAAAAAATGCAACTGATTATACTGACTTTTGGTTTTGCTGCAGTTTAGTTCCTTCTCTTTCAATGTCATCTCTCTCTTTTTTATTCTGTTTTTTTCCTGTTCTAATAGACATTCTGTTCCTTCTACAGTTCTGCTGAATTGTCAGAACATATTTGTCACCAATTTGAAACAACCAACCACAAGTGTATCTCACCTTTCCTACAAGTGTGCCATACTAAAACAGATTCTGACATGTTATCCTATTTTTATCTTCAAAGTGTGGGAGTTCAGTTTCTTCACACACACATCCATTTTAGCTTTCATTTCCCTCCGTCCTCTAAGTAAGGAAGGGGGGCAAGAAATCATAGCGTAAATTGGCCGAATGTGGCAAATCTTCCTAAATGGCTCAGATCGAGTAAGAGACAGAAGCGAGAATTGAGTGTCCTAATTTCTAAGTCCCTGTCTCGTTATAGAGGCCAGATGACTAGATGGAATAATTCATTGTGTCAATTTAATTCTTCTAGAAATGGGTCATCTGGGAGCCTAATTTGTGATGTTTGAAGATGTATTTTTTTTGTGCACAACCCTGGAGGTGTTCCACATAAAAAATAAAAAAAATCTCCCAAAGCTGAGCTGTGTGTAATGCTCCAGCAGTGTTCACAAAACAAAAAGTGGGTTTAAATTCGAAAGCAAATTTGAATTTTGCGGTTTTATAGATTAGGCTATAGTTTTAAACACAGGATGCTGACACCCCTGACCCTGAACGATATAGTCAATCATCAGCTTTTTAACCAAAAATGTCTCATTCATGAACTCAATTACTTTGTACTAATTACTTTTATTTATTTTTTTTACTTTTTTTTTTCTATCGCATGTTTGCCTGTAAAGAGGTTCCACTGCCAGAGGCTATGAGTTGCATATGTGCCACATTCTGTTGGAGGAATTAATTCTCTCCCCAGTGTTAACAAGCTTGCAGTGCCAGCACCTGTTTCCACCCCCCCCCCCCCCACACACACACACACACACTCCATCCATCCACCGATGGGCAAGTCACATTCACTTACAGATCCCCATTCCAATGCACAGCTCAATTCAGCCAGGCGTGCTGCACATACGGGTCACCACGCAGGCCACTTTATATCTGTCATATTTTGGCAGCTGCTGTGTATTCAACATTTAGTGGAAAAAAAATGGATGTGAAAAACACTGACAATTAAAAAAAAATATGCCACACTGTAACTCGCTTTTTTCTGTCTGGTTAAAAAAAAAAAAAAGGAACTTGGCTTAAAGTACTGAAACACTTCTGAAAAGTGTCACCTCTGGCCAGCAGAGGAAACTCATGACTCAGTGTATATTAAATGAGGAAGCGACAGAAGACGTCTGGTTGCAATGAAAACAGGAATACTTGTGTTGAAAGTTGTGCTTTTGCTCAACTTTAGATCAATTAAAATTTAAGTCTTGATGGTTCTATTAGGATGACTTGAGCCTGAATTAAATATTTATATTAGCAGGGTTTCATTCCATTGCAACTGATTATCGGTCATGAATCATTGCTCTGTCTTTATTAGCTTAAGATGCAATCTGATCATGTGGTTTCCCAACAGGAAACACAATAGTTTTTTCCTGTAGCGTGCTTTAATTTATCATAAATTAAGTACTTAGGAGTTCATTTAACCCCAGCACCTGCTTGAATTAGTAATCCCATCCAGGGTGAGGTAAACCCTACACAACTATCAGGTTGAACCTTCAGGGTTACAATTTAACACTGATGTTAGTTTGCTTTCAGTGACACGAGTCATATATAATTTTGGGACAGGGTATCAAACGCGCAGCAGCCACAGAACTGCTGCAGCTAAATGATTCATGCTGTAAATGTGTCAAATCCAAGCAGCCTGAAATGTCTGCTTGGCCTCAGTTCAACATTTTTTTTATCGTTTCTGCTTTGACATGAAGCTGGACTTAATATGACATGATTTATAAATTTCCTCGAGCCTGTTCACTTGTCTGTATTATTATTTCAAGCTGTACAGGAATGGGGTTTTCTCTGATCTATTTTGGACTGGAAACATAAAAATAAAGACAACTAAGAGGAGTTCCTTCTGCCGTTACTATATTGTCTTTACAGATATAACAAGAGGCATGATCTCATTATATTATTCATACCTCAATGTAAAATTACAAGATTGACTTGATAACCCAATTGGTGCAATTTAAAGCATAAATACAGCGCTGTATTCAACATAAAAATATGATAAACATACAACATCCTCACTGAGCTGCCCCTGTTACAAGTGAAGTCATTGCAGATTTAAAACATTTATATAGATGTATAAATTATTCAGCGTGTTCCATCAATAACACCATAAAGGAGTCATGTTTTGATGCTTATTGAGCTGCGATTTCTGATCTAGAACAAGAGTGGCAATGCTGGAGAAGAACAGGCAAGCGTGGTTATGAATGTCAAAATCTAACCATACAGAATACAGGGGACAAGAATCACAGGCATGTTCTCAAACAGCACCAAAATAAATCAAACAAATAGCCTCTTCCTGACATGTTTTTCAGATTCTTCGTGGATCAATATGGCTTCAAAGAATCACATTTGGTGAATATATGCCATGTCTTGTACACCAAATAAATATATATTTTGTGTTTTGTTTCTAGGGAAAAAGATGAACAAAGGCATCACGGAGAAAGAAAGAAAGACAGCCAGCACTTCAATTGTCAAGTGCCAAGGAGAAATATAGGAGAAGAGCGCACAAACACTTGTCAGTAAAGTGTGGCAGCACAGATGTGTAAGAAAAGAAGAGACGTGAGATGAGAAGAGAGGTGAAAAACAAAAGAAGTTAGAGAAGGTATATGTCTGAGTTCAGAGATAACACTAGTGAATGATGTCACTGATTCACTGTCCTACTAAAACTGATGTTTGTTGCTTGTTGCCTCAGTTAATATCATCCAATGCATCTTTTTTTGTATTTTACATTAGAATGAAAACATCTGCTGACAGGTATGTTCCATTGCAAAATCTAATATATATATACATTCTCTATATTCTAAGAGATTTTCATAATTAGATTTTATTTTTCAGTTCATGCCCTAACAAAAGAACAGATCCAAGCTGAATGGATGAGCAAATATACTTACACTTTTAAGCAAATCTCGTCACTCCATAACAACTTTGTGGTTTAAGTGCCTTTCTTCTTTTCAATTTGCTTTGAGGAATTTTACCGTCAGGTTTGTTTTCACATCCACTGAAATATCAGCAATGGAAGCAGGTGAAGAGATCACTCAGGTTAACTGTGGCGCCTGAGGTTGATCGAGGTTTGTTAGAGCGTCACACTGATTGGCATAAAGACACGGGACATCTGGAACCTGAGAAAAAAACAAGCAGAATGAAAAAGAAATGCAAACATCAAGCATATATCTTTGAGGTATTTCGATGAAGATATTATGAAGGTTTTATTCTAAAGTCTATTTTACTATTCAGAGGTATGTGAGCATATAAAAGACTCAGACTCAGCTGGATTACCTCACACATTTGAGCAGAGGTGAAAAATACAAATAATGAAGAATAAAACACGAGAAACACCTTTCTACTTCAGTACAAGCTGGGCTCGGTTTTTTTCCAGAATGTTTCAAAGCTGCTGGCATTATACCATATGCATGTTCGCCATAAAAATCTTAACCTTGCAAACTGTAAAAATGCTCAAAAAAATCCTGTGTAACAGAGCTCCTAAAACTCAGCTCTAAGGCTTTAGTATAACACCTCTTAACAGTTGGGAGTTTTTTTTTTAGCATGTCAGTGTTTCTCTTTCGACAGAAACCAAAGCTATGTTTTGAGAATTGTGTTGCTGTTTTTTTACATTGACCAACCTGCCTGTGATGCAAGGCATTCAGAACAGGAAACAGACTGCACTGCAAAGCTGACCTTTGAACCAGCACACAAAAATATTGGGTTATAGAACTTTTAAAATATGGGTAATAATACAGCCCTGTGGTTAGTGTTTATACCTGGTACCCAGTAAGGGTATTATATGTAAGTATCAAGTACCAGTATGTAACATACACAATAAGTATCAGTTGTGTACATGTAAAGTGGTGCCTGATGAGTATCAGGTATGTACCCTATAAATAGAGATAAATAAGTCATTTTATAATATAGCCTTTTCCTCTGGGTATACCTTGCAAATAGCAAGTAACTACCTACCAAAAATTAGCAGGTATTTCCTGATAAGTACCTTGACTACTCTGTGCATACAGGATATTATACATATTATTATTATTATTATATGGGTTTTTCATCCATCCCCACCTACCAATAGCAATACCAACACTTCATAATAAAGTGTGGTAACTTGCGTAAACTCTAAGAACCATGTACACATGATAAATACTAAATACATAATGAGTACTGTGCGTTCCTGGTAAGTAGGGAGTTGTTCAGTGTATTACCAACCAATTCTGAATCATGTTTTTGAAGGACAGTGTCACAGTTTTCTTAAACACAGAACAATTTAGCTATTTTGGGGAACTCCAAGCTCTCTGTAGCTCCTAATAAAAGTGACGGACATTACAAAAAGCCATTAGAAAGAATTTGTTTCAAAAGTATAATGCAATACATGATTAAAAAAAACAAAACATTTACACTTTGGTATTTTCTGATGAATGTTACAAAACAGCTCATTGATTTCACAAGCAATGATAAAATACACCTTCTTACTTTCATGTCTTTTATGAGAATGTTTTTTAAAAAAACATCTTCCCCGCTATAGTTGATTTTTATTTCCTTTCGACTTTACTAAATTCAGTAGAGAGATGAAAGCACAACCACTTTCTTGCTGTCTCAATCATCCCATTGACTAAGTGAGGAAACACGGAGGTCATTAATGTTTTATGTGAGCGCAGTCATCACCAAGCACTCTCTGGTTCAATCATTAATTCATTGCACAACAGGCAGCACTGAGTACTGTGGCTCATTGCAACAATTACGTAAATACTCAGACTGTTTTTGATTATTCTAATCAAAAGTACTTGGAAAATATGTAGCACTCCATGTATCTGATGGGTGTTACCCATACTACTCTATTCTATGAATGAAAATGAATAAGTTGTTAATCAGAGGGAGACAAGGCGTTCATTAACGTTTATTCATGATACTCAAAGCAGATAATTTTGAGACTGTATTTTGTGTTTGGAGTTGATTTTTTTTTATTACGTACTTGACCAAAAGTTCAGACTATGGTTTAGTTTTTTTGTAAGGATAGTTCACAAATGGCCAGAGGGGAAAAAATGCTGACATTTGCAGCAAGAAATAAAGACCCGTCAAACCACAAGGACGAAACAATAATCTCTTACAATGTGAGACTTCATACAAGTTACGCCCACGCAAATTCTGAGCCGAAACTGAGTGGTCTGCCGAGCACGTGGGCCGGTCCAGAAAAGCTTCTGTAGTGGAAAATAGCCAGGAATTTTTTTTATTTATTTTCTAACACCCATATCAGAGGATGAGAAAATAATCTCCAGCCTCGGGTTTGAGGACTCTGAAAATGACACTTCTGGGACACAATATAGGTGAAACTGGGGACAGGAGATGATAATCATGGCAATTATAGCTTCACTCGTTCAGCTGCAGCTCAGCTGAGGATAACAAGTAAGCTTCTTTCCTGGGATTCACTATAAATGGTATGAAGTGTAAGAATAAAAAAAGTCATCCAGCATAAACTGTGATGGAAATAATGCCAGTTGTAATAATTTAGACACTTCATACCCGTCTTTATTCATTGGGACCTTTCATGTCAGCTTCATGCACTCATGAACAATCTTTCTTATTAAAACGTTCAATCTTTCTGTAATTACAGGCAGTGACAACATGAAACTTCCTCTTCTCACATTAAGTAGAATGTTGCACCACAAATTAACAATCAAATGTTTGATTTTCAGGCATGAGATAGACTCAGAGCAAAGAAAGTGCCGAAAGTCAAACTTATGGAGGGATTGTATGCATTTAGAACTGATTGATGCAGGTTTTTATTTAATTCAATTTATATAGTATCAATTTGTTAAGGTTAGGTTAGGTTCACCTGTGTGGTGAACACATCTCACACTCCTAAAACATGTAGTTCCTAAACTATAATCCTTTTGATCCACTTTTACTATAGAGCTGGACAGAAAGAAGACAACAAAGTCAGAAAAAAGGAACTAAAAGTAAACACCAAAAACATACTGAAAGTAGCTCTTTTTAGAGTAAAATAAAGGAACTTAAAATGCATCAGAATAAGTTATTCTGGCTCATAGCCTTGTGATTTTTATATGGTCAAAATACATGCACCTATCACAGGATGTTAAAAACTAAATGACACTGCTTAAAAATAAACCAGAATGAACTCAATCGCACAAAAGGACTGAACATAAAGCACAAAAAAGTCAAGCCTACAACTCAGATATATATGTATTAACATGTAACTGGAATGCCAATACTGCCTTAGCTGTGAGCACTAGTGGAGGTCCATAGCTTCATCGATGACAAACTCAAATATCCAATATCACATCTTTGAAATGCATTGCTGTGGCTGTAACATCCTTCTTAAAGTCCACATTCAGGGACATCTTGTATTCTCTAATTATCTAAAAGGGCTTCACATACTATTTGGAGTTTTCCTTATCTGTAGTGTGATAAAATATAGAATTGTATTAACATTATTGGTCTGCAAAGTAACAACTGTTACTTTCACACACTGCTGAGATAATTGCAAGACTATAACCCAGAATTTAGCTTTTTTGAATTTTATGTTTTACTTTTTAGTTTGCATGTTCTCTCCGTGCATGCGTGGGTTCTCTCAGGGTACTCAGGCTTCCTCCCACAGACCAAAAACATGACTGTTAGGTTAATTGATAACTCTAAATTGTCCCTAGGTGTGAGTGAGAGAGTGAATGGTTGTTTGTCTCTATGTGTGGCCCTGTGATGGACTTGCGACCTGTCCAGGGTGTACCCCTCGCACTGTGACTGCTGGATATGGGCACCAGCGACCCACGCAACCCTGTAAGGAAAAAGCGTGTACAGAAAATGGATGGATGGATGGACTTTAACTGGCATTTGCATAGATTTTGCCTGCTGTTTCCTATGCCCCAACATTTCCAATAAGCAAGATCTTCCTTAAAGGAGACATATCACACTTTTAAATTCTTCTTTTTTACATTTAAATCATTAAGTTGGAGTCTATACAACGTGGATAGAATTCCCCGTTATTGTAACTCCACAAGCCCCTTTTTTACCCCTTTTCTGAGGTGTGTCTAAGATCAACTCATTTTGAGGCTGTCTCTTTAAATCCAAATGAGACTCTTCACACACTGCACCCCTCCAGTTTTCAGAGCACTCCATTGTACCGTCGTAGATGGGTTTACGGCTAAATGGTGGCACAAACTTTTTTATTTACAAATCCATTCAAAGCTGTCAATAATGCAAGACATGTACATCCAGCCTTACATGATGGAGCCAGAGTCTGACTCAGAGTCAGAGGAGAATGGATATGACAAAATTGTAACTGGTAAGTCCAGACCTTATTTAGACATTCCATCGCCAAAAACTGTGAAGTAATAGTCCAGACAACTTTACAGTAAATAGAGAGAACTGACCAGGTTGAAAAATATGACTCAAAAATAATATAAAGATATCTACACAGCACCGGGAGAGACTAAATTCAAATTTTCTGCACTCCTAAAGACTGAATTTTGCATCCCCTTTAAAAAGAAGAGATACAAAACAGAAAGAAAATGAGTTACTATAAAACACTATGGGAATTTCTAAACTCTAAGTAGACATAATATCAGAATAAAAACACTGAGTCATGTCTATGTTGTTGTGACAGTGTTCTGTTGCTCATGACTTTACATGATTCACAACAAACTACTTTGTTTCTCATTTTACACTGAATTAGAAAATGATGTGTCTAGCATCAATGCTCCCAGGATGACAAAGAGATGCTTGCTGACCTAATATTCTTAGGTAATTCCAAAATTAACATCAGAATTTATTAGGTCATTTGAAAATGAAATAGTGATTGAGGTTACAGAATGACGGAAACATAATCGTTTCACATACAGTTTAAGCTTTAGTAATGCAGAGACGTTTTATATTCATGCATTACTACTAAATATATAGGATGTGGGCTGAAAACCACATGTAACACGGTTTTATGGTGTTATTAGTGTAAGCTGCTGCATCCATGAAGCCCACAGGCCTTACTGTAAATCCCCTCCCCTTCATGCATTTGTTTTGTCCTCATCAGCGCTTTTTTATAGCATCCAAATAAAACGTTATGTATGAAAAGCTCAGATTGATTTGTTTGGTTAATTTAAAGGAAAAAAAAAAGAAGGATCGCACGTCTCTTGTTATGGTGGTCGCAGACAGAGATCGCGGGGTTTTGCTCCACTAACCCATATTACACGGACTGTATCCGTGTTGACCGTCAGGATGGAATCTGATTTCCGATCCCCGTGACCTGCATGCGTTTTTTTTTTTTTTCTATTCTATTTTATTTATGCCTTATACGAAAGCGATTTCTGGTCAAAGAAAAACTAAAAGGAAACGCATCAAAGCTGAACGGCAGATCTGGTTATAAAACATTTTTTTAAAAAAAGACGGAAATCGACGCACGTTTTCGTTGGTTTTGTGCGCATTTCTTACCGTGATGACCTCGTCCCTCACAGCGGATGAGGATGATGATGCTGATGATGTCGGGTTTATTTTTTTGTTTTTGTTTTGTTTTCCTCGTTGTCTCCTGTCCCCTCGTATTTCGTCCTTTGGAGAATTGCAGCGCGCACGTAAAGCTGTCGACACGTCTGACCGGAGCCGAGGAATGCGTTTAGGTTCCCCTGATGATCATGTTTCCTGCAGATCTCTCAAAGGATGCGCGCTTCCCCCACCCCCCTCCCTCCTGCCTTGCCTTGCCTTGCCTTGCCTTGCCTTGCCTTGCCTTGCACTGCCTGCCTGAGCTGAGCCGAGTTACGGCACAGTGGAGGCTGGAGAGACCCTCCCCCGGGCGCAGAGGAGTAGGCTATCAGGTGGACACTCAGCATCCTCCACATTCCAGCATCAGTGGGCGATAAAAAGGGCAGGCCTGTGCAGAGAGGCTCCGTCTGTTCTCAGTTTGCTTGCATTTTAGCATTTTATCAATTCAATGCAGACTCTAACAGCCCTGCAGTGCTGCTTTGGGTACTGATTAATGAATAGACAAAATAAAATAAAATAAAAAATAAAAATAGGAGTTTTTACGTGATATGATGCCCCAAGGTGAAAACTACAAGGTAATTGTTTGACAGACTTAATCATTTCACTTAATATCTTTTAATTGCATGTTGCTAATTCCATCTCCATCTTCTGCTGGTCAATCTGTATATTTGGGTTGTGGACATAAGAAAAACCCAGACACCTCTTTCCCCAGCAATACTTTCCAGCTCATCCTGGGGGACTCCAAGGCAATCCCAGGCAAGAAAGTATCAGTGGTGTCAAGTAATAAGTACAAATGCTACTTTACTTGAGTAGAAATTTTGGTTATTTATACAGTAGAGTAATTATTTTTAGCCTACTTTTTACTCATACTTCTTACATTTTAATTCAATTATCTGTTTTATACTACTTACTTTTTAAAAATACAAAAAAAGTATTTCATTTCTATTTAACTTTGACTTGTTTTGATTTCATCTTTTCATTGTTCGGAAAAAAAATAATAAATAGAAATCCATCTAGATACATGGAGCCCTTGGATAAAGTGGATTTGATTGTGGTTGGATGAGAAGTGTAAATATATACCATTCTGACATCCTATTGGATTGAACGCACTCCATCACACCCATATGACACAAATCATATCACATGCAGCAGGACATACTGTAGCAGATGTAGCCTAGAATGAAGATGATTGTGGCTGAAACAAGCAGTCTAGTCAGTTAATTCTAACTTTTTCAACATTACATCTCAATTTAACATTATAGCCTACTCATGTTGACTTTAGAGGAAAAATGTGTGTGTGTGTGTGTGTGTGGGGGGGGGGGGGGTGTATACTATAGAATCCTGTGGCACAGCCTAAGCTTTTATCCTTAATGGCTTTTTAAGTGTTCATTACTTTTACTTTTAGGCTTTAAGTAGTTTTAAAACCAGTACTTTTATACTTTTACTTGAGTAAAAACCTTGAGTTGATACTTTCACTTCCAAAAAAGTTTTTTTAAACTCTAGTATCTATTCTTCTACTTAAGTAATGAATGTGAATACTTTTGACACCTCTGAAGAGTATACATTCTTCTAGCGAGTCCTGGGTTTTCCACTGGACTCCCTATCAGTGGGACTTTGCCGAAACACCACTAAAGGAAAGCTTGGAGGCATAGATGCTCAGACCACCTCAACTGAGTCCTTTTGATGAGGAGGAGCATCCCCCCAGATGAAGGAGGTTCCCCTGTCTATTGAGGACGAGGCTCCAATCCGTCGATCCAACTCCATCTTACCATCAATTGTGAACAAGACACCCAGAAACTTAAACTCCCCCACTTGAGGTAGAGACCCCTCTGACCTAAAGGAGGCACCCCCCGCCTTTTTTGTTTTTCTTCTTTCTGGTTCACATCCATGTCTTCACTTAGAGTTATGGACTTGTGTTGCTAAATGAAAAATAGACATTTGAAGATGAATTAAAACTAGTCTGAGTGAACATCATTTACTGTAAAGAAGTGATCCTATATAAGCTGAGCCACCGGCTGATAGTGATCAACCTACATCCTTCAAGAGCTGCAAGAATCACTAAAATAATGTATGAATCATCATCCACGTGTCCTCATTCTGCTGCTTCTCATGTATGCAACCACATTTAAGGATCTTTGTCAAGATATGCAGCAAGTGGCATTTGCCTGCAACTCACAACTTTGAGCTACGAGCTCCTAAGGAAGTCTCCGGGGTACTTTTGGTAAAGGCCATCTGTTTGCAAGCTGTGTGGCCTCGAAGGCAAATTTCAGGTCTGCAGAGGCGGATGGATATCATAAAGATCGTGGTGTCCTGGTAGAAAGTATTAAACAAATAGGGCTCTTACGCAACATACAGGAGAATCCCCTGTGTTATGACACAAAAACAGAGTTAGTCATGGTATAAATGTGCTTCTTTGCTGACCTCTGGTGGAAGTTATGAAATTAATAAAATTGTGCATTTTCAAGGATTTTCTTTGAGAGAGAAAGAGAGAAATGTCATGTGGACATTTTTTTTACAGATTTATGTCAATCTCAGCAAATTACTTATTGTGTGATTTATTGAAAATCTAAACTTTTCTTTAGAAAAGTTTAGTAGATAATGTGTCAGTTCAGTCTCTTGGGTTTTGTAACTGCTTCATCAATTTAGACACTCAAATGATGTCATGAATACACGACTCCTCTAATAAATTCAGATTTCTTACCACACCAGCTTTATTTATAAAACACTTTAAACACCCACAGGACCAAAGGGCTGTACACATAATAAAACATTCATTCAGTCATAGACTCGTTCAAAATTAAATAAAAACAATTTAAAAGTCAACAATATAAATGGTGTTCAAAGGCCAGAGAGAAGAGATGTTTCTAAAGAAGGAATTTAAAAACAGATAGGGAATGAGACCTGTCTGATTAACTGGGGAAAGTCATTCCACAATTTAGGAGTTTTGGGCACAGTCAAGATCAGCTGACCAGAGCGTTTGTAGCAGCTCAGACAAATAGGGTGGGACAAGGCCATTTAGAGCTTTAAACACAAATAAAATAACTTTGAAACAAATCCTAAAATGTACAGGCAGCCAGTGCAGGATGCTAAAACAGGGGAAACGTGATCCGACTTTTGTGCGCCAGTTAAAAGGTGTGCAACAACATTCTGTACCCTCTGAAACTGAGACATACTGTACATAAATAACTGAGTTTGTCTGCAGGTTGTAGGTGCTAAAGGCATTTAAGATGAAATCATTTTAGCTCCCTGATCATGTCCAGGTTCTGTTTTTGATTTCCTAACATTACACAATTTCACTTTTCTAAAGCTAGCCTTTAAAAGAAAATAAACCACAGAAATTAGCAAGGAGGTAAATCACAAATGAAGAGACTGTAACAGTAAGAGCAGACAATCAGACTATTTTTCTACTAAAGTCAAACTCCTGTCACTCAGGGGGAATAAGAATCCTCCGCTACCTTATTCCCCTTTCATTTGCTGCTTGATTAAGACAATGCTCACATGTCAACCTAAAGTCAATATGCTTGTGTTGAGTTCAAAAAGTCTGCTTTGTAATAAATCACTGATTTGTTCAGGAGCTTCTTTGGTTGTTTTGATTATCATTTGAAATATAGAATTTTACACAGTTTAAGACCTAGTTTTTGTAGCTCTTGCCTTTTAAAAAAGTACAGCAAACAGCTTATTGCAAATCATCATGTTTCAAATATACTTATATTTGTCTAATTTTGTAACAACTTGCCAGTAATAAAATCTAAGGTATTTTTTAAACAGTTTCTTAGCAAAGTACCTGCTAGAATAGACAAGGTTGAGTTACTCAACTCATTCAGAAGTGAAAAAAGCCACCACTAAAAATATATTTTAAGGTCCTTTAAAAAGCTTTCATATTCAAGACCACAGTTTTGAAGAAGTAAAATATATGAACGGTACTTCATCATTTTTGTATCATTTTGCAACCACAGCTGGTTTGTATATGCCATATGACAAAAAGAAAAGTTATTTGAGATTTGACTTGTCTGCATTTGGAAGTTATATGTTTTAATCAGGCAAACCCCACCCAAGATCAACAGGATTTGCTAGATTAATAAAATATAATAATAATAATAATAATAATAAATCATTTCTAAACAAGTGTTTCAACATGCCAAAACTAATCTGGTAATTAGAACAAATTATATAGTTTAAAATTTCTGAGGTTCACAATTTTTGGAAAATTTGAAAATAGATTGAAGTTTGGATTAATCTGACTAAATTTGATGTAAAATCTGAATGTGTTATTTAAGGAAGAAAAAAATAGTGTTCAAGCTGTAAAACTAGAATTAAAGTCCTGTTTAATGATAATTGTGTGATCAAGTGTTATCTTTTTATTTTATTTTATATAAATAATTTTGTCCAGTGGCACCACACGTCACATGAGGGCAGTGTTGTTCCAAAAATGTGCAATAATCAGTTAAGCCCAGTTTATTGAGTCCAAAATTGAATATGTGTATGCAGCAATGACCTACTCGCTTGTCTAATAGACTCTATTCTATGATTTAATTTATTTTAGTTTCACTTTAAATTAAAGTCAAACACAATTCAATTGTCATACTCAGTTGCAATTATGCAAACTACATTACTGTGATTTATGTGGATTAACATTACTTACAAGAGACCTAATTTATCAGTGTATTATATTACTTTCTTTAGGTTTTTGTTGTTGTTGTTTCAAT
>JARVGW010000001.1:29572133-29587378 GCA_031762495.1 Anablepsoides rubrolineatus | reverse complement strand
TTTTGGGAAATTGTAGTCAGTGAGTTTACTACTTTCTTTTACAACTTTGGTGATTTTACTACTACTTTTACTTCCTGTTGTCTTCTTCGTCGTCGTCTTTTTCGCCAGTAGAAACAGCCGGTTGTTGATTACGTGACTCCCGTGATGCGAAAAAAGTGTTTCCATTGCAGTTTTGTGAAACACACCGTTTTCGATACGGCCGAAAAACCACCTCATCCTAGCGCAAAAACATTTTGTCGAAATTGACGTATTTCGATTAAGCTAATTTATTTTTGAAATTCTAATTTGTGCATTTTCATGGTCAATGGAAACACAGCTAGTGACATGCATATCTTTAAATAAAAGATCAAAGAAAACATCTTTATTTTTAAGAAACTTGGCATGATACACATAATTTTACCTATTTTGTTACATAACTGGCATATTTTCTGTTGAATTTGGCTCAGCCAAAATAAAACAGGAAGTGACATCAAAGGGGAGCTGTCTGGTCTTTGTTTATTGAAACAATATTATTTGAACTCTGACTCTTCTTCATCTCTCTCTGATAGTGACTCAAAGAAACATTAGGTTCTTCTCTACAAACTGTGTTGTTATCCATTGTATCAACACTCAGAAATTCCCCTTATACATCACTTCCTGTTACTTCATGCACAAATTTCTCAAAAACTGTTCATCTCAGCAGATTTGATTTCCAAGAATGTGTTCATATTTATTACAAAAATCTGATGTCACAGGCATAAAAAAAGCATGGGGAAAAAGTTGTTTCTATAAAACGTGCAGCGTTCTTTCACTGCGAAGGCTAAAACTATGTCAATGTTGCGTTTGCCAATGGTTGGCTACGATGACCCATGTTTGTCACCAGAGGCAAAAGGGCAATAATGATTTTGCTTGCATTTGTGTCTGTGTGTTTGTTTATCTGTATCATTTGCATAATATCCCATAAATTATACACTGGATTTTAATGAAACTTTCAGAAAGTAATCACTGGGTTGACATCTCCAAAAAAAAAAAAAAACTTTTGAAGTCAACCTGATTCAAAATGGTTGCCACAACATAGTGATTATTGCAAACACAAACACGGCTTTAACAGATATTGAGCTAAAAAGTGGTGTGTTGGTAGCTGAGCTTGAATGAGTTCAAATTTACATACTGAGCATGAACTGAAATGGGTATTTAAACTTTGCAATCAACTATTAAAGTCAACACTGTCTGTTGACAAAGCATCTCATGAACCACTGAATCAGTTTTAGTGAAACCTTCAGAAAGAAAATATTGAACTGCCATTTATAGCTGATTACTTTTTGAACTCAACCCAGTTCAACATGTTCACCACAACTAAGTGATCTTAGAAAACACTAAACACACCCAACTGTACCAACATTATGCTAAAATGGAGTCTAGACGAAAGTTCAACCCTGGAAGACTAATCAACCTCACCTGCTCCATCCAGCCGCCGTGTCACAAGCCCAGCCTCATCCAATCAGCGTTTGACCGTCAGTGGATAAACGTATCCTCTTCAATTGCTCCGTCTGCTTGCCAGCCGAACGTCAACCTTCCACCTCCCTTCATCTTCTGGCTTCCAAGGACTTCCCTCTTCTTTGACCTCCACCACCAGTGTCGGGCCCCGGGAGGGAAGAAAAACCCCTACCCCTTATTTTAAGCAGCTCATCTGGGCTTACAGCATCTCACAGCGCTCACATCCTCTGCCGGGGTCTGAGCGCTAAACTATGTCATTCATGTCAATAAACCTGCAAGTCACTCATGTCAATAAACTTCCTAATTTCATCTTCTTGTGAGGCTCTCCAGGTTGAAATGTAGAATAAAGTAATTCGTAACGTCTATTTTGAGGGGTAAGAAATTGCTTGAGATGGTTTGTAAAAATTTCCCATCAGCGTTTTTGAGTCATCTATTTCTCAAACCCCAACCTCACTCCCCACCATGTGATGCAGTCAATACAAAAAAATCCATAAATACTTTTCACAGCCTCACTTCAAAAAACAATTCTATCTTTTAAATCCAATGGAGCTGTAAGTTTTTTTTTTTTGTTTTTTTTTTCCCTTTGGCTTATTATCCGATATGCTATAACAACAAGATGAAGAAAGAAACAAGTACTGGTACTGCTGTTTGCAAACTTTTAAAATACGTACATAGAATAAAAAACAGAATATACACACAGTAGATTGTACAACACAGCTTTTACAGTCGCTATCAATAAAATGCCCAATCTCCATTTGTACAGTACTTATATTGTATCATAAAACATTTTTTTTTTGTTGAGAGGTTGAGGAGAGAAAAGAAGGGAGTGATTGCCAAAAATCATTGTTTGCTTGAAAGGATTAGATTTCAGGGGGAACTGCTAGGATGTTCAATCTCAGGGAAATATTTGTGGAGAATGAACTAGTGAAGCTATTAAAAAAAAGGAGAAAAAAAGTTTAATATCAAGAATCTGTGGGCGTTTCATTGGAAATTTCTCTAAAAGATAAAAAGTGCAAATCAAATCTGTAAGCTTTTCTATGCAATTTAAGGCTTTGTAAACAAATATGACTCTTTGTAAAATAATAGTTTTGAGTCCTTGTAGTGTACTGTATAAGATTTTATATATTTTTTTTTAATTACACTTCCTCCTTTTTTTCATAGCTTATAGTCTTGCCAAACTGAAAATAAGCATCTTTCTAGCTTTTTAAGATGATTTATTTGGAAAGTGAAAATGCTTCAATTTAAATGCAATGTTCATCTTAATACAATGAAAGAGAATTGTAAAAGATGCAATTATATTCTACAGAATACAGCGTAAAGTTGACCTGCAATGCACGGAAAACATTGTCAAATTACAAGCGTGACGCAAAAGCAAAGGCCTGATGAAATGTGTTCTCATTTCTCCTTGACACAAGAGAGAAGGATTCAATTTGAGCAGGTTATACAGAGAGGGATTCAGCCTTTGTGCAGAGACGGAGAGAAAGTATCCTCAGAGGAATACATTTCAGACACTTCCCTCGCTCTGTGGGAGTGTTAATGCTTTGTGTTTCAGTCTGTGTTTGTTGTGCAGCGCCCAGGTTGATCATCATCTGCCGCCTCTCTGCTTGTGAAGGCTCTCTCTCTCTCTCTCTCTCTCTCTCTCTCTCTCACACACACACATGTTTGTTTCTTGACCCTGTGGGGACTTTCCATTGACTTCCATTCATGTTTTTTAGCCTTTATAGCCTAACCCTGACCATATACTCTAAAGTTAACCTCACAGGTACTTACCTGACCCTGAAACTAACCTAAACCTTTTGGTCCTAAACCTAACCCTACACCCGTAACATGCATTTGGACCCGTGGGGACCTGGTATTGGTCTCCACGAGGCTGTTTTTTTTGGTTAAAAAAATTCCCCACGTTGTAGGAAAAACCCGTCCACACACACAAACACGCGTTTGTTCTTTTGTCCACATGGGGACTTTGCATTGACTTCAATTAATTTACTGGTCATTTTTATAGCCTAACCCTGACCTCTTACCCTAAACTTAACCACCCCAGTACATACCTGACCTTAAACCTAACCTAAACTTAATTCACACCTTAGTCCTAACCTATAACCCCTGACCCACCAATGGTCTTTCCCCCAATGGCTTTTTTTCCCCATAAGGAAAAGTGGGTCCTCACCAGGCTGTTACTGGGAAATGGTCAAATATTGTACCCATCAGATAGCAAAACCATGTACATACACTCTTTTATAGACTGATAGCAATAAACCCACATATGCAAACAGAGTATAAGAGCATAGAAACAAGGACACATGTTTTTTGCCGTATTTACACACTCCACTCATTTGGAATTCATGATTGTGCACCACTGATTTTATTCAAGGTTTAAGCCACAGGTTTTTCAAGCCACTCTGTCCAGAGGCCCCCTTTGTAGATCACGGCTCTCATATCTTCAACCCAACCGGAGCCTGGTCTAAACCTGGGTCTGAGTAATGATGACCAGAGGCACAACAACCATCTGTAACATGTCCTCTCCTCCCTTCACAGAGCTGGAGAAAGATCTGCTGTCAGTCTAGCAGGGGAAACATCTGTTCCCATTAAATTACCGTGGCCCTGCCATGCAAGTTATCTCCACTGCACTCCTTTTTACCGCCAGAGTCCCGCGCCTGTCGACAAGGGGATAAAACAAGATTAGTTAAATGACTGGGAACTGGGGATGTAGTAGGGTATTCAGATGGGGAGAAAAAGAGAAAATGAAGCAGGCTCTCTCTTCCCTTGTCACCGGCTTTCTTACCAATTAGGAACTGGGAACTGTCCGCAAGTGACGTGAAAGAGGGATATAATCACCTCATCCATCAGCCAGCCTGTCACTGCATGGCCTAAACGCATTACATGAGTTATAACCTGAGTGGCCCCTAAGAAGATGCTTGTCCATATATATTTAGGATCTCTCAGCTCCAGGGATTTTGTAATAACTCCATATGTGAGCAATATTTGTATTCTACAAATGCTTGATCAACATTTGGAACATTTTATTTTTAAACTCTAATGACTTCCAAGGAACGATTGCCCCCATAGCAATCTGGTACAAATTTTGTGCAAATAATTAAAAAAATATTATTACAAATGATGTTTATAAGTATCACAACAGTTTGTAAAACAGCCTAATACCTCATTTTTGCTACATTAGACATGAAGTTTGGCTCTGTCAATGAAAAATAAATAATGCTATATAGCAACAGTTATTATTATTTTATTATTAAGAAACTGGAGGGCTGAAATATTACACAATACTTTTATTCTGGATTCCTAGGTTTATCTTCAATCCAACTCATTATGTTTTACAGCCTTTTTTTAATTATAATTTCTCACCGTTTACTTGAAATTTTACTTTATACTTATTTTTGTAGTTCTTCCAAACAAATCTGCTGCGATCCTAAAGTACATTTTAGAAAACAAAGCAACAACATAAACATAAATACAAATCAAAAGAGAAAAAAAAAATGCTCACCTCCACCTCATGTTTCCCAAACAGGAACACAGTGGCCTTTTTAAATGTGTTAAATGTGTTTTTTTTTAACCATTTGTAGCTATTTTGATCTTTGGATTTCTCCATTTTTGCATTACTAACAGTGACCTCAGAAAACACTATGCAGTAGTTAAAACAATTGCCCAATGTAAATAGAAAAAGTAAATATTCGGATGGGTTTGGTTCTTTTGTAATGCAAATGAGTATTTTGCTTCTCTGCACAAGGCACAGGTATTTATTACCCGTAAATATTATTCAACACATATAAATAGATGTTGCTGTAGGCAGCTAATATAATATATCTGCTTCATTCTCCTGCCAAACATTTAAACTGTCATGAATGATTATCATCCTAAGCATGAAGTTATGACCCTAAATGCAAAGACATGTCACTGAGCTATGCTGGAAATCATAAGTCATCGCACAAATTATCACAGGATTTTCATTTTTGCATTAATGATGTGAATCAAGCGAAGTCCAATGTAATAAAGGCTGACATGATGTTTAAATTAAAGTCGGTGACATGCTCTGTCTTCTAGTTTGCACAGTGTTTCAGCTGCATATGAAGCCGTGTAAAAGTCATGCTGCTGTGTTTCAGATGAGAGGATTACAAGGCAAAGCTAGGTTAGAAGACAAAGACAGATCAGGAGGGTAAAATTAGCAGGGGGGGAGAGAAGCAAAAGGAGGAATGAAGAAGATTGCCTGAGAGAAAGCCCCGCTGAGTGTCATGACAAAGTGAGGCAGGGGTAAAACGAAAACTTCTCAGTTGAAGAGGCATAAACAAAACTAAAGCACCCAAATGACTTTTGCAACGTGTTTCTCCTTCACACACTTACTGCACACACACACACACACACACACACACACACACATCAGATGGTATATTTGTCCTTGATAAAACCAAGGCAAGCTGAATATGCTGCAAGTCAGAATCTGGAGTCAAGCGATAAGTCATGAAAAAAATAGAAAAAAAGGAAAGATATAATTAGTCAATGAGTTTAAAGTGAAGGGAAATTGTTCAGAGGAAATATTCAATTCATAAGTCAAGCGAGGGGCATGACCTTGCTTGTTAAAACAATAATATTAAAAGGTGGCATTTCGGAAGAGTAATCAAGCTCTTCAAAACCAATCGGCATGCTTTCAATACAAAACATCATGTTCTGCATTTACGTAAGTGTTTATGTGTATGGGCTACTGTAGCTTGGTGGTCGGTGCTGCATGCGCGACCACTAACTGTTTCAGGAAAATGATCAGACATAAACCCACTGCAGAAGGGAGCAGCTGAAAGAAAAACAACAAAATCAGCATCTACACAAATCATTTATCATGCCGCCAATACCAAACGTTACATTTTTTTAAATAAATCAGAAAGCAAAATAAATAGCTATCATCTGTTTAAATCCTGAACCAGTCGAAGTCTAACTAAAAACTCCACAGCTCATTGTTATGCTTTTCCATGTAAATCCTGGGCCTGATGATAAACAATATTTAATTGCAAGTGCCTGAAGTGTGACCAGTGTCAGAATTTTGCACTCTACATTGTTTCTATTGCAGCATAGGTCACCACACTTTTAATGAAATGCATTCACAGGTTGTATAAAACACCAATGACATCCAATTGATGTACAATAAAACATGTTATTTATTCTTTACCTACACCTAAATGAACACGGTAATGTTTAAACTATGATAACTTTGTTTACTGCTCAAGCTGCTGCCCCCTGTGACCTCACTCCACAAAGATAATGGATACATGGATGGATGTCAGTTTTCTCCCACAGATCAAAAACATGCATGTCAGGAAAGTTTAGTAACTAGTCTCTGCATGAGAATGAGAATAGTTGCTTGTCTCCGTGTGGCCCTGGGATGAACTTGCGACTTGTTCACGGTGCACAGTAGCTGCTGGACATAAGCACCAGCTCCCCATGACCCAGAAAGATGAGGCGGGTAAAAAAAATAAAATAGAAATGAAATAGATGAATGTGCTTATAGTATTTAATCTGCAAGTTTGTGCAATAGAAAAATGCTAATTAATGCAAATATTACAGTGAAATTCTGTAGCCAATACTTGATGGGTTGATTCTATACTGAAGTCAGAAAAATCAACCCTATTAACAACCATGGCATGTAATGCATAATGAACCATGTTTTCTCTGATAAGGACACATTTGTGGTCTGGACTTTGAGAAATGCCCCTCCTCTCATGAAGTAATGATTGGTCCCTGACATTGGACATAGATAATCAATGTGCAATTATTCTTTCAAAGGCAAACAAAATGAATATGCAAAGACAAAGATGGAAAGGGCTCAATCTTTCGATTGTTTTTAACAAGTCTGATGGAATACCATTTATACCAATTTCCATGTGTGAATAAATCAGTGACAAAAGAGAAGATAAGAGAGTCTCTCTCTCTTTTTTTATTACTACCTTGTCCTTCATTCCCTCTTTCACCATCTCCCTCTTTGTCTCTAATAAAACCAACCGGCCCGCAACTTATTTCATCTTTCAGATTCATTTAACAGTAAACTTTTACAAGCAATATATCTTAGCTTGTGATGAGACAAACATACTGTAGGTTCAAGAGGTTTGCATCCAGCACTTTTACTTTTTAATAAACACCATTTTGTAAAATGCTTCTTAATGACTGTTTTTTGCTGCATCATTGTTGCCTTGACATTCTAATTGACGAAAACAACTAGAAAATGAAAACAAAACATTGAGTATCAAAATACCATCCAGTTTATAAGAAACTAAATGCTTCATTGGCTCATCAGAACATTACCTTCAAACAAACTGACAAATACCATCCCAGGCTTTTTATGCTACCTTGTATAGATCGGGGATGGGAAACATAAATGATGGAAGGGGTCCCAACTATTTGGGGGGCAAATAGAGCTGCACAGTTACTCAAGTCTATTAATATTGCCATTTTAAAAATGTTTGTAATTTCATGCTCAAATGCATGTGTAACAGTTTTACTCTTGTTTAATAAATATAAATAAAAAAATATTTGAAGCAAATAAAAAAAATAAACATTTATTTTACAGAGCTGCAGTGAATGCAGACTCTTGAACATTTCATCACCATTGAAATTCTGTGAACAAATAGTAAACTACGGTAAGGTAACAATTATTTATATAGCACTTTTCAGCAACTAGGCTTTACAAAGTGCTTTACATGATTTAAGATGCAAACAATTAAAATAAGAAAAAAAAGTCTACTTCTGAAATCATATATGAAAAACTTATGTAAAAAGAGCACTCAAAGGAGCACCTAGATTCTAAGATCTTCTTTAAGTGCTTTTTTTAAGTAAAACCAAAAAAATCTTCATTGGCGGGCCAGACAGAAGTCATCTATAGAACAGATTCCTGGTATAGATGTTGCCCACACATGTATAGACTGAAAACCATGTCTGCTGTATGAGCCTTCATGTGTGACTTATGTTTCATTCTCCTTTTTAAGGATCCCTGAAAACAAAGACATCATCAGAACATCTCCTGTTGCTTGTCATTTGAAATAGCTCTGTTCAACCTGCTTTGTTCAATTATTCATGCCGAATGTATTTGTCAGTCCAATCCCAGTCTGCTGCAAGGCCCTTTAAATATTGAAACAATTTCACATCTTATAACAGCGGAGTATGTCCCCAGCTGCATAAGCTAACTGGGCAACGCATGACTCATATACAGGTTGTGTCAGCACCGAGCTATAACCAGCAGAGGAGAATCTCGCTACATGCGCCTGTTTCACTCCGAGGACAGTGGAAAGCAAACAATGTCAGAGCTACCCTACAAATTCTCCTCCCACGCAGAGTCTCCTTGCTTGGTCAGTTTAAGCAGAAATAATTGCTGGGAAACCGGTGGGTGGTGTGTGTGTGTGTGTGTGTGTGTGTGCGGGGGGTCAAAAGCATTTAACAGGAATTGTAATGACCAGAAAGTTTATGACTGGCATCAACTGGGATTCAAATTGCAGAGGGGCTTGTGACCTTCACTTATTTATCTGCACAGAAGCATAATGTAAGAAACTTATAAATGACACTGTTACTGGTCAACAAATTCTGACATAATGCAGGTGTTGGCATGCACTACATGTTGTGGCAGAAACTGAGGAAAGTTGTTTAAAATTTTAATAGACCAGCTTTGAGATGAATGAATCAATCTGACCAGTTTGAGGCTTCAAAGTTGGATGCTCTTCCAAGGATGATCTACCTCCAGACTTTAGTGATACTTATGTTTTATTCAGAGCTAAATATAAAGTTATTCATGTAAAAAAAGTATGATGAATATATTCAAGATGTTAGAACATTAGATAAGTTTGTGTCATATATTCTTGTAATAATCAAAGGAGTAATTCAATTAGCCCTGGTCAGCTTTTTTTTATTCAAGTTCCCCAATTTTTGCTGAAAATGACCAAATTCATTTTCGCAACTTTTCCTCTAAATGATAAAGTCATTTAGTAAAGATTTAATCCCACCACAGTAATGCAATAAACTTCACAGGGCAGAGCTGCAACTTGATTTAGACAATGTAGAAACATTTCTATTTAATCCTTTCCTGGTACAGTGCAAAGTAGTACATGTTGTCTTTTGATAATCCTGCATGCTGAGGTCAACATTCTTAACCTGAAACACTTTGCTTGATGGCTTGGTGGGAGCTATTGATGGCTACAGAACAGAAATCAATGCAAACAGGCTGCCAAATGACTGGTTCAATACAGACCCATGGAGCTCTGTCACAAAACAAATAGAACAAACGGCATGTAACGGCAGCAGATTAAATGAAAATATAAAATTCAGTATCATGGCACTTTATTTTTTTATCTTTAACTATTTCATAGAAAACACTATTTAATTTATGCAGGTATCACTTGATAAACCTCATTTTTGAGTGCATTACTTAAAATTATCCATTTGTAATGTAATCTTATAAATCATAGGAGCAGTTATTCGCCTTAGCAACTTAAGGCCTTGTGACAAACTGATTACCGCCATGCAAAGAAAAATCCAACTTTCTCAGCCAGATGTTCTGCAGAAAGGACTGATTTATGAAATTACAGCTCATAATGAGCTACAGAGGCAACATACAGATAAATGGCAGCAAAGGTCTAATTTACTCAAGTATAATAATGAAGGAGCTGATTTTAACTATGTATCTTTTATTTACTTGGTAGCAATGAATATTCTATCTTTGGAGATCTAACAAACAGCATTATACTGTAACTTAATGAGTCAGTTTGGAAAAAAAGTAGAAAACTGAAGATGCACAAAAGAAAATGTCTGAAACAGAAACATTTGTCTAAAACAAAATTCCATGTTTCACCTCACAAAATGATTTTAGATACCCTATTATTCATAGACAATCTGTTAAAGTTCCTGCATCACTTTTTTAATATAGCTATTTTATGCATTCTGTTCTATAGCAATACTTTTTTTTCCGTTGAATAAAGGTAAACAAATAAAATAAAATTTTAAAAATGAACATTGTCTGAAACCATTTCAAGGGCTGTCATTGTCATAGTGTTTACGAAAAACAAGCAATATATTATATAGCTCTACTTGTCGTACAAGTATGTTTCTGAATATTAGAAACGGTGAACTCAAACTCTTATTAACTGACTGGCTTCAGAACGTGAACGGATGAAATTAACAGGGAAATACTCTGAGGATTTCTCCTACATTGCTCACCCACTGTGAGAGGATTGTCCCCCAGAAACAAAGTGAACAGCAATAAAGGAAGATGAGTGAGGGGATTTGGGTAAGTCACCCAGGATCACCCCATTATATGAGCTATTCCTTTTTAAACCCTCATCAGCATAGCAGGGATTTCCAAGGCTGCTTCAAAAGCAAGACTACAGTTTCCCAGGAGGCAAAAACATTTTTTTTTTGTTTGCATTTTTAGGTATTTTTTAAATAATTTTATGAACTGCGTACATGCACATGCATCACATAACAAATAACTTGTAAAAACAACACAAGCCTTGAAAATAAAGCATGACAAGGTTTTTATCTAAAACTGCAAAATCATTTGAGATTCAACTGAGTTCTTTTTTGTTCTGTTGTCCATGTCAGTTCCAAAGAATTTGACCTTTAAAATGAAACTTGTCTTCCCTCATCCTTTTTGTCTAAACTGACATTCCCTTTCACCTACAATATGAGCTCTACTGATGGAAGATTAAAGCTTTGTTTGCTTGTCAGGGAAAATGCTTTGGTCAAATACAGCAGCCTCACAAATGCAAAATAACACCATTTATATGCACACTGTATTCTAGGAAACCCAAAATGTCGAATTTAGGAGCACTGCAAGCTCCAAGTGGTTAATATTCTAACTCATTTGTTCAGCATCATGTTCTTTGAAAGATGCTTCTCGAGTCCTCTACTTCAAACAAGATGCCCCGCTAAAAGGAGTTGTGGTGACAGAACTACTGAATATTTTAAAATCTGTCTTCAGAAAGAGGGGAGCTTGTGTCCAGACAAGAGTCCTTGTCCTATACTTGATATGAACCTAAGGCGTATTACACAAAAGACATTAGCAATAAAACACTGATTTGGATCTTTTTTTTTTTTTCAAGAGAAGGATGTAGCCAGGGTCAGTGAGCAGAACAAAACCTACAGATAACTTTCCTTTAAATCACCTAAAAATCGATTAAATCAATCAGACAATCAGTAGTTATTAGTAGCTATCAGTATGAAACAACTTAAGAGGTGGTTAAATGGCAAGTCTTTAAGGTGAAAGTACTTTACCTTTGTCTTAAATTGCACTTTAAAGTTCATGGACTGATGTTACACAATTTGGCAGCTGGCCACTGGCTCATCCAGGCTAACTTGATCTGTGCTGCAATGCTTTATGGTGTTCTTTTAGGTCTCAAATGGCTGCAGTCAGTCTGAAATGAAGGCTCTATAGGTCCATAGTCTGAGATGTGACGTAAACACCAAAAACTCTACCTGCCTGTTCCATGACCTCTGCTAACCATGCTGTCACTGAAACAACTTGTGCTGTTTAGATGCTGTGTTTGAGAACATTGATAAGAGTAGGATTTCAGTAATATTATGCAATTATCATTTTTAAGTAAAATACAAACCAAACAAAAACATAAAATAGGATCACCTAACATACCACATGTAGGCGTTATGTCTGTTGCATTTCATTTTTTTAATTAAAGAAATATAACAATTTTTGACATTAAAAACAGTGATTAATTGGCCGATGTTTTTAATGTCAAAAATTAGAGACATGGCATAAGATAAATAGTTAAAAGCAGAAGTACTATACTTAGTAAAAATAAGTATAAACAGGTATAAATAGCATAAGGAAGCCTTATTGTAAAGTGTAAGACAGCATACAGTCAATATTGTAAGCTACTTTAGTAACTAATACATAATTTTTATAATGAAATTATTGCACAACAGTATTACCTCTATTTTGCATCTCCTGAGTGCTAGTTTAGAGAAATTTGAGCAGCGTAACAGTTCTGAATAAAGTTTGTTGTTTTTCTGATTAGAAGTTGGTCCATCATGAACCAAAAAAAACGCTTAAAGATGCGAAACAGTTTAATTTTTAAAGTTTGAGAACCTCCCATCATTGACTTTTCTTTTGGCTGTTCCCAAACAACCCACCAAACCATTGCACGCCTGTTTTATTGTCCTCTCCTGACAACTTTATTTATTCATTGGTGACTCCACTGTACAATTTATTTAATAGATTGATTTGTCTAAATTGCAATTGTACAAAATAAAACTACAAATCTTTTATTTTTTTTGTATAATTTATCATTAGAGGAAGACATCAGGTATAATTCAAGCACAGGGGCTAAACTGACTTTTATAACAGGTGCAAAGGTGCAGTGGAGAAGCTTTATTAGTTTGGTGTCAGGTGAACAGACCATAGAGAGAACAAGGTGCTGAGGTAAAAGTCATGACAGGCAGCTCAGAGAGAAGCAGGAGCAGCGGATCTGGGATCAAGATGCACCTGCTGCTCTCACAAGAACTCTTCAGCAACAGAGAAGTGCTCAGAAGGAAAAAAAAAAAAAAAGAAAGCACTTTGTTATATAGAGGAATAAATATTCCAGCGTAGTGTTTTGATTAGAGACTCTAATAATGGCAGGCGATGTGTTTTCAACTCCATGTCTGCTGAGACTGTAATCCCATTATTCACAACATTTTTACTTTTGAATAAAACTGGCTCCTTTTAACTGCACAGTGGGACATCACAAAGAGTGGAGCTCATTTTGCAAACACCGGTCATGCTTTTTCTGGTCTTAGCCCAGGGCGATGCAAAACCACATATTAAACCATTACTTGCATTTATTCTTGTGCAGTTGCAGTTGTCTATGGGGCAGGATTAAAAGCGCATGTTAACTGAAAAAGTTAATGTTACCTTTATCTTACAAATTTCATGTCGATGTGCCTAAAAAAAGAAACAAACAAAAAAAAAAGAGGTCTCAAATTGCACAGAGGTCAGCACTAAAATGATGACTGACAGGGACAATCAGGGTTCTGTCTCCCAGTTGTGTGACTTTCACAAAGCACTGTCCTGTATGTCTTCATTATGGCCACACTGGGGCAAATCACTTAAGAGGGCTAACTCCTACCCATTCCCCAGCCTAATCAACCGCAACCCTTCTGTTTTACACTCAGCAGACATTACCTATGCATGGCAGCTACACAGCAAATCAAAGAAGGAAGACTGCAGGACTCATGTTGAATACCTAAATGTTACATTACCACTTCTATCAGTCCTGCGTCTTTAGAAGAAGAAAGTAGATAAAACGAGATCGGAAGGATATAGTGATAAATTTACAGGTTGCAGGGTAATACTGAATTGTCTTTCTATTAAAGTGTTCTAAGATGGTTTTAAATTCCAAAAAGCTTAGATTTTAGTGAATTGTTTTAGTTTTTCAGCACTTTTAAACAGGTCCTCTTATATTAGATTGATATAAACATATTTAAAATATATATTTGCCCAGTTCAATGATATAACTCTCATGCATCAATGACTGAAGTTTCATTTATGAAATCTACACGTTTAAATTGCAGGACAATTCCCTCTACCTGAGTTGTTACCTTTTTTTATGGGAATGTTACCTTTACAAAGGCTGACATTACAATATGCTGGATCCCCTGAGGGTCAATTATCTCTCATTGTTCAGCCTGTTCCTACTCCATCCCTCTGAAAAGGCCAGATTTCTGTGATAACGTAAAGATTTATGCAGTTCATTTTTCAAATGAATTAAAAGATTAATAAGATTGAAAAAAAGATGGTTAAAGATGTGAAATTTCAATCAGTTAAGGCAAGGTAGATTTTTGGAGAAAACTAGGTCTTTATAGTGGGGATCAAAATTATCCTTGTAAAAGGACATTTTTTCTCTCAAAGGAGCCAAATTGCCATGAAACTACAAGCATTTTGACAAAATGAAATAGCTACGTTTTTGCTCTATCCAAGAAGGTGTTCTTTATCAGTTTAACCAACTTTATTTTTACAATAGAAAAAAAATGTATGTATTTTTTCAAATAACTTGTATATAGGTATAGGTTTAGAATTTACATTATTGCATAGATTATTTATAATATTAATTTATATTTGTCAACCTGCTAAACTTATTAAAAATATTTTTTACAGCTCTTTAATGGTTTGGTTTTACAGTGAAGGAGTTCTGCATCAGTTAAAAGTTGAAGAGCATTATATCAGAGCAGAGAAAACATTCAAGGCACAAATGAAAGACTGAAGAAAATTACGTTTCAGAACTACATTTATCAGTCTCATGAGTCCAACTGCTATTACACTTAACTCAAATATCAGGTCAGTGTACTCTCCAAAGAGCTTTACATGGATTAGTTATTTGATCGATATACTCATATATCCATGGGGTAATGCAGGAATATGGGAGATGGGAGTGCACTGGGGCGATTCAGAGCCAAGTATGAAGCAGCAGGGATGAGGGTCAGCTCCTCTAAATCTGAGGCGGTAATTTGCAAGCAAAAAAAGTGGATGCTGAAGATGATCCTGGCTTTAAAAAAAAGGAGGGGGGGGGGGTATTATGCAAAATTGACTTTTGTATGCTTTGTATCATAATGTCATTCCCTCATCAAAGACATACCCAGTGTTGCTTTGACTCAGTCATGCATGTTTGAGAAATACTTGATGGTTCTTGCTGCTTCTTCTTCTTTTTTTTTTTTTTTACAAAAGAATACAACACTCCTTTGAAAGGTTGTAAATGGCATGAAGCACTGTTGTGATGATGTGCTGAAGTGGGAGTGTC
>JARVGW010000001.1:29481401-29505510 GCA_031762495.1 Anablepsoides rubrolineatus | reverse complement strand
TCAGCAAAAACAAACACTCCCATGAACTTCTGACCAATCACACAATATAGTTCGTATGTGCTCTTATGTGGAGGGGGTAAAAAAGTTCGACCCGCGGGTTGCGACAAGACGTGCTGAAATTTCGACAATGCGAACAGGATGGCGTAATTTTCGTCATGAAACTGCGACATTTCGGCACGATTTCGGCAGTTCGGCTGCAGCATGCTGAGGCCTATACTCTGCTATGAATCACTCCAGTGAGAGCTGAAGTTCATGGCACAATGACGCCAACAGGACCATCATCTGCAAATAGCAAAGATGGGATCCTGAGGCCACCAAACTCGATTCCCTTCACCCCCTTGCTGCAATGAGAAAAACTGTCCATAAAGGTTATGAACAGAATCTGAATCCCCTCAGTTGATATTTTGCAATGAGAAGCAGCAGCACTTCTACTCCAAGCTCCAACTAGATGAGAGATGGTACACAAAAAAATCAGTAAGATTGAGAGCTTTTTATTTTGGTTTAGGTCCTTCTTCATCTCAACAAACTGAGCCAGTACTCTCATTACTGCAGACAAAACCCCAATCGGTCAATATATTTACAACTCTTTCCAACAGTCAGAACCCTCGGAAACACAATTTCCCCTACTTGGGGCAGAAACACACCAGACTTAAAGAAGCTGACTCTCATCTCAGTTGCTTCACACTTGGCTGCGAACCACTCCGGTGCAAGTTGAAGGTCATGGCCCGAAGACATCAACAAAAAACTACATCATTTGCAAAAAACAGACAGAAGACCAAGTGTCCCAAACCAGAACCCATCCTCTCCACAATAGTACCTTGAAATCTTATTCATGAACATCACAAACATGATCAGAGACCAGGAGCAGCCCCAGTGAAGCCTGGTGGGAATGAGCTAAAATTTGCATACACAATTCTTGCTTTAGTTATACAGGGACTAGATCTCATCCACCCTGGCACCACATGCTCCTGCAGCAACCCCCGCAGAATGCCTCAAGGAACACAGTCTGTAAATTTAGAACAAAATAAATAAACAAAAAAAAAGATTCCACACTTTGGCAAATATGATGCAACATTGTTTTCTCCTAATGAGGGCAGGGAATACAAGGGTAACCTTAATTTTCTTTGAAATTGTTGCAAAATATTTACATGAAAACAAACTTCATAATACAACTGTTCTGTTTTCTGACAGCCCCATTCCATTATACATACATACTAAATTTTCTAGAATTTCAATTTTTTTAATTCTCAAACTTTACCAAAACTGTGTATGGTGGACTTAACGGGCGCTCAACCCAGATATCTCTATCTCAATATCAATGACATTCAAATAACTTTCACATTAAATTCACTGCAGTCTCTAAAGGCTTGAGTGGTGTTTGTCATGTGGCAGCTCTCCAAATGGTCCCTTTGTAACGGTCCCTTTGTCAGCTTGAATGCAGATGAGTCACAAGAGCTTACAAGAGCTACTAAAAACCATTAATATACCTGCAGTTCACACACCTCTCCTGCTAAATGTGAGATTTTCTCAAGCTTACAGTTGTTTAAGGCTGTGCATCTATTTTTGGACATGTGCAATTGCATTAATTATAACAGCCAGCTGTTTATTTAGGGAACTGACTCCTTTCCTACACTCAGAGAAATCCTTTTATAAACACAAGGGGTGGGGGGGAGATGTGAACACGAGTGTCGGTTATATTACAATTCTCATCATGAGCTTCATTATTTGAATGGCTGAAGCAGCTTCCAATGTGAGGATTCAGCAGTCCTGTGTTCCTAAGCAATAAGGCTTCTTCAAATAAAGGATAAATAAATAAAATAACTTGTTAAGTTTAGACACGAAGTGACAGCAATTTGGCCGGACTGGCTAAATATGGTTTATTGCTCTGTGGGGACATTAAAAGGTAATGGGTTGTGATTTTTAGCGCAGACCTGCCTGTGCCTGGTTTTTAATAAGAGGCTGACTATGAGCTGCAGAGATCTGTGGCACTGTGCATTTCCACAGGGACTGTGTTGTATTGACCTCATAGACTGTCTCTCCATGCAACCGGAACCATGTCTCGTTTTACTTGCTTTTTTTCCACATTTTCAGTTGGTTAGTCATAATAAAGTCAAAATCTAAAAAATAAAAATAAAAAAATCCCATGTTCAAGTACACAATGCATGAGAGCTACTCAAGGCACTTTATTGTCAAATGTGAAAACATATTTAGCAAACATGTAATTAGCTCTCCAAAGTAACTAAACCTTTGACTAAAGACGCATAGCACTTGAAAAGACGTCCACTTATTGCCAATATTAGTTTAGCTAATATTTTAAGTGGGATAAAAATGGCTGCCAGCTCTTCTTCTGGAGTTCTATTGAACTGGAAAATTGTTGATTGCTCAGTTAAAGCACAGAGCATGATTTGGAAGCTAAATTTGATCCACTTGAAACATACAAAAGTTCAAAGTGATCAAAAGAGTAATTTCCATTCAGCTTCTAAACATTGCAGCTGTGCATAATTACAGGCCACACGCCTTAGTCGTTTCCTGACAGGCATATTTACCACTGTAAAATGCATTATTAAACTTAAAATATTTTTTTTCAAAATGACACATAATACAAGAAGCATAATTTTTTAGCGCAAATAATATTCTTTATAATGAAAATTGATGTGTATTTGTGCCCAGCGTGCCTTCAATGCTAATTTCAAGTGCATTTTTGATAATTGTAAACATCATTTTTTAAAGAGTTTGAAATTATCTCTGATATTAAGAATAGTAGGTTTTCAAAAACTGCCTTTTCCCACTTTTGGTTTGATTTTTCTTGTATATGTAATGTCTAAATATGATGATTTGGTTTTGAAGTATTTGTTCTGCTCTCCTGCGTCACTTCAAGGAGTATTTTGGTACAACGTTAATGGCATTTCTCACCAACTGGAACTGGACTGCAGCCCCTGCACATGTCCTATTGTTCCTTTGTGACTTCTGCTCACACTCTTGCTCTCTGACCCCTGCAGCCACAGCTGGAGGGTCGTGTTCGCGTCGGATCGATAAAAGCTGCAATGAACGCAGCTCTTCACAGCAGCTTGAAGTGCAGACAGTACAAGTGCCGACTAAATGGGTAGTGATGAATTTACAAAGGGAAGAAGCACAGACCCTTTTCTAAACTATACGCTTTGACTTTAGCAGCCTCCTCGCTGTCTCTCATCTGGGCCATCCTGGATCTGTGTGACCTGAGCCACGTACACCACTCACCATTCATTATCTCTGCAGCTTGTTTTCAGTTTCACTCTGTTTGCACCTGCCCTCTTGTCTGACATCCCACTTTACCCACCATTTCAAGCTATTTTCACTATAATACCTCATTAGAAACTACAACTTGGGAAAAAAAACAAAGTAAATGGTGCAGAGAAGATGAGTGTTTGTTGAATCAAATAATTACAGCCATAATGACCTTATCACAAGGTTTACTAATCATGTAATTATTCCCACTGTCCTTACTCAATTAGGTCTATGTGAGATTTTGCAAGGGCTTGGAAATGTACATTATAAGCTCTAATAAATAGGATTGCTCTCGCTGTGTTGGAAGTAAACTGCTGCTCCATGCAAAGGGAGTTTAAAGCATCTTGAGGTCTTATTCAACCCCTAATGTGTTTTTTTATGCCTGTGTTTCACTGGGAACCCCTATCTTTCCAGACACTCAACTGTGGAGAAATGAATTTGTTCCCCAAGAAATCATTAACTTTGTACGAGTGATTTAAATATTCTTAGGGACAGGAAATTCAGTGTCAAAAGTGATTTGTCATCAGTTCCCGGGATGAAGCTTGTTTTTATGATGAATATACAGCAAAATGGTAAACTGGGATCATTTCTAAACTGTCAGAGAGACTGGAAAAGACTAATACAGTCACCCTGTGAATGATAAAACTGGTACTTCTCAGAGCTTTGCTTGTTATGTTACCATTGAAACCCCAGGTTATGTTGTTGATGTTAAATTAAATGAGTATTTTTAGTATTTTGTCCAATTCTACTGTAATCCATTTCGCAAGGTTATTTAAGTCCTGACATTCATTAAACTTACATTTGATCTATTTCAGAAAAAAAAAAAAACTTAGGACAAGCACAGGTGGGTTAATGAGGATTGAATTCCATTGATTACTTCGAGGAAGTTTCAACAATTCAATGATTTATGAGACATTTTTCTCATGGTGCAGAAAAACGGAGAATCACTCTCGTGAACAAACAGCATCACTGTTCCACCTTTGGTAGCGGGCGACAATGAAGGTTGTGTAGCATCCAAAACAAAATAATTCAAATGTAATACAACTTTTGGTATCACTATGTTCCTACCGCTTCTGGTTGTATTAGTATGCCTGCAGTACCAGCTCAAAGAAAACCAATTTGTCAAGCTGCTTTGTATCAGGCTGCTAATCAACCTGATAACCTACAGCTGTGCCTGCTGCTTGGCTTGAGCCACCACTTAGTCTTCTCACAGTCCTTTGCTATAGGCTCATATTTCTTACTCTCAAGATTACAAAGTCCTTGAACAAATCTAAAGACCATTGTCTTTGTTGTCCAAGTTTAAAAAAAAGATTTGCAGATTACAACGAAGCAGAACTTTGTTTAAAGGAAACCCTTTCAAACAGAATTAAGACAACCAGATTTGTCAACATTAAATTAGTAGCACAAAACAACTACAAACTTTGCAGCAAACGGAAAAAAAAACCTAAATGCAAATAAAATAAAATAAGTTTCAACCTTCAGTGTCCCCATTTATTATTATTTTATTTTTAGTTATTTTTTTCTCTTCTAAAAGCTTTACATTAAGGCTGGCATTATCACCTGCTGCCTTGACAGGCAGACAATCATCCAATGGGAATCTCCACTAAGGCTATTTTTAGAATACTAGCCACATCAGTCCACCAGAGAGTACCATCTCTGGTGGGCCCCATCAGATTAAATCCCAGCGCTGCTTTTGCTGTGTTTAAATAAATAAATTCCAACTTTATATTGTTAGCTTACTGGTAGCTACTCATAGCATCCATGCTAGCCTCACACAGTTTTATACTATAGTCAGTCACACATACGATGATAATATTACGTCTTACGCAAATTTTAACCATTAAGTTTCTTTTAGATGCAGCAAGCTAAGCTATAGGACACCTGTAAAAGCAACTTTTTAACCGCTCATTTTCCAAGTCTGTCGAAGACCTCGAACCTCCAGCTAACATTTCATCTAAACTTTCCTGTATTTCCAAAAGTCTGATGTGTCTAAATTTGTTCTAGGATCATCTTTTTCTGCTATATTACCACTAAATCTTTGTTTAGATAAGGTATTTAAATGATATGCATGGCAACACGTGTGTCTTTGTCTGTCTATTATTGTAAACCAGTAGATCTTATTGAAATTCTTGAAATTCTTCAATTGTATTTGTGACAAGGAAACACTAAAATTAGATATGATTTGTTCAGCCATCATTCTATTTTTGTCTGCATATTTGAGGCCCAGCTGGTTTTCAAAAAGAAACCCAGGCATCTCTTTTTTAATGATATGCTCCAGTTCTTCCTGGGGGTTGCTATCCAAGGTCAGAAGTGTTACAAACCATCAATTAAATGATGGGTCTGTCCCAAGGTATGTTGTCATAAAAACTCTAAAATGATGTAATCTAGAGGCATCCTTGTCAGACACTTCTGTTGATCCATTTTAAGATTTTAGCTCCTTGTCTTATTACTAAGGTTAAACCCAACCATAAATAAATAAATAAATAAATAAATAAATTCAGCTGCTTGTTTCTGCATTATTTTCTGGTCCATATCCTATGACCTGGGAATGTATGGACCAATAAATCGAGAGCTTTGGCTTTCAGCTTAGCCTATTGTTTCCTATCGTAGATCAGAACTGTGCTCTTATTACTTAGAGATAAGCCTACCTTTGAGAGAAGAAACCCTCAACCAATAGGGAGTATTCCACTTTTCCCCAGTCAAGATCGATTGTAAACTTAGAGGAGCTGATTTTCATCTGGGCCACTTCTTTTGCTTGAGTTTTTGCTCCCATAACCACAGAAGCTGTAGTCACTAGAAAGCAGTGAATTATGACAGTGGGACCACTAAACCCGAATGACATCTTCCATTTGATTTCTTTCTTCGCCTGTGATACCAGCAGACCCTTTGGATGTCAGGATAATATGTACTGACAATCTTCTGGTAATTGTTCCTAGAGGTTTAAGTTGAAGATTTTTCTGGCAGGGGGCCTCCACTAGACAGTCAGTCACCATTCACCTTACTTTACTTTACTTTACTTTACTTTACTTTAGGTTAATCGGGCAGTCTTTTTTGTCACTAGATAAAATTCAGCAGCAACCAGTTAATAGCTCTTTTCACCAGGATGTCCAATATATGACCAAAGATCAGATGATACACAAAATCATAGTCAAATCATCCATCCTTGGTTCAAAGTGGAATGTCTCTAAGTATAGACCGTATATATGTTGTATCTAAACTTTTGACCAACAGCTGAAATTGGACGAACCTTCTCCATAGGCTGGTTCCAGTACCAATTTTAGAACCTGTTCTCTCCAATGTAAACAAGCAGGACACTAGAAATAAAAAATTTTTATTGCAATAAAACTTGAAGCCACTAAAAATATGGTTTTGGCTATAGTTATAACACAATCATATTTGTAGTTTTGTAGAAGTACACAAAGAAAAGCACAAATGTTGTGGTCTTTTCTGTTAGCTTTATTGTAAGGGATTTGAGAATCTGTCTAAAGAAGTTTTTGCACGTTGTTTTCTTAATTACTATTGGTGTAGAAGCAAAAGTCACTGGGGATAGCCCAATTAGACAGTTTTTTTTTTACTTTTGTTGCTGTGTGAGTACTGCTTGATGTGTCTATTAAAAAAAAAGTTAAACTTTTTGTCACATTTAGTATTGATAAAGCAACTTTATCATTTCTGAGTGCATGCTATTCTGTTTCCTTTTTTTCAGGGTGCAAGTGTTTGTCGGTGTGCCTCTTCAGCTTGTTGAATGATGTTTTCATGTGACAGCGGATATCACTTGATATTCAAAGAGTCCTTTTATGTGAACACGCATCTATCATTGTCCACATTTTGCTGAAATTCCTATAGATTGATTGTCCTTGTAAACACGCTTGGGTGCAGTCTAAAACAAAATGACAATCATCCATTTTCCATTAGCATTTTGATTCTAAGGAGTAACTTTGAGTGAATACATTCAAACTAATGTGTGCGTGACATCTGGTGCCTTACACAGAAGAAGAAGCAAATACATGTAGACAATCAGTCCATCAGCAGACTTAATAGCAAATATATTTGCTCTACACAGAATATGGAGCAAATAAACCTAATGGGAGCATAAGTGAAAAAATAAGTTTGTTTCTGTTAACAAGGAGCATTCATCCAAGACAACCAAAACTCAGCAAACATCCCCAATGTCTAAGGATATTGCTTTCCTTGAAAAAAACAAAAACAAAAAAGATTGTTATGTGACACTGACTGTGTTAAAATTCACCCTTTATGGAAGATTTGTGCACCCCAGTCCAAATGCACACGGAACAGCAAATGGGATGCTTTCAAACCCCTGATTGCAGCAAACAGCAGTATCAAAAGCTATAAAAGCATGATCAAAGCCTGTCAGAATTAAGTACTCATAGAAATGTACAACCGACTGTTTCACACAGTCAGCTTGACAGTTCAATCTGCTCTTTGCTTGTGTGAAGGTCGTTTTGAGGAGAAAAAAAAATCTAAAATAACTCTGTGCACGGCACTTAAACAGTGATTTTAAAAGGTGTTGTTACTTGGAAAAGATTTTGCCAGTTTTATGTACCGTAAAAAAGTAGCATTACTAACATAAGAGTACAAATAGTAAAACAACTGTAACATAAAGTGATAAGGACCTTTTACACAGACCATAACATTATATAGGAATACATCTGAGATATGTCAGACCCTGGGAAACCTTTGTAATATGGTTCACATTTTCACACACACACATGCATTATTGTAAAGAAACCATACATAAATGAATAAATATTTGAAATAATAGGGAATAGAAGGGTAGGATATATTTAGCATGCGCTTTATATATTCCTTTTTTTATATTTGTTTGATTTTCACATTGTGCTATGTATCTTTTGTTTAAACTGGTATCATGTTTGAAATAAAAAAAAGACTAAACTTATATTATGGAATAACTGGCAAACATTAGTGCAGAACTTAATTATGTCATCATAATTACAGCAATTACATAGTTAAATAATATATGTTAGAAACTGAACAATTTTATGAAGTCACTCTTAACTGTTTAATTTTTATCCAATTAACTCAGTTGAGAAATCTAAAGTTTAAACAATGCAGTATTAAAATTTTTATTTATTGATTTATTTATTTTATATATATATATATATATATATATATATAAAGTCTAAAGTGCACAATGTGTTTAGTCAGACTACAGGTCTGTAATAAGAACAACTGGGACAAGATTTCTCCACAATTGCAGCTCAAATGGACTTGAAATGGAGTCATTTGGTTTCTTGGTCACTCAAAGACATGTCTGTCTCCAGGAGATGGCTCGAGGGGATTTTTCAGCCTTCCATTTGGCATATAATGATAACAAGTAGGTTCAATCTTGCCACAACCACAAAGGAAAAAAGTTGGACAAAAAGGAAACCATAAAAGTGGCAGACTGTATAATCTATCCTGAATGTTCAAACAAAAAAAAGGTTAATAGCCTAAGTGTTTGAAGTACATAATGAGATAAAACACTGACCTGCCACAAACTGAGACATCCCACAGCTTAACTTCATTTCCTGTTTGCTTATCAGAATGGGATTGCATCAGTTGAACTCATTGTAAGGTCAAGACATTGGCAAACATTTGGAACTGGATTATGGCATCACGAGGCCCAACCTACAGGTGCTGCAAAACCTCAAGATGATTCTTATGTTCGGTGCAATTATTGTGTCAAATCAGGGAGGAATCAATGATCTGTGAGATTCATCCTCTTTGTTCTTCATCACTGAGTCTGCACAAAAGTTGTTACACGGAGGATGACTGCAGTCATCAGAAAGTCTTCACACAGAAAGTGAGAAGGGATTTGATTTAAGAAGAGAAAAAATGTCTTTGGAGATTTTCAGTTCAGTCTAAAAGAGATTTCTTAGATCTCGATAATTTGCGATTTCCTTGTATTGTACAGTCATCACCCTGCCTTTACATTGGTGATTATGCTATGCGTGACTAGCTTCATTTCTTTTGTGCCACAAAACCTTGTGACATGAAACTTTACCCAAAGTGACAGCATTTCTGGATGTCTTTGGCATAACTATGAGCTGCTTAAAAACGTCTGTAAAGCTGCAGTGAATATATTTTTCTAATACAATGACATGGGTCAACAAAGACATGAAGTAGTAGTTTCTTCAAACCATACAGCCGTATTCAAAAACAAGTAGAGGTTTACATATTAATCAGTCACCTATAGGAGCAGGTTCCATTATGCATATTTTTATTAAGGCAGATTCATTCTTCACAAAGTTAAATGTACAAGCAAGACTGAAATGTTTTTTTTTTTTTGCATGCTATGACTGAGGGCTATTTGCAAAATGAAAAATCTGTTCCACCCCCTGCATGTAATATTGCTCCCTTCTGTTTGATAGTGTTATGGCTAATAGGATTATGCAAGAAGAGGCTGCATGTGATGGAGAGGAGGAGAGAGCTTCATGATTTACAAGCCTGACAAGAACAATTAGGATTGCACGCTCAGTCGGCTATTACTCAATACACACAAAGCAAAAATACTGCCTTCAATTTACACCAATGCAGTCATGGGGGTGAGAAGCTGGAAGTGTAGCAGAACAGTGACGCGCTTTTGTTTTCAACTAGGGATCCTGGTAAAAGCCTCTGAATTTAGACTGTGCATTGGTGGCTCCAGTACAGAATTGCTGTTAGATGGTCCTCTCGACTGTTATTTTCTTTATCTTACATTCTCAGGCGGCGTTTACTTTTCCAGCAGCGCTCGCAGGTAGATGAAAGTCTACAAACAGGACAGCACGGAGAGAGGCAATTAGAGCAGCTGCAGCATTTCTGGGCTGGCCTGATGGGTCACGTGCAAATGCAGCAGCGAGGGAATTCCAGCAGCACCCCCCCTCATCTCACATCTGCTGAATAAATGGAGAGATCTCTCCAAAAAGCAGATATGTTTTTGTTGTTGTTGTTGTTGACAGCTGGTCAGAGTGGATGAGAAAAAATATGTGGACTGCTCGTGTAATTGCTTGTTTCTCCGTAAAAAGGCGATGCATACTGATCATTGTAGCAACCTGTGTTTACAAAGAGCTGATCAGCAAGCTGTGTACACATTTGTTTTAATCTTACCGGACCTAGAGGAGACAGAGGTCTGAGCAGAACTGTTTTTGTTTAATCTCACTCCCACCTGCTCTTGCAGGATTTTTTTTTTTTTCTACCGTTATTACCTGCTCTTGCAGAAGCACCATTCCACCCCTTCTTGTTCCCTCTAAGATTTTGATCACAGCCACCCTCAACAGTTCTCTCTTGAAAAATCTGTCCCCTTCATCCCACAAAGAAGATAAGAAGGTCGCCTTTATAGATTTATTTTAATCTTGCAAAATTATATTTAAGTTACTTTCATGTTTGACAAGTCACCTTTAGAAAATGTGAACAGAAATAAGCTGTAGCAGCGATAACAAAGTGGATAAAAAGCGAACATGTTGGGGGATTAAAAAAAAAAGTCTTGTCATCTTATGAGGTTGCCAAGCAACGACCGAAGGGCATAAAAGTCAATGTGCCTATGTTAAAAAATGGTTCAGAGTGAACCATCCATCACACAAATGTGTTAATTAGTGAGCTTTAAGGTGAAAAAAAGAAATCTTCAATTTTATGTTAAAGTTAGTGTCCATAAAAACACACACACACACACACACACCCGTAGATGGACCGGTTCTCAGTAAGCCGAGCTTTCGCCGTGTGCTTCTGCCCGTCAACAGGAAACAAATCTCCCAGGAAAATTAAGTTTTCAATTACAGCCTGCAGGAGGTGCATTTGGAATTGGCACCAGTGATGGAGATGATATTTTCTGTCAGTCAATTTTCATACCAGCTATTACACACTCTCACTGTCTCCGTCGATTCGGAAATGCAAAAAAGGTTCCAAAAGTTATCTATTTTTCCACAATGAAGTTGGAATGCAGAATTTTAGGCGAGCTAATAAATATACTTGGTCACAGAAAATTGCACGGCTGGAAATTAGCTGAAATGATTAAACTTTTTTTTCAATCTGAAAGAAAATAGTCTAGATGACAGAAGCTATTTGTTGGATTGATAACCCAAAAGCACGCAACCTAATAACTGTCTACTAATCTGAAATGTTGTCAAGCTCCAACAACAGAAAGTTTTACAAAGTGTCACGACTTTTGTTTGCTGCTGGTCCACAATATTTTATACATTTTACACTCAATTAGTAGACATTTTGGTGAGCTTATAGATTTATATTTTTTAATATTTAATAAAACATCTCAATTTTAAGTGAGAGAATGTGATCTGATTCTTTAAATTTTAACATTAAACAGATGCACGCAAACTTACAATAAAATAAAAAAAAAATTGTGAGCAGAATTATTGCCATTTGCTTTAATGGCAGAGATGTTGACTGACTGTTACACGCTTTATTTCCACTTTTGCTTTGAAATAAACCAGTGTACTCTGTCAGAACTGCTATGTAATGGGTTAATGGAATTATAGTGCAGAATCAATTTCCCTGGATGTATGAGACAGGTTTGTAAGCAGCCATTGTTTGTGTGTGTTTTAAAGCCAAATATCACACCTGCCTCATGCTGCAGTTCTTTAACTATGTGGAGCATAGCCAGGGACAAAGCTTGGACCTCCGCCCTTTTAATTATTTCTGTCCTCTTTCGTTCAAACAACCAAGTGCAACATTTTAAATGTCTGTCTGGAAAAACTGAGTCAGAATGTTCCCCCCCACCCCCCACTTCTTTGATGATCAGGTTTTGTTTTACCTTGAGTTTGAATGTGTTCCTTACAAAGTGTTGGCTGTTTGAAGGCATTCAGGCACTGTTAAAAAGATTTGTTATGCTGCATTTGATGCAGATTTAAACATTTTGTGGAGTCGACTCATTATTTTATTGATGTCTTTCCTCACAGAAGTTCTATTAAATCACAGCTTTTTTGTGCTTTCACATTTGATCCTTTTAAGATGTGCAATCAGTTTATTTTTATACTGTGTATAAAATACTGTGATTAAGTTAAGGGCAACAAATTTCTAATAAACCTGACACAAGACAATCAGACACATCATGTTTCTACATCTGAGCTTGTAGGATTTCCTTGTTTGTGAACTGCGTCACTCAGATAAGTGAGGTCATATCCCCTCCTTGGATGATGTAATTTCCAGGAGGCGTGACAACGTTTTAAAGTATTGCAAAAGCCAACTTCTAGTGACTCAAACTCTTGAGTTCAGGCCTGAGGTTGTAACCCCTGCAAGTGTAATTAAATACTCAAGCATAACTTTGAATCATAACCTACACTTGTACTTTGAACACTTTGATTTCTTTCAGCTCTGATTGCCACATCTGCTATGTTTCTACTCATTACTCCCCCCACTCCAGTTTCCAGTTTTTAATTCCACGTCTCTTGCATCCTTATTGACAGTTACTTTGGGGTGATCTCCTGTCAAGCTGAGTTTTATCACACTCTGCTTTAAGTTTTAGTTTCTCCTTTGGCCTTCATGCCTGGGCTGTGCCCTTGGGTTTCCCTCAAATATAATAATTTACCTCCACTACGAGCCTCCAGAGCCTCAAATGGATTTGAGTCTTTCACTGCACCCTACATCTTATGGCATATTTCTAGCCAAAACAAACACTGTATTTTGCTGAATAGACTGTGTGCATAAAAAGTAATCTCATCTGCATGAGGAAGATAAGAAACCTCTATATATCTTTGACAATGAGCAGTTAAAAAAAAAAGACTGCGCTAGAGCATCTTTTTGTAAATGTATTGCATTTTGCAGTGATTGAAATATACACTTTATAATAAAACATTTAAAACCACACATGATCATTTTGATGTTATCATCATCTGGAATAACAACCCCCAGTTTTATCCAAAACACTATATAACTGCTTTAATAGTACACTATCATGTCTACATGAACCTATTGCAGAGTCACATTCTTGAGCTTAAATTGAGACTCCTGATCCAGTTTGACACCAGCAATTTTACAACCACCATCTGCCTGCTGCTTGACTGTCAAACTTTGTGCTGAGATGCCATCATTGCTGACGTAGCTGGCAACTCTTAACAGCTGACATGGCTCCTCTGTACAACTCGGGCGACATTAGTATGCAGGTTGAAGCTTGCTTCTCTCCAACTGAGATCTCTGTTCCACCTCTATTATGTTATAATGCTTACCTGAGCACATTTGAGCAAGAATCTGATCTATGTGCTTTTCCAAACGGGATTTCTCACCACGCATTAATACCTCGGAAGCTCTGAACATTCTTCCACTGTGCTCTCTGCCTCTTGTGTAATTTATACTTTGACACACAGCAACACACAGAAAAAAATGTGCTTTAATTAAAAATACAGCATTTTTATACATAGGGGCAAAGGAAACAGTCAGAAGCTGGGAAGCACTCTTGCTTTTATCTTTACGTAATTGGAAACCTCCTGCTTCTTATGCCAGTCTGACTAATTTACTTGCGACCTGTGTCTCTCAACTACAATAACCCCCATCCAATTAAAATAAGATCTTAAACTCAACCTAAAGCCTGTTATTTTAATTTACTTTGACAGAAATGTTATTTGGTTTTGTGGTGATCAACGACACGGTACCTTCACCTCATGAACATTAATTTAAGTCACATTAGTTTGAGGAAATTTGTCTGGAAAAGACCTAAAAAAATGCTGTTTACTTTTCTGTCTATCATCTCAAAGAATCATAAAAGCTTCCACTCTATGCCTTTAATAGACATGAAAAAATGTACTAAAGTAGTATCAAAATAATTAAAATATATGCTTTCTTGTGCCATCAGAAACTGAATTTGAATATGTTTTTAAAAAGTCCAAAACATTCAACAAGCAGTACACGGCCAGTCCGGGGATCAGCAGCGAGCGCTTCAGTGCATAGTATGTAAGCTCAGTGATGAGTAAGCACTTCCACTATTACTCCTGACAGATCTGACAGCTTCCCTTCAGTAATACAAAGCTGCAGCTTCATCTCAAGAGTGTATGAATTGAGACAGATTATTTGGGGAGCGATTCAAATCTGTCATTATAAAGTCTTGAATGCAATATGCTACAATTGGACGGGGCTGACTTGATCAACATTTCTTTGAGACAAACTATGCCTGCAAACACAGCTGTCTGCATGCTAGTTCCAGGCAAATATGCAACATAATAAGGCCGAGGACACGGAAACTATAAGAATAGATGGAAATGGAAGACTATGAAAAGAAAACTGACAGATGTGGAGAATTGGAAAGGTAATAAAAGAATGAATGTGTGCCTAGAACAGCTGTATTCATGAATTATCATTTGATCAGCAAGGTTTACTGTTCCAAATAACTTGTATTTGGAGATCTGTGTATGCATTTCAGGCAGTTGGTTATGTGAATGTTGATGTGATGAGTGAGCATCTCTGGTAATGGTAAAATTCACCTGAGTTATGCAAACATAGGTTGAATTTTGTTTCCTAGTATTGTGTGTAATGTTAATTAGTTTGCAAGACTCAATGCCAGTTGAGGTGGCTCAGGCATCTGGTTAGGATGCCTCCTGGACGCCTCCCTGGTGAGGTGTTCCGGGAACGTCCCACTGGGAGGAGCCCCAGAGGAAGACCCAGGACACGCTGGAGGGACTATGTTTCTTGGCTGGCCTGGGAACGCCTTGGGATGAGCTGACCCAAGTGGCTGGGAAGAGGGAAGTCTGGTTCTCTCTGCTTAGGCTGCTGTCCCGGTGACCCAATCCCGGATAAGTGGAAAAAAAAACGCATGAATGGACGGACAGACTCAATGCCATAGTTTATGATTGTGATTATCAACTATATAACCAAACATAATGCTTTAAGTTAGACATTACATTGAGTGTTAGTTAGAAAAAGCAATTCTTGTTAATAATACTGTATATTGGGGAACATATTTACATTTGGAAAATTCCATGGGCTGATGGTAAAAACCCATGCAATTTAGCTGTGTAAATATAAACACATAGTACAGTAAATAAAGTATTTAATACAGTTCCATTGATTTGAAATAAAAAAAAAATGTTTGATAAAAAGTATCAATGCGTAATTTGATTAAAAGTGACTGGACTGGCAACTTAGACACATCCTTAAATCTCATTACTTTTACTTAGTGAGATTTGCTTGAATGCTAATCTTTAAAATAATCCAACAGTATTCTGGTTGTAGGACACAGATAATATTTTCTTTTACTTTCATTTTTAATGAATGTTCCACTGTGTTAACAGCATTATGTGCATAAACATAGCCTATAAAACTGCAGAGACTTGTTTTTTGCTTCAATTAATTTCTTAGACTGTTGAGGTGTGGCATAACTTTAGTTTCCTGAATTTGTTATGCAGACTTTGTTTAACTAAAAGACTGTGTACTGTAGCTAAAAATACTTTGAGTGCAAGGTAAATAAATTTTTATAGAGTTTAATATTTTAGCTTTTTGTAACAAAAGTTTCGGCTGCCACATTCTTTGTTTGAATAAACTTTTTTTTTTTTTTGATTTCCTTGTGGGTGTCTATTTCTTGGTCCAAACCTTTAGCATATCATTTCTGGCTATGGAAGTCAAATTTTACTGGAGAACATCTTCAGTTTCTTTTTTTTTCTCCTGAAAATTGTCATTCAAGCAGTTTATTGCTCTATGAGTAAAGAGTGATAGCAAGAATCTAAAATTAAAAAACCCAAAAGTTACACAAACCTAAAGGATATAGTTTCTTGATACTTTCTGAGGATGGGGTTCCTTCTAAATGTGCTGATTAGAATGTCACAAAAACTGTGTCCTACACAGTCTGTGAATCAAGATTGCTAAGGTAAGTACCCCAAAACAAGCTTAGATTGTCAATGAGAGGACTGTACGTAAGAATAGTAAAATGTAAAGGTCTTTATTTACAGGGAATTCAGTTCAGGAGGAAAATCTGCAAGGAGATGGGGACCTGGTCAGCAGGGAGATAGTTTGGAGGAATACATTTGAATGTTTCCTTTTTCCTACAGGTATCACTGAAGAGGCTGGTTTGAGGGGAAGGGCGAAGGTTTCCAGAAGGTGAGTAGAGCTGAGGTAATGGTTGTTGTTTCAAGGGGATCCAGTGGCAGGGTGGAGAGGTTCCAGGAGATGCTGAGGATTTATTGGTTCCAAACAGGGGAGTCCTTTAAACACAAGGGAAGCAAGGCTACTCAGAAAGATCACAAGGTTTTTACTGAGAAGGGCTGTCACCATTGTACCAAAGTTGCAGAATGTTCCAGCAAGGACTGGTTTCCTCTCAGGAGCTTAGATACACAGGAGTCTCATTAGCTGAACCAGGAACAGGCGAGTAGAATTGGCCCAGCCCATGTCATTCAGGAAGCTGCAGAATGACAGTCAGCAGAAACAATAACACAATCTCTACACTGTGTTTGTGTTCATATAATTTTGGGAAAGTTGTGGTAAGGTAGGTCTTACACAAAATAAAAACAAGTGTTTCTGTATGGACTAATTGTACTGGATTGCAGTGTGTGCAACTATACATGCATTCTTAAGGCTAACTATGTCTTGATACCTGGTAACAGAAAAGCACACATCCTATAAAGTGTCAAACTTTAACAGTCAACCATATGGTAAGCTGAATATTTCTATTATTACAGTGAAGATTAATTTTCTCTCTCTTCAGCTATGCTAATTAGAAAAGTGTGGAAAAGTTTTCAGACACACAGATGTTATACATCTATACCCATCATAATATCTTCAGTATCTGTCACATATTAACCTTGACTCTACTTCTTCCCAATTGACAGGAACCCAAACATGCTGTATACATGCAGACCTCTGTCATTAAAAATGACTTCAGTGACTAGAAGAACCTGAACAGATGGTTATGTTTGTTCGATCTTGTTAGCCAGAAAAGACAGGAGCAACTTTGACAGCCTAAACTGACAGAACAAAGTGGGTCCTCTCACATGGTTGAAATACACTATAAGGAAAAAACAGAATCATGCCAGATGTTTATTTGATGCTGACATTGGCTTTTGTTCAACTTTTGGTAATTCATTTCTACTTTTAACAAACCAATTTATTTTCAGTAGTAATATATATATATATAGACCCAACGGCACATACCAGGTACCAGACTGTATTTTGTATTGCTATTGACTGCTTTTGCATTTTCCTGTTTTTTTTTTATTTTAGCCACAACTGCATCAAAGTAGATAGTGTACCAGACAGAACATGGACACTCCACTTTTCCTGTTTTACAATTGAAAAAAAAAGCCTAACAATTATAATGCTATAATTTGCCATATTAAAAAAATGATCACTGTCTGTCTGGACATTTCCCAAAATTTATAACAAAATGCAATTAAACCTTATCAAAAATACAAATAAAATGCTTTCAAAACTATTGTCATATTTCAAGTACAGACAGCTCCATAGCATGATTCAGCAGCCTGCAGGTCCATGATAAATATTACTGAGCATAAAAATGTCATCAAGACATTCAGTCTACACTGTTTTACCTGCAACAAGTGAAGTGCTGTTAGCCAGAGGGCCTGATCATAACTGAAACATGACAGTGAAGGTACTACCAGTGAAGCATGCTGTGCTTTAAAATGTTCCTCTTTTCCCTCCACATTTGTATAAACAATAAAATAAAACAAAATAAAAATTAAAGCTTTAAAAATTTCTGAAGCATGTATGAATTACATTTACCTAAGCACTAAAGGAAACAACGCACATTTATTCATACTAAAGTGACCTGAAAGGTTAAACACACAGAATTACAATGTGACAGCAAATTACTGCACTCTTTATTACGGTACAAGCTCTGATGACAAGTTAAAGGCTAGCCTCTTGATATATTGTGCAAGCAGCATCATTATCTCTGTATTTTCTACTAAATAAACAGTAAGTGTTCTTATCATTGAAATATAACATATGAAGTTAAAAGAAAAGGCTGGAGACTTAGCCTCAAATTTTGAACAAGTTCACCTTACAGGTCCTTTCTATTTCTTCTGCAATGTGCTACAACCCTCCCGCCACAGCTCCTCCCACATAGCAGAGCCTGCAGTGAAAGCGCAGCCTATTGAACAGCAGGGCCAGGGATGACGGCGGATAAAAAGCTATGTCCTTTTAGGAACTCTCAGAAAGTTGCAGTTTTCCTGTAACGTTACCGTCAGGACATAGTGACAGTTCTAACAAATATGTAGAACCACTGGGATGAGCCAGAGGAACTGTATTTTTTGCAGATTATCTGTTTCATATTCTACTGTCAGGACAGTGACAGTTTTAACAAATATGTAAAAACTAAATTTTTCTAAATTACCTAGAATAATTAAATAAATAGAATAAACAATAAACCCACTGCAGTTTTAAAGAGGTTTTAACTAAAAACAAAGGCACAGTAAAATGTCAATTTTATTTTTATAGTACATTGAAAACAACAGCAGTAACTAATCAAATCCTAAATATAATAATCAGCTGCAGCGATATTAGGCTATAGTTTGAAGGTGTGCAAATGACAGGACAGTCAGCACCACTGTGGCCTAGAAAGCACTTCTCTTTTTGAAGTTGACCAGCCTGCAGTTGGTGTTGACACAGACTGGAAGCAAACAAAATTTGGGCCATTATGTGTTTGATGAGGGAAGAGTAGGTACCCAGGAGACCAGGACTGTTACTTTTCAACATCTGTGGCCAGCAGCAGGCTGCCAGCATTAATGCAGGGACAGAGAAGTTATTTGAGAAATTACACATTTTAAAGTGCAAATATTGAAGTAGATGTACAATACTATGATTGAAAACTATTATCTCAAATAAGTGAGCTGATTGGTCTGGAACTCTAAAGTTGTTTTTTTATTCTTTTTTGTTTTCATCAGATATTTTACCCCTTTGAGAGTGTGTGAGGATAAGGACTCATAATTCTTTAGTAAATCTAAAAAAAACAAAAAAAAAACAGAACAGTTTTTGTGTGCACTTGTTTGAAAGCCATTTACTGGTTTAATAGCTATTGTCTACAGAACTTTGCTGTAAACGCTTGCTGTGCGCAAATGGGTGCATGTGCACAACTTACTTTTAGGATATTTATTTTTTTCATATCTGAGCAAAAACAAAACAGCTGCCAAAGTCCACACGATAACTGAATAACATGCAAAAACATCTGTAATTTCTCGTTTTCCATCTATCAACAAAACATGTTGAGCCATGTCCCTAAAGTCAACTTAGCTGTGTTTAACTGTGGTCTCAGGAGGGCTGGACATGGTGCATATGCAAATAATCGTACAGACAACGAAATAAACTGAAAACTCATCAAACAAAAGGCAACAACAAAGGAAAGGTCTGCTACAGCTGGGAGGCAAACATACAGAGAACAAAAACACAGAAACAGAATCTGAAGTTGGTTTTCATATAAAATACAGTAAAAGCTTATAATGCATTTCTTTGGAATGACATGCAGGAATTGTGTCATTCACACAACTTTACTGAGAATGGTAGTTCATAATGTCCTTAAGAGTAAGAACACATGGGTAAAGATGCATTCCTTGCTGTGCAGATAGACTATGACTGAATCCGTTTCCGTTATTGAGGCTCTACAACTACCAATTTGTCAGTGTGTTTACACACCATGATTAATAGTTGCCCAGTAATCATCTGCAGCCAACAGGGAAATTATGGGTTATGTAACATTTCTATATTACATTGATTATTTGTTTACATGCCGGTGTTCTGTAATGAAAACAAGTTAAATAACATTATTGCTGTCTCCAATGAGGGACTTTTTACAGATAGTTAAGTCAGATTTCCAGAGACACTAATAGTGATTAATGGCACTGTGTTATTAATGCCATTTGTGTGGTACAAATGAGAGTGGTTTAATGAAAAGACGGCTAAAATAGAGCAGGAGTCAATAGATTGGGAGCTGGTATTGCTTTAACAAGAACACTTTAATGTAACATTAGGGCAGAATCATCTGTGTTTGAGGGGGTGCACTGTTAATGAGTGTGGGCCCAGCAGATTTTATTTATTTATTTTATTTTACTTTTGTCATTATTTTATAACAATTTATTTTAGTCAACCTTGTACCAGTAGTTTTCTATATTTCTATACTCCTAAATGAAGTTTTAAAGTCAAGGTTTAAAAACCATAGAATTCCTTACTGATAAATTTCAGAAGAAAATACTGCAAATGTCTGTGGCAAATGGTAATCTATTGAATATTTCATTGCACAAAAATCAATCCTTTGATGTTGGAATATCAAAGCTTTTTACCCCCCCCCCCCCCACCACCACCACCACCACCTTTTTTTTGAATAAGGGGCAGCAACAGGACAACCACAATAAATTGACAAGAGTTATTGTAAAAGTGTAAAAAAAAAAGGTTTTATTTGTTTTCTGTTTTAAATACGTTATGAAAGGCTGCGCAAAATGTGAGGGAAATGTGCCAAAAAAAAAATAATAAAAAAAATACAAGCAAAACAAAACAGATGAGTTTATCTAACAATAAAGATAAAGGCTCACCAAAACATTGCAAAAGGGGCACCAACCTACTTATCTAGTGTGTTTAATATAAATTCATCTGCATGTGGAAGATTTACACAGATTTACCCTAAACTTACCTACCAGTAGTCCTCTAACGCCCATCACAAACCAATAAACAAATGACCAGTCTCCATTCTTCTCAATGTCCTAGTTGGTTTTATCACAAAATAATAGGAAATGTTTGGAGTCATGAATAGTTCTAAATAATTAGGTAAATATATTTCACACAAAAAAAAGTCAGTCTGCTCAGATCCACAGTATAGAGAAGTCTGACTTATCCTCATGGTTTGTCTTTAAAAACTGCATTAAAATCTATCAGTTTCTGACATGTTACTGTCTGCACAAAGTAGTGGGCCAACAATGACATTCCAATCATTTTTGTCACTTGTTTTAAGTCATTAGATATTAACTACTGTATATATATCACATAACCTTGAAGCAAAAGTGCATTATCAAGCAGTTCAGCTTTCTCCAAGTTTTATACATTATTTACCAAAAAATGTTTTTTGTTGTTGTTGTTGTTTCCTTTCTTTTTCTGCAGGTGCATTTGGGATGTGATAATGTCCTTGTTTATTCATGTTTGTAACTGTATCCAGTTATCATGTTTGCTCTGATCCCTATGCGTTTCCTGCATACAGTGGGAAAATCCTCATGAATAATTTAGATAAAAGATAAAAAAAAAGAAAAAAAAAAAGTGAATGTTTACTGCTTTTGCTGTTTCATATGGTAATGCAAACATTTCTGTTTTACCCAGGGATCTTTTGTGGATCTGAGAAAACCATTTGACAGTGCACACTTCCTTCACCTCTGAGACTTGCAAAAAAAAAAAAAAATGTCAGTGGAGACCATCACATTTTTTTTTAGCAAAAAAGTGGAGCAGTGTTGTTTCTAAACTCCCAACATTTTTATTTAGTCTTTTGTGCAACATCTGCCATTTTCCTTTTTTTTTTTTTTTGCACATTTTCACTTCTTCAGGCCTCCATTTCAATTGAGTGTGACCGTTTTTAAATCTTTACAGTGGCCTAGAGGCTCAAGTTGTCCTCAGGGATCCAGCTGTAATAAATGACTAAGCTGACAGTCATCTGCGAGTAGTGAGGACTTTTTACATAAATCTGGTCACTCCCATCACAGCCTTTGGCAGGTCAATAAACAGAGTAGTTGAGAAGGGATTGCAGAACGTGGTGATGGGGGGGGGGGCTGGGATTTTGTACTTGTCAACTTGGTGTTGTTCCACTCATTAAGCACAGAGAGATTAAGCTGGTGTAGTGACTGAAGGGGGTTGTTGTTTTTGGCAGGTTGGATTTTCATGCACGCTGTGGGTGCAGTGAGTAGCTTGTCATTGGTCGGTGAGACAGTGGAGCTGGGAGGAAAGCAGACAATTAAATCAATAAGGGAGCAGTCAGCAGATTACTGCAGCTCTCACACGCTTCTGAAAGAGGAAAAGAAAATGTTTTACTTTCGGCTTCAGGTTGCTGAAAGGAAAGGGAATATACAGAAAGGAAAAGAGAACCTTGTGTACCAATTAAAGCCCATTAAAGTTGAATATTTAAAAGGAGGTTTACACAGAACATGTGTTAAAAATAAATCACCTGCCTGACGGTTTCTTTTTGTGTTCTCAAAATAGCTTAGACCCAGGGAGGTATAAGCCTTGGCTCAAGATGTACTCTGGCATCTCTGACATCTTAACAGCAGATCTTTAAATGCTAAGTTGGAAACCAGGACCACCAAGATTTGGTCTTGTTTGTCAGACAGATGCCGACACTTGAATAAATTTCAATCTTATGAGTTTGGAGGTAGGAGTAATCTGTCTAGCCAGTTTTTAAATTAGCTGTTCTATGGTGTAGAAGTTATCTTTTGCTTTGTCAGATGCCTTCTGAAAATAATAAAAGGAAACATTTATAGTCTGAAAGTACATTTGCGAAACAAAGTTGAAACATTAATAAAGGAGAAACGTTTTCAGCCAAAGCCTTTCTTGTGTGAGCTGTTCTTTAAACATTGTCTTTCAAGGCATAGCATAATGAAGCCAGAGAAAGGTTGCAGCCTTGCATCATTAACATATAATCAGGCTGTATTAGAAAGCAAATGTATTAATTACAGGTATTAATAATCAGTTATTTTGGAAGATTAGTTGACTTCTACTTGCACTTAAGTCTGCAAGATTATACTATCTTCTTGAGTTACCTCTTCAGCGAGTTAACATCTATTCATTTGATGTAAACAAATCAATTGCTCACAAGTCCTGTTCTAATAATTATATAAGTAGGAGGTACTTTTTGTTATAAACACTGACTTTTTTGTCATCAGACATTTTCACAATAGTGATGTTCGATACCACTGATTTCCTTTCTGGTTCTGATACCAAGTAAAACTCAGGCTGGTATTGGTGATGCTGATCTGATACTCGTACTTTGTGCAAATACACCTAATGTGTGTTCAGATTTACCTGTTGCCTGCTATGATCTGGACCCTCCAGCTGATCATCCTCCACCACCCGGCCTCTGGAATTCTTCATTACTCAGCAGCCGACCTCCTGCGCCTCCAATTCCTGTACCACCCCTGCTTCCTTTACAGGACATCGCCTTCTATCCCCGACAAAGATGCATTCACCTCTTGGTTACATTTTCCACAAGTTTGGTGTCCGTTTCCATTGTTATGCCGATGACACACAGCTCTACCTGTAAACCAAGCCAAACTCAACTCACCCTCCCTCCCTCCTCCCTGGCTGTCTTAACAAACTCAATCACTGGTTTTCAGACAATTTCATTGATAAAACAGAAATCATCCTTGTCGGCACTAAACATTCCGTCTCAAAATCAAAAAATCTCCTCATCCCTATCAACAACTCTCTGCTAACCCCCTCCCCTCAGGTCAAGAGTCTTGGTGTCATCCTCGACACCACTCTCTCCTTCACTGCTCACTTCAATAATGTTACTCGGTCTACCTACTTCCACCTCAGAAATATAAACCATCTCCGTCCATCCTTCACACCCCGCACCACAGCCATCCTTGTCCACAGTCTAGTGACTTCACAGATTGACTACTGCAACTCTCTTCTTTTTGGCCTCCCCAACAAATCCCTCCATAACCACATCACTCCAGTCCTGCAGCAGCTCCACTGGCTCCCGGTCAAATCACGCATTGTCTTCAAAATTTTGCTTCACATGTTCAAAGCTATCCACCATCTCGCCCCTCCTTACATGCCTGACCTTGTACATGTCTCTATCCCGTCCTGCTCACTCCAAACCTCTTCCTTCCTAAACCTCCAAGTACCCACTGCATGCCTCTCCACCATGGGGAGCAGGGCCTTCACCTGCTCTGCACCTCTTCTCTGGAACTCTCTACCACCTGACCTAAGA
>JARVGW010000001.1:29373902-29384876 GCA_031762495.1 Anablepsoides rubrolineatus | reverse complement strand
TATTCAGCTTCAGTTACTTGGCTAATCATTATCTTCGTACTGAAATTGTAATCCAAAGATTCAACTTGGAAAATGTTAAAAAGTCACTGGAACAATTCAGCACCTCTGTAAGATGAACAATAGTAAGCTTTTCTACAGAAAGAGAGCAAACCTTCAAATTGAGGGGATTTTTCTGTCACTCTCCCACACCTTCATCTATGACTCTGTTTATTTTGTTGTGGCTTTGCTGGCTTTGTACACCTCAGTGCACCCACCACAGCCAAGGATAAGCTGAAGGGACGCTGAGCTATATGTAAATCGATTTGGAGCGCAGCCGGATGTGGAAATAGAATTAGACTTGTCAGCCACACCTCTTCAGATAGTCCTCTCCTCTTCATCTCACTCTCTCCTCTGTACAAGTGAGCTCCCTTTAAAAGAAAAAAATTTGGAAATGGCATATGCTATAGGAAGGCTTTGGGTTAGGCTTGTGGGTGAGAAGGGATTAAAAGAAATCACTGAAGTTAGCAGTCTTCAAAGGGAGCAGAGAGGAGACACATTCCTCTCAAATGGTTTCAAGCTCAAAGGGATTTGTGTAATGGTGAATTATTACAGGAGGCATAGTTCCACAGATATGTAAATAAGTCTCTACCCTTTAAATTTGAACAGAACATTGTGCTCGCTGCATGAGGGGAAGAAAAAGGAAAAAAAAAGATGATATAAAAAAATATTGATGCGTGTAAACAGCAAGTGGCACATCTAGTCTCAGCTTCATTGATTATGCCGCTGTAGCGAGTCTGTCTGCTAGGTTAGATTTGTTCTTTTCAAATAGAACTCATCAAAGCGGGTGTTTGGTTCACTTCTGTCTGGCGTAATTTCGTATACGACAGAAAGTCATACCTGTCTGTTTATTTTATGCAAAAGAGTAAGGAAGCAGGATTCGTTGTGCTCTGCTTTAATGAGGTTTTTTTTTTCTGCTGTCCCTGTCTGCAGGGTCCCTGCATTGTGCTAGTCCTATCTCTGACACATATTTGCTGATTGTTGCTTAGGATTCACTGTATGTTAGCAATCCACCAGTGTCGGTAGCTGGAAAAAGAGCAAGAATATAAAGTGTATGTGATATTTGGGGTCACAGGTTGAAGCTTGTGCAGACACACAATGAATGTTCCTGCAAAATATGTGTAGCTATTTTTTTTTCTCCTTACCCCAAATGCTTTATATTCAAACAATGCAAGCACAATCAGCACAGTAGGCTTTAAAGCCAAGTTCAGAAAGCTATTCATCTGACTTTTTAGAAACAAATCAATAATTCATGCAGTAAATGAATTCCCAGAGAAGGTAAATTAGCTCTCAGGAACTGTTTGCGAGGTGTGAAACAAAAGAGATGAGAGATTTTTATTTTTTTTTTCATGACAAATAATAGTTTTTTTTTCGTTGTTTTTTTCATTTTGCCTCCCGGAGGTGTCATTAACGAGCCTGCCATTTATCACAATTAACCCAGACCACTATCGGTGGATTGTTAATTAGATGTTTGACTCTATTAAACACAACACACTCAAAAAGAATGAATCCATAGTTATTCACGTCAGCAGTCGTGTTATTTATATATAATTATTCAAAAATATGTCATTGAATGCAGCACATTGAGGTGGATGAATAGTTTGTATAAAAAAATGAACGTTTATGCAGTTTTCTTTCATTTCCAAACCTTAACTCTCAGAGTATGTTAAAAAGTTTCGAATGGAAACAAACTTACTTTTAAAGTACTGTTCGCACTTTTTGACGTATGCTGGCTGCAAATCTAAACAGAGGAAACAAAAATCCCGGCGTAATTCAAAACTGTTAGACGCTCATATAAATGTCACTTTCCCACAAGTGAATTAATTATCACTTGGCACAAACACTGGGATTTTTTTTATAGTTTTTTTGTGATTTATGCATTACTACAAAAGTTCATTTACATCTTCATCAACTCATTTACTTAATTAAAAATATTTAATCTGTAACTTTTGGTGAATATTAAATTCTGTAGTGTTGCAACTTGTGACGTGTTTGATGCAGAACAAAAGATTGACCTTACCTTTAACTATGTTATTTGCTTTGTTCTAAAGACTAGTGAGCTAACTAGTATTAAAACTATGCATTTCAAGAGTCATCTCTAAAACAGGCTACATGTTAAAAAGTGGAAAAGGCTTTTTATTCTTTGCCCTACAAAGAAAAAGCAGGAATACAGTGAAGGTAAAGGATAATTCACCGTGTCAGATGCCCTCGCTCAGCATGACTAAACTGTCCTTCAAGGTATAAACAGCTCTTTGAACCAAACAGGCATGCTTTCCTCACTGTTTTTTGTTACAGTAGCCTTGATCAACTTAATAACTTTGCAAATTAATTTCTTTTTGCAGTTTATTGCAGGAAAGTGACAGGTATATACTGTAAATGTCAAATGCTTAGGAACTATATTTGCTTCCAGCCCATTTATTTATTTGGCTCTTATCAAAGTGACAAGTGCAATAAAGACATTTGCACGTTCATCAAAAGTTATGCAATTGATGCTTATTGATATGTTTATTCCACTTGATTCATGTACAAAAATATATTCAAGGAACATTGAAGCATCATATAGAGAGTTTGCACAGGATGTCTGCTGAAAGCTTTATAAATGTTAGGATCTTTATTCTGAAGGGGACATTACACTAAATCCACTGTTTTAGCCGTTACATGGATTTTGTTGTGTACTTGGAGTATCTAGCAGTGCAGAAATTTTTTATTTAGTTTATCTCAGTGCTGCGTAGATGTCTTTATAATCTGTTTAGGTCATATTTTTCAACCTGTTCAGTTTTCTCTATTTTCTATGATGTTATCTGAATTAATACATCACAGTATTTGCAACAGAAATTCTAAGGTACGGATTTACTAACTACAATTTTGTTGTCTTCATTCTCCTCATTTTGGGTCAGACTCTGGCTCTAACATGTAAGCTGGATGGACATGTTTTTCATTGTTGACATCTTTTAATTAATTTAATTAATTTGTAAACAAAAAGTTGCTGCGCTGCTACAGTTTATAGATAACCAAAATTTTATAATATGGTATTTTAAACAATGTCTGTATCACAGTATTATTATTATATACAGTACATAGACGGTATTTTTATTTTCAAAATGTATGAACTGCTTTTTGATCAGCAAGCTGTGGTCAGCTGAAGTTACTCTTTTTCTGCAACACAAACTATTTCTTGATTTTTAATTTTTTTTATTTTTTACTGTACCTCTGTCTCTGTTGTGTTTTCCCTCTGTCTTTTCTTCCTTCTCTTGTTTTATACAATAGTCACACGTTCTGGGCTTACATCACATTAGCAATGAGGGGAGGCAGGTACAGTCGTGAATGAGGAGCAACAAAATTCACCAGTTATTGAGAAGGTTGCTCCCAGAGTGACTCTAGCTTGCCCTGTGTGCTGCTAGTTCTGCATGTGCGTTCAGCGGTGCTGCATGGAAAAGGATTCCTCGTGAAACAGGGGTGTGATATAAAACGTTCTGAACGTGTTCTGGCTATTTAAACCGGTATGCTGGTATTTAGAAAATTCATATAATTTTTTATTTATTTATTTACTGTTATTCATCCAGGCAAATGCCATTGAGATCACTTCTTCAAGGTAGGCCTAGGCCTGAAGGCAACCTATTGTACATATTTTTTGGCGGGTGGGGGAAACTGGAGTACCCGGAGAAAACCCATGCAAGCACGAGGAGAACATGCAAACTCGACTCAGATAGACCCCAGGTCCGAACTGTGGATCAAACCCAGGAGGCGTCGATGCTAACCACTGAGCCGCTGTGCTGCCATCATGAGAAAAATGAAAACTTGTTTTGGTACATACAGTGTACCGCCCAGCTCTATCCTCTATCAAGTTACAATGGACTGCTCTGGAAAGGGCACGGTATGAATGTTTGGATTTGACAGCATCAAAATGAGTCGATCTGAGACACAGCTCAGGGTTGAAAGAGGAGCTTGTGGACTTACAATAAGGAGAAACTCAGACCGATGATTGTGGTGGTTTGCTTTACATATTCACAGAGGTCCTCTATGCTTTCTATTTTTTGAACTTGAATATAAGTAAAGATGAGTCAGACCTTTGTGTTCAAGTAAAACCAAGAGACATTGAAAAGGGTTATTTAGGTCCAGCAGCACAGATTTCTGTGTCTGTGCAGAAGAGAGTGTGCAGAAGATTAGAGCGATGTTAAATTGGAAGCATAAACAGCCCGATTCTCAGTGTGGCCGCTCTCGGATACACAGTTACATACCACAGAGCTAAAAGATAACCAGAGAGGGCAGAGGAAGCGCTCTGCAAACACACGGTGCACGCCGGTGGCCTCGTGAACTCTGTGTAGTCTTGCCAAGGAGTTGATTACAGGGAGATTCCGGCATGTAAATCTGCCGGCTTCGCCACAGTGTGCAGCTTGGTTCCAGATACCACGCTGCCCTAATCTGGCTTTCCCAACATGCCCCCAAAAACGGCAGCACGGGAGTGTTTGCTTGGAATTACCACCAGTGTGACATAAATCCCATCTTTATTGCCAACAGAGCATTTGGAGTATTCTATCTTTTTTTTATCTAAAAGTTGAATTTATAATTGTTTTAATGTTGCGGTTTGTTGGAGTAACCTTTAAACCGTTGCCATTGTAAGTTTAGTTTAAACACATTTTGTGGATTTTCCCAATAAGCATACTCCATCGTCTGATGTGTCATCCATTTTTAATGAGACACACAGAGCTTTTCAATGTGATTACTGGCCGCTTGGCTTATCAGATTTGGTTTAGAGGCTGCTAATGGCACGATAAGGCACATTAAAGGGATAATAAGTATTTAATGATGGTAAATGTGGTAAAGCTTGGGGCGCAGAAGACTGATCCTTTTTTAAACAGTATATAAAAGATGAACTTTAAACATACAGAGAATATATTTAATGGTCCAGAGGTCTAAAAATTGATGTTTGTCTTAGTTTGATCTATTTCAGTTTTTCTTTTGCTTGTTTGTATTTTATTTTTATTTTTTGGGGGATGTGGAAGCCATGCTGGATGGCACAGCTTTGAAGGGTGTGTGTGATTTTCACTGTTTTAAGTTCTTAAATCCTCTTCATCTCCTCTTCTGCCTTTATGAGGTCTGTTCAGTACTTGGCAGACCAAATTAAAGCGACTGTTTTCCATGATTCCCTTTGGAACAATGAAAAAGCCAACAGCTTTTAAACTCAAAGTTTAAAAGCTCTAGTTTTTTTTTTTCTTTTAATTGCCTTCTTTATAGCTTTTTCACTTCTTCTCCTCTATTTTTTAATCATATTCACACATACTGAGATCATTGTGCCTGATGTATATGTGGTTATGCAGCTGTAAAAGATGGGTGTTCCTCCTCCTTCTTTGCCAATGTTTGGGGTGGGGCTCGTGTCCATCTGTTCAAGCTCTGAAGAGAAAAAAAAAAACAGTTTACAATATTTCCACAAACACGTGCATGCAAAAGATGGTTTCCTCAGCATGGATTCAGTTCATTGCAAATGCCAGAAGATTTAGAGACACAAAAAATAAAAATAAAGCAAGCTGTTCTAGGAATGCCAAAAATTGCATCAACGTTCCTTATCTAACAAAACCAAAGTTTATCAGAGCTAAAAAAAAAAAATACAAATAATGTTTTGTCATTCAATGCAGATTCTGTGTTTAAGAAGAAAAAAACTTTTCTCTGTGTTGAAGTGCCTGTTCGGTTTTTGCTCTCTTCTCAGGGGACTTTTTGCAAGCCACTACACTGAGACACATTACAGGGAGGATGGAAGTGCGGTCACCGGTGCTCACAACTTCACGGTACGGTGGCCCTCGAGGGCTTGTGGTCACGTCAAGTTGACACGCAGCTGTGCGTTGTGGTCTCACTGGATTTAAAAAAAAAATGCTCAAGAAGACAGACACATTTTACTTTAAGCTTTGATTCAGCAGAGAAAAACACTTTGTGTGTTCCAATGCTAAAATGAAATTCCATACCATGATGGGCAACTTAAGATGTTTTTGTTGACAGGTCCACATAGCTCTGCTTGCCCATGTAATAAAACTGCCATTTAAAAAAATGTTTGTGTATATATGTTTGTTAAACCGACATACAGTGCAGTAACTTAACATACTTCATGCTCAAATGGGTCTATAACAGTTGTACTGATGTGAGTCGCCAATCCCTGATAAACTGTTTCATTAAAGAAGAACCTGTCCAGAGGACCTACTTTTTTTTCCTTTTGATTTTCCTACCTGGATTACTGAGAAGTGTTTTTTTTTTATTTTTGTTGGATCAATGTTTATTTATTTATTTTTGTAATCTATTATGGTAATGGACTAACTTACATAGCGCTTTATCAAACCCCATTGGACCCCAAAGCATTTACACTACATTCACACCCTGCTGATGGACACAACATCTTAGACGGCTGGAAGGGGGGGTTGAACCAGCAACCCTCCGGTTACAGGAAGACTACCCTAACCACTCTGCCCACACTCCACTTACTCAGCTATGCTGCTCAAACCTAAAACAATTTTTTGTTTGTTTTTTTAACACATATAGCACCAATTGTATGAGCTTTATTGCATATAACAGGGATAATCAATTCCAGTCCTCAAGGTCCGCAACCCTGCATGTTTCACTTTTTTCCCTTCTCTAACACACCTGATTCAGTCTGTGAATTACTTCTTCCAGGTTCTGCAGAAGCCTGATAATAATCTTTTCATTCAAATCAGGTTTGTTGGAGCAGAGAAACAAGTAAAACATGCAGGGCTGTGGACCTCGAGGACCAGAATTGATGATCCCTGGCCTATAATTTCACTCCAACTAAGAAATATTTCTTACTTCTTGTGCAATATTTATTTATTTATTTGCATTATAGTCTTTATTTGGAAGCTCAATAACACCCCTCCCCCAACCAATCCCCTGGTTGTTGCAGAGCTAAACGTCCATCTTTTGACCTATTTGATGATAAGCTGTGTTTTTTTTTTTCCTCCATGTTTTTCAGCCACCGCTTCTAGTAGGATTTGTCATAAAATTCTCTTTTAGCGCTCAGTTCTGTGCGTGAGCAAGCCAGATATAGCAAAGAGTTTGCTACGCTTTTAAAAAGCAAATATGTTTCTTTTACCTTTTCAATTTCAAATTCTAGTGCTTGTCAGGTTTACCTCACCGCAGGACTTGACTGATTGAAAATCAGTTGAAGTGGCTCTGAAAAAAAAAAAAAAAAAGAACAAGAAAAACACTCGACAAATCTTTGTTCTCTGAGATTTTTTTTTACCTCACTTGACACCAGATTGTCATTTTTAGCGCCCATTTTGGAGCGGAGAAACGTTTGCTTGGCGTCACAGAAACCTGTGATTCATGACAGTCAGAAGTTGTTTTTTTCTCTTTTAAAGAATGGTTGATTGTTGCGCTTTTGTACCTTAGTTTGACTGGCAATCATGGCGTTGAATTGAACAGCTGTGAGGATATTTTTACAGCTCGGAGGAGCGGTTTGGTTGTTTAACGCTGACTGACAAGTCAGCTCCTCACAAAGTTGCTTGAAACAGCTTTTCCACACGCTGTCTCTCTCACATCCTTAATTTTCTGTTGGAGGATGTTGCAAACATCTGGTTGTCAAAGGGACTTGCTGTATTGTCTCAGATAAGTTTCATGAAGCTGCGCAGTTTGTGTACCTGCTGTCACTGAACTCAGTCTGCCGTGTGTTAAATCAGGCATCAGTGAAAAGAAGCAAAATACATGTAAGCAACTCCCTAAAATGAGGAAAAGACTGCAAGAAAGGAAGGGAAACCGCTAAACTTGTAAAGAAAGTGCCCTTTCTTCTTTTTATAAATTCGTAATAAATAATTGAGGCATGTGGATTTTTCTTATATACCTCATTGTTTACTTTGCAACTTCGCTTCAGATACTCCCAATATGATCTAAAACAAGGTTGGGCAACTGGTGGCCTGTGAGTTACATCCTTTTGTCCCGCCCACTAATGAGCACCATGCTGCCCAATTTTTTTATTTTTTTATTTAACTTAAAGCAGCTCTTAAAATCTAGGAGCAGCTTGTTTGTTTTTTAAGTTAAAAAAATAACTAATAAATGTTCAATATTTCAAAGCAAAAGTGTATAACCAGCTTAAAAACGTCTGCCATAATAGATTTCTCTCCTTCCGTCCGTTTTCTTCTGCTTATGGGGTTGGGTCGTGGGGGCAGCAGCCTAAGCAGAGAGACCCAGACTTCCCTCTCCCCAGCCACTTGGGCCAGCTCCTCTGTGGGAATCCCAAGGCGTTCCCAGGCCAGCCGAGAAACATAGACCCTGCAGCGTGTCCAGGGTCTTCCTCTGGGTCTTCTCCCAGTGGGATGTACCGGGAATACCTCACCAGGGAGGCATCCAGGAGGCATCCTAACCCCATGCCTAAGCCACCTCACCTGGCTCCTCTCGACGTGGAGGAGCAGAGGCTCTACTCTGCGTCCCTCTAGGATGACTGAGCTTCTCACCCTATCTCTAAGGGAGAGCCCAGACACCCTGTGAAGGAAACTCATTTTGGCAGCTTGTATCCGCAATCTCGTTCTTTCGGTCACTACTCAAAGCTCGTGATGAGTGTAGGAACATAGACCAATCGGTAAATTGAGAGCTTCGCCTTCTGGCTCAGCTCTCGCTTCACCACGACAGACCGGTACAGCGCCCGCATCACTGCAGACGCAGCACCAATCTGCCTATCGATCTCCCGCTCCATTCTTCCCTCATTTGTGAACAAGACCCCGGGATACTAAAACTCCTCCACCTGGGGCAGGACCTCCTCCTCGACCAGGAGGAAGCACTCTACCCTTTTCCGGCTGAAGACCATGGTCTCTGATTTGGAAGCACTGATCCTCATCCCGGCCACTTCACACTCGGCTGTGAACCGCTCTAGTGAGAGCTGGAGATCACGATCTGGTGAAGCCAATAGGACCACATCATCCGCCAAAAGCAAGGATGCGATCCTAAGGTCACCAAAACGGATCCCCTCAACACCTTGGCTGCGCCTAGAAATTCAGTCCATAAAAGTTGTGAACAGAATCGGTGACAAAGGGCAACCTTGGCGGAGTCCAACTCTCACTGGAAGCGAGTCCAACTTACTACCGTCAATGTGGACCAAACTCTGGCACCGGTCGTACAGGGACCTGACAGCCCGTATCAAAGGGCTTGGTACCCCATACTTCCGAAATACCCCCCACAGGAGACCCAGAGGGACACGGTCAAACGCCTTCTCCAAGTCCACAAAACACGGTTGTGCAAATTCCCATGGACCCTCCAGGACCCTGTGAGGCTGTGGAGCTGGTCCAATGTTCCACGACCAGGATGAAAACCACACTGCTCTTCCTGAAACCGAGATTTGACTATCCGACGGGTCTATAATAGATTTATTACTATTATTTTTAGGGTTAATATTATTTTTCACAACAACATGCTTCACAAAGCTAAATATGATAAGTTTACTAAGTCTCAAGTCCATAAACAGCAACTTTTTACCAGAAACACAAACATGTCTTATAAGGCGTCTTATACTGTTGCACTTCATTTCACTAAAGTGTTGCTTTCTTGTTTGCCTCAGATGTTACGTATTCATATTTCTTAAACAAGAGTGCAACTGTTATGCATGCATTTGAGCATGAAATATGTTGTTACTGCTCTGTATGTTGGTTTATCATGCACAAACATTTTTAAAATGGCAGTTTTATTATACTTTCGGCAAGTGTGTCAACAAAAAAATCCATCAAAGTCGCCCATCCCTGATGTAAACACAAGCTGTACTTGGACAAAGCCTATTGTCCTGACTTTAAAAAGGTAGAAAACAGAGCCAAGAGGAGGGTCAGGAGTCTGTTTTTCCTTTTTCACCGCTTGAAAAACATTCCCTCTTGCTGCCTGATGTTTTCCTCTGTGAAAGGTGAGTTAATCTAGGTCAAGCTGAGCAGAGCATTGCTCTATATTTATACCACTGTCTTCCAGTTCTGTTTCCACCTGGCTCACTAACCCGCTCTGAACTCATCAAACAGAAGTGTTCCCCTCCTTGAAATTTCGTATTCAGGATGAGAAATGGTCAGCGTACTTGCTGGTGACAGTTAATTTAGGAGCTGCTAGGCAGTAAATGGAGGTCTGCATCTCTCTCTAATGACAGTCATTTCCTCTCCTTCCTTATGCTCAGACAACACTGTATTTTCTTCATCTGAGGATCCCTATTTTTTATTTATTTTTATTTTTTTTTTTATTTGTTGCCTTCCACCAGAATGCTCTGATGGAAAGATGAAGGATAAGCTATTACCATATTACTGTCACCTCGCATGCATGTCAGTTTTCCTGCTTCTCCCCTTGCATTAATTTCAAACGGCCTGTTTGTAAGCAGATGGAGACTTGGGGGGGCGACTGCTCCTCAGAGCATGCTAATTGAAATGAACATGAACTGGGCAGCAACAGTGCAATTTCACTGTGTCTGGTCCTCGTTTGCTCTTTTGAAGTCAAGGAGCTACTGTACCGTTACAAGAAAATGTTGCCTTTTTTTGTTTCAAAATGATACATTTCTAATCATTGTGTAAAGACTGTCGTTTTTATAAAGTGTTTTTCTTTCTTCTTCTTTTTTTTCTCATACGAAAAAAATCTCTTTCAGAATAACTGCTATTACCACGGGGAAGTGCAGCAGCATCCAAACTCTGATGTTACCCTGAGTGTGTGCTCGGGCCTTCGGTGAGTAATGCAAGAATCATTTTGTATTCAAGCTGCCCTTTAAGTGCTATTTGCCACTGCAGAGTTTTTATTTGCTTAAGTCACTCAGCAAAGCAGCCCGTCATCTTTAAGCCCAGTAAGGGTTCTGTCAGTAAGATGGTGTGCGACTCGCTGAAACAGGGAAAAATGTCAAACACCTCTGTCCAAATAGGCTGCTTTCATTTTAGCTGCAGTTGCCATCTGACTTGTGCTAATGACCGGACACACTTTGGAGCTTGTTGAAGTAGG
>JARVGW010000001.1:29349956-29366234 GCA_031762495.1 Anablepsoides rubrolineatus | reverse complement strand
TTGGAAATTTAGGTCAAAAAATTTGGGAAAACTTGAGGTATCAAGAGTTATCACAGCCAGCTCAATAAAGAGATATAACGATAAACATAACTTCTCAAAAAAAAGCATCAAAGTGGGAATTCACAATAAACCAAAAATGATATCATTGTACAAAACTTTTTTTTAATCCATCGTTTAAAATGTTTTCTAAGATCTAGAGTTTTTACTTTTCTTTTGTTTCGTTTAGTTTTGCACCTCGTGGCTTAGATAGCTGATTGGTCATTAAAACTCACTACTATTGCAGCAGTGTTTTTAGCATTATACTGTTAAATCATTTTCTTTTTGTCTCGTTTTGGTTTATAATTTTAAACTATACTAAACCAAAAATATGGCCACACATTAACCGGCGAGATAATAAAACGTTAATATTTTTGTAATTTTTATTTATTTTATTATCAAAAAGGGTCTAAAACCATAATGCGCTCTTCTCATTTCTAAGACTGGATGATATTTATCAGTAAACAATGCTTCTTTGTTTGGGTTTAAGTATAATAGAAAGATTAAATACTCACACAGACAAAAAAAAAAAAACACACATTTTGGACTGAGATTAAAGTAGCTGCTGTAACATTCAACTCATGTTGCCTGAGTGTTTGAGATAAGAGAGCTGCTCCAAGGGATGCTCTCTGTGACTGTTAGTAAACAGCTTCCACATAATGTGAACCCAGAGTGCAATACCAGATTTCACCTTTGGTCTGATGCCAGTCATGTCCGCCTCTCGGATAGTCCTGCAATGCACAGGCGAATGTAGTTAAATATAATTCCACAACACTGAAAACAAGGCAATAAAAGAAACTAAAACACACTATAACTGGTATTGTTCAAACTCAGCCTTGAATCTCTGAGATGAGGGATTAAATCGTTGTTTTTTTTATGAAAATATGTGCAGTTTAAGAACATAGCAGGGAAAGCTGACAGATCTTACACCCTCAGGTACTCTTAAAGCTTTTAACTACATTCAGCTAAGAGTTTACTACCAAATAGGTGTATGGATTTTCTTTTCCTCTGTAACTAATTGGAAATGCATTAGTAAGAGATCTTCTAATGGCCAATGCAAACAGTGGCAAAGATTTTAGCAAAGAGCAGAGTTGGAAAGGAGACTGATTGAAAGACAAATGAATAAAAAAGGAGCTGCTGAATAAATTGGTTGTGGATTTAGAATTACACAAACAACCGTATTGAAGCTTGTGATACAGGCACATGTGACAAGAGTTTATGTTTGAATTTGCTGGCATTAATTATCCCTATTATTAAGAAGTGGGACTTAGATGTTGACACTTCATCTGGCATCCTGTGTATTTATTAAAGCTGTCTTCCACTTCCACACTGTCCATGTGTTACTGTTCCTATTTGCTTGAAGGGATAAAAGTCTTTTGAGAATATATATGCAAAGTTATCCACATTATTTTTTTTATCCTTCACCAGAAATAGATACTGTATCTTGTCTATTTGGGAAAAGGCAGCCCAGTGAATCTTTTGGTTGATTTATCATTTTTGTCTAAATGCTAGTTATTTTCTACAGCATGATGTTTAGTTATAGATCATTGTTCTCCAGAGTATATGCTTTAAATCAGGCCTGCTGTGTGAATTATGCTGAACCAGGTCACTATGGGTGGTGGGTAAGTGGGTGAGCTTTTAGTCATACTTATCCTTCACTTGAAGTTGAGTCAGCCTGAATGCTAAGCTTAACAAAACAGTAACCAATGAGATTTGATGACTCAACCGTTAATGAACATCTTGCGTAAGGAATTATAAAAAAAAATATTAAAAAGTGGTATTGTTAGAAGCAAGTCTCATAAATCAAATGGTAAGTAAAGTCCAAAACCAAGTTTGCTGCAGGTTTTTGCACTTCATGATGCAATCCCATTTAGATTGTTGTGTAACCATTTGGTTGCGAGAAGCATCACAAACCTACTAAAGACAATCCCTAATTGAAGTTAGGATTTTGGGCAGGAAGCTTGTTAGATCACATCAGTTTCAGGAAACTGAACTTTATAAGCTCAATTCCAGCATTTTTACAATTACTAGTAAAAAATGCCCTGATTCTCAGAAGCAATACTAGTACAGATACTGGAACAGTGGTATCAACACTGCATTGAAAGTGTTATAGTTTACATTTCAAGTAAAACGATGTATGAGAAATGTATACAAGTAAAAGATTTTTATTTATTTTTAAATTTTGCAACAGTACAAATCATGTTGTATATTTGATCAGAGGGACTGTATGCCTATAAGGAAGGAGAGACACCATGTGTGTTTTTAAAGTTATTGTGTAATGCTTAAGTTCTTACTCAGTAAGTACTCAGTATTAGTTCTTGGTATCATCGAGTACCAAAATTGAAGTACTTAGTTTGAGAAAAACTGGTATTGTGTCACCCGTAATTATGAGTTTGAAAAATCCCTTCCTAAACATATTTTTCAAGTGGCTAAATGATCAGAGTCTTCATTTGTAAAGTGACCTCAACAAACTGCTGAGTTGTTGATTCTGTAACTTTTGGAGCATATTTTCTGTTTATCATATTTGTAACAGAAAGGTCCATCTGCAAATAGGCATTGCAAATCAGCTTTGGTTATAAGTAATAGCAGTAGCGGCTCATGAGCATAAAACTTAGTGGGGCGGACATTGTTTTCCTAAATCAATATAAACATAATGTTACAATTTGCTGCATGTTTTCTTTGAAAAAATATACGCTATGTTACTTTTAATCCGTTATTTGTGCACAAAGTTGTCATCTTTTTTCTCCCTCACCGTAGGTTGTCTCAGAAAAAAAAAATGTCCGGACATTAAAAAAGCAAAAAGCCTCCCACCCGAACTTATGATTTAGTTGTTGGAGAATTTGATCTGACAGGTAGCTAGTATACACAGCTTTCTGGATTAGATATCTAAGACATCTTGTGAAACAATTTTAAACATAAAAGTAAAAAAATAAAATGGTGAACTATGCATCCTCAATGGACATAAGTAGGCTAATCTGATTAAACGACCATTCTGTAAATAGTTAAGTTATTAAAACCTGGCACCATGACTGCAGCTCTATATTAGCCTAGCATAAACTTAGCTCAGTAATTCACACACAGTCGCCACAGATTATGTTAAAACTGTCCTACCTTCTTGACAAAAAAGTCCTGTTCCCTTTTATGTTCCTAGTTCTTGGTGTTCAGTTCAAGCTGCTCTGGCTGCTCCAAACTCCAAATCCATTTTTAAACAGAATATCTCCTCTTCTGTTGGACACAAGTTTTGCTGAGTGATATTCCTGCGTTTTATGAGCTCACATTAGGTTTACTGTTTGTTTCAAAAGCAACAGAAAGTGTCCATAGGGCAGGATTTTTACCTCCCCAATGAGTATACATTAACATGATAGGAAAGCAGGGCGTCAGACTGTACCGCCCTATGATCGTAAATAAGTAAAAACCTGAGCTTTAATCACTGAAAAACATTTCAAATTCAATTTAAAATTGACAAAACAATTGAAAAGCACACAGAACAAAACAATACATGGCAGGCTGCGTAAATAAGCATTTTACATTGTTTATTAAAAGGAACTACTTTGTGGGGTGAATGCGCTCCACCTGCCCTTATGGACGAGCCGCGCCTGAGTAATAGTGTACAATACTAAACACAAAATAACTGCACTCTCCTTTGCAAATAAATTGATCTTGTGGTGCAAAAATGTGCTTAAGGGTACAACCATGAATTAAGGCACCATAGCTGGAGTGAAAAAGCCAGTGTACATGAAAATTGAACATTTTAGAAAAATGGGAGTAAAAAAAGGCTAAACACTAGCACCACTAAATTAGTTCAAATGTACTACTTCAGCAACATACAAGGCAATTTTCATACATTTCATGACTATCTATCTAATGAGGCCAGGCAGAAAGTGCGAAAGACAACATTCTCTAATTGGCAACAATGAATCCTGTAATATTGAGTTTTTCCACAACAGAATGGATTAATTAAGCTCAGTGTCTTTCTTCAGCACTTTCTGTTTTATAATAATACAATTCGACTTGATAACACCTGAAGAAGATGAATTGTGACCTTTTACTTTCAAACTCACTTCATTGTTTCTTAATAACAGATATGAGATAAATCCATGCGTGACAATGCTCTGACATTTCGAGGGCAGATTGGTGTTGATACACTAACACAGAATATCAATAGTCCCACGTTTATTTAATATTGTTCTAATTGTACATCTGCTATTCCTTGTTTCTGTCTGCTTGATTGTGTCAGGGAAAGAGATCGAATGCTGGTATTGCTCAATTGCACATAGATATTTCAATCAAAAAATAAATTTGTACTTTATTTTCAGTTCTGTATAATTTTAAGCTTTTCGTTACAAACTGTAATTAATCCTGTTGACTCTGCTTTTATTCATGTTTTTATAATAAACTCAGAGATTGACCTTTTTTTTTTTTATAGTTGGCTTCTTTTTTCAGGCATTGATTTCCTTTAGCAGCTGATCGGGTTTTGTGTTTAGACCAGTAGTTTTTTCTTTAGAAATACTGCTTTTTTTGTCCATTGCCAAGATAGGAAATTGTGAAAAAGTGAAGATTTGATCTAGTCTGTCATTTATAATTTTTCTTACTGCTAATCTCAAAATAGTGTTTTAACATGTCTTACGTTACATTGAATGTGGTTTAGATAAGAGATCAGCTCTGGTGTCTAGACAGTGTTGTTGTTGTCAGTTCTCTGTCTGAACATTTTATTTTTTAAATCTTTTTTTTTTTACCTGGAACCAGCTTCAAAAATAAAAACTATAAACTCACCCAAGTAGAAGATTGAGTTTGCCAGTTATCTTTCAAATTGAACTTCTTGCACCATCAGCATGAAATCGGTTAGTGTACATTCAGACATGGTTTTTTTTCAACAAAATGAAAATGATCCAATTTCCAATTTTGTTCACTAAATGATAATGAGCATTCACTTTTGATTTTTTTTTTTTTTATATATTTTTTAAACAAGTGCCGTGACCCAGATGTGAAGTGATGAGGCCAGTATCAGTTACCATGAAGATCAATTCAAACTGAGCTTATTTTCAGATTCAGCAAACTGACTATCGGTACGATTAGACACAGATCTCTCTGAGTTTCCTCTGTTCTTGTGGGATTTTAATCAAAAACATACAATACAAAACAAAGTGAGGATGCTGTGATGCGTAAATGTGATCAAATTAATTCTATACTGTTTTGGACGTGTGTACACAAACTGCTCTCTACACGACCTATGCGGGGCAGAGAGAACTTCTGGGTCACGTCACTTATTTTAAAAAAAATTAATAATCTGGTTCAGTAAATGAAAAAATATATATATTTTTTTTTTCTTTTTTTTTTTTTGAACAATACATTGACCAAAAATCACAGTTTACTGTTTTTTAGCTGCTCCTGCAGAGATCACCCCAGTGTTTTACACTGAATTACCTTCCTGACACAACCTGGGCTCAAATCTGCAGGCTCAGGATTACAAGCCTGCGACTATAATCGTTGAGCTACCACACCCCCTCACAGTTTCCTGTTGACAAAAAAACTATTGATTTACAAATTTGTCTCGAGCTCATTCACCCCCAATCACCGATTTTGTCTTGTTTCCTCTTTCTCTATTTTTTTGGGTATTTGATATGCCTCTTTTGACCCACGGTGCACATGTCTTCAGAATGTTAAACACATCGTTGCAAAGCAGCGCCGCTCGTTTCGCTGTGTGTTTTTGGACACTCTGAGCTTAGACTTGCTAATGGAGTAGAGGACGGGGCTGCATCTAAATGACGTGATTATCAGTGACGCTGCCAGCTGCAATCAGGGCCAGAGCACAGTGAGAACGATCCGCAGAGAGGTGCTTTATGCCTCGATAGACAGGCGGCGCGTGGAAGCTGTGGTTTTCGTTTGTCTTTTATCTTCCCCAGTGGTAACGCGGGGAGGAAAACACAAAGAGAGATGCCAGTGGGAGTGGGAGTAGAAAGACAACTATGTGGGAATTATTTTCGGTACACGTGGAAAAACCGTGACAGGCGTCATGAGCCACAAAAGACTGGCCATGAGAGAATCGTGAGTCAACGACAGGTGAAAACTTGAGCGACAGCAGGAAGGAACAGTTTATGTGGATTTACTGTTTTTGAAGTGTGAATTTTCTTCTACAAGTTCAAGCAAAAGTTGCATCAGATGAATAGGGAGAAGAAGCGCAAAAGTACTTTCCTTGGGTCTGTTTATGGAATGGGTGGAATGGTGTATCACAGCAGGGACTTTGAAACCAAAATGGAAATACTTCATCGTGACAACTTGAATGGATGTCATTCTTGTTAATTTGTTGGTAAATGACAGAGGGTAGCTGAGGTGGGAATGTGCAGAATGTCATCATTTATGTATGCCCTGCTGCAGAGAGCAGAGGAACTGGTTAACTTGAGTTTTGTTTAATCACTATAAGCGTCGCCTTTTGTTGCAGGCTGGCATTTGCTGAAAGGTCAAACGTGTCTCCCCTGCTTATGGTAACTAAATGCATCGTCGGCCCGTAGTGCATCTTAGAGAGCAAAAGAGACTGTCTGATGTCAGTTGGAGGGACTGCAAATAGCAGAGCTCTCTTGTGTGTACTCAGTGCTTCTATTGTTCACGGTCTTGTTTCACTCTCTAGCCAAACAGAGAATTTCTCATCTTTTCAAACCACCACTCTCAAATGCCAAAATGATAACCTGTAATGACAGAAAATCCATGAAAAGCTCCTTCATCTCGCTGTGCATTGAAGGATTTTTCTTCTAAGTCACTAAAAAAGACATTCTTCTTTAGTTCATCTTCATTTAACTGGTGTGCCTTCCCGGCATTCGCTTCTTTTGTTTTAAAAAAGAAAGAAAGAAAAATAAGGCCAACAATCGCCTGCTGCAGCAGCGGCCACAAACCAAAAGCCAAAGCTGTCAGATCAGCCTGTTTACTTGTAAACAGCCTGTTTTTTTTTTCTTCTTTTTTTTAATTATCACGCTGTGGTGTATTTGCATGCCGAACGGGTGATCTGCGAGAGCTGCTTTTGATTTAATCAAAATTCTTAATGTTTCCCTACAAAAAAAGCCAGTCATCATATCAATTTGCTGGAGTGTATAATTCAGCTAAACAAGCTTAATTACTTGTGTCAAACAGGAATTAAAACCAGTTTGCATTTAGGCGCGTTTGCAAATTAACACTCCCACATTGGGTTTGGTCTATTAAAATATTTTACTATTAGCAGCATTTTAGGCCTGTAATATTTTCAGTAACGGACATTTAATGGAAACTTTAAGTCATGTAATTTTAATAATAGTTGAGGTTTATTGTTTCTACTAAAAGGGTTCAAACTATTACATTTTGAATATCAGGAAGAGTTTTATCCTTAAACTTACTTCTTTCTTTTGCTTTAGTTCTGTGTTGCTTTAAGCTGAAAAATAGAACTTTCAGTCTGAATGACTCAGCTTTTGGAATCATGTATCTTTATATTCTTTAAGGCTACGTTCACACTGCAGGTCTTAATTCTCAATTCAAATTTTTTTTTCAAAAACCTTCATATTACATTTTAAATGTGACCTTCAGAAATGTCATTTTTGTGCAGAAAATGACACATTCAGCACACTGTTACAGAAGTAGCCCATGGATGCTACGTGTTAGCATGTCGGTTCTGAAGTTGTTGTGCAATCAGATCAAATAAAAAAATGATTTGACATGCTTGTTTAATTCACTGTTTACATTTTAACCATTGTCTGGTCGATTGTGCTGTTCTCCTTTTTAATTTTGGAAAGGGGGTGATGTACTAAAACTAAAATATTGAAACCGTAACTTTAGCATTGATATAGTTTGAGACCAACATTACGATCATGTTTCAGTGGATTCTCACGCATCCAGGACATGGACAATTAAAAGAAAAAGGATGAAGCAACTGAAGTCAAGATTTAAACAGCCCAAGATTGGTATCAATACTCTAAATACTTAGATCGATCTGCTCACCCCCACCTTGTTGAAATAAAAGTCAGATAAAATGTGACATGAGGGATCAGACTGAGGTCACGTTGAAAAACATCACATATGTATCTGATTTAGTACCACATACTGAAAAGGCCTGGGTCAGTTTTAAAAAATATTGTATTTGTCATGTTCAGACAGTTAAGAAAAAATCAGATAAGGGTCACATAGGGGAAAAAAATGGATTTGGGTTTTAATTGCCTGCAGTGTAAGTGAGTGAAGTCAAGACATTTGAAGGTTTTGCCATAGAATAAAGATCTGTTCTCATACACATATAGGAAAAAAAAGTAATTAAGAACTCTGTAACTGAATCACAACACTGATTTAATATCTTTATGACAAGCTTTGTTTGTCTTGGAGACAATAAATACATTAACATGTTTAATATTTAATATCTTTTAAATGTGACTAAACAACATCGGCATTAGAAATCCTCTCTTAGATTAGGCGCGGCTAATAAAAAAACGCAAAGCATTTATTTTCTTCCTGGCAGCTAACCCTGACTGCGTCGAGCGCTACAGTTAATGTGGTAGCGCGGCACTTTCCTCTCCGAGGAGCACGAATTTATGAGGCCGTATAAACGCAGATGAGATAAAGATCTCTAACGGCGTGTGTTGTTCACAATAAAAATGACATATTCGCCTTTCAAACCGTTACGACAGGCAGAAGGGTTCTGACTAATTGGATTTTGTGTAACTGTTGAGCACGGGCAAATTAGTTCCACCTCAGCAAGCCACACCTGGAGAGGGTGCCGCTCTCTAGACCAATATTTTCCAGGGAAATCTTCGCTCAGTGCTTAGTTAATTTCCTGGACAGCAGTGCAGCCTCAGCTGTGATAATAGAAACCATGAATGTGGGTTTGTTGCTTAATATAAAATGCTCATTGGACTTTTTTTTTTACTATAGAAAACAGTTATTTTTTTCTTGGCTAAAGTATGTCTGTCTTATATGAGGTGAGGGGATTTAAAACCATTTTTCAGTTTTAGATTTGCTACTTAGTCTTAGTTTGAGAAAGAAATCGCTCGTTATTATGCGCTCATGTGTGTCGAGACATTATTTCTCTTCTCTGCTCATTGTCATAAAGAACCGCAGCAGCCAGCGGATGACGAAGATATCCTCACTTTGTCCCCGAGCACCCAGTCAGGCTGACACTGCATCTGTTAGCAGGATTGTGTGGGCAGCTGTTACATTGAGGAACACAGGCTTCAAATTAAGGATGATGCCTAATTATCAAAGTCCTGCTAAAACACAACCACTGACCGCAACAGATGTCAGTTCTGGCATGTCATTTAGAGTCATGTCTTCACTCTCAATGAGACTCATCTACTTTGTGTATCAAGCAATATAAATGACAGGACAGAGATGTTTTTCCTGGCTTTAATGTAGGACCGTCTAATTTAAAACCCATTAAACTGATTGCATTAGTACTGTATTTTTTGGGACACTAAATGAAGTTCAATGAAACTTTTAGAAATAAATCATTTGGTTGACGTCTACAACTGATTAACTTTTGGACTTCACTCAATAAAAGATGGCTTCTACATCCAAATGACCTTAAAAAAAACAAAAATGTCTTTAATTTTTCAGATGTTGAGCTAAATTTTGATGTTTTAGAGCTGTGCATCATCCTCAACCTATTCTCTCAGCACAGACATTGCACAGCATCCTTCCGTAAAGCTTTGATATAAAACAGTTAGAGTCAACCCGGTTTGTCTGTTACCAAAATAGACAGATTTTAAAGAAACTTTAAAAAAATAAACATTGGATGAACATCTACAACTGATTATCTTTTGAAGTCAATCAAATTCAAGATGGCCACCATAGTTATGGCATTAGCCAACACAAAAATGGCTGTAATGCCAACAATTTTAGAAATATTGAGCTCAAATTTGATGTAGTAGAAGTTGAGTCTTTCACAGCACATAATCCAACAGTCACAATACCTAAAATCTAAGATTGTGTATTACATTATTTCCAAGGTTTGACCAAAACAGCATTTTTAACAGCTAACTAACTAGCTGGCAATATTTAATATAAATTTCTGTATATTTTTCCCTTTAAATTTTAATCACCATCTGTTAATTCATTTTAATATGAAACCAATGGGAGGTCTGTTTGGTGTGTTTTATTAATGATTGTGATCACAAGCTTAAGGAAAACCTTTAAACAGGAGATACATGATAAAATGTGTTTCTGATTCACACTCCACTAAAAATAAAGAAATGGTTCACTAAATCCCTCAAGATTTATACTGTCTTCTGCTTTTTGCCCCGAGTGAAGCATAATTTTATACACGCTAATGGTGCTGACATCAAATTCAGGTTGCTTTTAACACATTAATGTACCTGATCCTACTAACACTCCCTATGTTGGTCTTATAAAGAAAACTGTATTATGAGGAATTGCAACCTTTAAGCATGAAGGGATGTTTATTGAGAACAGACTCAGTTTACCTTTTATGGCCATTCCACCCTCTTTCCTGAAGCGTGGCTGTGTTCTCTTATCAGCGGCAGACCGTGTTATCTGCTGGGGCCTTGTTCTGTTCTCTGCAGCTGGTTAATCTGCATGCTCTGTCCTTGATTCCATGCGTGGGTCTCCACGCACCAGACCTCTTTGTGTAAGCATTTTTAGGGTGGTTTATGAGTGGATTAAGTGAGTGAGTGGACGGAGACAGGTAGATTGGGCTTCTGGCCGGTGAAAGATGAAAGCGGCTGACATTCAAAGGTGGACAGTCTGAGTGAAGAGGAGGCTCTGCTTTAACCCAAGGGTGGCTGTTAGAGAAGGATGTATTTTTGTGTGTGCATGTGTTCTGCGTGCTTTGGAAATCTGTTTTCCTTTGGAAAAAAAGGATTTCCTTTTCCACAGAATGCCTTCTCAGTTATCTCCAACACCTTCAAGAGAAGCTTGTCTCACTGCTGTTAGCGGACTGTAAATACCCATGCATTAGCCACAACCAAATCCCCCTTAGGCGGAGCATCGCGCATCCCTCCCCTCTCTCCTCTGTCCATCGGCAGACTCCACAAACATATTTTGTGTTGTTTTGAAATTGCACAAATCTGCCCCGTCAAGCCTCGAGCTTTACAGTCTCCACGCCCTGATGCATCCGTAGACCTCGGTCTATCACCACATAAGTACGTGCATGACACGTTTCTGTCAGAACTCAAGCTCTTCAAGCATCCCACATCCCTTTTCTCTCGCTTTGCCTACCAATCCTTTCTGCTAGCCTTCAGTCCCTGCCACTTCACATCCACGTCTTCTTTTTTTTTTTTTTTAAGGCAAGAATATGTCCAACAAAAAAAAACATTTTACACCTCAAACCCTCCTTTTTCTGAGTCATATTGATGCTGAACGTGTTAATATTAAAACATGATTTTTTTTAAGCTCCTACCGTTATCTTGAGTTGTGTTGTTGCATGACCTGTTGCTCGTGTTTCATACTGAAGTTAAGTTTAGCAACAATAAAACAGAAAGTTTAAATACAGGGATGGAAGAGCTTTTCTGGTGGTCCACTCAGTAGGTGCTCTTTTCTGTAAGGTTTTTTTTTTTTAGCTCTGCACACATGTTACCCAACTTCACAGAGCTACTATGAGCTTTCAGTGGCCCCAAGGATGAAAAGGTTTCATGATTCCTGTGGAGGCCTTAAATTGTCCCAGCAGTCTCAAGTGTGTATACCTGTCATTACTCTCCGCTTTATATATTTTCACCTGAGCTTGAATGTAAAAAGTCCAGGTCAGGACCTTAGAAACCTGTTGCTACTGACCCTTTTCTTTCTGGGTCTCACCAATCCACAAAGGGATGGTTGTTTTCAGACGTTTTGTATTTATTTCGGGTCTTGTACCATGTCTCAGTTCATGCGCTTTCCTCTTTTTCCGCTATTCCCAAATAATTTGTTTTTCACCCCTTTCCCTTTTCTGACCTTTGTATTTTTAGACTTATCAAAGAGGGATCCCCTCAAGCTGCGTTGCTTCACGCATTCAGTGCATCACACAGTTTAATCTTTAAAGTTTGTTTTCTTTCTGTTCAAAATGTATTTATTTATATATATTTTTCAATTTTAAGTTAAGTCAACCCTTCAGGAAAGAGATAACTGGGGATGAAAGCAATTTAGTAAAATGACATGGTTTTAAGCCTGCCATTTTTTTTATAAGATGTTTTTTTTATAAAGATTTCATGTACACACTTTCACACACATAAATCTCCTTCAGTCAAAATAACAGCCTTCAGACGGTTACTTAAATTGTTCCTCTCCAACAAGGATATGACTCTTGAAAATGTAGCTGTCAGAGAAAATGTTTCTTTGGACATTTTGAAGGGCCATTTATGTAACGTCAAGGACAGAAAATCTTTTGAAATGGAGCTCATACAATGCAATTAGACTATTAAATCTGTGTGAAACAGCCTCTTGAATTAGGTGATTGCGCAAACAGTGGAGTGAATGTTTGGTGCCCTAGCTCTATAATCCTGTTGACCTTTTGGGGATAATTTCTTTACAGCAAAAGCATACATCATGCAAGGGTTTTCTCGGTAAATATCATCTCATCTCTGTTGTCTTCCTCCTCCACCACCTCCCGTTTTATAGGTATCCATTCCCGACTGTGTTCAGCACATGCAGCAAGAAGGACCTTGCAGCCAGCCTGGAGAAAGGCGTGGGCATGTGTTTGTACAACATGCCAGAGGTCAAGGTGCTTTATGGAGGACAGAAGTGCGGCAATGGCTATGTGGAGGAGGGAGAAGAGTGTGACTGCGGAGAGCCAGAGGTAAAATTAACTGTCACCTTTTTGCAGTCGAGTGTATCAGACTCCACCGCTGTGGTCAGACAATAAAGCCGATGCTTGCTATCAAATGTTGTTGCTAAAAAGATCTATTTCACAACATGGTACAAAACAATTCTCTCTAAAAGAGAATCCCCAACTATTTGTAACATTAGACATTATTTGATGTAAAAGAAACTGTAGGCTGTTTAGTTTTTATAAATTTGAAAAAAATATAATGTCACATGGACGGACCATATTTATGCCACTAAGCATACTGACAAAATTATGATGTTTACTAACTGCTTAGACTTTTAGTTTTTGTGTTAGCTCCCAAGCTAATACATAAATATATAGTGTCAGCTCCTGAGCTAATCATATTAGCTAACTAACTAATACTTACTGGTAATATTTAATAGTAACGTATTTTTGGTGTAACTAATTACTGATAAATATGTGATGTTAGTTCCCAAGCTAATAATATTAGCACGGGGGCTAACGTGAAAGCTAAAAGGCTAAAGCTGAGGCGAGCTTTCCATGAACCAGCTCTGTTGTCCTACATCTACATTGTTATTTATCATCTGAGTCATTTCTACATTCTCCTCTCTATCAGCACTCTGGTTTTATTTAAAAAGGTTGAACATCAGACATTGTCCAAAATGATTAACGTTCAAGCTGGAAAGAGCTCGCAGCCTCGCACCGGAACACCTAGTAAACGTCATCATTTCTGTCTGTTTTTAAAACTTATAAAATACTAAACAGCCTACAGTAATTTTACAAGTTTGTTTTTGTAGTTGAAAAAAATATTTAGCAAATATGTTACAACTAGTTGGGGTTTCATTAAAACTTCAAAAGCAGCTAATTTAAGCAGCTACATTGCTAAATAAAACGTTAACCTGTTGCCTTATGTTTATCCATATAGATATGCTGCAGTTTTTTCAAGACAAAATAATTTTGTAAGTAATCCCCCCCAGAACCACTAAGGTTCTCAGAAGTGCACTTAAACCTCCTATACTGAAGTTTCTTAATTTTAGGTCAAACTTTCTCTTGACATTGCCAATGTTATCATAACTTGAAAGCACTCACATGTGCTGTGCCAAAAACCCTTTTTTGAACGCAGCAAATCACTTGAGGTTGAGGTCATCAAAGTACAGCTTTTTATTGAATTCACATCTCACCTTCTCTCGACCGATCTTCATAGTGATGTCATTATCTTTGTTGGAGACCCATTATTCCAACAAACGTCCAACTGTGAGATAAAGCAAAACAAACTTTCTGTGTAACTCAGTCAACGCTAAAAGACGTTTTCTTTGGCCCAACAATCCAAACGAATGGACTCTGCTTCATGCATCGGCTCACACACTTTGTTTCTTTCCCATTGATGTGACGCATGAGTCACAAGAGGAAAAGGCATTGCCCAGATCGACCTGCACTCTGTTGCTTAAAACCACCAAGATGAATACATATCTCTGAGTCTTCAGGAAAAAGTGGAGGTGGATTGAAGCAAATACAGACAGAGAAATGGCAAAGGGAGAAAAATGATTACATTAAAAGAAAACAATGTTTGCTGCAAAAGCAGGAAGGCTAGGAAATACATTTAAATGTTCAAACAAGATTTGAACCTGTCGATGTTCAGTATATGTAAATATACTGTATAAAACTGGGGAAAAAATTGTCAAATTCTCTATTTTGAGAAGATGTATATGTATGTTTTCTGAAAAGTGATGATCTGAACAGTCAGTCAGCAGTTTTGAGAAACATTCCTATTTCTACCATAGATTATGTCTTTAACAGATGCATATTTACACTTTGACATTTACAGAAAACTGATGTTATAAATGAATTATCTCAAAGCAGTGTTTGCCTTTTAGTGACCGATGATTATAGCAGCAGTCTAATTTCTATTTACCATTTGTAGCGGCTGCGTTTCAGCAGATTAAAAAAAAAATAAGCTAATTAAATATGCACTGTAGACTAATTAGTTTCACACCTTTTTTTTTTTTCCAAAGCTGAATGCTCTGGAGATCCGAACGTTGGGCTGTTAAGCTGAAAACACCTTCAAATATAAATATAAGCATGAAAGTTTAACAAGATTTTTTTCTTAAATGGACATGATGTGGTCGTTTTCTCCAGAGAGTCGACTTGCTTCGTTAGTCGTGCTTAACTACAAAGCTGCAGTCTCTTGTAGTAAAGTAATGTTTATTTGACTTTCAAATTAAATGACAGAGGCTTATCAGTTTGGCTAAACTAAATGTGAATGTTTAGGTAAGCAGAATTATGACACCACCTCTTACAGATGGAAGTAGGTGGGTTTTTTTGTGTCATTGTGTTTGACCTCCAGCAGACCAACAATGCAATATATATATTTCATTTCTAGCCCTGCCAGCACGCCTACTATGACCTCCATGATGTCATTGCACAGCTTGTTAGATCTGACAGCCCATTTAAACTTGGAGATCAAACCGGGTTTTCTCTCCTCTTAAAACAATAGGCTCAGAAAAAAAAAGGCCAGCAGGTAAACTGCCAAACTCATAAAACAGCACCGAAAGTTAGAGCCGTTCAGCAGTCCAGCTGTCTCCGTTTACAGCCCTCAACACATATTATTATTTTAGAGCTTTGCAAAACAAAACAGCCTTGTTGTTTTCTCATAGCAAATGCTTTGTGATGCTGCTTGCAGAAAGCTGATGAGTTGTTTTGTCATGCATTAAGAATGTCAGATGAACTTTTTCCCTCCTGCTATGTTCACTGCAAAATATATTTGCTCTTCAGCCCAGCTTTTTTTTTATGAGTTCATTGCTTTCTTTTCTGGGTCATTTCATCCTCACACTCCTCTTTACAACTTTTTAACTCCAGGAGAAATGCTAAATCTAAACCACATGAACTTCAGGGTTTTGTTTCCACTGGAAGGTCTTGGGGTCAGGGCAGGAATCTCCGGACAGGAAGTGCGCTCTGCTGACTCAGAGCGTTTCATCTGACAGAGACCGGCTGACAGGGAATCCTCACAGCGGTGATCAGGTTCACCTCGTGTAAGCTGCTTTGTTTTCTTTCCTGCGTTCCAGGAGTGCATGAACCCCTGCTGTAATGCCACCACATGCACCCTGAAGGGAGACGCCGTCTGCGCCCATGGGCAGTGCTGCCAAGATTGCAAGGTGAGAATTTTCACACTGGATTAGCTCTTTGTGCCACCTTACCTAAGCTGTTATTCACTGATATAATCTTAGAAAAGTTCAGAAATTACATATTCAGAGTACGTGTATAAGACATAATTAGCCTGAAGGTTATTAAGTGGCTCATAATGGTGTGCTGGTATGCACACAGCAACTTAATATCAAGGCTTTGGCTCATTTTAACTTTGTGTTTTTTTAAGTTTAATAGGCAGGTTTCAAGTAAAGTGAAGGTCAGGTTGGGTTGCAGAGATTTGCTTTGATTTAATTATTTGCTCGTTTTAGTTTGCATGGAATACTGAAATACCAACTCTGACGTGAGTTATCTTTTTAAAAAAATTATATATAATATAT
>JARVGW010000001.1:29317987-29341367 GCA_031762495.1 Anablepsoides rubrolineatus | reverse complement strand
TCCCCAAAGTTCTTGCAGTTTTTCAAATAACCATCGTTGTTTTTTAATGCACAATGTTCACTATAATCTATAGCTGCACAGATTTCGCTTTTTTTTTCTTTTCAAACTGTATATGAATAAACCATTTTCTAAAACAAACCTTACATTTTTATCATATTCTCACATTTAAGAAGTCCTGTAAAATAAACATCCAGTAGAGATGTCAGCTTTGATATTTTGTGTAAAAAAGGAAATAATTATTATGATTTCAGATTCCTCATATTTATTGAAACTACCTTTTGAGGTTCTATATTTAGGTGAATAATTATTATGTTTTTAATAAGGTGTGAAGATAAATTTATATGAATACAGCAATGGCTTAACAAACCAATCACAAACAAAGCAAAATTCAAATCCTCACTTTTAGTTAAAGTTGTATTTATTTGTCAGACTAATTGCAAAATACTGAATACTTTTCCATTTGAATTTTTCCATTTGATATGTATATTTCTTGTCATGTATTATCCTCCCACACTTTGGGGTTTGAACAACTAAATGCACCACAATCTCCACCTGGAAACAAATAGGGTTGCATCTAAACTGCTGGTTCAGTGCACATACGCCTACTGCTAATTGTGAATTCTATGATTAATGATTCTAAACATAAATAACCGATGCCCTTTTTGTGGTATTTTATAGCCAGCATGTTGGTTTTGTTTTGATGTGCTCCAGGCTTTGTGCTTTATTTGGAACACCCCATTACTTTTTCTGCCTCCTGACTCAATCAACGAAACCCACTCTGTGCTTAAATACTGTTTCAATATTTGAATTTATGTTCCCTGAAAAAAAAGAAGTTAGAAATCATTTCTAAAATGTACAAAATCTGTTTAGAGTGGTTCTTCGAGTCGTGGGAATTATTATTTCACACCAATTTTAAAAGCTAAACTATTTTCAGTTTTGGTTGGCAAATTTAGAGTTCAGACCTGACCTCTCATGCTCAAACACACTAACCGTATAATAAAATGATAAATCAGAGACATGAATCCTAATTTGCCGCCATCACTGTCTAATGTTTACAACAATTTCAAGTCTGCTGCCCAAAGTGTCTCAAATACAGAGTAATAAAAAACTGTTAAATAGTGCCACTTTTTATCAAACTGCCAGTATCCTTTCATCTTTCACAAATGGCAATGTCTTCATTTCCATCACTTTCTACTAAAATACATCAACAGCTATTCTCATTACTCAAACTTTAGCTCTGACTTTCACTGACACACTTTTCACCCTGCACACCAGGTGCCCATGGAGTGCAGCTTCTGTCACGTTTAAATTATGACATAACGGAGCGTTTACGAAGCCCAGAAAGCGTGCAGATGTAGTGGAACTCGGCAGGATTTTGAGCGTGTCTGGAGGTTTGATTTAAAATGGACCTGTTCACAGCTCAAACTGGCTGGCACCCTGTGCCGAGAGTCGGGCAACTCGTGCGACCTGGCGGAGTTCTGCACCGGGGCCAGCCCCCACTGCCCGGCCAACGTTTACCTGCATGATGGACACGCCTGCCATAATGTCGAGGGCTACTGCTACAATGGTATCTGTCAGACTCACGAGCAACAATGCATCACCCTCTGGGGTCAAGGTAAAACAATAAAAAAAATTAATACATTTAAAAAAATGGATGTGTGTGCAGATTTTTTTACTTTTATTAAATAATCTTCATCCCCATTTTGATGACTGCTTTTTCTTGTCTTTTGTTGGCAGGAGCCAAGCCTGCCCCCGGGATCTGCTTCCAGAGAGTCAATTCTGCAGGTGATCCGTACGGGAACTGTGGGAAGGACTCCAAAGGCTCGTTTGCCAAATGCGATGCGAGGTACGTCTCTGGTGCCGCCTCGATGCAGTGGAGCTACAGATACAGTGCCTCACTGTGCAGAACACAATGAATTGGCTTTAAGCAGCATCATTAGCAATCATCACGTTGCAGAATCTGACATGTGGTCTTCGAACAAAAGTCCAACATGGATGAAAAGCGTAATCTGTGAAAGATAACGGAAAATTGCTCCAAGCAGTGGATCGTTTCATGCAGTCTTGTAATCTAATTGTTCTAAGAATCCCCCCCCCCCCCTCCATCCTCTGGGTAAATTCAGTAATCAAGCTTTTTGTTAAATCATGTAATTGCTTTAATGACGGCAGCTCTCCTCGACACTCGCTCATCTATCTGTTATGTTTGACAGTGATTGACACCCCGCAGTTGTAAAGGGTTTTATTGAATGCCTGTGTGTTAAATTCAGAGACGCGAAATGCGGTAAAATTCAGTGCCAGGGTGGAGCCAACCGGCCAGTGATCGGAACAAACGCAGTTTCCATTGAAACCAACATCCCGCTGCAAGAAGGAGGGCGTATTCTGTGCCGGGGGACACACGTATACCTGGGTGACGACATGCCAGACCCTGGACTCGTTCTGGCCGGAACAAAGTGTGGAGAAAACATGGTGAGTGATCATTGCATGGAGGGAAAAAAAAGTGTATTTTCTTCTCTAAGACTTTGAGTCGACACAGTGGAGTGCTTATAGTGATACATCAGAAACGCACAAGCCTCTTATTAAATACTGACAGCTGTACTCCTGTTCTATTCCTTCAGGCACTGAGCAGGTTGAGCAGAGAGAGGGGGGGAAATTAATGAAGTTAACTCATGAGTCCAGGGATCCATTTGTACGCTTCATGCGTAGGACTGAACAAGCCCGCTTAGAGCAACCAGTTATCTTATTAGGAGTGTCTCTCAGTCTTTCTTCTTCTGTGTCATCAGCCTTGGGAAAGGGCTTTTTTATTCTCAATTGTTTCTACAGAAGAAGCTACACGACTCATTATTTTCTCTGTGAGAACATTTGACATACAATCATAGTTGATTTTTAAGCCCCCGCTTCGTCTCGTAGCTGTGAGTTTAGCTCGTGAATTGTCTTTGTGGTTTAAAACTGGCAGAAGGTTGAAAAGCCACATGGCAACTTTGTATGAAAAATGCGTTTAACTGTTTGAGTTGACACTTTATTAGTCCAACAGGAAACTGAACGCATTATGTTCGTATTTAAAGTGTCGGGAAAGAAAACTGCATAATTTAACAATCTTAAAAGCATATTTTAATAATAATTATAGTGCCAAAATGAAAGGAAATTTAGAGTTGTCATGATTTTATTTTATTTTTATTTCAATGGACTCATACCTGGTGCTAAACAGCTTTTGTACTTTCTTTGAATCTTACAGAGAAAATGGTTATCAGCCTTGCCAGCTTGTTCCCTGGTTACAGTCTCCCAGGTCATGAGTTTGCGCCCCTCATTATCTAGAAATTTTAATGGCCCGGAGGTGGCCATTTGCTACGGGCCTTTGTTCTTAGAAAGGTTTTGTATTTGCCATGCCAATCAGAGCATTACGTTGGCAGCAGACAGCCTGCAATGCAAGGGCAATTTGAGGAAAATGGGTGCTCAAAACGGCTCACCTAATGTAGGCCTCATTTTTGACCTAAAAGCACCTGGCATCTAATTTTATTTTATTTTTTTTAGCTCATTCTAGTTTGATATTTCTGTTTGTTCCTTAGTAATCATAGGATTTATATTTAGTATCTTCGAAAAAAAAGTTGCAAAATTTAAATTACATATGTACGAAGCCTGTCCAGTGACACTAGATTAAAAACAAATTAATGCACGGCCATAAGATAATTATTGCAGTCATTTCCATGCAGAGAGTATTGATTGTTACCATATGTCTGAATTAATTTCATTTCATTGTAATATATGAATGACATCAGTCACTTGCCGTAATACATGAATCGGAATCAGAAATACTTTATTGATCCCAGAGGGAAATTAGTTATTACAGCTGCAACCGTTCAAGTAAAAATAATTGGAGAATAAAGATAAGCACTCAGGATTAAAATAAATAAAAATAAAATGTAAACACTCTAAGAAAAATTGTGAAATATGTACAGTATGGTTGGCATCATGTACGCGTATATAAAATATAACTTTATGAAATCTATTGCTTATCGTATGTTGCAGCTTTGAAACACAGGTGATGACTTGAGCTGTTTTGTCCAAAAAGCTTTTTCTTATTTAAAGCTTCTCTCTCACCCTGTGCCTTTGCTTCAGAAGGAGTCAGAGTTATGTTATGTTCAGGAACACAGTAAAAAACGATTTGTTTCCTAACATTCACCTTGGACATTCGGTGTCATCTTGTAAATACTAGGGCTATGAAAAATTAACTGTTTAGATTGAATCATGGAAATACTCTACATTAAACATACATAAAAAAATCTATAATAAAAAAGTGTGGGGTAAAGTTAAAAACAAAAGCTGCATATTCATTTAAAATCTGGCTCCAACAATGTTTTTATCTATCACAAAAATACAACAAAGTTATCTTGTGGCCACACGTTAACTAACGCAAAGTCATAAGTTATTATCTGGTCATGCATTATTATTATTTTTTGTTGTTATCCATTGTCACCTGACGGACTCCTTGCATAACAGCTCCCCCAAAAAAAAAGGAGGTAACTACTAGAAACAACTGGAAATGTTCCCCTTCTCCCTAACTATGCCCCGTGTTACTCCACAGTACCTCTATCTGCACTTTCCACAGAAATGTGCAGCAGAAGTGAAAACATTTCTTACTTCATTCATTTTCAGTTCATCATCTTCGCCTTCGCAGTTCAGCGCATCCGAAAATGTTTAATGATGCTTCCCTCTTTATAGGTGTGCCTGAACCGGCAGTGCCAGAATGTCAGTGTCTTTGGCGTGCATGAATGCTCCGGGAAGTGCAATGGACGTGGGGTGAGTGCAAACGGCCTTTTAGTTCTCTTTTTAGTGGTAAATTATGCACTGCAGAGTGTTACAAGCCTCTGAAGACTGAGTATTTATCCATTCATTTACATTTTGGTCCAAATGAACAATCAGGTTGCTCCCACTCTGCACTGTAATTGCGAAACAATCAAAGAGCAACAGTGTGTTTAAAGTGCAGCTCGCTCTGGTTTTGTACATTTAATCTATATTGTTCCTCTAAGGTCAAATATATTTAATTTTAACACATTGTTTATGGTGTATTTAAATTTATTCATCTTTTTTTCAACAATACAGACAGGTAGAAGAGGTAGAACATAGCAGTAACACTGCTGCAGTATGGCTGTTTTTCTTTTTCTAAAATGATCACCTTTTTTTCCCCGGCATCTCTTTTCAATAATTCAACAAAGGATGCTTTTATGTTTTATTTACTTTGTTGTTTAGTTCTGTAATTGCAGCATTCACCACAGGCAGTATTAGCCCACAGTAAGCACTGATCTTCACTGTCAATTATGTCAAGACATCTATGCAATGCGAAATCAAAGCCATCGTCTTGTTTTTTTATTCCCTTATGTAATTCATTAAAGTTTGTCTCAACATAAAAGCCTATGAGTAAGCTCTATTATGATCTGCAAAAGAAGTACTTACCTTGATTTGCTCACGGCATAAAAACAAAAAATATGTCTGCAAAGGTATTTTTAACATCACAAATAAGTTACATTCACACTAAAGAACACTGTTTCTCTGCATGCTTCTTCTAGAAAGGCACATGCTGTTGATCAAAGGCATTATTTTAACTTATTGTATTAACCAATTTTTTAAAAAACGTAATTTTCCTGTGTTTTATCAATTTTAGATCAGCTGTACTCATTCTTTAAATAATGTGTCTTTTAACCTCGTCATCCAAGCTTGTGACCTAAAGGCAGGGATGGTTCTTAATCTTTGTGTCCTGAGCGTAAATCCTCCACATCCGCACAGCTCCCTCCACCTTTATCCTCCCTCCGTCCAACAGCTGGACTTTAATATCTCACAAGGGAATCCCCCCCTCCCTCCAGATGAAAAACTCTTGCACTGGAAATTTTAGACGCTGCAGGATGGACTCTTCCACACATGTTCTAACTATTATAAGATCTGTTATGGACATGCTCTTTACTGAAGGGCAAACTGAATAAATCAGGGCGGCATCTGATATAAACCGCATCTTTCGTGCTTTACAGGTGTGCAACAACAAGAAGAACTGCCACTGTGAGGCACATTGGGCCCCTCCGTTCTGTGAGAAAGCAGGTTTCGGTGGAAGCATTGACAGCGGGCCAATGAGACTAGCAGGTAGTCTGGGTGTCTGTATCTATAGAAAAAAAATACATTCAATGGATGGATGGATGGTTCACAGCACAGATCCACTTTTGCAGACATATCATGCAAAATCCACTTTTTTAGCCATTAAATGCATTTTGTTGTGTACTTGGGTTAGGAAAGTTTTAATGTAGTTCCTCCTGGTGCTGCGTGAATATCTTTTTAGTCTGTTTGGGTCGTAATTTTTCAACAAAAATGTGAAAAAAGAAGGATTCAAAAGCATGATATTTCTCTTTAAGTGCCATTTGTTGTATGTATATATAAATGATAAAATGGATACTTTAACCACGATCTAGCTGTAACAGTCTTATGTCCTGTCACTGTTCTGTGCTGTAGATGTGCGTGTGTGTGTATTAATGTGCGTGTTGTCGTATATGGCATCAGCCGACAGTGTGCTCATTACCGTGGCAATCCTGGTCACCCTGGTTAGCCTTCTGGTGGCCACCGTTGTCATCTGTCTGAAGAGGAAGACTCTGCTGGGCCTCTTCATCAGCAATAAGAAGAGCACTTTAGAGAAACTCAGGTAGCGTGGAACTTCTTGCTTCGTTTTATGACTAAGTTATTTGAAGGTATGCCTGTTTTTTGCTTTTTTGAATATATTAAAGTACTTGTTTTATAAATATACATTTATAAAATGACTAAATGTAATGTTGATTGAGAAGTAGAGGAAATGTACACTTCATCTTGAGTTGGTCTAAAACTAATGTGAAAAATGGACTTAATCTAAACAGGTAACTCAACTCTAAAACAAATCTATGATGTCACTCCACAGCAGCATTTTGACTTTACAGTGGTGGACAGTAGTGGAGTACATTTACTTGAGTACTTTGTCCACCTCTGTAACTTTAATTATCTACAGGTCTATTTGATATTTCCTAAATACAGTATACTGTATGAGCAAATAAAAAACACATAGGAAGTAATACACTTCAGGGGGAAAAAATAAAGCTGATATCAAACTCAGTTTACTCCAGAGCAGGGATGGAGCTACTTTTTAGCTAGAGGTGGCATGTGGCCCTCTCCCCCCACCCTCGGGTTATAACAACTGGTGTCTTTTGGGATTTTTCAATATTCAAGTGTTGGAAATATGTTTCTGTGCCTCTTTGTTCTTTGTAAAGAGTTCTTACTATTTGGTGGATGCAAACTTCAGTTTTCACACAAAAAAATTTTTCTACTGCTCTAAAATCTTACTAGAAAATACTGGACTATATCTATATTTAAGATGAAATGTCTTTGAAATTTCAGCATATTTTATATGTTTTGCTGATAGATCTCTGGAAGCAAACAGGCCCACCAGCCCCATCAGGACTGAGTCCAGGTACCGACCCACTCCCCGACGCAAGCCTCCACCCAAACCCTCCACAGCTAATATTTATAAGGTCAGTTATTGCGTGTGCTCATTCTTTTCCTATAGACTGTTTGGATTTATTTGTAATAACTTTTTTGTCACACCTCATCTTTGAGTCGTCATGCTCTCAGGCTTTTTGACAAAATAAGATCACGGCAAGCCCGGTAATTGATTCAGCCTCACTATATCTCACCAAAGAGGAAACATTAATTACGCCACCGTTGTTGACAGGACACGGCAGAACTGTAATAGAGAGCTTGTGCTTTTTTTTTTTTTTAAATGAGATGCGGGACGCCGTAATTTGAGCCCATTTAATGTTTGTTTTTGATTTTGTGATAGTTTTTTGTCTGAGAGGGGAGCACAGTTAATTGATTCAGCCAGTGAAGGAAAATAGGTTTTGATTTGTTTGCTGAAAATGACTGGCGTAGAAAGAGATTGCCTATTGTTGTGTCGGTGCGACAAAATAAAGGAGTGGATATTTATATGCATGGAAGTGTGTTGATCTAAAATGAGTTTGCACTTGGCTCTGTCTGCAACAGCTGTGTATAAAAGTTCTATTTAATGTCATAATTGAGTATAGAATTGTATCCAGTTTATTTTATACATTTAGTATACCATCCAGCAGAGTGACTTTGTGAAACATCCTGTCTATTCCTGTTATTATGATCACTGGAACCATCTGCAAATGTATCACAACAGAGCTCATTGTGTAGGTGTGTTGTCCAGCAGCCAAGTTCTTTTTGTGTATTTTAGGTGTTATTGGTTTGTTCTGGAGGGAGGGAGGAACAGTTGGTCACAAAACATGTTCCAACTCTGGCTTTAACAAATTTAAATTGTTCTTTTGCACTTTTTATGTCTGACATCAACATATAAACACTGGTCAGTCAGTTGAGTTTTTTATTTTATTTTAGCTTAATTTTCTCTTATCCTGTCTAGTTTAGTTTGGAATATTTTAGTGTATCTTAGTTTAGTCTACTTTATTTTATCCTAGTTTGGGTTTGCCTTATTTAAAGTGCTTTTCACATCAAATTTTGTGAAAAATAGTAATGCATTTTAGGAAAGATAACTGATATAATATTACAGAATCTATGTATTTCAAGGTTTAATTAGCTTTAATTAAATTAATTTAGGTTATAATGTCTTAATTTAACTTGGTTTTATATGTTCTAGTTCCGTTTACTTTATTTTAATTTATTTTAGTTTAGTTTATTCTAGTTTGGTTTAGATTATTTTAGCTCATCATATCTTGGCCTAGTTTAGCTTAGATCTGTAACAAACAAGGATCAAGGATCTAAAAAGCAGGAAAATGATGAAACCACTACAAAACCTCAAATTTATCCAAATTTAGATTTTAACATAGCTATGTTTCAATTGACCTAATCTTTTGTCATAGTTCACCAAATGTCTTGTTGTTTTTTTAGCTTAGTTGAGCCTAGCTTAACTGGGTTATTTTAGAATGTTTATTAGTTTACCTTATCATCATCATTATATTAATTTAGCTAATTTTAGTGTTTTAGATGAAAAAGAAAACACAGCCAGTACTGCTGGAACACAATTATTTATTTTGGATATCACCAAATCTGCATCATAGTGACAAATGCACGACTTTAAATTAGGTCGACAGTACATGAGAAAAAATATATATCTTTAAAGATCTGAGAAAGACGATAGACTGAAAAGACTGGGAGATAAAACCTGATCCAAAATATAACTGACTCATTTGCATCTGCTGATTCATGTGGAGAGCAGAGAAAAAAAAAGAAAAAAATCACTTGAAGTTAGATAAACCACTCGGAATAAGTTAAACACTCCAAAGCAGCTGCATTATATTAAATGGATAATTATTTACCATTGAGAGGAGGCTGGAGATTCAAAAAGATAGAATCAAAATGTTTGTCAGTGTAGATTTGTCAATTTTTGTTTTATTATTACACCAAACCAAACTCAGAGTATTTACGTCTGGTAGACTGGAACGGAGGATGATGTGAGTAATGTGAGGAGACACCTTGACATCAGGAAAGGCGCAGGTGTGAAACCAATTTTCTTTCAAAGTCTACAATTTAGTAACAAGTTTCTGCCTGCGTGCACACCGGCTCTTTCTCACACTGTCACGCCACGGCGTTATTAATACCATTTTCGTTTCCTTTTCCAGCCGTCCCTCCTGAGCGCAGAGCCTCTCCTGCCTCCTCACAACTTCCACTCTCACAGCCTGCGCAGACTGCCCCTGTACCAGCCCCTGCACATCAGCCACCCCATGCCCATGTCGCTGAGCGTCGGCCAGCCCACCCTGCCGCCTCTGCCCTTCGACCACCGAGTCCTTCCCACCCACGCGCCTCTCTCGCCGCCTCACGTGCCACCTTTCCTCAGTCTGCCTCGCAAGCAGCCGTCGTACCGAACAGACCAGGTGTGTTTGAAAAGTGTTAATGAATATTTTCTTTTTTTTTCTTTGCCACAAAGAATTTTGCAACATCTTAATGTGGTCATTTATTTTCAATGACACAATCCTAGTGGATCATATATCTGTTGGAGCCCATTAAATTGAAATTGTATTTTACTGCATACTTAATCTACAACTTTAAGGCAACCATTGATTTGAAAAATTGGCATATTTTATGCTGGAATTATAACTTGTTAGCTCTTGGGATTTGCTTAGAATTGTCCTCACTGATTAAAAATTCCATCCTGAGTGATTCTTGGTTATTTTAGGACACTCTGACATCTCAGCTCAAACAAATTTATCCTCAGCAGGTAAAATGTGCCATCAGTTACGATTTTATTTAAATATATATTTCTAAGCCAACTTCATCCGTTTCGGGTTTAAAATTGAAGACAGGGAATTTATACCTGCACACAAACACAGGCTGCCAACTGGACCAGAAGTCTTAAAGTCTTTTATTTTGACAGCTAACATGCACACACTGGATGATTAAGTTAGGGAATTGAAAGAGAGAGAAAAAAAAAACATAAGCCTTTAAAAAAAAGTTTAAAACATTTTCCTAAATAAATCTATGAAAGTTTAAATGAAGCAGATGAAGCTCATTATGGTGACTCATCCAAATCAAGCAAAAATACTTTGAGTTAACTGAACTGATCAAAAATCAGTGGATTGAAAGGTAGAAGTGAGTCTGAAAAGTTATACGCTCTGTTCAAATGGCTGGCAGGAATGTAAAATATTCAAATTATGCCTAATGACCCAAGACCTGCCACCTGTGTAGCCATTTTTAAAGCCTGTAGCAAAGTGTTGGCTCGCGAAGCCCACTGCAGTCGGTTTTCTTTGCCCACATATCGACAGACAAATTCAATCAGTCTCCCTCGCTGTGACCCGGCTCCTGAATAAGGTGCTTTCTGCTGAGCCGATGGTACAGGAACGGTGTAGATGGTAAATCCAATCTGTCCGCTCTGGTGGTACGTCCAAACCTTGCCCCGCTCTTGTACCAGCGCAGCAAGGAGACTTGTGCAAGTTGTCAGCGTTCTCTCCGTTGGAGAGGGAACAACACATAATGCAGATGTGAAGGAAGGATGGGAGACCAGCAGATGGAATGGAAAACCAGTTCTATATAGCAGCTTTGAAACGAATTGTTCAGATGGGCCTCTGCAGCCATCAAAAAAATGTACAATCTTCAAACATATTTTGGTATGCATGAACATTAAAAACAGAGTAGTTATTTGCAAATCTTTTAATAGGGCTGGGCGATATGGCTGATAAATGTATTACTATTTAATCGTTTCATACTAGTCAATAAATCTTAATTAGTTTTTTACCTGTTTGAAATACAGAACAAAAACACAAAAACAGAAGAAAAAAGGCTGATTAATACTGCCCAGTTAGTGACGTGACCTTTTCCTTTTTTATCCACCATTTCCTCTCAAGCTGTTCCACTCATTTTTTTTTTCTTTTCACTTCATGTCTTTCTTTATTTTTAAGCAGTTATGAGATGCTTTGTCAAAACATGAAACTAGCTTAAGGCCCTGTCACATTATGACATTTTACTGACCTTTTGTCAACTTATGAATACTTTATAACGTTATTTAGGTTATGTAGTCATTCTTATTGTTACCATTTATGCCCAAAAGAGGCTTCCAGTATAGGGTTTTTTTCCCCCATCCTTAGCGTAGACATCTTTATTGTTGGACAAAATGTTCATAAGATTTTACCAAAGTATTGATGCCACTATCTTGCATGAGAGGTTGAGCGGTTCTTCTGCATACATCCCCCAGAATGCCGTGTGGTTCTGCACAAGACTTCTATTTAGATTGATTATGCGACATCCGTGGTATACTTTATATTGTTTTATTGCCCAGCCCTTTCATTTAAGCATTATTATTCGGTGAAAATAATTGTGTTCTTTGCCTCCCCAAAAATGCTATTTTGTGCATTTGATGCCCAGCAGCAGATTTTAAATAATAAATAGTAAAATAGGACAGAAGCATGTTTTCCACTATGTTGCATCACAACAACACTGTAAGCATGTGGGGAGCTGAGGAGACCAGCTGCTGTAGTTTTTTTAAAGAAAGTGAACCAAATTGCTTTAATTCTCTAATGCTCCATTATTATTATTCACTAGGCGAAGGGGTTTGTGTTGTGAGCCGAGAAAGTTGAGCAGAAAAACACTTCGACTGGGAGAGTTTGTGCAGAATGTTGTTTGGCTGTGTTGCTAAAAACAAAAAAGCAAAATGATGCTGGGTGTGGAAAATGTGTTTTGAGAGCAAGCCAGACACCTGGAATGTTTAAAAAAAAAGACTCATTTATTTTACCTTCTGTAGTTTTAAAAAGAGGTCAAATTTGAGTAGGTTATATTGAAGATTTTGATTTGTGACAATAGGGGAGAAAGAAAAATCTGCATCTTTTTTTTTAACATTACTGAACATTACTGTTACTTTAACATTAAAGTACCTGAACAATTCATAAAACCAAAAACTTTCTGATGCCTTCTAACATCTGTCGGCCATTTTCGCTGCGATGAAACTAACAGCGCGAGTGGGTCAAGATGGCAGATGTAGGTCAAAAACATAAGAGGGGATTGTGTTGGTATTTAACAGCAGGTCACTAAGGACGTACAGGGCATCAGTTCTTAAAGAGGGCATTTTGCAGGCTTATTGTTAGACTTGCCACAAGCGCTCCTGCTGTCTGTGTCGAAAGGTCCTCTTTTAAATGTCTTCCAACTCCTTGCACCCTACAGATATCAGGGCGTTTCCAAGGGAACAAAGTCTCTCTTACAGTGAAAAGGAGAATTGCTTAAGGGGAGCAGGGAATATGCTAAAGCAGTGTTTGTAGCATCTTGTTTGGTTGAAAAAAATAAATTTAATGAGTAACTATAAAGCAGGTAAGCTGTAATCATTCAGAGTTGGATTGGAACAAGAAGAGTGAAAGTCTTTGCAAAAAAAAAAAAAAATGTGTGTTTTTTAAAGTAGGGAAAAAAATAATGTTTTGGCTTAGAGAACTGCCTAATTTTCAGTTCTGGTCTTGAAAGGTGCTTTTATAAATCTAGAAAACAACACATGTAATCATTTTGTATATGGTGTTTTCTAAGACAGCAAAACTGGTCCTGAATTAAGTTAAAAGTGCTCCATGCCTTGTTTTCTTATTAAACTTTTAGATTTTGAAATGTTCCTTTAAACTAATTTGGTTGTAACTGTCCATAACTAATGGTAGTTTGAGTTTATCCGTTCAACCACCCTATTAATGAACATCAGAGTAGATGGGACTGAGTGTGCAGACAGTGTTTGCTTGAGTTAATATTCCAACAAATTTCTCAAGTTGGATTACAGGAATACCCCCATCGTTTATCTTTTATTCCCGCTACATTCTCACTGGCGTGTGGATTTAAAGGAGAAACAAGCCCGCTGTGCTGCTAATGGAGCTCAGGCTGATTAAAAATTCACAACTTTAGGAGGCTCCTTTCTTTGTAACCGAGTGGAAACGGCTTTTAGCTGTAATCTGCAAAAAAAATGCAGCCCATTTTCAGTTTGTAAAATGTATTTTTCTCAATTATGAGTTTCCTCTACTTCCCCTTAGCTACGACCCACAAAAGTGTAATGTTTCATTTGCTGCTATAACGAATCCTAGTAATTTGTTGTTATTTAGAAAACAAGTCGAGCTTCTTCAGGGGCTCAGATGTCTTTGTTTAATTGTTCTTTGTATTGTTTTTTGATAGCTAATGAGCATACAAAAAGTATAAATTACTGAAATGCTAAAGTCATAGCTGGATGTTCCTGAAGGAGCTGAACTGTTTGATATATAAATTGTAGAAAAATTGATGCATGGTGAAAAACGGATTATCTCAATTGTGTGAATATTCATTTCACATTCACACTATTAATTGTAGATGCTTTATTAAAATCTGTCCACTGGTTATTTTGCTAACAGACAAACAAATGAACCCTCAGACACAGCGTCATGACGGTCAGCTTTTTATGGTCACAGGAAACAATAAACCAAAGCAGGTCGAGCAGCAGGAAAATATGCAAATTTAAGTATGAAAATGTTTCTCGGCACAATCAACGGGAGCTGGCCCGTTGATAATGAAAACAAAAATAAGTGGTTTCATTCCCCGACTTTGCTTTATTTTAAAGTTCAACAACACATTAACTTCCTTTATGTGGCCAAAGTGTGGGGGAGTTAAAGGTCTCTTGCCTGCAGGGATCTCCGCCCACTCAGCCACGAATGCCCACCGATAAGGTCTGACTCACAGTCGGCTTTTCCATCACGTCGCAGAGGTGGTGGGTGGGTTTAAAGCCAGGCTCTGTGCAGACTAGTAAAAAGGGGTTCTCACACAAACCTCTGCAAATGTGATGCACGGCAATATTTGTTTTTTGCGAGCTGAAACATGAACGAAGCCATGCCGTTGTAGAAACAACTCTTGTTTGGTTTTGTTTCCATTTTAAACCTTGTTGTTTATCTCAGGTTTTTTTTTTCCCCACTCGCTCGGTGTCGACGGCTTTCGGGGTGGATTTGTGTTTCTGCACCTGTGTGTTCTCAGCAACTTGTAGCACATGTTTATCACCGTCTCGCCTCCTCGTGTAGATTAGTAACACGCGATGGCACCTCATCCAGATAACCTTGCACGCTCGCGCAGCGCTGCCACAGAGGTGATGGAGGAGAGAAGGCGCAGGTTTATCTCATGTTTGCTGTCACTTCACAGAGGAAGTACTGATAACACACTGCCCTCTAGTGAAATGGTCTTTTTTTTATGGTGGGGTGGGTCCAGATAGCTGAAACACAACAAATCCAAACAGACAGGCACAAATAAAGTTTTATTCAGTTTTCCTACAAGATTACAAGCTGTTTAAAAAAACAAGTCAAAGATGCACTGAGTGAATTTTATTTTCCTTCCCAGGACTTTGACAAGCCCAGTCCACCACAGAAACCGTTACCTGCGGATCCCTTAGGGAGGAGCTCTCGACTGGGTCACTGTGCCACAGCAGGAGGGGTCCACATCTCAGGGACTGGAGCCCTCCCAGTACCCATCCCCAAAGTGCCCAGACCTCCACCCAGCATCCCTTTACCCAACAGGTCTGTACTTCCTAATAAAGGACATTCAGGGTTTTCATCATTTTAGCTGTATGTTGGAAGTGGGAATCTAATAAATGTATATGTTTTTGTTTAGTTTTTTGCCCATTTTTATGCACATAGCTAAAAAATGTAAAGCTTTGCAATGTTTACAGTTAAATTTAACCCATAAAAAGTGGTGTGATGGATTTAGCTTTCTGAGCCTGATCATGAAAACGTGACATGCTTCGTATTTCAGAAGGCTTTAGCGTGTTTGGACCTACAGTACGTCTGACCTAGAAACTCTGCCAACAGGGTTTTTAGATAAACCAGACAAATTCGTACATACTGCAGATATGAGGCCAACATATTAAACATGAGTCGGAGCATGACTGAAAGGGGAGATTTTGTCTCTCTGTACTACATAACAGGGATTATTTACGAGTTTACTCTGGATTTTCAGAGCGGCGTTTTGAAATGTAGTTATCTCGAAAACAAATAGTCTGAGTTCCAGCTTTTTTATTATTATTATTATTTGCTATAAAAATAATGTCTTAAACAAAGAGAACTGGTTGTTTTGATCTTCATTGTTGTCATGATTCCCTGTTTTCTTTTTGGTTTCTTTTAGACCTGTACCAGTGTTGCCCTACAGACCTCCAAAGACTCAGAAGGACTGCTGAGCTCTCAGACCTCAGAGATAAGTGGGACGACCTCACATCAACAAATGACAAAAACTCTTGTTTTGCACTAATACCTGAGACTCTTTTGGACCTTTGGGACAGCAGGAAGAGTCGCAGCTTGTAGTGAAAATGGGGACGAACATCATCTCTTGGTGCTACGCCTCCTGAAAGGCGCTTTGTTGTCCTCGCTCAGGTACCAATTAACTATTTATCTATTAAATTATTTACTTTGCCAGTTTGTGCACAGGGAGTGCTTACGAAGAAAGATGGAAACGTTTTTTTAAAGACTGAATTATTATTTTTTTTATACTTTCTTTAATGATTTTTGTACTTTTTCTTCAATGAGATGCTGAGACATAGTATAGTTTTTTTTTTTTTACCAACAATTGCTTGAGTTACTTCAATGCAAAAAACAAAATAAAAGTGGAGCTTGAAGATAAATGGAGCACAAGTCATGGTTAAACTTGTAGCTCAATAAGCAGTTTTATTAATGTGATTTATTTTATAGGATCTTTGGTATCATTTTTTTTTTTTTTTGCATGGTGCTTTGAATTTCAAATTCAATCACAGTTTACAACATAAAGCTAGACAGAAAAAAGTGATACTCTATTATTTTTTTCCTTGTTTTTATGAGGTTGTTTTGGTTGGCTTATTTTACAGTCTCCCAGCGAGGCTCTTTAAGTCCTTATAAGTTCACGTTGTTCCACGCGTCAGACCGGCGCTGACGTTCGCCTCGGAGCATGGAGAAACTGCAGAGTGTCGGTGGATTTTGACAGACTGATTGTGTTCCAGAGAATTCCATAGGCACCAAATAATTCACTATTAACTCCGGTGTTTGTGTGTTGAACACGTTTTTGTCTCCTGGTGCACGAGCCAAGATGACCTCACCTCTGTGGTGTCCAACAAAATGTTCTGTCCTGTTTTGTCTTGTTTTGTTGTTTTTTTTCCTCATTCCTTTTCAATTTTGTGTTCCTTGGCTGTTTGTCTGTGCATTTACAGCATTGTTTGTTTAATTGAGAGTTCAGAGTTTGTTACTCTGGTGTGATTTGTTTTTAACGCTGCAGTGTTCCAAAAGCTCACAGCAGAATGATCGGAGTGACACCCTGCATCGTGTTTGTGTGCAAAAAAACAAACAAAAAAAACGTGACAGTGATGCTTTTATTGTCGAGAAAGAGCTCAGATGTAATAAACAGCCCGGCTTAACGGTTCTTTGTTGGAAAATATTTGTTGAAACTTTGTGGATTCTGTTCAATGTTTTAGCCATTTGTAAATCCTAATGTTCAACCATATTCTTAATGTAACATGTTTTAAATCACTGTAAAGTGTAAATATTGTGTCAGTTCTTTTCTTTTCTTTTTTTCTTACAAGCACAGAAATGTAAGAACTTCTTTAAGTCTGTTTCCTATTTATAATGAGTGGTGAGGACAGGACTTTTTGATATTTTCTGCCCACAGTCTCACTTCTACGCCAGACTTGAAATTCGAGCCAAATAAAAGTTTCTTTATGATGGTTTGAAAAAAATAAAGACTGTTTTAATTTTATTTTCATTTGATAAATTCTGCTGCAACAGTTGATCTGATTTACCTACATCAGGTATTAAGATTATAAAAAAGTAAAGCCAAAAAGCTGTAAAATTGTATTTTTTTAATCAACATAATACTAAGTCAGCACTGCCACCTGTTGGACAACAAGGGCTATTACTTCAACTACAGCACAAACTATTACTTGTGTCTTTTTTCTTTAATTGTGAACAAAACAGCAAATAGCCAGCATCAATAGTGAAACAAAATATAGAGATATGATAAAAAGGCTTAGTATTTTCATGTTACTTCTATAATGGGTAAATTAGACTAACAGAAAAGAAAGTTCCTCCTACAAACTGTATAGTTTTTAAACATTTTAATCAAAAAGATAGTAAAACAAAATGCTGCATAATTAGTCCCAAAGTTGTGATTTTTTTTCTTCCTTTTTATATGTTTTTCCACCAGCTACTAGACTTATCTGTACTTTTATTGTTTGAAAACCTTTTTATTTTACTCATTGGTCAACCTAATTTCAATTTATGTGACAAACAAATGTTTTACTCTCTGCACAGATTATTGGGCTTGTTGTCTAGTGTCCATTGTAGTGTCCCCCCGAGTCTCTAAATCCACTCCTGCTCATACCAGTGTGTGTGTGTGTGGGTGTGTGGGTGTGTGTGTGTTCTGTTGATGACTGAAATCATTCTGTGGGATTAGTGGCCACATGACAACACTGGGCTGGGCTCCCAGAGAGCCTTTCACTTTGGCTGGACTTGCAGAAAGCTGGTATCAGTGCTTGCTGTAGAGCCCTGTTCACTGAGTGCTGGAGCTTCCCCCCCCTCCCAACTTTATTTTGAGTGGATCTGTAAATGAAGAAGGGAGCGGACAGGCATGGGAGCTCATTTGCGATGGCGCAGGACATCTCAAGTTTGAGTGGAGAGGACTACTTGGAGGAGAAGTCACCCTGTTGCTCAGACTCGGAGGCTGCGAGTCAGGGCGACAGAGATTATGATGACATCTTGGAGCTCAATCAGTTTGATGGACTGCCTTACTCCTCTAGGTTTTACAAGCTGCTGAAAGAAAGGAAAGAGCTGCCAGCGTGGAGGGCCAAGGGTGAATTTATGGACTCTTTGGCCAAAGGACAGTTTGTGGCTGTCAGTGGCTTTGCTAAAACTGGAAGGAGCTCTCAAGTGAGTAGATTTCAGGATTTTCGATGATGAGGCAAGATCAATTCCAAACCCTTTATTTCCACTCTCACTTTTGTTCTGACACAGATTCCTCAGTGGTGTGCTGAATTCTGCCTGTCAGTCCAGTTCCAGCATGGTATGGTCGTGTGCACTCAGATTCATCCACAGCAGGCAGTAGATCTCGCCCTGAAAGTGGCCGATGAGATGGATGTCAACATTGGCCATGAAGTCGGGTACACCATCCCTTTAGAAACATGCTGCTCTGATGAAACTATCCTCAGGTACGCTAAAACATCCACTTTATAGCCTGAGTTTCTCTGACTCTTTCCTACCTCTTGCAACAATGTGTGGTGGTGAGACACTTCGAAATCCCCCCACTAATTCTCAAGAGAACAGGGAACAAAAGAACCAAGGGGCTCTTTTCAGTGGCTCCATCACAGCTGCCCGGCTCCCTGGCGACCCATATGTCACACTCGCCATGCGGGTCCCTCATAAGTTAGCTGGGGAACAAAGAAGCTCAGCAAATTGAGGGGAGGGAGACGTTATCAGCAGGCAGCCACAAAATAAAAAAAGCAGTCATTTATTTCAAAATCTAATTAAAATAAATTATAGCTGAAAAAAACTTTCATTAAGATTCTACTTAAGTCAACTTTATTTGTGTAGCAGATTTAAAATAACTGTTGGTCAAAGTGTTTCACAAAAAGACTAAATGGACTGCAAGATCATAAGAACAGTAAAAACAAAAAATAAAAAAGTCAACTCTGATGCGGAATAAAAGGCTTTTGAAAATAAATGTGCTTTAAGATGAGATTCAAAAACATCAAGACTTAAAGCCTGTTTGATGTGAAGGGGCAGCTGGTTCCACAGTTAGGAGTCACAACTGAAAAGACCCAATCACCAGTTCATTCAGAGCCTTATAGATCATTAATAAAACTTTAAATGAATTCTAAACGAACAAGAAGCCAATGAAGGGAAGCTGGGAAAGGGAACAGATTTTTTTGTATGTGTGTATGTTAGGGTTGGGCAATATTATCAAAAAAAATTAATCACGATTAATTGTGATATTTAGCCGATAACGATTAATTTGACAATTAATCCCCTGGAGTTCCTGGACACCCTTATGTCCAAGTCACACGACCAATTTAGTGGGAAAGATCTGTTCTTCATAAAAAACTGTTCCAAATTGTGTCAAAATTACAGACTTCAGGCTATACATCAAATTTTAAATTGTGTTGGTAGATAAATAAATTAAATAACTTTTTTTTTAATGTTCGTCATGTTTGAAGCAGAGAGGAGCACCGAGTGGAATGACTGGAGAAATCTCCAGTTACTCTGCCTGGTGTGTTAAAAGACAAATTGTGTGAGAGGCTGGCCTGGCTAACACTAAAGTTGCAATAATCCAACTGACATGTAATTAAAGCATGGATCACATATTTAAAGTCTTTAAAAGGTAAAAAATGATTTTACTTCAGATAAAAGTTTCATTTTAAAAAGGATGTTTCTACTACAGAACTAAACTGTTTCTCAAAGTTGAAATTTGAGTCAAGTATCAAGTATCTTCAATCCTTTTTAGTAAAGCTTTTTTTCTAACTGTCTATATTTCAAATTATTTTCTAATATTCAGCATGGTTTCATCCTTCAAGGTATTGCACAGATGACGTGCTCCTTAGGGAGATGATGTCAGATCCTTTGCTTGTGCGGTACGGCGTGGTGGTGGTGGATCAGGCCCACCAGAGGACTGTAGCCAGCGATGTGCTCCTGGGTTTGTTGAAGGGCATTGCCCTGCAGAGGCCCGAGCTCCATGTGGTCCTTCTATCAGCTGTCAAACCGACCCCCAAGCAGCTGGCGCTCTTCACCGGGGCCCCGCTGCCAGTGATCCACCTGGAGGGCCCCGATGTTGGGGAGGTGGTGTACAGCAGCACAGGTGACAACTACTTCTGCTCTGCTCTCCAACTCGTGCTGGAGATCCACCGGTCTGAGGAGCAGGGGGATGTGGTTGCATTTCTGGTGACAACGCAGGTAAAGAGCAACACTAAACAACCCAGAAAATTTAATAAAAAAAAAAAAAAAGTCCCATCAGAGTTTCATTCGTTATTTATCCCCCATCCAGGAAATAGACCTGGCCTATGACATCCTGTGTCACGAGGGCCGCAGCTCTATGTCTGAGCTGCTGCCGATTGCTGTGCACCCTGGCCAGCCTGGAACTTTACCAGTTTTAGGGGAGGATGAGGAGGCACACCGGACACGAAGAGTGTTTCTCACATGCAGCCCTAACGAGGATTTCTTCTGGGCTGTTAACTCAATAAACTTTGTTGTCGATGCTGGACTTGAGAGAAGACATGTACGTTTGTTCACGTTTGTTTAGTAGGAGTTCTGCAGTATCTTGTGTGAATGACTCTCAGCTACTACCACACCAAAGTTTTAGCTCAGTATCTAGCAAGGTTTGACTAGCTGTGGCCGCAACTTTAAACTGAGTTGACTCCAAATGTTAAGCAGTTGTAGATGTGTAGCCAGTAGCCTATTTACTCTTTAGAGATTTCATCGAAGTCCATCCAGTGGTTCGAAAGATATTTTGCTAACAGACACAGAGCATATTTCTGCTAATTTCAACTTTTTGTTTTTCTTTTAGCTTATTTCTAGTATTTTCAGCTTTCATGCTTCTTTCAGCTGTTTTCTGCTAGTTTTTTCTTTTTTGTTTTTAGCTACTCTTTGCTAATTTGAACACTTTTTAAGCTAAATTCCCCTTTTTCTGATAATTTCAGCTTTTTTTATTTAAACTACTTTTTAAATCTATTTAGGTTAGTTTTAGCACAAAACTTTTTCAGCATTAAGCATTCACACTGCATTTGTTGCAAGAGATGCTAATTCTCTAGGTACAGTATTATCAATTAGTATTATAATTTTTTTAAATATAGCTGAGTTATTCTGATTATTTGCCACATTTTATGTTTTTAGCATATGCATGTTTTAAACCTCTGTGTATAAATGAAGTAATGTCATTAGGAATATTTTGCAGATTTTTAACCCCAGGATCAGAACAAACTCCATCATCATCCAGCCAATCAGCACAGGTCAGAGCGAGTGCCGCAAACAGCTAACAGGTCCAACAGGTGAGGGGAGGTTCTAACTGTTACCAAACATTTCAGATTTAAATCACCTTCTGGACGTTTGTTCATCTAAAAGTGCTTTTCCTGTCCTGTAGGCAAGTGTTTTTGTCTGTACCCAAAGGAGAGGCAGCTTCCTGCAGAGATCCGTCCTCGTATCGTGGAGTCTGACATCACCTCCACCGTGCTCTTCCTCAAAAGGATGGAGATTGCCGGATTGGGTCACTGTGACTTTATTGACAGGCCGGGTGAGATTTGCATGAGAAACAGAGAATTACTCGCAGCATGTAAGCTGCAAAATAACATTTTCGGTTTAATCAGTTTGTTCCCTTTTGGTTCAGCAGACAGGAACTTTTTTTTTTTGTTATTATCTGAAGGCGGTGAGCCGTGCTTCAGCTGAACCGACAGCTCTTGTTCTGTGAGCATCGTTTCAGAGCTGACCTCCTTCCGTGTGCTTTTGTTCCTGTGGATTTATACACCCCCACTCTCTCTCCCACACACACACACACACAAATCACCAACACATGCACTCTGAGCCTCCCATTAGTTGATTGGATCTCAAACCTGATGGAGTTTGTGTTTGGGTGGACAGATAATAACAAGCAGCAATTTTTTCCTCCCTCTTATTCTGTCCTCATTTTTCTGTTAGTTTCCTTGTAAAATAAACTATAGAAAGTAGCCTATGTTTTTTTTATATATATACAAAACAAGAAAAAACTAATTTGTAACATAAAATTGTTTATTTTCTTTTTGCTTAGTATTAGACAGATGTTAGTGAAGATTACAAATTCCTAATCTCTTACTGTTTATTTCAAGCATTTCCACCCATTTGTCAGAACATGTTCAGGGATTTTACCAGTATAGACAGTGTATTTGTGCAGAAATAATAATCCCCCAGATTAAATACTTTAATCACTGTTACAAAGCCGAGGGTTTACCTCAATAGTACATTTTCCTTCTTTCATTTTTTTTAAACAACATTTTTTTCTACTCAGATCCTGGAGGTCTGATGCAGGCTTTGGAAGAACTGGATTATCTGGCAGCTCTGGATAATGATGGGAACCTGTCCGAGATGGGCATCATTATGTCAGAATTCCCCTTAGAGCCCCAGATGGCCAAGACCGTGCTGGCCTCCTGCGAGTTCGACTGTGTCAGCGAGGTGGTCATCATAGCTGCCATGCTAACAGGTAACATGTGACACGTCCACAGAAATCTGCCTACATGTCAACCTGATGCCGTCGGTTATAGAGTAAGGAATGCGATCTGAGCTTCTTGTGCATTTTGTGGATTTTACTTTAGCTCCTTCTTGCTTCATGGTTCCCCCCGTGGAACTGAAAGCAGACGCGACCCAGTGCTACATGAAGTTCCAGCACCCTGAGGGGGACCACTTCACCCTCATCAACATCTACAAGTCCTTCAAACAGTGTCAGCAGGATCCATGTGAGTTTAGAGACGTATTGTTCTTTACCAGGGACAGGCAAATCTGGCCTGCCGATGAGATGAGAATTTATTTATTTAGAAAGTACATTTTAGTGTGTATTTTTGAACAGAACAGCTGAAGGAAATATGTTAGGTTACCACACTGTGTGTTGTTTTAATCAATCAATCAATAAATATATATCAAACATTTTTTTAAATGGCAATTTTATTCCATTTGGGCAGTAATATATAATATAGTGTGCAGTGCTATGTGGCCCTCTGATATTTGTGGCCCCTCCCAACATTTAAGTTGCCCATCTCAGATAAAATGAAACCATGATATCAATTTTAAAGGTTTTCCATGATACACTGAATAAAATCATTGCAGTTTATGATGACATACTGTATAATATTGTCACATCATAAAGTGTTTATCCCTTATTCTGGTTTTACATTTTGGATCTGTTGGGGGGGGGGGGGGGG
>JARVGW010000001.1:29280834-29317977 GCA_031762495.1 Anablepsoides rubrolineatus | reverse complement strand
TTTGGATCTGGTCCCCCCCCCCCCCCCCTCCGTCAGACTGTAATGAGGAGAAATGGTGTCAGGATTTATTCCTGAACTACAAAGCTCTGCTGATGGCCGATGCTCTTCGGACCGAGCTCACAGATACTCTGAAGAGAATCGAGCTGCCTGTCTCGGCGCCCGCCTTCGGCTCCCGGATCAACACCATCAACATTAGGAGAGCCCTGCTCGCAGGTTTCTTTATGCAGGTCAGCGGTGAATGCTTTATTTTGCTGAAAACCTATGAGAGGTTTTCAAAAGATGCTTAGTCTTGTAAATTTACACTCTATTTATAATTAGGTAATCTGACATTATGGTAGATTGGTGTTTTATTAAAATGTATTCATTAGCTGGGACTTCATACCTGCAGAGTTGCAGCAGTTAGAGCCAACATCAAGAAGACATTTATCTTTTTAACTGACCTTTGAACAACCTTTAAATGTCTCTGACTTTAAGGGGCCATAAGTGGCTGTGACTGCTCGCAAACTCAGCATTGTTTCCATTTAGCACTCCACATAGAACACCACTTTTTGTTTGTTTGTGTTTGTGAAATCAAGTTTTCTCATAGTGACGGCTGCTCTGGCTCTGATTCCTCCGCTCAGGTGGCGCGAGACGTGGATGGATCAGGGAACTACTTTATCCTGACCCACAAGCACGTGGCACAGATCCACCCTCTCTCCATCTACAGAGCCAAGAGCCCAAAGCTGAGCCTGCCGGAGTGGATTCTGTTCCACGAGCACACCTTCTCGGTGGACAACTGTCTCCGCACCGTAACTCTCATCACATCAGAGGAGTAAGCCTTTCCTTTTTTCTTCTTCATGACTGACTTTAGAGCGGGTTTATTAAACGAGCTGAAGGCCGGCATTAGAAAACCTTTTGGAGAGGCTCAGACATAATCAGACAGACACGTTCCACTAAACCTTTTGAACTGTATGTAAAGCAGTTCAGCAGCAGGTTGGTCATGCTGAGGGATTACAATCCTGTTCTCTAGTATCTGCTAGTTGGAGAGAGGATTATGGATTACACAGACCTGCAGCCTAAAACAGAAAGAGAAAGAGAAAGCTGTTACCTGTATAGTGCTTTTAAGTGTTGTTTTTCTGTCACCATAAAAAAAAAATCACTAAAATGTCAAACTATTTGTTGCTTAATAAACTGTTTTCCTTTTGTAGGTTCATTCGAATGGCACCACAGTACTTTTTCTACAATTTACCAACCAGTGAGAGCAAAGACATCCTCCAAAACATTTTGAACCATGAAGCTAATCGGTACAAAGAGGACAAGCGTTCGTCACCAGAGGAACCCCAGAACCAGACTTCTGATCGCTGTGTAATACAGTGACTGACAGACCTGCTGCTTAGAAATCATTTGAAGGACATTCCATGCTACACTGGACAGCTGGACAGTTGAATTTTCCGATTTTTCAAGGATTTCAAGGAAGGATTTTCCTTACGATATTCAGCACTTACTTTTGTGGAGTGCACTATTAAAACAATTAAGTTTTTTTTTTACTCCCCTAAGTCACGCTTAAAATTTACACATCCTGTTGATCTACAATCTACAATTTAGCCCTGCTTTCCCATTTTTTAAAATGTGTCTTACCTTCAGCTGGCTGTCCCAACACACCTGCCCCGCAGAGGGTCAAATTTGATTAATGAGGTGCACAAATGTTTTGGACACGCAGGCAGCTCCATCTGCTGTGGATCCATTTCAGTAAGAGTGGGGTCAGCCAGTTCACCAACACCACAGCGAACACATCGTGTCCTCTTCTCAGCGACACCAGCTGAACCAATGCACAAGGACAACTGCTAAACTGCTGAGGCGAAGCGTTGCCAGTTAACAAAAATCTTAACCGGAATTGTGTTAAATGCTCATTATTCACATGAAGCTACTTCGCTTTATCTAGTGTCTATACAGAGGCAACTATAAAGCAAAATATGTTTTATTAAGAAAACAAAACACCCACAAAATTGATGTGGAATAAACTTCAAACTTTTTATTTCTCAAAGCCAAACATGCAAAAACACTAATTCACATTTATACACACAGCATTTTAAAGATCAGCAGCGTGAATTTGCATTGGAAGTTGCTTAAATATTGCACAGTTTTTAAAGCAAATAATTTATCTTTTCTGTTTTATTACCAGAATGGCTGAAAACACTCATATGTTAAACCTAATCTTAATCATTCTCTACTGATGCACTATGTAGAAAATTTAGAGATGGCTTTACATTTTTGAAACTTTGTTTTGTTTTTTTTCAGAAAATGAGACAATCCCAGAGCTTTTGGTTTGGTTCAGTCAAAATAGAATTGTTTCCACAGGAACTTCCCATGTGACCAAAATCAGTTTTAGTAAGGAAAACTAAAAATATTATTCTGAATGTACATATCTACACAAAAATCTACAAGTCAAAATGTGTGATGAAGATGTTTAACATATTTTAAAAAGGCGCAGGAGGTGATTTTCAGAGAAAAAAATATATAGTAACTGTCTCCTGAGTTTGTGCTTGTTTATATCTGATATTAAAATGTTTTCTGACCATTTTTTTTAAGAAGTCTATCAGAAAGCAGAGTCAAAGTCTTTATAGGCAAGTTGTTTTTTTACATTTTACTTGTTCATCACTTCCTGTTTGTGGGGTCAGCTGCTGCAGGAGCTCGATGTAGAGCTCCACGCGGCTGAGGAGCGGTGCGTTTTTCTCTGCACGCAGCAGCTTTGAGTAAACATTCTTGTAGTTTTTCATCGTTTCCTCATCCTTATTGCTGGAAAAAAGAAAACATGAACAAGCTGGTCAGGAGTGTGGAAAAACCAAATAGAAATAAAACAGCGCTGCGGAAGTTTTAGACTGTTGCTCACCTTGGTTTCCGTTTTATTGTTGTCATCAGTTTAATGGCTTGCAGCAGCAGGAAGGAGAAACTGGGCTCAAAAACACCAATTAACTTCATTACCTCGTGGAGATCCAGTCCAGATGTGGAGCCACTGGCCACGCCAGGACAGTCTGCTGATTCAGTAGCAGGTGGTTCACTTGACTACAAAAGTAAAAGAAGTATAAATTGTTGATAACAGCTCAAGAAATCTGAACAGAGCTTTGCATTCACAGCTCTAAAACTTACTTCTGCCTGCTCGTTTAGCAGCTCTTGATGGATCAACTGAAAGGCATGACGAGTTTCTGTCATGATCTCTAGAGCTCCAATTAAACTCTTCAGCTTCGTTATACTGCTGCTTTGGCCTTTAAAATCACAATACACACATTATCAAAAGGAAACTTACTGTTCTCAAATTCAAAATCTCTCTCTTAAAAAAAACATTCTGCCAAACATATCACTCTTGATAAAGAAATGCTTACCTGCCATAGTAAACTCAGCAAAAGCAACCCTCTCCAGTAACGTGCGCAGCAGCTCACAGGGTGCATCTTTGAGGCTGAGGAATAAAGACACAGCTTTGCTGTAGTGAAGCTCTGCCAGGCTGCGGTGTTGCTTCCTCAAGTGTTCATCTCCCACCTGTCAAACAATTACAGGAACAAACTCAGACATCTGTGAAAAGCTTTAGGTATGAAATCCTCACATCCTATTTTATACTTTTTTCCTAGAGATGAAGATCTTTCACTTGTGGCAAGCACAGTAAAAAAATAAAATAAAATAACTCAAGAGTAGGAAATAATTAAAGCAAGAAGCTACTTAGCTGGAAGACAATGTGGAAGAATATTTTACATGAGTAAATAAGTCTGTGTCTCACCTGGTTTCGAAAGCAGCTGTGGTACATGGAGGCCAAGCGGTGGTGGATGGTGGCAGCTCGGTACTGGTAGAGCGGCTGACGAGCTGACTCAGTCTGCAGGTCGCAGTATTTAAGGGACTTTGTCATAGCCTCCGTCACCTCCCTCTCAATCTGCAGAAGCACAAATCGTCACAAATCGAAATGTTACTCTAGACAAAGAAATAGGAAATAATGAAATGTGCATATTAATGATGGAGAAATGCTTCAGGTTCACCTGTTCCTGGGCTTTCCTGGATAGTGGAGCGTAGTCCTGCAGCAGTGTAGCCAGGGTGAAATAGGTGGTGGACAGTTCCCAGTTTACACTGTCCCACACTGCTGAGTGGCTCTCTCGGCTACCCAGAGACTTCATCGCTCGCAAGTAATAGTCTGTGGCCTGGGATAGAAAAAAACAGATGTATAGAATTAGTGGAAACAATAAAAACCAAGTCCTGCAAAAACACAGTGTGAATGCTTACAGATGCTGAAAGATTTTTGCTGAGTAGCTAAAAAATTATCCTAAAATAGAAAAATAAAAAAACACTGGCTGAAATAGCTAAAATGAGCACAAAGTAACAGAACAGTAAGAAGCTGACATTAACACAAAAAAGTCAATTTAGCTGAAAAAAAGCTCAAATTATCTAAAAAGTAGCTAAAAACACAAAACAGCTGAAAGCAGCTGAAAAAGCTTAAAATGGCAACAACAACAAAAAAAGCTGAAAAAAGGGCAAAAAGTTGTATTTAGAAAAATAGCAGAAAGGGTCAGAATGACAGCTATAAAAACTAAAACCAGCAAAACAGAAACCAAAGGAAGCTGAAATATGTAGTTAGCAGGACTAGAGCTAAAGATAAAGGTACAGTAAAAGTTTATGGACATTTTGAAGCGATTTATGGATGATGAAAACCGTTCCATTTATTTTAAATGAGAAAAACATGGCAGAGAAAGCTAAAATATTTCAGAAACTATAAATTGCTGAAGTACCAAAAGTCATAGCTAGAATATTCTGAAGGAGCTGAACATTTTCATATAAGAATTGTATAAATTGCATGCATGCTGAAAACAGTATGATTACTAGTATTTACACAATAATGCGTCAATGTTTAAAACAGAGCAGTCTTAATACTGAACCTTGTTGTAATAAAGAGCCTCATCAGGTGAGAATTCTCCTCTGCTCTCATCAGCAGACACTGTGCAGTAGGCCTGAGCACAGATTCTCATCAGCCTGCCTGTATTGCACAGCAGTAAGGCCGTATTGGTGCTGTCTGAAATGGCTTCAAAGTCCTTCATTCCTTTCTCAAAAAAGCCAAAACTCTTCTTCCACAGCTCCTGCTCTGCTGAAGACACTGACCTTTTCACTAGAACAGGAGCAAATAAAAAAAAAGACTGGTAACATTTCTATGAACAAAAACCCAGTTGTCAAATTAAAAACAATCCACAAGCTCTGACAACATACCTTCTTTCTCGGTCTGCATAGCTGCAGCCTGGTTCATATAATAGACTCCCATCTCATTGCGGATGTTTCCCAGCCTTTTCAGAATCTGGGACAGCTGATCTGAGGACTGATCTTTCAAAGCCTCAGAGATAAGGAGCTCATGTGCCGCCTCGTAGCATTTACAGCTAACAAACAGCTGGTACTCAGGGTCCATGGCCAGGTCTGTTGCCACGCTGAAGGCTAATAAGTAGAAAGTAAAAAGTGAATAAACAAAAGTCGAAACAAAGATGCTTTTCATTTAACATGTTCTTGACTGACCCTGGCAGCTGCTCTCCCTGTGCAGGCTGTGCAGGATCTCCTGGTCCTCTTTGGTCTGGTAGCTGTACTCCTCAAGATAAGCTGCTCTGTTGGTAACATTTTGGGCCAACATCAGCTGAATGTCTCCACACAGCGACAAGCACTGGCTGTGAAACTGCAGTACTTGTGGATGAAGTGTTCCACTTATAGAACAATAGGCATCTGGGCGAAAACAACAAACTCAAATCAACAAGAGTGAATGGAGAAAGTGACAGAAAAATCAGTTGTTGTTTTTGTTCCCCCATCTTCAGTAAATACTAGCATTATTACTGTACTGAAAACTATCCCAGTTAAACATTTAAATTCACTCACCGTAACACTGCAGAGACAACTTGATATAGCGCAAAGCTCGACCGTACTTCAGCAGGTTAGAGGCTGCGTCCGACAGCACGTAGTATGCCTTAGAGGCTTTAAGAAACAGCTGCAGCTTCATCCGGTGCTGCCAGGAACCAGGGATCATCCCAGAGCGCGTCGGGTGCTTTTGGTCCACCTGCACAAACCCAGCTTAGTGGAGAGAAAAATGAAAACAAACAGAAAATTTTGTCATCATTTTTTTAAATAAAATAATAATAAAAAAAATAAAAATAAAATGAAATGAAATGAAAGGCAGCAGAAAGAAGAAAAAAATCTTATAATATCTGTGCCTTTTCTCCATCAAATAAATTGATCAATAATAATCTTTACGTAACAAAACAAAATAAAAAACTACAATTAAAAGAAACCATTAAATATTTCTTGAACTAATAATCCATTCTAGGCAGGTCCCTTTTACATTATTTGTTCGAAAAGGAGCAGGTAAAAGATACAAGATCTTTTGATTTCCTGCCCTTCACATACTCATAAACATTGAAATGTTCTCACACCAGATAAACAAAAATTATTCCCACGTTGAATGACATTTAAATCTTACATTCTCATCCTTACATGTACAATTATGTATATATTTTTAATATAAATAATATTGAGACACCCATCCAACATAACATATTTCCCAGTAAACTCCTTTTTAAACATTTTTTAAGCTGGTTTATGCTTGTACCTTTGAGCTCATCATTTAATCCATTCCATAAATCTACCCCACACACTGATAAACAAAAACTCTTTTTGGCTGTTCTAATAAATTGTTTTTTTAATTTTCTTTTTCCTCTTAAATTATCACAAAACATTTTTTGTGTATTGTGTGGAAGTTGATGATTTCTTACTTTAAACATAAATTGTACAGTTTTAAATTTTACACATCATTTAGTCATGATGTTTACCTAACTCTTGTCGTATTTTGAATTAGACGGTTTCTTATATTGTCTATGAAATAAAAACAGTAGACTGACCTCTTTCTAGGAGTAGAGCGATGCCTTTCTCAGATGTTCCACTAGCACCTCCGTCCTCATATTTTAGGGGAATGGGAATGTTTGGGTCAGCAGCAGGGAGATCACTCTCCTTTTTGATGCTACTGTCCACTGCTTTCAATCCCTGTGCAAATTATGGCAGACTTTTAACAAAAGTTTACTTCTCTGATTTTGCACTGCACTTTATTTTATGGACTTTTTTCTGCAGGTGTCATCCTTGATACTTTTGTTGTAATATGATCTGCTAACTGCTTATAGAAACTTACCTTCAGTACATAGCTCAGGACATGTCTGCATCGCTCCTCTTTGTCTTGAGAAATGGGGAAAGTACAACTTGGCTGCAAAAAAAGGATTAAAAAATATATATTTTTTTGTGTTTAGGCACAAACATTTAACCTGAGTTCACAGTCTGCCTCCTTCTGTATGAGCGGTGAGGAAAAGAGAGGAAATAATGAGTCACTCACTCTGATCTGGTGAGTTGATTTGTATTTCTCGGGGACTGACAGCTCCCCTACAGAGCGAATCACGGCCACCGCTTTACAATCGTCCTGAGGCCTGGAGCAGTTACTGTAGGATTCGTTCTCATCACTGTCCTCTGTCAGATCGTCCTCCCTGTCTTCCTCCTCCCTGTCTTCGTCACTGTAGCTGTCTTCTGAGCCACCGGCCCGCAGCGACTCTCCTTCATCTTCTTCGGGCGGATCGTCGAGCTGGAACAGCTCTGACAGCATGTAGTAGGCCGAGGCGATGATCTGTGCACAAAGAAGAAATCGAGATGGAGTTGAGTTCATTCGCATCGAAACTACAGTCCTCTAAGATTCAGTCCAATGGTTTTTACCTTGTGCTTTCAGCCCTAAAATATGACCTAATAACTAGCAAATTACTAAAGAAATCAAGATATTTATTCAAACATTTCTTAAAAGGGTTCTCAACTCTTTCCTACTGCTGATGCTAACTTTAAGCAGTAGAATTGTAATTTTAAACCCACACATACCTGAGGATGTTTCTCCTGATTGAGAAGTTTCACACAGTTTAGAAGCAGGGTTCTAATCTTGCTGTAGTGCTTTCTGTTTTGCCTCACTTTCAACATCAAGTTATTGGCCACTCTGCACACAAAACAAAACAAAGCATTAGGATCTTGGAGCAGCCCCCATGTCTTTCCTAGCTGACTACTAGATCATTCTTAACACACCACAGCAGATTATCTCATCAGATTATCTTTAGAGCCATCACGATAAACGGGGTGTCCTTAAGATTGTCGGAAAGGCAAAAATCTGCATAATTACCTTGCTGTGTGAACCAGGCATACGTTCATTTTCAGTCATTAAAAGTCATAGAGCACAAAGATAATCCTATCCTGAGAACAAAGGCACTCACTTGTACAGTAACACCGCAACAGGTAGAGTGAAGGGATTCTGATAGTTCTCCTCTTCAGCTTCTTCATACAGGGTGGTAAGATCATAAAGCTTCACAATGTCACTTCCACTAGCTGTGAAAACAAGATGTGACAGTTCAGCCTGTTAGGTAAACACACAGTGTAGTACGATAGAAAAAATGGTTCTGAAACAGTTTTTCTCCACCTTTGAAAAGCCAGTAGGTGTGACCCTCTTTTGTGCAGTTGGACTTCAGAAAGGACAAAACATTTTGGGCGATGTCTTTTACTACCCTCGTAGAGAATGTTGAGTTCTCCAAATGAGGGATATCTTCTGTTTTGATCATTTCATATTTCTAAAGGAAAAAGAAAACACCAAAGCAAAGGGATTTCTTTTAAAGCAGATACTTGAAATAAAAGAAACCGTTTTGTATTCCAATGTATTTTCAATGTTATATTTTAATAATAAGCATAATTTCATAAATAAGATTCAGATTCTCTTTATTATCTTTCAGACATAACATCAGGGATGCACTGTAGAATGAAATTATGATGCATGTTAGCACACGACAAACAGCTTGATAAACTATAAAGTAATGTAAAGTTGGAAATGCTAAATTAAACAAAGTAAAGAATGTTAGGCATATAAAGAAAAAATATAATAAAGTACAAATAGAGTGAGGTAGAATCCAGATCAAGATCGAGGTTATGGTGGTATACATAGAAAAGTAAGTGCATACATTTGCATTAGTGCAATATATGTTAAAACAATATTCCAGCAAATATATTGTACTTCTGGAAAACAAACATAAAACATACCTGAACAATGCCATTGACATGAAAACACATGACAAGTTCTGGGACGTTGCACATCAGATTGTCAAGCCAGTAGTCGATACCGGTCAAAATGTTGATTGGTTTATTGCTGTCCCTGGAAAAAAAAAAAAAGAAAAGAGTGAGTTAAAAACTACGCCTTTGCATTGTAATAACACAACTAAAAATGTCAAGTATTCCAGACAATGCAAAAACAAACAAAATCTCAAACCTGAGTCTCAGACTGACGGCAGGATAGCGACCGCCTCCGAAAATTGGCATGTTGGACCCAACCAACATGTGGATGTCTTCAAATGTCCACATGATGTTTCGCACAAAGTCGTTCCTCAAACCCTGAAAAACAAACCATTCATGTTTTAGACATTAGACAAATTATTGGCTGCCCCAGTCTTATGTTAAACAACATTAAAATATTGTTTTTACCTGACTGTTTTCCCCTTCATTGAACAGAGTAGGGAGGTTTTGCTCTCTAGGTACGGATGTCACCTGACCCAAAGCAAACTTACTATCCACAGAAACGCTTTCCTGCACATTGGAAAATCAGCATTTTAGTTAAGACTTTTCTACTATATTTACTTACGTATATTAAAAAATGTTTTGAAAATGACTTAAATTGTTCTTAGCAGAAAGCAATATTGAGATTAATAACTTTGTCCTAAACACTAAACTTAAATATGCACAAGTTAAGCTACCTGTTGAGGTGTAACTGATTCTTCTGCATTAGTCATTGTGCTGGTGAAAGTGGCAGGCCATGAAGAGCTGAACTCCTCTGCACCATCCTCTTCATCGCTTTGAGTCATGTCGTCTGATACGGGCTCTGCAGCCCCATCACCATTTATACTGTAGAAAAATAATAAGCATTCTGAAAACTGTCTACCTGTCTGCTTTTAAGACTAGACTTAAGACTTTCCTTTTTGATAAATCCTACAGTTAGGGTTGATTCCTTTTTATTATGCTGCTTTAGGCTTAGACTCCTGGAAGACAAACTGACCATATTTCCTCACTTTGCTGCTATATTCACTAACTCTACTATTCACATTTGTGCTAGTAATTCTTCGTTTTTCTTTGGCTTTCTTCCCAGAGAAGATACACCTTGACCTAACCCTACCTTTGTTCAAAGAATGACAAAAACTCACCTGTAGTACAGGAACTTTGACAGAATGGCTTTCTGATACCAGTGCTCTTTGCTCTTCTTTTTTCTCTGCCATTTTTGATCTATTAGCCGCTGATAAATCTCTTTGAGCCACATCCAATCTCCTGTCTGCAACACATACATTTCAAGAAGTAATGAAGTTGTCATATAAATACTAATTAGTAAGAGGCTCATTAGAATATGCACAGCTTTACCTGAGAGGATCTTCTCAAGAGCTCCTGAATGTCCAGCTCATCCAAAAGCAGCGTCCTTCCAACACGGTGAACAGCCATGCTAACATGAGATTTGCTGTAGGGAATTTTCAAAAGCTTCTTGATGTTCTAAAATAAATCAAAAAATTAAAAAATCACACCAGCTGTGTGTGTGTTGAAGAAAAATAGAAAACAGCTATGAATTGTGAAAAAGTCTAACAAACCTCAGAGTCTGACACCACATCAACATCATCCCCGATGCAATCAATGAAGTCATAGGCCATCCCAAAACTGCAAACATAAAAATGAGCTTCAATCTGTTTATAGCTCAGCTGGGTCACATTAATTGCTAATAGAGTACAGATCTCTGCTTTGCAGTCTTTATTTCCCCTCTTCAAACCCCCTTTAAATATGGCTGATGACTGTTATTAGAACATAAAACTATGGAGCCCTTTAGCTTTTTTAGGATTACAAATCACTTTCCCAATACACTCCAATAATATTATAATATTGAATAAAGAATAAACAAATAGAAAAAAGTGTACGTTTTTGCTTTTACCTGGAGAAAGGCTTGCATTTGCTGCTGGAGCCCAACACCGTGGTGCCAGCACTGCCCAGCTGGGGGTTTTCCCTCAGCCAGTTTGCAGGTGGAAGCTTCAGGTCTGTTTTCTCCTGCAGGAGGGCATAGGTGGTCGGTGGTGGGGCTGCAGAGTACTTGACCACAGCACAGCTTTTCACTTCACCATTTCCTAAGCAAATTGCTGACTCCTACATTTCAAATCATATGAAAAATAGAAAGACAATTAAAGTTTAAGAATGCCGAATAAATGACAATTAAATCAAGTTCTTTGTTTTCATGGTTGACAATTAAACAGTGTATAACTCAAGTGGTAAAAAGGGGCACATCTAGTGCATACACAGCTTAGGCACTTGCTCAGGTAAGTTACTCACCTGTCTGTTGCAGTCTCCTGTGCAGGTAACACCCCCAATCTCTTCCTTTGCTTGATTATCAAAGGAATTCCCAGGTTCTGGTCCGTCCCCAGCTGATGATGAGCTCATACTGAACACTGTTTACCCCCGTTAACACTGACGAAGTCCTAACCTGTGAGAAACATATCAATTATTTGGAAAATCTATAAAATATCTATGCACTGCCTTGATAACGAATGCCGTGCATTAAATTCAATAATAAAGTCACTCTTCCCCGGTAAGGGTATTTACATGTCAATTTTGTCAAGCTAGCTTAACGAGAGAGCAGAAACATTAAGTTGCACAACTCGAATGCTAAACTAATGCTAAAAGACACTCAAACGATTAAGTTTCTTTAAATTTAAACCCCAACATAGCTTAGTCTGTGGTTACTTGTTTGACAACCCTGTAACTTTACCTTTTTGTCCACCAGCAGCCACACATCTCTGATCGCACGTTAGCATTAAAGCTAACAACAACTTCCGGCGTCAATGTAAGAGCGACTGGATATGTCTTCATAATTTGGATTTTAACTTTAAAAAGTCATTCATATTTCAAATTTAGAAATGTAGGTCTTTAGAATGCTACAATTTAGCCTGCAGATTTCAGCAGCAACTGTGTTTCCCGTAAAGAAAACGTGTTAACCCGGAAGTACTTTGAAAGGTTTCTTTCTAGAAAAGTTCAGCATTTTCTGGTTTGTTTTGACGACTTTTATTGTGAAATTTCCTGACAGGGCAGTAATACATCTAATACATTTAATACATTTTTACTGCGATTGTTTTATAATTGTAAACCATACTACTGTACATATTAATAGAAAATATATATATATAAACAAAATAGATACTGATGAGCAAAATCAAGTGTTTTTTTATTATGTTATATTATATTATGTTATATTATGTTATATTATATTATATTATATTATGTTATATTATATTATATTATATTATATTATATTATATTATATTATATTATATTATATTATATTATATTATATGTGCTGGATTAGGTCAGAAGTTATATCCAGGTGAGGAATGTCAGCTGCTGACTGAAGGGTGGAGCTGTGAAACTTTGCTGAGAGATGTAAATTCTTGTTCTACTGACCCCATGTTATTGATTATTTCATTTTCGCCCAAACCGATTAAATCAGTCAGTCTTTTACTCAAGAAAAAAAAACAAAACAACAATTTAGGTAAACTGTGAGATTATTTAATATGGGAAGCTGGAAGAGTCACATACGAGTGCAACTTCTGCAGAGAGATGATGGAGAGAAACTTCCATTTGTTGGCATTTTCACGAGCTGTAAGACTAATTTGTAGATTTGTGTTGGTATTTTGTTTCTGATAATCACTGTACCAGTTTTACTATACATGTGTGTGTTTTCTTCCAGTGTCTCAGCTGCAGGAACGTTTTGAAATCCGCAAACAGATATTTGATGACATTCACAGTAAGAGGTTAGATTAGAGAAACAGAAATTCACTTTCATACAGATCTTTATTTGCCCCCTAAATTCTCAGCTGTTGTTTAAAAAATATTTTTAGTTTGGAGCCAGGTGGTGTAGAAGTTGAGAAAACCATGGATCTTCAACTGCAGCTGAGAGAAAGTGAACACCTGACAGGCAAGGTAATGAGGTGTAATTCAAAAATGGGCTATCATTGCACGTGTTTAATGTTTTAGCTAACCATCAGACATTTGTTCAAGACATACTTGAGAAAATGGATTTTGGAATCCATTTGCCATGTAAAATGAGAATTTTAATGTTATTTTGGTCAGCAGGAAGCCTTTTTATTGTTATTATGTGCAGGCTGGCAGGCAATAACCTGTAAACAGTTTTTTTTTGTTTTGTTTTTTTTACCAAATTTTTCAACAGTTTATCTTTATATTTTATTTTTTGTCTCCTCAGTTGTCTCAAACTGTCTCTGACCTGACCTCCAGCTTGTATCTGAAAGAAGCTGAGCTGCAATACTGGCAGTCACGGTAATTTGCAATCTGTAGCTGTAAATATTTTGCTTCATAGAGTTTATAAAGAACACTTTTATTCATCATGCAATTCAAGTTAAATAGTAAAAAAAAGTTAAAAAAAATAAGAATATTGTAATGAATGGTGTAACCAAACAATTAAGGTGAATCATATAAATAAAAAAAATAACAAAGCAACTCAAGTCACTAAACTTGTGACTTACAATCTATCATGAAGCAATATGACGTGATCAGTAAATCATTATTTGTATTTTCCAGCATGTCCCAGTACCGCCACGAGGCTGTAACTCTGGCTAAAAAGAACAAGAACCTGAAGGCATCCCTTTTAGAATTTGAGTACACCGCTGAGTGTCAGTCAAAAGAGTTAGCAGCTCTGCGCTCGGAGCAGAGTGAACTCAAACAGGCTTTGGAGCAGGCTCATACAGACAGAGAGCAATTTCTGCAGCGGTGGATGAAGGAGAAGGAGGAGGAGGCAGTCAGGCTGAATAGTTACAACAACAAAGAGGAAAGGTAAGAATAAAAAAAGAGTGATTTCTCGTGTCTTAAAAAAACGGTTTGATCACCCTGATTGACAGTAGCTGCATTAATTTGTCTGAAATGACTTGTTTTTGGTCAGGTGTCAAGATTTGAGCAAACGGCTGAAGAAGTGCCTTCGTAGGGAGAGAAGGAAAAAGTTTGCACCTACTTTGATGAGCTCTTTGAATGGTATCCGTCATAGATTTTATTTTGCCAATTAGCAGGGTAGCAACAAACAGTAAACATCTACTTAAAAGTTTTCATCCAATCATTTTGTCTACAGGAAGCAACACAACAAAGAACGCTCAGACTACAACGGATTTTCAGTTTCAGCAGGAGTCTGCCATCCCTTTAGGATCCTAAACATCACTGTGCTCATGTTTCTTCAAGGCTGAAGGAAAACTGAAGTGTAATCAATGACTTAACAATCTGATATCCTTATTTTTGAATTTTACAGTCTATGTACATACCGTATTTATTCATGTATAATACGATCATCATTTCTTTTTACCTTAAAAAGCATAAAAAATTTAATCATCAATAATCGGTGTGTAATACTACCCCTACTACTTTTTTTTTTTAACAAAATTTATGATACTGTATAAACCAGCCTATTTTAACATTTTACATTTGCAAGCTGTATGTTTCAATGTAAATGGAAAATGTATATAAGAATTATCAGCCAACATTTTATTACAATATCTGATCAAAAATAAATATATGAAGAACGTTTGACACTTTACAAACATTTGTCAGCATAAAATTGACCGTATGAAATGTCTTCATCTTCTGTAAATAACAATAAATCTTTAATCTGCATGAGACTGTGATTTGTAGAGCATTAAAAATGTGATCTAGGAAATCACACTTGCAAGAATTAAAAGAGAACACAATTCTTTAAAAAAAAATCTGGGTTAAAAAAGAAACAAACAAAAACCAGTAACAAGAAACATCATATTTCTGAGGAATTTATTCTCAACTCAAATTAGGACAAAACATTTGTGAAATAGAAGAAATGCATTAATTTAGCAAAAATAAATGCTGAATCGTTAAACAATAGTTTTAAAACTATTTGAATTTTGGTCCTATTTCAAATAAAAAGTTTTTTTTTTTTATTTCACTGTAAAAATTCCACATCTCCGTGGTGACCTGGGATCAGTTTTCAGGTTGTTTACTGCACGTCTCCATAGTCACCAGTGTTTGAATTAGTTGTTGCACAGCCAGTGTGTTGTGTTCTGGTTAAACTGCTCAGTCATCCCATCATCTCAACATGGCCAGAAGACCAAAGCCAGATTCTTCTATGAACAATGGAGGCAAATGGGTAAGAAAAAACCACCCTAATTTTATTAACTTTTTATAAATTTACCAAAAAATTGTAAATGGCTAGCTTTATTTACAATTTTGTTTCAGTTTGCTCATCCGAATCCTTCAGAAAGTGAGATTAAAACTCGCGAAACTTGTACAACCACCGGATTTATGCAGAGTCAGGCGAAGATGTCGCCTCAGATTGTAAACTCTGAAAAATATCCTAAATGGAAAAATGAACAGGTGTGTATTTGGAGTCTTTGTTAGCCTTTACCAAGGGCCTGGGGGGGAAAAAATAAAATTGTCTGTGATTCTTTACAGAAATCCAGAGACTATCCAGCTTCTTGTCATGACAACAAGCAAGCTTTAAAAGACAACATTATGCTCTTCTCTCATGTAAGTATGTTGTGTGAAACAGGATATTTTAAATGCTTTGATCGATAACCTGGTTTCAAAAAATCTTCAACAGTATCTCCTCTGTGTTGGTACAGGAGGGTTTGGGACGGAGGAAGTCTTCCGATTATCTCAGACTGCATGATTCCCATTTCCGTTTCTGTGATGCCGACGGCAGCATCGAGAAGACCACTGGCAACCTCAGTACTTACCAAAAAGACTTCACATCAGTGGAGACCGCCGATGTTCCAAACAGAACCAGACGGTTCCCCCGGAACCACAAGCTGAGGTCAGAAGAGGCAGCGAAGGCTCAGGCAGGGGAGCCGTTCATGTGGTTCGGACATGATAACTCAAACATCAGAGAGTCTCTGGAAGTGCTGGCTGCTACTTGTCATTCAGCTTGTGCCAGGTGCTGAAAAGTGTCTGCATTTTAGACACTGATGAACAGAACAGACTTCAATGAAACTTGAATAAAGAACTGAAGACTTATCAGATTCTCTTTTTTTAATGGCTGTTGAGTTTAAGCTGAACTTCAAACAGGAGGAACCCATAAAGCCAAGTGTCTTCAACATATTATTGGTAGATGCAAATTGTGGTAGGCTACATTTTTCATAAATGCTTGTAGATATTAAAGGTATCATTTTTTTACTGAAAAACGTAAGGAATTTTGAGTTTGGTAGATTTGCAAAAGAGATCTGCAATCTCAATGGGATTTGCCTGGTTAATTAATAATAAAATTTAATTAAAAAAATTGGACTGAACTTGTGACCTGTCCAGGGTGTACCCTGCCCCTCGCACTGTGATGGCTGGATATGGGCACCAGTGACCCCCATGACCCCGAAACGAAGAAGTGGGTATAGATAATGGATGGATGGATAAAATAAAAAGAAGTTGTAACAATGTATCTTGGTAATAAATATTATAAAGCTTGTTAAATTCCCTTGTAAATGTGCAACATTTGTAAGGGAATGGGCAGTAGAGCTGAGTATGTGGGTTGTGCACATGAAAAACTTGACAGATCTTTTCTGCCAAACAGTTGTTTTTGCTGTTGGCATAGACACTTGTTTTGAGTTTCTGATACCCCCAGGTGCTCCCAATATAAGATTTATTGCCAGGAAGCATTATTACAAAATAAAAAAATACTAATCTACCAAACACTAATTTCCTAGCCTGGTTAAAACCAGCCCCTTGTCCTTCGCTTTGCTAGAATTAAGCAGAACTGTGTAGGAAGGCAAGGGCCAGGCTACTAATTTCTTTACTTTTTAAATCTACAGTTTTACCAGCAGGGGGCAGCAGGTTTACATGAACATTCTGTATCATTTCTGCATGAGGGATCTAATAACCAAAACTCAGGCTTTGAAAAAGAAAATCTGTGGATTTTTTTTTCTTTTTTACTTGTGGAAAATAATTACCAGGAAAAAGAAATTATCAAGCTTTTGTCAGTCTATTTCAACATGAAGACATTAAATTAGAGCATTAGAAATGTAATAAGTCTGATTTGAGTCATAGTAGATGGGTTTGTTTCACCCCCATGGGATCAACGGGATGAGTTTGTTTCTGTGTGTAGCTCATCCAAAAGAGGAGGAAGTGTGGGAGAGGGAAAAAAAGCAAAGAGAATCTCTCACCATTCTTTTTAAAGTGGATGTTTTCTCCAGTGTATATTCTGACCAGCTGTTTTTTTTTTTCTTCCTTTAAGTGCTCACTGGGGAGGCAGGCTTTTCTCGCAAGCTCTGTTTCAGCATTTGTAATTGGCTCATTCACATACAAAGAAGTACATTTTACATCCATATGAAACTGTGACTTCTTGGGACCTAATCTCAAGCTTATTTTACTAATCACTGCCAAAAAAAACCTGATCCCATACAGACAGGTGACAATTAAGAGGCGGTAGAATGAGAGGATAATAGTGACTAAACACCTTTTGGTTATGAGCTCTGTTTCAACCCTATTTTGACTACAAGGGTGGTCGAATGTTGCCTGAATCAGGGGTGTCCAAACTCACTTTCACTAAGGGCCACATGAGTGTTATGGTGGCCCTCACAAGGCCCACTGTAATTAACACGAAAAAAGTCACGTTAGCTAACAAACAGTAGCTGAGCTCTATGTGGTATTTCCTGCATAGAAACAGTGTTTTAACATGTCCTCTTAAAAACACTGAAAAGTACTGCATGTATGACCAACTAAATGTGAATTGAATAATACAGAGAAACTAATAAAAGTGAAAGTAAAATAGTTTTACTCACTGTTGTGTTGTGAACACTCCCACAAGGAATTCCCATAATCAACATGCATTAGGGGAGCTGTAGTTTACGATCAATGCTGGCTTCAAAGTAGCTTATTTTGAGACATTAATGCAGGGCTATTGAGCTAAATCACTCAGGAGCCAACCGCATCTTTCACTTTTTAAATTGGTTTATTTTGTTGCATTGAATCATAAGACACCTGTGAGTTTTACACACACAACCTAAGCTAAAGGGACAAAAATGCTTCTTAATGATGCACGAGGGCACTTCATGATCAGAATTACTGCAGCCTGGCAAGAAACTCTCTAAAGATCTCACAGAGTGTCAGCGAACGTCAGTATCTGGTAAGACTTGTTTGTGTGATAGTGTTTCGAGGCGAGAGACCAGAGGTACATGAGAATTCAGTTACTGACATATCAAACCTCCTTCCAAGGACAAAAGACACAAGCGTTCAACCACCAAAGCCTTGTACCTCATGAATATTAAATCAGACCTCTTTGGTGTTATGAGGCTCCGCAGTCTGGATTCTTACCATTCGCTGTGATTTATTCGCAGGTGCACGAGCCCCTTTGATGTGCTGAGTTGAGAGGTTTTGCACCTGTTAGAAAGAGAGAGAAAGAGAGAAAAAAGTGCTTTGAAAACAAGAGGTGGATTTGCCAGACAGTCGAAAAAAACAGCAACAGAAGGAAGATTTGTGTTGCCATGGAACACTGTGTGTGTTTTCTTCACAAAAAGGCTTCCGAGCTGTTTTGACATACTCAGTTTTGTGCAGAAAAAGAACTTTTTTTTTCTTCTTTTTTAATTTTTTTTTGGTCAAATTAAACCTCCTTCGTGTCTTTTTTTTTTTTGACATTATGTGGTTGTGCATTTCGTCCATCACCTATTCATTTCAGATATGACTTGAAAGAGTGTTGCTATGGCGATGCTGTGGTTAAATTGGACATCTCAAAGATTTTTTTTTCTTTATTCCTTTGCCAATTATAACTAATTTCTGGCTGCTTTGATTATCTCTACTTTTTTATATATTTTAAGAAGAAGCCAAGGGATCGGTACACTTTTTTTTAACTTCATGTTCAACATTTCATTTAAACCAGAAGTGTCCAAACATTTTGTCACAAGGGCCAAAATCATAAAGTAAACTAAGCATTGAATACTTTAATTAAACAACTTATGTAGTCAGATTTATTGCTGGAAATGGATGCGTAAATTAATCTAGATCCAGAACTTTCAAAGTGTTTTGCAGGTTTCCCTTATTGAAAAGAAATGTAGCAATTTTCTAGGTTTCAATTGGGGAAAAAAATAACACAAGTTAGTCAATTCTGACCAATAAAATCAGGATTTAGGTCCCTCTTTCATTGAAAAGGCTTGCTGTATTCAGACAAATTTAATGCAATAATTAAAAACAGATTAGAGTGCAGCAAAATCAGCTTTTTGAGTAGAAGTCACTATAGATAGATGTAGAAAAAGCTAAGAGTCGGGTTATTTAAAGACAAATAATTGGTATTGTTGCCAATATTTTTTATTGTAAGATTTTACTTTGTGATAAATTTGTCCTAATAATAAATAGAAAGTCTTCGTCTACATCAAACACCTGTGTCGGAGGAGCAAATTTGTAAACAATTTAGTATAATTCTTGAACTGAAGTCAGGGGCCACACTTTGGACATCCCTGATTTAAACATTAATCGTACTTTGCAAAAATAAATACATAAATAAAAATCAAAGGCCAAAATAGTCCCTGAGTTGCCTCAAATCCTAAAAGTAGTTTCAGGTTTTTTTTCCTACATGCAGTTCATTCAAACCATCAGCCTCTCTCTCTCTTTTTTTTCTGTTTTTCAGACAGCCATTTGGTTGTTGCCCCTCTGGCAGCCGAGTGGTCCTTGATGCCGTAATGGTCGGAGACCCTCAAGAGTCCAAAGGTAGTGATAAACGTGGCTGCTGGCTATCTCTCATTTCCACAGAGGGCCAGATAACATCCTGAGAACATTCCCATCACTGGAGAAGTTTGTTCTGAGGAGATAAGACTCTCCCTGCTACAACTCAAAAAAAAAAAAAAGGGGAAAAAAATCAGAGTGTTTGTGAGGCTTTGCGATGTGTGTGTTTAAATAGATTATTTTGAGGGATTGCAGCTGTGAGGTCCACCGGCTTGGCTTTGAGCAGTACTGAGGAGGAGACGGTCTCAGAAGGCCAGACCTTCCCTGGCACCAAATCACATTCATCCATGTATTTAAAAAAAACAACTCCTATACAGTTTGAATGCTAATTTGTGTGTAGGTGGTGAGAACAATCACATTAGACCGGTTGCAAACAAAAAAAACCTAAAAGGCATCCGTCTGCTCAAGGATCCCACAAGGGAGACAGGAGGACAGTAGTTTATACATGCATAGATGAATTAATAATTCATTGTTTGTTTCGAAGGAAACTGCATTGAATTTGTAATCATTTCAGCTACTAAACAGCAAATTAAATTCTAACGAAACGCTTTATGAATTGCAGGACTGATAAATGCTTTTATGGAGAACTACACTTTGTGTTTATTTTAATACCTTTCAGATCTAAAGAAATATTTGCAGCTCTTTCCTTTCACCTTCGTTTTATACTTAATAAACATAATAAAAAAAACAACTTTAATTTCTAAAAAGGAATAAAGAAAATATAGTTATTGTGCTGTATTAATGGTTTCTTCTTAGATTAATAAGTAAATAAAAGAATAGTGAAAATCAACAAATATGCCACTTCATTTTTTTTACATTTTTACAGCTTGGACAGTTGATTGCCATGTGAGTAATGTGTACTTTAGAGACTCTTGGTTTCATCAATTCTATGCTAAATTTAATCTTATTAGGTAACAAGCATACATCAAGTCTCTCTCTCTCTCAAATAGAGGAGTCCCAACAACACAAGACCCTTAATTCAGGAAATGTGATTAGAAATATGTTAGCAAGTGAAGTTAATCACATTTGACGCGTTCCTCTAATCGTTTTAGCTGAAACGTTCAGCCTAAGTTTGTTTTTTTCCGATTCTGTTTTGCACATCACTGAGCTGTAAACTGCGGAAACCGTTGGGTTTTGTGAATCTGACAGTGAAACGTCTTGCCTTTAGCTCTCCTTTGCAAACCATCTCCACTGTTTAAGTTGTGCCTCAAATGATTAGACATTAGCGGCCGCAAGATTCTATTTCCAGCTTTAAGAGGAAGCAAAACCAATCGGAGAAAATTACAAGAAAACAAATTAACTGTTTTTAATGTGCCAATCGGAGCAGTAATTCTAGCTTTTTATACATTTGATTGGACACATATAGTACAGTGCAAAAAGTTTAAATCATTAACATTACAGCTGTTTGTCCTGACCATGAGTTGTTCAGTGTACTTGAAAACTTGAGAACAAGGTCAAACATTTACAAACAAATATGAAAAGCATCTGAAAGTAAAATTTTTAGACAAGATTAAAAAAAAATACACACATGCACATCATGACAGAACCCAGGAGACACATCATCCATTAAAAGATCATTGGTAAAGAAAATTGCTTTTTTAAATATAATTTTATAACTCAAACTGAATAAAATCTTCAAAAAATGTTTTGAATAAGATTTTTTTTTTAAATTACAAGAAACTTCCACACAAAACCTAAAAAAAAAATGTAAAGATCACTTAAGTTTTTTGCCTAAATCTAACTATCCAACCATTATCTGTACCTATTTCTTTCAGGGTTGCAGGGGTCACTGGTGCCCATATCCAGCAGTCAGGGTCGCAAGTCCATCACAGGTCCACGAGACAAACAACCATTCACTCTCTCACTCACACCTAGGGACAATTTACAGTCACCAATTAACCTAACAATTTTTTTTTGGTGTGTGCGAGGAAGCCGGAGTGCCCAGAGAGAACCCACGCAGAAAGGTCCCTGGGCCAGGATTTGAACCGGCGACCTTCATGCTGAGAAGCATCAGCTCTAACTGAGCCACCGTGTCCAACATTTAACTATAGATGAATAAAAGCATCTCAATTTATAAAGGCTGCAGAACGTGTGATCAAAGCTTTAATGTTTTGAAATATAAGAACATTTATACATAGCAAAATTATGATTTTTTTTTTTTGAAACAGAAAAATGCTACTGTTGGACATTTTGCACCAAATCGAGGATTTGGCAAAATGGCACATTATCACTTGAATGAGTTACTCTCATACAAGCAGTGTGGCCTGTGTCCAGAATGTGCTACAAGTGGTTAAATTCAGTTTGACACAATTTGCCCCTTTTTTAGTTGAAGAGAATTGCAAGTGATCTCCTAATGATGCTGTTAAAGTTAAACGAGCTGCGCTTCATTATTAAAAATGGGGAAAAAAAAGCTGTGAATAATAAAATCACATGTACGGTCACAGTAATGTTTCATATCTATGACGGTGTATACTAGGTTAAATTTCATTGGACAAACTAAATGTAGATTTTTCGGTTTATTTTCACAACAAAAGTACACCGAGACTTGGATACACAGCACACACACACATAGCCACACACAGAGCTGCATGTCAAAGGCAGGCTAGGCAATAGTGTAATTTAAGCACAAGAAACTGATTCAAGGTTGCAGAGAAATATTCATTCAAATGAAGCGGAGAGCAGCGCAGCATAAGAATAACTCGCCTTTAAAGATTAACATAACCCTTGGAGGTGTTATTGTATCCCTATAACCAAGTCAAGACTCGAGCAGGTGCAGAGCAGTTCTCCCTCTCCATGAGTTACTGCTTTAAGTCCATCAAATTTCGTAGCACAATCATGAGCCTCCTGTTCACTCTCTGGAGTTGAAGAATTGCTTTGCATTTTAAAAAGGTCAAACACTCAGATCTCCGCCAAGAGGAACTGAGGGAAGAAATAATGTCTCTTTGCAGAAATACGCAGTCACACACTGCTGATCCCCTCAAATACTCACTGTATATTGAGCAGATTAGAGTGTGTATGTGTGTGTGTGTTGACTGACATCATCTGACAAGTGTATTTACATTCTGTAATCATAATAGCAAACAATAAAGTGAATGCTTTTATAATCTGTATTGATTTAAAGATTTACTGTGTATAAAAAGGTGTTGCGTTTTGCTTTTAGACAGGTTTATTTTTATTTTATGACAATAACCTGCACTTACTAGAGAAAAGGATAGAATTATTGCACCTAACTCATGACAGCACAGCAGATTTTATATAAAAGATTTATAATCAACTAACGTGAAGACATTTCTGTGTAAAACCCCAAATCAGAAAAAAAAAGTTGGGAAGATAAAAACAGGAAAAAAATAATAACAATAATAATAATTCTTGAATTTACTCAGATTTTACTACAAAAATCTGACATCAGAAAGGAATGTGTTTAGCCCATTAAAAAAATTCATTGGTGTTTGAAATAAAAATGTGTTTTTGAAGGTTGCATATTTTTGCTCTCAAATTTCTGTGTGCTGTTCACGCACGCATGCTGCTTTCACAGCATTTACAATGTGGTCAAAGAAACTATTAAAAACTCCACGGGCTAATCTGTGCCGGATGATTTGTGTTTGTCACTGAAAAATCATTCCTGTGTCTCTCGCGCACACATGTACACACACACAGAAGTTCAACTTGTGATGAGTGAGAATATGTGTAAATATGCATATTTTTAAAAAATGCATTAGGCTTAAAAAATAAGTTCAGAAAAACTAATAAAACAAAAAAAAACTCACTTTTCCTTGTTATTCATTAAGGTTATTATTATTTTTTTTAATTGCATGATTTTCCTTGCAGAAAGTTTCATTCTCAGCATAAATTTAATTAAAAGGTATGCTGCTTTGAGTCATCTATAGAGTCTTCATGCTGAACAAATGATGAAGACCACAATTATTCTGCAGCTGGAAAAATGATTGAAAATGAGACTGGTATAGATTAAACCAATTAAACATAGATTAGGAACAACTGCAGTTGTTGCTTTCGGCACATAATATAAAGAAAAATAAACAACTGATTTGAAGTAGACTCTTTTGTTTTCATATTGACAGTTGTGTAAATGTTTTTGTGTTATTGTCGACAATATCTATTGTGCTTGTCCTAAAATGCTCAGATATAATTACTGAAACTGAATTATTCTTAATGACCAGTTGTTTGCTTGACTGAATAGAAGCAACATAAACTCCACACTCTATCAACAATACATTCTGATTAAAATCTCATGTTTCCTTGTTATATATTAATGTATAATTTTGTTTTTCTTAAGGTATAATTCAGACATATTTAGCCTTTACTAAGTTCAAGTGTGTTTGTGGGTTTGATTGTCTCCTACCAAATTATCCCATCAATCTCTGGACATTTTTTTTTACTGAAACATACACAAAATAATCAATGGATGCCCATCTATAACTCTGTCAACTCTGTTCAAGATTGCTGCCACAGACAACTGATCTAAAACAAAAAAACACAAAAGTGGCTATAACTCAATCAGTTTTAAATGTATTTACCTAAGGTTTTGTGTGGTACACATGTTGTGAGTGCTAACAGTTAGCGCAAAATCTCTTGACATTAACTATTTTGAGTCAGCTAGATATGTCTGTTAGCAAAATATCTCACAAATCATTGAATGGTGTTATATAACACTTTATTAACTATTGGGGCCAACCCAACTTAACATGACCACTACAGCCAACTTACTTCCTAACAACACAAAACAACCGTAATTCAGTCATTTTTTAAAGTATTGTTCTAAAATTTAATGTGGTTATAGTTCAGAGTCATTTACGACAGATAGGCTATACTAATTACTACATATGGCGTGACTTTTTTGTTTAAAGCATTATTTTTGGAGTCAACCGTGCCTGTCTGTTAGCAAAAAATCTCATGAACCACTGGGTAGATTTTAATAAAACTATCAGAAAGTAACCATTGGATGTTTGTCTACAAATCATTAACTTTTGGAGACCTCAAGATGGACACCACAACTAGTCAACATTAGCCAACCTATATGGCTCAGTCAGTTTAACAAATATTGTGCTATAATTTAATGTGATAATGGCTGAGAATCATTTACAACACAAAGAATGACAATTTACAATATTGCTTGATATTGTGCATAATGTTATTTTAAAATTTTGATCAACAGCAGAACGGAATGATATATGTATTGCTTGTAGGAATTCTGGGGCTTTCATTTTTCAATAAAATCAGGAGTAAAAACTCAAGACACCTAACTACAACCATCAGTGAGATCTCAACCTCAAATCATAGAAAATAAATAAATAAATATAAATAAGTAATAATAATAATAATAGTAATAATAATAATAATAATTTTTTAGGAAATTTCCCAGCTGTCTCATCTTCTCTGCAGGAAAACTTGTGATGTGTTTTGTATTTGTGCGCGTGCACGTGTGTGCGTGTATGATAGGGAGAAGTGGGCAAAAGGCCCCGCCTCTCAAAGAGCAAAAGAGAGAGAGAGAGAAAGAGAGAGAGAGAGAGAGAGAGAGAGAGAAGGAAAAGCAAACTGATACACACCTCTCAATTCTGGCAGGAGGAAAAGAATAGGAGTGTTTATGAAGCTTCTAAGTAAACAGCAGGAGAAGCACGCGCACGGAGAGCCGAGGCTTCTTGCGCTCGTAAAAAAAAAAGAAACAAACAAAAAAAAAAAAAGCGAAACCAGCCTCCGTTTCCCAGCAAGCGCCGGAGATTGTCCCATTGCATGCTGGATTAAGTTTTTTTTTTCCTCTCTCTTTTTTTTCTCGTGTCATCTCAAAGGTGGATCATGATCTAAATCCGAGATAACAAGCGAATTTGAAAAAAAGAAAAATGCGTAGCCTGCGCTGCTATTTTTGGAACCTGTAAAAAGCCGACGCTTGAACTCAGTAAGCATCCAGTCGAGGTAGGAGGATTCAAGATTATTGAAAAGAAAAAGGTGTGGAAATATTTCCGTATGTGTTCCTCCGATGGAAGGGGGGGGGGGGGGCTTAGTTTGGAAAGCTGTGATCTACTCGCATCGCTGTCCATGTGTCCCTGCGCCATCATTTGGAGGGACAAGAAGAGAGGGAGGGTGGGAGCAGACATGATGATGTGGAAACTGGCTTATTAAAATTCCCCTTCACACCCCCCCACTAATGAGTTAGGCAATTTATTGAACATACTAAAGATCCAATTAAGGTAAAAGATTATACACCCCCCTCCTCATGAATGAGTTGCCTTATAGGAGTACAAACATGAAGACTACACTGGAAGAGTTTGGGGAAAAGTTTTTTTTTTATTAATATTTTTGAAGCAGCCAAACATATCTAGTTTCTTGTTTTGACAGGCTGGTTTCTTACTTCTCCTCCTCACTCCTCAGTTCTTTTTTTTTTTTTTTTTTTTACTGCAGTTGGAGACTAGTGGGAGAAAGCTTCAAGTAGAGGAGGAGGAAGGGGGGCGTCTCCATTGTCTGACCAGTGAAGGGGTGGGGATAGAGAGGCTGTATGCAGATGTGCTTCTGGCAACGGACATCTGCTCTAACCCCGTGGGCATTGTCACAACAGGCAGGGGAACTTGCCTGCAGAGAAAAGGCCTTTGTTAATGACGTGCAGGCCTTGGCCCCTGCGTCCTTCCAGATCACGGCGCTTTGCATTTTAAATGCTACATAATTAAAAACATTTAATCATCTCAAGAGGTTTACTTTGAATTAGAGACCATATTCGCCGCCAACCTTCGCTTTTGGAAACTAATAAACAAACAAAAACAAGAATAAAATCTGTTGCAGATGATGCAACAGATACATTTATGCATTTCCTCCCAATATTCCTTCCTCTCTCTCCCTCTCTCAACTTGCAACACCATGCAGCTCGCTCTCCCCTTTATCCGCCACCCACAGCTTTTGCTTCGAAGGTTGAACTTTCTATAGCCCTGCTGGTCTCTTAAAAGGTCTGCATTGCAAACATAAAAAAAAAGGTTCTCTTGAACTATATCGAAAGGTGCATTTTGAGTTCAATTCAGGAGTTTTCCAGATTGTCAATTCTGAAATGTGGGTACGCTCTCAGTGTAAACAAAACACTTGTGTCCACGTGGAAGCTTGAGCTCGTGTTTGACCATCATTAGGCTGGCAGTAGTCTGTGTGGGTATACATGTGTATTATAATCGAATAAGCGATGAATATTAGAGAAGACATTTAGATGAAAGAGTGAGAGTGAATTAAAAAAATATATTGAGTAAAACAATTGTCAACAATGGGGATCAAGAAGGGCAGTGCAATGCCATAAACACAGAGCTCAGCATTCAAACACACAACACTTGTGAAACTTCTTCTAGAAGGGTAACTTTACTATTTCAATCTAATCTACTTTTTTTCTGCATACTCTCTTAACAAATCTGAGCTGTATTACATAGCAGTGCATAAAATTAGTCAGACTTCTCAATCCCAAGCAGCCCTTTCGTCACCATTGTTGACGTATTTTCAGTCACTTCGGCTCTTTCAACAGACCCTTGTGGAATTATGCATCCGGTCACATAATTTGTTCACAAATTTTCCATTTAAGAACACATGAGCCATCACTAGAATAAAATCTGAAGATTTTGTTTCTTACTTCAATAATTAGTTTTTGGATCGGCTCGTATGATTTTGCAATGAGTATACGCTTAGGGACCGTCACACCGTATACATGGTTTCTCTTTATCATCGAGAGGGAGAATACCAGAAGGATGCAGAATCTTTAATATTTATGATACGCACGGCTCATGTTTCAGTAGCTGTGTGTTTGTATTGAAAATCAGGAGCCTCATTTGCCTCAATAGAAACTCCCTGGTGACTGGTGGAGTCAGCGTACTGTGATTATGAACATGATTTGTGCTTGTAGGGAGCGCCGATGTACATGGCTGATCTGCTTGTTCAGCGGCTCGTTTTTTTTTTTTTTTTGTGTGTGTGTCTCGGCTGTGTCGCACCGGGCTGGATAGCTGAGAGGTGGGCTGGACAACGACTGAGTGCACCAAAGCAGGAAGAGATGATGATGGACTTTGAAAGCACAGGTGTTGTTTCTGACTGTGCTCTCCACTCATTTGAACAGAGAGGATGTGAAATTGCTGTGTGATGATACTTTCTTGATTTGCTGCCGTGTCTTCTGTACTTAAAAAAATAAAAGAACTAGAAGCTGAGCAACTGGAAGAAGAAAAAATATACTCTGTATTGTGCAATGTCTCCATGTTTTGAACTCCGAGAAGCAGTGCTAATTGGTTAATCATATTCTAAGAGCCTAATACTCCATTTAACAGTAATTTGGACGCTGCTGGAATAGCTTTTGCGAGCTCTTCCGAGAATTCCCATAATGGCTAGGGCTTCTGAAAGATCCCATAGGTTGCTCGAGGATTTTACTGTCATGTGATGTGACTGCCATGCATTGTGCAGCGGAGGTAATGGGTGTGAAATTGCACTTTGCAATCAGCAAGAGGCTGAACATATATGTCTGATGTCATGCAGTCGTAGTGCTACATCTTAGAAAAAGGAGTATTTGGGATTTAAAGCAACTTCCATTTTTAAATACTGAGTCATTCTCCATTTTTGTTGATTTTGAGTTTTGTAGAAAACACTGCCCACAAATCATGTTGAAAGAATATTTGAATGAAAATGCTAATTGTAGTTTAAACAAAGATTGTGTTGTGTACCGTTTTGGGTACACTTTTTCTAATCTTTGAGCATTTATTTAGTCTCAAAAGAGCAGACATGAAAAAAAAAATCCACTCTGTTCTTAATATAATTGGTGCACTATCTCCCTGCACCTGTTCCTGCCTTGTTGGAACACGCTCTGTTGTGTCCCAGATGCTTCCGAGTGTCTTTGTTTGTGGTTGTCAAGGATAGTTTTGAGAGTGGATGTGCGCCGCACCAGACAACAGCAGCAGCAGGTGTCTGATTCTCCTCACCGATAAGACCTGTTTGCCCAGTGTGCTTTAAAGAAACTCTTTTCGCTCTGATTCTTTGTGCCTTTCTGTATGGGGGTGCTCTTGCTCTTGTCTGCTGCTGCTGATATCATAGATACAGTAGTGAGAAAGGCAGAAGCTGTTTGCTCTTAAGTGCAGCCAAGTCTTTTTTTTTTTAACTTCAGCTGTATTTTCATGCTGCCACATCCTACATATCCAATATTTTTAACTCTGTTATTGTTTAACATAGGATGAACATATTCTAAAACACTGGCATGAAAGGTATGCATTTTTTCAAGGAATATATAGTTTGCAGTTGATCCAGTGTAGCAGCTGTTAAAGAAATCCTAAAATGTATTTAAAAGGTTTCAATTGATACAATCAAACATTAAGCTACAGCAGTGGTACCATTAAGGACACAGTCTTTGCTCTTCTTTCACTCCACGACAACTCGATACAAAATTTGAAATTATTTCTTCGCTGTTTTGCACCTTTTGTTGCCAGCAGGCCCCATAGAGAGCATACGTGTCAAAATCAAAGCCTATTTGGCACACAAGAGCTTCAAAGGTGGATTATGTCTTAAAAATAAAAGTATGCTGCTTTAAAGCCAGCTTTGACCATAAACTACATCTCCCACAATGCATGTTGATTATTTTATGGTATCTGGTGAAATTTGCCGTTCATAATCTCCATTTCGCTGCATTTTCGACGGCAACGTCTGCTGCATTCCAGTTGTACTGGGATTTGGGAGTTTCTGACTTACAAGTTGTAAATTTAAACTGGAACACCCCATCTAGTGGGAATTCCCTGTTGGAAAGTGGGAGAGTTCAGAATTCTAGATAGCTAGCTACTTACCACAACTCAACAGTCAATGAATCTCTTACTTTTACTTTTATTTCTGTATTATTTATTTCACATTCAGTCAATTGAACTTGGTGTCAGTGTTTATAAGAGGACATGTTAAAAATGCTGTTAATATGCACAAAATACCATGTAGTTCTCAGTTACTGTTTGTTAGCGGTGCTCGGTCATAGAGATGAGATGAGGAATGTGATGTTTTGTGATTTAGTTGAAGTTAAACATGAATTGTCAAAGTTAATTTCAACTGGCCCTTTAAGGGCATCTATAACGCTCATGTGGCCCTCTGTGAAAATGAGTTTGACACCCCTGCTATAGAGACTTGACTGGGGCTATCTAAGTGGCCACTTGCACATCAGCGAACCGTCGTCCACTCCAGTTTTCACAATAGTTCTCAAAATATTCTCCATTGCACTTTTGTTTGGAGTAGTTTTTCTATTTGGAGCCGAGATCAATTTGTACTTTAACCACTCATCTTTTTGGCTATCTCTGCTTTTCAGACGTACATCGCAGTTCAGTGTCTGATGGTGAATTAGTTTGTTATTTCACTTGTAAACTGTTAATACCACAATTTCTGCTGAGTACCACTAAAGGGATCCCGAGTACCACCAGTGGTACTTGTACCACAGTTTTCAAAGTGCTTCTTTTCTTTTCTCTCTTATAATTGTATGGTTGTTTTTTGTCTGTTTTATGGTATTTTAGTTTATGTGAGGTGCTTTGTAACTTTGGTTTTAAAAGGTGCTATAATAAGTGAAGATTTACATATGAATGCCTTGTCAGAAAAACGTAGATCATCTCTATTGCCTTAGTCTGAACTTGCACAGCATTTAACATTCATGCAAACCACACACAGCAATAGGAAATAATGGTTGTGTGGTCTTCCATCTATGTTTACATGTGTTCTTGTGTTTGTGCCTGGGTGTCACTTTTGCAGAAACTAACAGAGACAAAGCACCATCTGCACGCAGCAGGCTGTCCTGACTGCTTGCTCTGCTCGCTGGGGCAGAGAAGGAGCTTTCTCTGCACATTGTTATGAAATTGACTCTGCTGCTTTTTCTTCTGCTGCTGCTGCTGCTGCTGCCTCGGCTGCTACAAGGGTTGTTAATCCTGACAGCTAATAATGTCCTCCTGGATGACTGTGCTTTCCTGTAGCCAAAGAGAAGAGACAGAAACGAATGAAGAGAGGCAGGAAGTGAATGAGTCAAAAAGACAGCAGCAGTTGGATGATAATATCTCTCTTTAACCGAGCTGGTGGAGTCTTCTCAAGATGGTTACACACACATACAGACAATAGGCTGCTTTTAGATTTTACTTCCTCTTCTTCTTTCTTTTTTTGTTGGTTCCCTTCTATTCATTCTCTCTAGTTTTCAGATGGAGGTGGTGTAAAGCATTAGTGGGGGGAAAGCTTCCTTTGTGTCTCAAAAGCTGACATAGATGTGTGTCAGTAGAATCCATCCTGCTGATGTTAGGCAAGCTGTTAACTGAAAGAGATGTCTAAAATGCTGAAGTGGGGCCCCTGCCAGTGCAGGGATGGCTCTGTTTGTTTGCCATTCTGCTGAGCATCTATTCACCAAGAAAACTTTTTTCTGCTCAGATTTGCTGACAGAGATATAGAAGGGAGGGGGAAAAAAAGATGGAGTTTTGAGGATTTAGGAGTCACTCGTGGATGCTTTGGTCAACGTGGCTCTGTGACATTGACATTTAGACACGGTAGGGGTGGTTAAGATGTATCCTTTTTTTTTCATCATCATTAATATTCTGTGGTGTTTTACCACACAAAGTGTTTTGCCACCGGTTACAGTTCTCAGAGACAGCAGTCACTGAACCTTCCAATCACATGAATATGCATGATAAGTCAGCTTTTCTTCTCTGCCCTCTAAGCTGTTTTTTTTTTCTGTCCAGAGACCTGTCGTGTTGTATTTGATTGGCCCTGACATTTGAAAAGGTCCTTGAATTAAAAAAAAAAAAAGAAGTTGTTTATGACAACTGGAGAACTCTGCTCGCAGCGGAGTAAAAATGGTATTTTGAAAGAAGCCCATCTCCAGCATATTTAAATGCTAATGGATCTGTGAATGTGCTGCCTAATAGGATGTTTCAATCTGGAGCTGTGCAGTATGTACACTTTTAGCATGCATGCACATTGTCTAAATGCTGCTTCTAATAGCGAACGAAGATGCAGAAGCTCATTTTGTCGCGCTGAAAGGTTTTTTTTTTTTTGTTCTTTTTTTTTACTGGCTCATCACATTTCTTCTTTTTGGCAGCGAGTATATTATCTGAACCCATAAAAGCTGAAAGAAAAGTCTCATACCTGTAAGAAACCCCTTGAGAAATCTTTTGTATGTGTGTGTGTGCATGTGTGTTTTACAAAATCGGGCATCTGTGGTCTATTATCGTTACGGTGAAGATGCAGGAAAAAGTAGCAGAATGTTTTCCAAGCTTGATGATGTAGCAGAACAAGGAGCAGGGAGAACTTTAGGGGTTAGTATTGGGAAAAAGACTCATCAGGTCTTCATTTTCTTGAGGCTTCTGCATCTTTACTCCGTGCACAGACCAGTTGTAATTTTGATTTCAGGTGAGTATTAGTCAGCTTTGCCCAAGGGTTTGTACCAGTGTTCAACTCATTGTTCTTTTTTGATGTTGTAGTGCTTTTGATGACTCCACCTTTTAAACAAGATGTTCAACATAGATCATAGTCAGTGTGAAAACTTTAGCACTAACTGAGTCAACCCTGTGGTCTTAGCTGAGTCACTCATGATTTCGCATGAGATTGCACATAACAGTATTTCCAATGTTGACCAAAATGGAGACAAGTCTATTATTTTTCAACATACAGTGATCTTAGTTTAAAGTAGTGTTGTCGTACTTGAGACCGGTCTCAGGACCACGTTTTCATCTTCTCATTTTTGTCTTGGACTTACTTGACCACATTTGTAATCTGCCTTGTCTTGGTCATTGAGGATCCAGGATTTTATTTCAAGACCAGTCAATACCACAACTGTGGAAATGTCACTAAATTGCCAGAATATTGTCTAACTTATTTGTTAACATCCTTGCTTTCAATGGATGTAAAATGCACTGATTCAAATCCAAGCGTGACTCATTGCTAATTATGTATTTTTGTTACCGCTGCCACCCATCCCCATGCCATTTCACTCACACATGGCACACCAATAAGCATTGGTTATCTGGGGAGAAGATGTCTTCAATCTTCAGTAATACAGTTCTGCTACGTATATCATAAAGGATATTATTGTAAAACATCCAAAGGGAAGCATACAGCAAACTTGTAAATCCTGCAGTGCTTCACTTTCAGAGACAGTAGGGGCTACATCAAAGTTTTATTGACACTTAAGGGAAGCACAAAAAAGGTCAAGTTAGCTACCTGTGTATGTGTTAGGGCACTACTTTCATTTTTATTTTCTGATCTTGGCCATGACTCGGCTTCGCTCTCCCTATGTCTCCCTCGGATTTGGTCTTGACTTGGTCTCAGGTTAGGTGGTCTACTTCAACAATAGTTCAAAGGTTTGGCATGATAGGCAGCGGGCGATATGCATTCCTTTGAGGAACAATTAGGATTTTACACCTTTCTGTTCTTTTTAAACATCAATCCCACTTCTTTAAGATTGCTTCTCAAAGTTTTGGATTTAGTTGAATTGTGTGTGGATTGTCTTTACCACCTTCAGGGCAATGAAGTTAATAGAAATCTTTAGTTTTTAAATGCTTTGGGCTCATGCATCCAGACCAGCTAAAAACTACTCACATACTGCACTTTCATGCATCTAACAGCCTCTTTGCTTGCATAAACACTGGCAGGAGGCCAGAAACTGAAAATCTGGCAAGTGTCCATGAACCAATTTGAAATCTGAACCACGTTGTTAAGTCAGTGGCTGCACTTCTCTTTGATTTAAATGAGCAGTGGACACTGGTACGATCACTACCGCAGTGCATCATCATTACAGAGTACATGTGTGCTTCCAGATTGTCCCACAATTATTATTTTTTTTACTACTTGTTGCTGCATTGTAAGCTCTGAACCTGCCTCTTTTTACTTCTCTGTTGTGAAAATTGGCACATTACTCTCTTGTTGCGTGCAGTTACGGAAGTGTAGGCAAAGTGTCTGTTCTGTGTGATTGAGTTTTATCACCTTAGCTATCTCAATTATGAATATTACCACTGTTCGGTGAGCCCGAGGCTAAGTCTTTGATTCTCTGCTGCGGAGAAGCTCAGTAGGGTGGTTGGGTTTTGCTTTTGATCAGCTTGTTCACACAAAGACGTGTTTGATTTTCACTCGCGTGGAGATGTTAGGCTCCTGGTCCCGAACAAGAAAAGGATTTAGCGAGGGTTAATGTTTCACAGAATCCAGGCAAAGCAAAACACTCTTCGTCCCTCCTCCTCCTCCCTGCTCTTCTGAGAATTGTCCCCTCGGGACTCAGAGGGAGGTTGGAAATAGGTGTCACTGAGATGGAAAACATTTACTGAGCACTGAGTTTGTTTCCAGAAGAAAAGCATCTTTTTTAGCTATTGAATGTTGTTTTTGTAATTAACTTTTTTGTCACAAGGGATAGGCAAGTAAGAGCTATGAAGAGCTTGATAGAGATTGTGTTAATGCTTGAGGCCTGCGTTCTGTTTAAATGAAGAAATTTTTAAATTATTTGAACCAGCAAAAAGAAAAACAAACAAAAAAACCACTATAGATACAAGATTTCTATGTAACAACAAATAATTGCTGTCCAAACTTAACCATGTACTTCTGGGGTACATACACTGGTCTGTAACCTGGTACAGATTAGGTAAAGTTAGTATCAGGTACATGCATTAATTACTGCCACCAATTTCTATTTTCTTTCTTGCCATATCAAAAAAAAAAGAAAAAGCCAGAATCACATTAGAAATCCTAATTTCATTACATTTTGAGAACATTTTTCCTTTTTGGGACAAAAACACCACAAGAAAAAGAACTATGTTTCACTGTTAATAAACCAGACTGAAGGTTTCACATCTTTTCAGCTGTGAAGAAAGTTCAAGCTGTTAAAATGTTTCAGATAACTCAAAGAACTTTTTTATCTTTTGACCCATTTCTTATCTTGGATCATTTCCTAAACCTTTTCTGCCTCTCTAGTGTGTCTTATTTTCTTTTTCAACTTAATGTTTTTTTCTTCTTCTGAATATCAGTCATGCCTTGTAATCTGTCTTTGCCCTTGCCTTATTTCTTATTTTTTCCTCAGTTATTTTGTGTTATTTTGCTGCTCACAGGTGGCTTACTCTTTTCAGCTGTGGTTCTTTTTGGTAAATACCAGTTTTTGTCCTTGGACAGGAAAGCATGGCAGTGTATGTCAGTTATGCAGTCTATAACAGCAAGAAAACAAAACAAATACCTGCACATAGGCATAAACAGAGAAATTGGTTTTATTTTAACCACGAGCATTTGTTTACCACTACTCTACAGAGAAAATGAAAAGAGATTAACCCTGATGTCACTGAAACCATTTTGCTCCAACCTAAACAACTCCAGTTTTTACTCAGAGCCGAAATGATAAAGCCTCATAAAGTCACCACCTTATGTCTCGCTGCTCGTCGTTTAGCTTTTCATACTGAGAAGAGCCCCCCTCACAACCCCCACCCCTTCCTAGCCGTCAGGTTGCAGCCAGACACCCACCTTGGCCCCAGCTAGCGCGTCTGTGTTTTTTTTGTTTTTTTTTCTTTTGGTGTCGGCCTGTATATATACGTGTGTGTGTGGGCAGTGGAGTTCGGCGGTGTTCTCACAGCCCAGCTGAGACTGACAGATGGAATCATTTCACACACAGACAGAAAGGCAGGATACAGGAAACTGGGGTGTGTTTAATAGTCCTGCTGCTGCTGCTGCTGCTGTGGTTGGTATTAATCTAGGTCAGTGGTGTTCAGCTCATGGCAAGCTGGCCTCTGGGGCAAGCTTGGCCTTTCCTTAACCTCATTTACTCTTCATTTGCTCAAACTTACAGTCTAGTTGTCTTACATGTAGTTTACTGTCATAAAGAATAGGAAAACCATGTTAGATGGATTACTACTTCTCAACCCAGCATAGTTTGTGGTTCTTATTATTGGTCCTTGGAGATGCACAATACTGAACTGATTAAACTGAAAAAAGTGAACATCATATGAGACAATGGTGTGAAGAAGCATCAAGTTAAAAGCTTGGGGAGATGTCAAAGGAAGTATTTATGTCAGTTCTGTTTTTATGAAAGCTAGAGATCTGTTCTGAGCAACACAATATGAGTTTGAGTTATTGTGTCTCATTATGGGATGAATGTTTTAGAAACACCACGACTCTCTCATTGTGTTGATCATCAGTAAGCTGTAGTTTCCCCAGAGGAGCCTTTTATACCCACCTGGACTCTCAGCTGCAGAAATTTGGCGCCAGGTATTTAAATGTAAAGATGTGGTTTTAATTCTGTTGGAGCTTCAGCAAAAAATTAATTGGATGAAAATAATCAGACATTTTTGCTTATCAATCATTGTATTGTTAATCCTAAAACTCAATTTCATTTTCAAATTTTAATAAATTTGTAATGTATTCAAGAATATTATTTACATTCCAATGACATTTTACGTGCCAACACAGCAGCTATTAAAATATTGCTTATTATTGGTATATATTTGTGTACTTACTGTGCACTTTCTGAGTACTTACAGGAAACATGCCCTGCCCTGAACCACACCTGTGTATAAGGTTACTTGCCACCTAACCCTAATCCAAAGGATGAAGGGGAACGATAATGTTTTTGTCTACAAACATGTTGTATAAAATGTTTGACAAGTTTCAGTTGCTGCTGCTCAAGCAAGACAAATACTTTTGTTAAACTGTATATTTGTCCTTTTTATGTAGTTGGAATTGGGATATCTGCTACTTTAAAAATAAATAACCAGACAATCCTGCACATTCCTCTTGAAAAAGCACATTTTGTATTTCTTTTGTAGTCTTTTTCTTTACACATTTCGTGTACTTAACAAAGGTTCAGAAAACTCTCACCCTACAATGAGGATTACATTTCTGTATCATTGCTTTTTTTTCCCTCCCCTCTTCAAACAGAAATTTGTAAATGAAAGCACTTACTTTATGAACTCATTTCTACAGTTAATTTGGAGTTTCGTTGTTTGCACAGTCGCTGCATATGCATCAGGTACTCCATATTTAATTAGCAGTGAAAGCGAGATCATCGAGTTCACTAATTAAAATTTACATGGGCAAACCTCGGTACCAAAAAAAAAACAACTTTCAAGTGTATCTAATTACACTAAAACAGTTGTTTGAACATAAAACATTTTACTATACTGCAGGATGTGAAGACTCAATTTTCTCAGTGATGTTCACATAATTTAATTTACGCTAAAGAAGGCATAAAAAGTGTAAACATAACTGCAAGGGAAGATGGGCAGAAAGAACAGTGTCTGAAAAAAAAAACACAACCAGGAAACAATTAAACCATAAAATTAAATAGGATTTGATACATCCCAGCTGGCATTTTGACGTCTAGTCACCGTTGAATCAACATCAGGCGGTCGTGTTGGATAACCGTTGAATTTTGTT